>OY743098.1:1430000-2630000 GCA_963555665.1 Dircenna loreta
TGTTATGTCTGCTGTCAACTGTTACTTGTCAGTTTAAAAATCAACCAAACAGCTTTGGTGAGCCGTCATAATTATTAATTTTATAGCACTAATTTTCGTTGTTTTAAATACGTACTCTAATATTTTTTAGTGATTTAGTAACGAACCAAAGAAATAGATTTTAATTAATTTGGACATATCTAATCATAGTTCTGGATTATTTTTTGGGTCAGTATTTAAGATACCTTTTACTCTGGCTTTGATAAACCAGGAAATTAAAAACAGATTTAAATTAGATTATAAAAACAACAAAACTACTTGACGAGTTTTAAGGAAATTTCGTGTGGAGTTTTATATTATTTATTTTTTCATAAATGATGCTTTCATCCCAAAATATTCTTTTTTCATAATTCAGAAAGCCCCATTTAACCTTTTTCACGAGAACGAAAGGGAAACTATAAATATATTATGCAAAAAGGTAAGTCTGTTTATAAATTAGATAAAAACTATCTTTGATATTATGTATTGTGTAACATATTATCCCAATGCCTCACTTGCACAGCACTTCCATCCGTTTTTATGAAAGCAGTTATGACATAATAAAATGGCGGTGGCGTCGTCTACCGTCTACCTTCACTGTTATCATCGTGTTTTTGACAAATATCTTATCGCTTTAAATCGTTTTCTTTCAGACAACCTTTCACTGAAGACTGCGTATAAAAAAGCAGCATTTAATTTCAAAGGTGTCTCGTGTGTTACTCCATTGGGCACTCTAAATCAATGTAGTAGTTCTTGGCTAATAGCAAACTAAATTATTATTACCCATTAAATTTAAATAATTCACTGCAATTCCTCTATAGTGAAAAATTACTAAACTATATATATATATATATATATGTCTATGCAAGTGTAATATATATAAGTGTAATGTAATATATATATAAATCGCTTGTTTTACTCAGAGGGTTTCAAATAGGTTAAATTAAATTAATATTAACGATCAACAATGTATATTATATATAAGGGTCAGCTTATAAAAACTTAATTAATTTAATTAGTTAAATTTATTAAATTAAGTTATTTTTTCTTGTTAAACTAAAATTATTATATAAGATTAAAAAAAAAATTACATCGTCAGCATCACATTTTGTTCCTAGAGTTCGGGAAGCTTATTTAGAACTTTGAGGATTAACTTTGTCATTTTAATTAAACATTGCTAAATAGTAAAATAATCTCACAGTATTTTATTTTTGAAAACCTCAGTCTCACGTATTTCAATATATTTTGCCTGTGGTTATCACTTGTCCAATAAAACGTCGAAAATAACTGTAATATAATATTTGAATGACAGGCACTGACCGTTATTCAAGGGTACCATACATTTTATTATCTTCACAATCTTTTTTTTTTAGATTTGCAATCTGGTAGCTACTGCAAAGAGGTTCGCTTACTTTATTTTTTAAACATTGTACATAATAAATAAATCCTTCAATTTGTAATATTTTTGAAAGTAACTTTAATACAAATTGTAATCTATACTAATAATATAAATAAAATAGTAACTGGGCAAAATCTAGAATTCAATATTCTTTGTAATAAATATGTCTCAGTATTCAATTCAGTAGAAGTCTGTTTCAGATTTAAAAATAGGTATGACTTAAATGAATTTCATTTATTCTGGATTGGAACCGTTTTTTATACATTCATTAAAGATGCTCGCAAATATAATGACAGTTAAGAATTATATAGATATGATCTATACGTCCTGAGCTTTTATAAGATTCAAACGTCTAAATGATTTTGCTATTATTTTTGGAGTTTAAATTAATAATTGTTTGAAGGCAACAAGCTTCACTCTACACATAGCGTATATAGAGAATATAGAGGTTATGTAGAGTCATGGCGATTCGTCTCGTTCTCCGATTTTGATGCTTTTTTGAATACTAACAATTCAATTCATATAGTATTTGTATATGTCATGTATAAATGTTTAATGGCCATTTGATCTGTTCAACGAAGTTGTTTTATTAACGATCATTTTTCAAATATAACCTATTAATTCATAGTGTTTCTATTTTGCTGTAGAAATTATATTTAATTATTTATGATATCACCTATTATGCATCATTCATCACCTATCATGCGGCATTTTATTTTGATGCTAAACGTGACGGTGACGGATTTATCAAAATGATAAAATATTTTAGAATAGTCGGGCTGTCTATTATTTATTAAGTTACAACTTCTGTTTGGTAATTCTTATTTATATATTTATATATTAATCTATATTGCAAAATTACTATATAAAATATAATTAATAATGAATAACGATATAATTTTTAAAAGTATGTTTAGTATTAATATAAAATTCTAAATCCAAAACAAAACACTCCGTGTTGAAAAGTTTGCCAAGTTCCCTGGGCCATCTATGTGGTGATACCAGGGAAGTCCCAAAATTCTTGTGATATCTGGATGGGTCAAGATCATCCGGCCCAATGAAAGTCTTATCGGAGTGGTTCTCGTTTCAAGTTTTTGTTTGGACATGATTTGGTAGCTCTAGATCAAAGGGGGGCTTGACTGTGAGGGTGTGAAAAGGCCGTTTTTGGCTTAAACTAGCATTTGAGATATACTATTGCGGCAGCCATGCGGTCGGTCAGGCATGGCAACTTGGTCGCTGCCGCGCGTGTTGATTCCTTGCAGCTTGTAGCGATGAAGTTACACAACTGGTAGAGTGATAGGACAATTCCTAAAGGTCACGAATTTGAATTGTGCCCCTATTTAAATTTAAATAACCTTAGCATGGCTAAACATATAATTTCAAACATTACTTTTTCCTAAGAAGACAATGTAAAATTTATGAATATTTCTTGGCGACCTTTAAAGGTTTCTTTGTGTTTGAAACAATAGGTATAAAACCTTTGAATATTAAGATCTTCAAAGAAACAGAGGCAGCCAAAAGAAATTGAAATATTGGATAAAAATTTTTAATTATGACTGTAAAGTCGGAAAAAAAACATTTTTTAAGATTTACAATTCATTTAAATATTACTTTTACGCATACATTATTATATAAGTTACGTAAAAAAATGTGTTCTTTTCTAATGATTTTGTAAATTGATTTAAGAAAACATAAAAAAAATATATCTTTAGTTTTTAGAAAAGTATCTCATCGTAATAAATACATACTTAAGAGTTATAATATATAACCGTTTTAGTAAAGCTATCGAAGTATTGAGTGTTGTAGCATAAATGTTAACAGGTAAGAAACTAAATATTACATACATATATACAGATTTAAATTTGCGTTGACTTTATATATTTATATAAAAGCAAAATTTCCTAAAGATGAACGCCCTTAGTATTTTAGTATATAATATTCAAAAATATACAACTTGTATGTTGTCAAAATTGTCATTTGTCCTCCATGACAAAAAAAAAGGTCGTCATAGAGAGAGAGAGAGAGAGAAAGAGAGAGAGAGAGAAGTATTTTTCGTAGTAAGTTAGTTAGTCAGTTAGTTATATCAATGGTATTAAAGGTAATGAATAAACAGAAGAGGAACAGGAATACTGCCTTGCGATACAGCAGTAGCCAAACCACGCCACCCCGACATAGTATTGTTTGTGCAAACGGATGGCTTGCTGCCGATCACGAAGATAATTATATAACCAATAAGTTATTATATATTAAATTGTAAATAGAAAGCAACAAGAATGTTACGTTATACACGATATACATTGGAGAAATGAATATAGACTAACACAGTCCATCGTCAATCGTCAAATAATTGTCTACCACCGTTTCACACAAAATCTTCTCGCTTTATACCAAAGTTTCGTGCGATGATTAAGATAGCTGAAAATCCACTCACTTTTATACCCAGTGTCCCAGGCTTTTGCATCCTCAAATGTGGCAGTGTCTTTGCAAATTTACATATTCACATATGTCTATGAGTTACTTCAGCACCATAAAATAAAACTTCATAGAACTAAATTTATGAAGTTTAGTAATATATTTAGTCGGGTCATCAGTTCTGTCTCATGTTTATTGACACTTGTTTGTTTTTTGAATGAACCTTTAATCTACGCGGCCAATCGTCTACAGCAGGACGCACGAGGTCCATGTCAATATCGGCGGCTGCTTTGATTACGGATGCCATGACTGACTCAAAATTGTGATTGTTGCCATATTTTGTAATCCAATGGATTCAAGTTTGGACTCGAAGAGGGCCAGTCTTCGAGCTGAATTTCACACGCAGTCAGCCAGTCTTGTGTGCTTCTCCCTCTATGGGCTGGTGCAGAATCTTGCCGGAATATTTAGGGCTTGTTATTGAATATGGTATGAGAAACAGGGTCCACAAGATCCGTTAACACTGTATTTTGATAGAAAATCGCATTAGGATTTCAATTTATCTCGCTTGATGTTAGAAACCTACTGAGTACTTCAGGAGCTATAGATTTTATTAAAATAGTTTCCACTTTAACAGCATCAATCAACATACAGCTAATATACATTTTAGCTAAAACTGACGCTACAGTGTCAATCAAAGTGTTTCAAAGTGTTGAATCATCGTCTACAATCTTAAAAACGAATCTTTTCAAAATTAATAAGCCCTTCATTATCCATAAAAGCGCTTTGTGCTAAGCACTTGCGAATCAAAACATCTGAGTATATTATCGTTTTGTCTCAGAAAAATGCATGAAATATGAACCTCTGCAAACATTTTTTTTGACCACATTTTGCATAAGCCTTTGAATTAAAAATAAAACTTCTGTTTTAATACAAGTCCAACAATGGGCCCTTCCAGGCTGAATGTAACCAAAGCGATGTTTACATTCATTGCTCCTTGAATGTTCTAAACCGAGTTAATATATTAAATTTATTTTGTATGTGAATACATTATTGGATTTGTTTTCAACCGATCAGTTATTTTAGCCTTAGTGCTTTTAAAGATTTTTTAACATATTATTTAATATGTACAAATGATGTGTTTTAAATTTATTATAAAAAAAAATCATGTCAATAGGCTTAATATATTTTTTTTTTGTTTTTCCTAGTCGATACCGAGAAATCAATTTTGTATAAACTACAAAACTATTTCATGCAGTAAAAAGTAAATTTAAATATAGTTTTGTAAAGAGTTACATACCATTTAGACATTTTGACACAAATATAAATATTACAATTTCTTAGTAAGACTTTTCTTGTAATATACAAATTTTATTACAATAAAACAAACAAAGAAGATTAATATCAAATATTACATTTCCTCTTATTACTACTTATCCCGTCACAAGTAGTCTCCACTCCACAGGAGTGGCGTAGCTAGCGTATGGCTAGATGGGGCAGTGCCCCGGGCCTCCAAGTTCAGGGGGCCACTCGGACTCTGCCTTACAAAGTTTTAATTGAATTTGTAAAAATTACACTCACATTTTGATTATAAATAAAGCAGATTCCATTAATGCAACTTTAATAAGTGTAACTTGATTTAATCACTGCATTAAAGATCTCTAATTTTGAAAAAAAAAAAAACTATTTGTATCAGCTATTTCTTGTTAAATTATTTCCCAATACTTATTGTTTATTCTGATGATTTTGATTGATTTTGGTAAATCCAATATAATTTTAAAGCAGACAATAAAATACATGATGAACAAGTTTTCCTCTCGCTACTACGGCCGTTACGTTTTCATAAACTTCCTAAGTCACTGCATTAATGGCTGAATGAAAACTGAACTTAGAAATACATGACGATTATGTAAAACGATCATTTAACTTAAGAAATTTGAATTATATTATAGAATATATATCAGTTATATATCAAAGCTCAAAGTCTTATTATGATATCTCTATAGTAAAGTTAGTATAATTTTATCAAACGTTAACAGTGAATACAATTTTCATGAAACAACAATATTATTCTAGCTAGATTAAATTTAATAATTCACGACTGTTTAATTGAACTAAAATATTTAAAGGATTTCAGTGCCTTTTGATAAATTTATTAATTTTGCTTTTAGATATATTTTATTTACAAAATAAGAATTTTAATCTTACGTTTGACTTTCCCCGCCTTAATAAAATATATTGTTTTAGAAAATTAATATAATAATGGTACCTTTTTAATTATTGTCTATTTTATGAGCATTTAACATTAACCTAAACGGTTCATACTTTTGATGAAAAATTATAAAGTTAAAATTTAATATTCATGCCCTACTATAGAATGTAATCTTTCAATTGTATTTATTTGTTACGTTTTGATTTTTGGTATTATTCTATCGACTTTAATAAAAAAAAAGAGATAAAAAAATTGTTGTTTTTATTTTGTTACATTGATGGGGACGCAAAATTGATGAATCTTGAATATTTTTATTAATATGGATGATTGCATTTGAAGGGTTGTGATTGCGAATTATAGGATGGGTAAGGATGCGTCTGAGCCATTTAAGATGTTTTTACATTTAAAATATTAGGCCCTTACATATTATAAACCTAGCGTTGTCATTGGTAACTTTGATATAAAATATTTTGTGTTTTGTTTGGAATACCAAATTCAAATTCATTTCCGATTTAAACTCCTGTTTTCCAGTTTTTAATTTAGTGATTCAATTGTTTTCGCGCCATTTAATTTTTCTTTATCGTCTTTTTGTAAAAAAATCTTCTATCGTCACTTTATTTTTATATACATCCATTCATCTTAGGTATTATTGTAATTATTAATTATATTTTTAAATGTAATACAATTCAAACTGACGAAAAGATAAAAAGACAAACAGACAACAATTATAAAAATCATTGCTTAGGGAGAGTGTGATTTCGAACGAAATCGTAGAATTTTTTTTTGAAAAATCACTATATATATATATTTTTGCCACCATTTTATTTTATCTAAAACACCTGTATCAAACAATAGAAGGCCAAATAAAGTACTTCAATAACGTCACATTTGACAGTTAGAGCTATAAGGATGAAGTTCTATTATAGTTAACTAGATGTCGCTAGTATTTAAAATAGGTCGAGCTGTCTTTGTTATCGTTATCTTTATAAGTATTCCACAAACTTCAAACTAATTATGAAACTTCTGCCTGGCTACTTAAATCTTTTAGTAGGTATTTCGTGGGTTTGTAACTGTTTATTCTTTATCTTAATATGTCGTAGGATTTCAAAATCTTAATTAACGATTGTCATTACACTTAAAGCTATTTAAAGCTATACTTTTAATTTTTGACTATAAAATCTTTTGTTATACATACTTTAGAAAAAAATCCTCTCTGATTTTAAATAAATTGAATAAATAGTCTTTAATACAAGAAGGAAGTGATAGAATGCGAAACGTACCTATAATATTTCCATAATGCTAAAATATAGACTTTATGAAATCGCATAACGGCAATCTAATAGGTAGTATTCTATGTCTAGTTTATAATGGCTAGTATTGGATATAGATTTCTTAGAATTGACAAATGCGAATAATCTTTCCAAGACTTGATGACTAGTTCTAAACGAATGTTAGAGACATATAATTAGCTTCTGCATTTCATGCCGAGTCACGAGTCTGTATTAAGATTTAATTATATATTTATTTACTTACAGTGTAACAGCTTTTTAATTTCATTTCTAACAATGCTAACGCGGCCATTAACCGCGAAAGCTCACATAATATAAAACGTTAATGCTTAAATAGTTATAAGAGATCTAGTTTCTGTGCTACTTGTTATATTATATGGAAATATTTTCGCGACATCAATTCTTTATGACCCCAGCTCGGGTGGCATGTATAATTAAATCTCAGTGCTCAAATTAGCAATTTGAATACGGATATACACGACCCAGTTCAGTTTAGCGTTTTTATTGTCCAAACGAATTTATTCAACCATTTGGTCTTCAATTAATTTTGGTTACATTTATTATTATGTCATTGTAATAAATACAAAGTAAATAAAACTATTTTTATCCGATGTCTAGAAAAAAAAAAAATAATATATTAAAGCTTTGTTATAAATATTGTGCATAAACTATAGTAATATTTGGGACTTTCATTTTGATTTTTTGAGTGTAATTTTTTATCCAGAAGAAATATGAATCAATAATATTCTGTCATATAATTCAATATTAACTATTGAATCGTATTGTTGTTATTGAAAATAAATAACCCATTTTATTTTTTTTGTAATTACAAAAACATATGTGGCATGAATAATAAATATTCAGAAAAATATAATAAAAAATAAAAAATAGAGGTTGAATTTATTAAGCTTCTTTGTACACTTTAATATAATATTTAAGTACATCTGAAGCAAGTATTTTAAAATTGAAAAGTTTTAACATTACCAATAAAGCCATAAAGCCTTTTCGGATTCGGGTAATGAATATGATATTATGTTATTTCCGTTGATTAATTAATGACAACTAATTTGAAGTTTATGATTATTTAACGTAAAACGAGATAGATTCTTAACCTATTACAAAGTAAAAAAAACTAAAAATAAAACTTAGTATTTGTTCTGTAAAATAAGTACGCAGTGACGACTATTTCAAGCATACGTCAGAGTTCATCAGTTATTTGAGGTGTGATAAATATTTTCCGATAGATATTCTCATATAACTGAAGGTATTTATAACTGAACTATTTCCTTTATTAATTAATAAACATTAATTTATAAGGTTGTAGAATAAATGTGACCAAGTTTTTTGAGAGGTTGTTGATTTGGTTGGATATTGAAATAAAACTGACAAAATTGATTGAATGAATTGATATTGAATAAAACTTTATTAGACCAGAAAATTCCAAAAATATCTCCTTCTTTGGTACTTTATTAATATTTAAATTGATTGATATCAACCGCCAACTTTTACTTATAAAGAAGTTAAAGAAACATTTTCTTTGATTTGATATTTGTCAAACTTGATCACTGTTAGCATTTTCGTTAATACCTACTTAATTGTTCAACTTTAATTTAGTAAAATATAAAATTTATAACTTTAGTTCTAAGAAGTATTATATATCTGAAAAGTGTACATTTCCGTTGTGTTTCGTCCATTTTTGTCCTGAATAAATTGAATAATTATAGAATTTAAATTTGAAACAAAAATCGATACTAGTTGTCCCATATTGTTTGCTGTAACATATATGTTCCACCCCTATTATTTATTTCATGTATCACAATATTAAATATGTAATATGTTATCATAGTTGAACAATAAATTATTCATGTATTTCCATTACCGTTTTTGATCCAAAAGATAACGGGGTTTTTGTTTATATATTAAAGTTATATAATGGTAAAATAACTGAATCAATATTTTATTAACTACTTTCAGGGTTTACGTGTGATAAAACTTTCAAAGAATTAATATTTTAATTTATATATTTCTTTCTTTGTATTCGTGTATCGGTTCTACCGAGGTGGTGCAACCGTTTCACAAAAGTTCTCCGTGATGTAGCGTTATACTTGAAGAAGCTTCGGGTTTTTCCCCATTCCATTCCCACCTTGCATTTTTCCTTCTTCTCCTGCATCATTATCAGTCATCATCATTTATTTACTTAAATATAAACCTCTACATGTCAGTATACACTTAAAATTTAAATTTTACAAATATAACACCAGAGTAAACAAAAAATGCATACTGTTAAACAAAGTAATAAAACTGTAAACGGACTACATAGCTTGCTAGTTGCTACATTATAAATTAGCCCTGGGAGTGACATTCCTCCTTTATGACCCCGGATGGACATGGCATTGGCCGGCATGCATAATTTAATCTCGGCGCAAAAATTTGTAATTTGACCCTCAACAATGGGACGGTTTTAAAAGTCTGTATTGTCTAAACAAATTAAATCTACCATTACTGTATTCAATTACCATAGGGTTATAACTAATGATTTCGTATATTCCTTATTTTCTCTTAGTTTACGAAATAAATACAGTCACTCCATATGTAAAAATATAATACAGTGTGTATCTATTTTTATATGGAGTGAGGAACAAAAAAAATATTTCTTAAAAAAGTATCTTAATAAAAAGTTAATGTAATATCTGATTTTATAGCAAAAGGTGAATGCATTCCAGACTAAAACTGACTGTACACTTACTGAATATTTAAAAAGGTATATGAAGTGAGATGGAAAACGCAGAGTATGGTATTAAGAAGACTTAAGCACTTTGCTAGGAAATCTAATTTGTCTTCTAGACGCAGTGGAAGAGAAAGAATAAATAACAAGCAATACAAAAGCGAAAAACTAAATAAATTGACCATGACTATTATATTTATATTTACCCGGCTGTATTCACGCAGAAATTATTTTGCGTGAATACAGCCGGGTAAATATAACTATATAAATATATATATATATATTCTACCGAAAGTAAGACACGTGGTCATTTTGTGCAGTCTAATTAAAATCGAATAATAAGGTTTTGTATTTTTTTAAGTTAATTAAGTTGTCCTTAGTTATATTATAATAACTTACATTGCAATAGTTGAAAAATGAAAAGCAGATAAGTTTGAGCGAGAAAAGTTTGGTATAAATTAGAAGAACATTTTATAATCGACTTATTGAGACTAAGTTATTCAGTGATTAGAGAGCCTGGGTGAACTACAGTTTAATTCGTCAATTAAAATAAAGTAAATATAGTTACTTAGTAATTTAAATGAAAGCTGTAAGTTAAAAATAGTACCTAACAAATTGTATTTATGTGTAATCTTTCTTGACCTTCACTTTAGAGGTCCCTACCACGTACAAGACGTATAAAATTTGTTAATTTATGTTGAGATTACTAAACTATAGTAATTTTGAAATATACATAGGATTTTTTATAAATTATTCTATGTTCCTACTTTTAAACACCCTCATAATAATTCTTTATCTTTGAAATCTAACGAACTCAGATGAACTCATCTCAAGATTTGCTTAAAATTAAATATTTTTATAAATCAGAAACATTTCCAGAATATATCAAATTTAAAAATAATAAACTATATCATGTCTGATATTCTTTTATACGTTTTAAAAGTAACAAATTCATTAAATTGTTTATTATTAAAATAATTCATTAACAGACTCAGTTTGAATTGCCGTGTGTCTGTACACACTTGTACACTACTTGTTAATTGATTTCACTACACAGGATGAAGTTTAACCAAAATGAAATAAATCTCCTTACTTAGCAGCTATCTCTAGAGTGAAAAGCACTAGAGCTAAGATAACTAGTAAGTAAAAAAGTTATATAAAGTCTTCAGTAAATGTTTTAATACATATGTATTTCTTTTTATGTTTTACTTATTTAGTATTATAGTCAAATCTACATTACATACTATTCAAAAATAATTTATACGAGATATATTATTAATAAGTATTAATATTACGAGTGGGTCTGTGAGAGCAGAAGACCTCGCGAGTAGATTCCTATTTTACAGTACAGCTTTCACATTTAAATTTGAATTACTCTGAATGGCCACATCGTATGTCGCTCCACAGGACCCATTGCCTATATTACTCACATTTCTCCACCCATTCGTTATCTGTATCGTGATTTTTTTTTTGGTTTTTTCCTCATTAAACTGGATTCCAATAGTTTTCCAGACAGACCTCACTCAAAAGGCAGGCAACAAATTTAAAAAATAATTTGCCTTTCCCTTCCGCCATTTTTTTCACGAAACCCTGTGTAAAACAAATCATTAAAATGTTTCGTTTCAGCCAAATATGAAAGAAATTGGCTGGTAAATGACGCTACAGCAGATTTCTCTCCTGTTTCTTTCTTTTTTCACAAATACAAAGAAAGCACAAAGAACAAAAAACAAGAAGCTGGATGCCAAGTTTTATTAAAATCGGTTAAAAATGCGACATGTAGCGTATTAGAGCTGATTATCCGTTATAGGTTAATATTGTTTGTTCATTCTTTGTCCATCGAACAAACGAGAAATAGGACCCGTCTATTCTCACTTTTAAAACTCTAAAATATACCGTTAGTTACAATTATTTCAAACATCTGGGTTTTTTATTACATCTTTTTTATTGCAAGGTGAGGGATCTAAAGAGAAAGCAGGGGGTCACTTAGTTCAGGAATCATAAGGCCTTAAATACAACGCCGGTTGCATCCATTTGTAAAAGTTAAATTTAAAACTAAATATTAATTAATTATATTTAAAATAGATTTAACCCCATCAACATGTTTTAAATAATCTTATAATTATATTATCAGCGTTAAGCTTCTGTCCTGTATTATGTATGGTAATAAATTGTGTGTCTGCGGATTACAACGTTGCATAAAAGCCAGTATCTAAACTAGTTCTTGTTACAGGAAAAAAGTTATAAGGTAACAATGAAGGCGTTACCGTGTTCTGTCGCCTTTTATACTAGTAATTATTTAATATTAAGTATCTTGAAGTATTATTATTCAATTAAAAAATCATCAAAATGAGTGAGAAAATCTAATAACAATAAATTTAATATTAAATACAGACTTTTTTTCACACTTATAACAAAAACAAACTACTTTAACGTGATTAAAAAATGAATGACTGAGTCATCTACAGCGGAAACAGTCATATATTTTGAATGCACAGTCAGCCCCAAAAGGAATTCACTGAATACAAAAACAGCTACACACAATACCGCGAAAGTCACATAACATATATACGAGTATAAACGAGTATAGTACAAGAATTAGATGAACGTCGTAAAATGACAAAATTACCTTATTTTATTATTTGGTTTTATGACCCGAAAATAGGTTTATGTGTTATCTTCCGTTAAAGAAGTCATTAAACACTGTTTATTTTATCAAAATATATATTAAATTCAAAAGCACCCAAACTTAATTAATTAAATTAAATTTAAAATTAATCGATGACTGTTTATAATATTTCAATGTATTTTCCCGTGTCAGGTAAAAATAATAAGCATCAATTAATTATTTAATCGAGTTTTTGTTTTAGACGATGTAGATGTTTTAGATGATGTAGATGTTTTAGATGATGTAGATGTTTTAGATGATGTAGATGTTTTAGATGATGTAGATGTTTTAGATGATGTAGATGTTTTAGATGATATAGATATTTTAGATGATGTAGATGATGTAGATGTTTTAGATGATGTAGATGTTTTAGATGATGTAGATGTTTTAGATGATGTACATGTTTTAGATAATGTAGATGTTTAAGATGATGTAGATGTTTTAGATGATATAGATATTTTAGATGATGTAGATGTTTTAGATGATGTAGATATTTTAGATGATGTAGATGTTTTAGATGATGTAGATGTTTTAGATGATGTAGATGTTTTAGATGATGTAGATGTTTTAGATGATGTAGATGTTTTAGATAATGTAGATGTTTAAGATGATGTAGATGTTTTAGATGATACAGATATTTTAGATGATGTAGATGTTTTAGATGATGTATATATTTTGGATGATGTAGATGTTTTAGATGATGTAGATGTTTTAGATGATGTAGATGTTTTAGATAATGTAGATGTTTTAGATGATGTAGATGTTTTAGTTGATATATTACAATCCAAATAACACAGAAATCGCTTCAGTTTTACCCTCTTTTGTAATACAATTGCTAAGGAGTTGAGATAATTAAGGAACTCAATTATTCCCAGTTAATGCTACTTGCTCTCTGACTTCACCCTAATTTGGGGTGAAATACCAAACATTCGCATTGTATATTAATGTTTCACAATCGACTAACGGTAACTGATACAGAACGATTACATCGCCACCATTTATAAAATATACAAAAAAATATATTTTCAGAACTTGTTATTATTTTTATATTGAAGATATTTTTTTTATTTTATATCAGACTTCATTGAAATTGTTTTAATCATATTAAGTAAGTAGCTATTTGTTGCTGTGGTAAAAATTTTCTTTTAAATAAAAAGACAAATGAAGTAACTTACTCATTTTAATTGATGTAAAAAGTTTAAAAAAACATTGCAACATTATTTATCTTATTCATGAAAAAACCCGAAGTATTTTATTGATTGTAATCTTACATACATACATAATGTAGTACATACACTTGTAAGCAATTATTTAATCTGAATTATAATCATCTTGAATAATATCTGATTATATAGAATTAAATATTTTAACGCCATTTTACAAAACAAACACTTTGCACTTACTGTGATTAATAAAATTTAGCATCGGGTTATTCTCATTAGTTATACAAATGTGAGAACTTCATTTAAAATAAAAAAAAATTATAAACAAATACAAGTTTTTAAAATATTCGCTTATTAAATTATTTCGTTCACTTACTAGTCGTATTCGTCGTTAAAATATCAACTATGGCAATATTTACTGATAAATTTGGTGACAAGTATGACGCGCGCTTGTATTTAATTTTATAGTACTCGTTGAAAAGTTAAGAGTAATTTATACATTAGAAAAAAGTTATACTTCTAAAGATTTTAAATAAAAGTTTATCAATTATTTCATCAGTTTACATAGCTTTCAAAATATCGTGTTGTACATCATTAAGTATAGTAAAAGATTTCAGAATAGCTTTTTTATTCCAAGTCAGTAACGCGTGAAAGAGAAAGACGTGACCAGCATTGAGACGTCATTCCGTTTAGATGAGATCAGAAATCTTGTCATAGTTTTATAGGCTTTTGTTTGCAGCCTCGATACTAATCAAAAAAATGTTTCTCAATAATAAAAAAAAATATTTTTCTTCAAACTCAATCTTATTTTTCGTACATTTTTGATGTCTTGTAATAAAAATTCAAATTTTAATGTAATCAGGCGTGCAGTGGTACTCCCAGCATCACTTGGCAGACGATCATTCGTGCAGCTGAGCCAAATGGCTCGTTAATTATTTTAATATTTTCGATGTAGTTCAGTAAAACCGCGCTATACATTTTACGAAAATTGTTATTTGCTTTCATATTTTTGTATTTTTTTTGAATTCAGTACCTTTGGTTTTGTTTCAATGTTGGCCTTGTTCTTTCATGTCTAAAGACATGCTATAACTTTCGTTAGGAAATTTATATATATATTATTAATATATGTCGCTTAAGGTATGAGATTTTTTAACAGATTTTATTATTTTTTTGTATTTTTAATGAATATTTATTTATATGCAAGACCTTCATTAAATTATAAAATGAGGTTAAGGCATTTAATGAAGTAATGACTAGGTGGCTTTGGCACATTTGCATTATAATTTGCTATTATGTTATATCTCATTGTTAGTTCCCTGAACAATAGAATGGAATTAGGAATCTCAAATTGCCAACTCATTACCGTTTCTCAGTATGGAACTAATGTAAGCTTAATGGAAAATACAAATTTTGAAATCTTAAATTGTGACAAGCTTTATTTGTACGCAAAGCAATGCAGCCCTTAGTACGCGTTTGTTTAGTTTGGGGCTTATTTGAATTGTGAAATGCCTGAATGCTTATAATTTAATATTTGTGATTAATTCAGAAAATAAGCAAGTTAGAGTACTCGTATTGATGATTGCTGTTTTTTCAATACTTGCTTAACAATCTTAGTTTACATAGTGTAAACTGTAAAGTATTCAATTTGGTTTAATAAAATATTTTGTATATATATCAATAATATTTTGTATAACAGAAATCTTTATCAATAGTTTATTAGTCTATTATACTCACTAAAACTCTCACAACAACGGCTTTACAACGACTGAGGTGGTATTTGAGGCTTACGAATATTTGTAACAAAGAATGGACTGAATGAGGATATATCTATGACCTTATTGAACCATATAAAGATTCATGTGCCAGCTACAAATTCTCGAAAAAAAAAAAAAAACAAATATATTGTTTTGATATATTATATATGGTATTAACTTTTTGTTCACTTTTTTTAATTGAGTTGATTTTATACCCAGGGTATTTTTGGTATTTTGAATTCAATTATGTTGAAAAATATAACAAACGAGAAAAATATTCCGATATTCTGCTTTTGTTCAAATTGAGTCAAGAAGTAATGAAAAATCGTTTTTTAGCTATTTATAACACTAATTTTCGAATCTTATTCATTATATTTACTGCAATTATTGATTATATACCTTTAGTTTGATTTTGTAGCCATGTCTACCAAAAACTGATTAATTTTCTGTAAATATAAGCAAAATTCGATTACATTGTTGTATTTTTTTGCCAAATTACATTATTAATAACTATAATTACAGAATAAGTTGTTAAAGAATTTAAAATCAGATCTCATTACCCATCCCTTATTTTAATATTATATGTTGAAATAATATAGCAGATATCAAACAAAATTGGTAACTTTAATACAGATTTGTTTAAATACATACCAAAAATTATGTTTATATAAAAAAAAAAACAATAAAAAAAAACAATGATTGTTATTGCCTTTTATTTTTAACATTTCAAAATAGTTTATTTTACTATAGACCCATTGTCCACTCGATATATCATTTAGTTAACCCTGTCCAATAAAACCTTGACGATAAGTTAAATTGATTTTCCCACAGACAATGGCAGAAATAATCTAAGAACCTCTATTTTGTATTAATTTCAATAGTTTTACATTTTCTTTAAGCGAATAAGCTATTGGAAAAAGGTATTGGAAAAAGGTCAATACTCGCGGCGCCATGATAAAGTATTGGAAATCATACGTGAAGCTGTTAGTCTTTCAGTAGCTAGAGCGCAAAAGGGTATAACAACCACCAAAAGATTCATAGAATTCATTAAAGAAGGCTCGTCTAAAAAAACAAAACAAAAGCCTCACTCTATCTTGGAGGCGGCTCGCGATTGGACTATAATGATGGATACGTATGAGAGACAGTATAGAATTCCTGAGGATATTGTTTTGTACCGTCATCCAGACCGGACATATTCCTGTACTCTAGACAGTTAAAGCACGTGATACTTGTGGAGCTTACTGTTTCATGGGAAACTAACATCCCCAAAGATCACACAATTAAAGTAAACAAGTATTACGAACTGACCAACGAGCTGACCAGGAATAGGTATATAGTAAATTTGTACGTGGTAGAAGTGGGAGCGAGAGGTATAACAGCGAAATCTCTCTATAACCTACTTAAAGATCTTGGTCTCTCTAGAACTATCATCAGTACATTTCTAGAACGTACTTTAAAGGCGGCATTGGTAGGTTCATTCCAAATTTAGTTAGGTATGGAGAGGAGCGCAACCAGTTGATGGTGAGCGTGAATGCGCAGTTTAAAGGGGCCCCTTAAACCTACACCTGGGTCGTAAGTCCCAGGAGCTGTTTGCACTCCTCTCCCTGCAACGCGATGGGCCCGGTACCCGCACGGTGAATCCATGGAATGCTAAGAAGCTTCGTCTCTAAAAAAAATTAAACGATGAGTAAAAATAAGTTATTTAAGTTGATGTTTATAGAATAGTTACAAAGACATACATGTCATATCTAGATGTATGTAGTTGTAAAATTATTTAGCTATATTATAAATTGTATATAATTAATATTAGTTGTTTACTTTTGAAAGGTCAAGAAATATATAAGTTTATGTGTTTTAGGTTTTTTATGAACTATTATTTTATGTTTGTTTTCTATGTTTCATTGCTGTCTAGTAATTTTAAAGAATCATGAATACCTTAAGCGCTCGTTTAAAATACTCTACGCTCCGCCGTGAAGCTCTAACTGCAAACACAATGTACGTCTAGAATATTATAAGAGGACTTACCTTAGCTAGTAGTACTCATATAACAGCTCAGTTTGTAAGACAATGTAACATTATTTTAGGCAATTTGTTATGATATGAGCTGTTATAAAAAATATATTTGGTGCTGGATATCTACTACTGGACTTCTTTTTTATTGGAATATGATTTACAGCTAATTTGCGTACTGGAAATATAACGCCTACCATGTCAGAGCTCAACTTCAGATATTGTGTTGAGTGAAAAAGCTATAGGGTGAGTATTATTCCTGTCGCGTTAAAAAATGTAGTTGGCCAAGTGGTGTTTCTCCAATCGTGTTAGAAACATGTTCCCCGGAGTTAAGTTAAGTTGTTAATGTATCAGCTTCTGCACTGCTACATTAAAGGCGCAGTCCCTGATGCTAGGAAGTCTACCGTGGTCTTTTCGGTCCTTAAAAAACGCGATGTCTCAAACTTATAGACTAATTCCTATCTACAGACTTATTCTACAAGGCCTCTTCTTACACAATAGTGTTCTAAAGACCTTAATTGATTTCTGATTCTAAGCAGTTTTTCAGTTAGATAATTTATTTGTAGTTCAAATTACTATTCATTAATTTAACATTCATCTAATTTGCTTTGTTAAAAAAATAATGTATTAATATATTTCGTGTTAAATACTAAGCATAATACATTAAATATAGTTAAAGAAAGTAAAATATATATAATATGAAAAAATATATATAAATAAATATGAGAGATATTTTTTATCAAAAGATATTTCACTGGGAGCTTATATTTGTTAATACTATTTTTTGGATTTTTTAAATATATTTTTTTTGCAGCTATTTATGTCTAAATAAAAATAATTTTAACATCAAACACGGACCCAATTTCCCAGAGATGTCATTATTTCAATGAATGAAAATTCATTTTTATCACTTGTGAACTCTTGTGACTCTTGTGACTCACGAGGCTTTAACGATATTTGTTTATTTTCAGTAATCAGTGAACGAACACACGTGATTTTGGAGATACGATAAGAAAATATTCTTATCGTGAATTTATATTGATAATGGCTTGAAAAATATATATTTTGTTTAATTAATAAGGCAATAATCTATATATTTGTAAACCCACTTGTTTAAAGCAAGGGTCAATAAATTGAAATATAATTATTTTATTTTATTTAAATTTGTAATATTTTTAAAACATATGCCAATATTTATTATTTACTTTTCTTATAAAAAATATATCAATATGCCTCCAATTTACAAATGGCTGAAAGGCATATAATGGCAATTTAATTCCTCCAGCGGATTTTACGACCCCTGATACACTTACGTACCCACTCCTTCTATAAATTATTTATTTGCTTTGTTTACACAAGTTAAGAATATCGACAATACGATCACTTTTTAGGTACATTATAAATTATTCCTTTATAAGTTTAAATAAGTGAAGAAAAATTACTGAAAGTATATTTTTATTTTTTTAGGCTTTTTTATGATAATTAGTTATTTATTTATATTCAAGATTTGTTTTGCGGCTTTTGAGATTGATTATATTTTTTGTCATATCAAGCTTATAAATAAACTCAGAATAAATATCTTATGAAAAATTATGTATTAACCTTAAAATAATAATATTATATATAGTTGTTAAACCCATGTATAACTTAATCTGAGTTTAATATAATAATTATAAAAGTCAATATTTAAAGTTAGGTAATAAAAAATTCTAAACATGTAAAAATGATAGATGACCCATTTTCGTTGTGCCATGATATTAAATAATTGAATCAGTTGTTACTAGAATAATAATTTGAATGAGTTAACTAGAACTAGAACTAAACTAGAACTAAAAATATATACGTAACCCTTGGCAACAATTAGATAAAAACGTTTGTAGCTCCATGGAATTATAGTAATTTTCAACTGGTCCAGGGACAATAAATTGCAGTAAGTGAATAGAATACTAAGGGACCAGTAAACCAAGGTTAGTTCAATAAGATGTTTTCGCTAATGGAAATTACATCTAGTTAGTTTGGATGGTAAATGTGTAGTCTTAAATTAGTTACTTTGCAAAAGCTTTTAATATATGTCATAGTTCCATTTAGTTAAGTAATGATTTAATATTGTAAGTAATAGGAATTCTATTTATAAGTAATATTAATTCAGAAACTTCGAAGTGTGCGGCGAGCTGATAAAGGACTCTACGGAGGCTCAATTCTACGTTATGTGTAGACCCAAAAATATAAATGTACATAAATTAAAAAAAAAACATCATTACATCATGCTTGATCTGAGTTGCTTTTCGTCAATGGCTTTATATTTTAATGTATATATTTTTCTGGGGCTTAGAAATTCCTGAAGATACAAAGATATAAATTAATAATCTTACGTTAACTTCTGTGTTTATATTTTTATGCAAATTTAAAGTTTATGTATAATAATATTAACAGACAATAGCGATAGTTTATTTGTTATAATGTCTTAATTGTGTGAAAATTAAGATTTGTAAAATTAAATTAAATACTATATATATATAAGTTGTAAAAATGAGACTTCAAAATATTCCAAGGCTTCCAATTCTGAAAACGTTACAATTACAAAATGAAGATCTTATTGACTAGTTTTTTTACAAACAAAATATCATATTAGTTTGACAAAGCAAAAGCCTCGTAAAAGGTAACAAACGAATTAATCACAGTTTAAGAAGGAAGTAAGTTTTCTCAAGTACATAAGTTTTTGTAATATAGGATTACGTAAATCTGGCGTAACTCTTTGAGAGTCGTAATGTTGCCAGCAAAGCATTCATTTTTTAACTTATTTTACATTAAAACTTTACTAATTGATTGTATTTTAGGGTGAAATAAATTCTGGTCACGTTATTCTGAATAAAACCACAATTTGATTTGAATAGTTAAATTCAAAATAAACTACATAACAATTTATTCTGGGGTTATAATTTCATATGTTAGTAAATGCATAAAAATAATCAAATAATTTTACGTGAATATTTTTACAATCATCAAATGTTTCTATATTTATTTGGGAAAATTGTGTATATTATTTTATTGAATTTAATATTTGGACAATTACAATTTTTTAATGTATATTTTAAATTATCTGTAAGGCCATTTGTTAATTTTTTATAATTCACCATATACTAATTGAGTTAAATTGTCAAAGTTTCACTATGACTATTTTAAGACTATACCGTAAGATTATCTTCTATATATATAACAATTATAAACGTACAAAAGCCCATCTTAACAGATACAGGTTATTTTTTTTTTATACAAAACTTTAAAAAAGTTAATATTGACACCTTTTTTCTTTACCCCTCAAATATTCAGCTTTTATGGTTGGTTTGAGAAATATTTAGTATAAATACGTAATAAAAGTACGTGTTTTTTTTATTGATATACATACAGACAGTCATTCCTTTATAAGTTTGTTTAATATGAAAATAAATTGATATATATATATATATTAATAGTAGAAAAATATATCGAGGACAAATGGTTTGTAATACGACTTGTTTGAAAAGATTTTTATAGACTGCGAATATAACAATGCATCTATTTCCATACATCTTATTAGAACATAACGTATTCATAGAAAGTTCAAAAGCCTTACGGGAATTGATTTTATCCGCATTTAATTTGGTGTTTACGAAGTATGGTGGAATATGCGTATCTTTCTTCGCAAGCGAAAAAACGAGATTTCAAATTACTTTTTGTTATAATGTTAAATTGGTCTTCAACATTAACATTTATAATCAAATAACAGATATAAGAAATAAACAAGTATAAGCAAAGCAACAGACTGAAAACGCATTCTCAATAATATTTCATTATTTACTTAAACTTTCATTACTTACTTAATATGACAAATTAAGTAAATAATCTTTGGTAGTCCACACAATAAATTTTATAAAATTGATAGCATTTAAATGCATTGCATTGTACATGTATTTTGGTGTTTTACCATGCTGGAGATGAGTGTGAATTGAAACCAGCGTGATTGCCTGGTGATCCTGGTACCGCCATAAATCACACATCCATCCATTCATCCGTACTCTCACTATGCCACGTCCAAACTCAAGAGTCCCCAGACCGTTTTTAACATACCAATAATGTAAAAAAATCGTATTGATTCGTATAAAATACAAAAATAAAACACTTAGTGCAGTTAGTAATGAAAGGTACATACGCAATAATTATTCAATTATTGTGACATTCTAAAAAAGTAAAGAGAGAAATTGCCGTCACAAAATAAAAATAAAAAATACACTGCTATCAGATAAATTAATTGTTAATTAAATAATTAATGCAGATCACTGCATAAACTATTTAATTATTAATCAGTTATAACATAATTATTTTAAATTTGATTAAATATAAGCGTCGGTAATCATTGTGACACAGACTGCCTTAAAACAAATATATATAATTTTGAAGAATCTGTATGTAAATTTTTTTAATGATACTTTTTAGGATGTACAGTAAAT
The DNA here is from genome assembly GCA_963555665.1 of Dircenna loreta. Lineage (NCBI taxonomy): Eukaryota > Metazoa > Arthropoda > Insecta > Lepidoptera > Nymphalidae > Dircenna > Dircenna loreta. The sequence continues at coordinate 1,452,132 of OY743098.1, forward strand.
AATATTATTATATTATGTACTTATTTTCGTTCTGACAACTTACTTTTCCATTTTATAGTTAGAGCATAGCCAATAACAACGTCACAAACTAAAATATTTTCATGAATTATCTTTAAACAAGATATGACGACATAATATATAAAAGATAGAGTTAATAAATTATTAAATTGATCGTCAGATAGGTTTAATTAAATTTTCGATTCATTCTATATTTAAGTAACAATATGTCTAACATAATAAAAGATAAATAAAAATAAAATATTTCTCATAAATTTGGACGATTTATTATCTGTAATCAATATCCGAACGGTATTATGATAACTTTACACTTTATCAGGTGTAAGTGACGCGAACAGAAAAACTAAATCGTTTCCTCGTTATGTAACTATTGTAAATTAACATATATATTTTACAATTTAGAATTAAATTATGTGGATATTTAAACGTTTTGCTTATTTAAAAACAATTCTTTAGTTCAAACATGAAATAAATAGTTACGTGAAAATAAATCTCAAATAAAAAAATCTGATTCGTTCTTTTAAATCTTTCTGGATTTTTAACACTAATTTACCTTGTCACCTCAGTGTGTCGTTTCTCTCACACCGGTGCCAGGCATGTTTTATTTTGAATTACGTATTTAAGGATGAAAGCTAGACAAAAATATTTAGGACGAGGTTAATTTGTGGGCTTAACTGTCCAAATAAACTTAAATTACGATGTTCAATTAACGTCGAATGCACACTGTCAAGAGCTTCTTTATTTTTATTCCCTCAGAAGAATTCAATCTAAAAATATATAATTATGTGTACTCGTACAAGAAACTATAACGTTTGAATGTGAAAGCCATTTGGCGCGTAGTACGAACTGGCACGTTGCATGCAAATAAAATAAAATAAATATATTATTCATAATATAATAAAATATTTCCTTTTGAGATTTAGAAAAAATATGTTCGGTAGTTTTTTTTAATATAACCACAAGATAAGATAAGATGTTAAGATATATTGAAGGTATCAAGAATATAGCCGTTTTATGTTTTTTTAAAAAAGTATTTTTTTTTTATTTTACAATAAATTGCAGCGCATCAGTAAAAAATATGACAATTGAAATACAACTAAAAAAAGTAATTAGAAAAATCAATTTATATTTTTTCATCAATAGTCGTAATGATTCTGGCTTTAAATTTTAAACCTAAGAAGCTGAGGAAAGGCAATGTAACTCTAAAACCTAGATCTAGAATGGATACATGATTTAAATAAAACTATTGTCTTAAAGTCTAAATTCCTTGCAAGTAACGGGTGACCTCACAAAGCACTCTTAACTGAAATACCATTCGTAAACCACAATGAGGAATTCAAATTTGTATTCTGTTTTTATTTCACACGGTGTGTCTGTTACGTTCCTGCATCTGACAACAGATTCAATTGGGAAGTAAAAAAATTTAAACAGTTTTAATTTTTATTTTCCAGTGTTTATTTAAGGTAGTTTTTTTTATTAAATAGATTTTAAATATTCTATCCAGTTCTCTACAAACCTTTTTAAATATTTTTTTATAATATCTGCAATAATTAAAAAAATATATATATTATTAATTAATTAAGAATGAATTTATCATAAAAGTTTTCATGTAAATGATGATAAATGATTGCCCCTCAGATATTTGACCATTGAACCCTCTATAAATTCGTTGTTGATAAAAATAACACAGTATAGTTCAAATTTCATTCAATTTAAACCAATTGTTTAAAAATTATGACTAGTCAAAGTTTCTTAATTTTGTCACTCACTCACTGACCAATCATCAAAACTCTAAGGCACTTCTACCAGACACAGAATCATCAAATTTAGAGTACAATCAGTGTTTAGTGTAAAAATCAAGGATAAACTAAAACATTTAGTGATTTCGGTCTAGTTTTATAGATACACCAACAAAAATACATATATATGTATATATATATATATATATGTAAAATAAAGGGATACATAAGATAGGTGCGAGCGAGCTCTGTTAGTATTCAAGAAGTCGAAGGTACCGGAAAGGAAAAAATGTAGGGCGATCTACAAAAAGAAATGAGATTCCATAAAATACAATAAAAACCAAGTCTCGCAACGCAGTTCGTACCTTAAAAAGTTGTAAGATCCATGTAATACAAGTGTTATACAAGTCGGTTATTAATTTAATGAGTCCCTACTTAAGGGACCTCCTGTCTTAAGTTGTCACGTAATTAGCTAACTTAACAACTTCCTATAGTAACCAATCAATGTCTATTAAAAACCTTTTATGTTTTAAATAAATAAATCGACTCTGCCATCGCATTAGGGCACAATGTAAATACAAGTAATACATATTATATTATATTAGATTAAATTAGATTTTAATTGTTACTTAAGTTTTTGAACAAGTATTGTTTTTTATGTAATTCATCTTTTTTAATTTCCATATTCGCTTCTTTTTAGATATAAGATTAAAATATTATAACAACTGCATTCTCGGAATAGAATTAAGTTGGTAAATACTTAGGAGAGTGACTGAATTATGTAAATTGGTATTGTTTCAGACGTTCCTAAAGTCGGACCAATCACCCGATATCGTGCTCTTTATAATAAATCAAATTAGTAGCTCGGCTCTACTTGGTGATACTTTATTTCTATGGAATATAAAATCATCCATGGGCAATACAATAAAATATATTTTTATGCTGTTTAAATTCAGATAATATTATAAATTTATTATGGTAAATTGAAGAACCTCTAAATCGTTTATCAGGCCGCCGCACGCCTGGAACTCAGATGCATTTTCACAAACTTTCCGAAATGCTACATTATTGACTCCAGCGCTATTAAAGTAAAATATATCGAAGACTAATATTTAAATAGAGGCTTATATAAGCGTCTTTATAAATGTATACTTCTTTTTATAATTTAATAACATTTCAAATTAAATATGAAATAAGAGATATATTAATAAGCTATAAATTCACTATGACCGGGGCTTTATTCACTATTACAAAATGGACACGTAATGTACCGCGTTACGATAAATTAATGGAATTGTATTTTATATGCTAATGACACATTACAAAAGCTAGTTTTCGTGTGTTAGGTGCTTGTTTTGAACTGTCGAAATATCGTGCTTAGTTTAAGTTAGTATATTTGTGTACTTAACCAATAAAAATAATTTAAAATGTATTGAATTTGAAAAGTAATACTTATTATAAGTTTACATTTTCTATAATAACTATCCACTATTATAATAAATACAACTAGAACCAAAATTGGTATGGAAGTTTGATGTGGAATGGTTTTAAAGTTTCAAGTACAGTATTTTAATGGAATTCATATTTAAATTCGACTGGACTTCGGTTGCAGTGCTGGTACATCTTTGTGGAACTGTTATCTTTTCCTTGAGTATATGGCATAAATACTAATACAGTTCCATTATCACTCTGTAGATGCGTTTAAACATTTTGGGATCCTATTCCAAAAATCCAAAGGACTCAGCACAATTTTTTAGTAATTGTAATTGGCTGGATATCGGCGTCAACATCCTAAAAGCTTACTTGATAGTACAATATTCATTAAAATAAAAAAAACGAAAGTGAATCTAAAAGTTTAAGTTAAGAGAGCTTTGTGACGTCACTTGTTACTTGCAAGGAATCTCAAGGAAAGTGTGTGTGAAAGAGGTCCGTGAACAAATGCATTGTTATTATTTTAACTCTTAAAAGAGTTGTCCAATTTTTGTATGGAGCTTGATTTCTTATACTAAAATAATTCAATAATTGGCAAATTACACTGATATGTCTAATTTTAAATTTGTTAAATGTTTTTTCTTCAGCTTCTGCAAAAATGACAGGAATTGTATGAAATAATAATTGTACATTATTTCTTTACAGAATGGGTGAATAAGGCATGTTTTTTGCTTTAGTTCGAGTAAAACCTTTTTTTTAATATTATCTTATATCAAAATATTTACATAAGAATTGGTCACACTTCTGTAATTAAATATAATAAAAGAGTTCAATTTTGTATATTGAAAATTGTTTGTATAATTTAAGCCCCTAGGGGTCATCATACAAGCAACACAAACCAAAAGATATGACTTTTAAATTGTTGTCCGTCTGTCTATTGTCCGGCTTTCATGCAAAAATTACTAGACGAATTTTGATAAAGTTTATTTTTGTTATATAGCTCTTTTTTGTCAATATATGGGCTATAATTTCGCTAAAGATCGGAATATCATATTGAAATTTTTGATGGTCTGACTGTTGTCTGGCTTTCATGCAAAAAACTAATGTACATGCGCAGGCGTCTGTGAACGTCTCCGTGCCATAAAGTAACTTGCATACTGGGTAAACAAACAAATATAAACCAAAGGTAGTTCAATAAGATGTATTTACAAATGGAAGTGTACTATTCTACAGATATTGTAGATTTTGAATATTGGCATCAATAGCTGATGTGGTTTTCCTTGAAAATATATATTATTTATATAAACCTTATATAAGTATATTAAAAGATTTAGTAGTTTTATAAAAGGTGTTTGGCAAAACCTGCTAACATAAATTTCTCGACTGAGTTAAAAAATTCATATAATTATGTATGTATGAGAAAGCGACAAACTTCGATGTGTGCAGCGAACTGACAAAAGCTATTAGACAGATACAATTCTACGTTATTTAAATATTCACTATTGAAAATATTTATGAAGCTTACCCGAATAAACTAATTAACGACTCTCAAGAAATTCAAAAACAAATATCTATACATGTATGCTTCCAGTTTTTTTTGCCAATGGCTTGGATTTTTAGGGATATCATTTTACAATCTGGGGCCTATCTTATCGTTATTAACAATCTTATCCTGATAAAAGAAATGCCTTGCGAGATACATCTGAACAAAAAAATAGACTAACGGTTGCTTCTATTGTATTTTTTTGCATATTTTAAGAATATAGATACTATTTCCAATAAATTGATCTATATTTAACAAGAATGAAGACAAACTCAAGCTACCTTTCAATAGACGTTGTAATAGTTACGAAAATACTCGTATGAAGGCAATATAAAAAAAAAAACAACCACAGAAAATGTAACACTGTTGTCAATTTATTATAATTTAAATATTAGGAGTAAATATTAATTATTTTCGTGAACTACATAGCTTTTTAAAATATTTAATTTTAGTATGTATGAAATCTTGATAAAATATTCATTGAAGGAAATAGACTTATTAAGCTTTTTCTTTTTATAAAACCTTAAGCTATATCTGACAGTATTGTATTTGATGAAATTAAACATTCTATATTCATTCAAAATGTATATTGTTCAAAGTATCAAAACATTTGATTTTATATATATATATGAGATTTTACATGTATGAACTCATCACGATATTTCTGAAACTACAAGGCCTAGCGGCTTGGAATATGTTTCTTTAGTTTCACTTACTTGTAGGCATGTATTTTACATAAACAATATTATATAACGGGCGGGGCTAGTAAAGATTAAGTTTATTTTAATTTACATTAATAAAAAAGAAATAAAAAAGGAGTTAAAAAATACACAATGTAACATAATTGTATACAATATTTATACTTATAATATTACAATATTTATACTTATAATATTAAAATATTTTTAATTACCCACAAAATACTTTGCTAAGCTAAATACTCAAAGATAAATTACTTTGCGATGCGACACTCAAAACCACTTGTAAGCACACTTAATCTTTTGAATGGATGCTTAATGCTGCGAAGGTGATAGCTCAGCTTGTAACTTTGACCACACTTTGACCATTTGTAAAACCAAATTGCTTCTTTAAGATATAAAATATAATTACATTTATCTGTCTCTATTCACGTGAGAGCGTTCGGAATTTGCCAAAGATGATTTCGGATAAAGATGACTTAGAATTATTTAACCTTAAATAAAGTAAATAAAACATTTTTTTGATTATATTTGTAAGAATCATACGTTTTACTGAATGATCTTTTAAAACAAACATTACATTTCATTATGTAATATAAAGAACTGTATAATTTTTCAGATAAATTATTATTATATTACTTGTAGAGCTTACTGTTCCGTGGGAAACTAACATCCCCAAAGATCACACAATTAAAGTAAACAAGTATTACGAACTGACCAACGAACTGACCAGGAATAGGTATTTAGTTAATTTGTACGCGGTAGAAGTGGGGGCGAGAGGTATAACAGCGAAATCTCTCTATAACCTACTTAAAGATCTTGGCCTCTCTAGAACTATCATCAGTACATTTCTAGAACGTACTTTAAAGGCGGCATTGGTAGGTTCATTCCAAATTTGGTTAGGTAGGGAGAGGAGCGCAACCAGTTGATGGTGAGCGTGAATGCGCATTTTAAAGGGGCCCCTTAAACCTACACTTGGGTCGCAAGTCCCAGGAGCTGTTTGCACTCCTCTCCCTGCAACGCGATGGGCCCGGCACCCGCACGGTGAATCCATGGAATGCTAAGAAGCTTCGTCTCTTTATTAGATTTTAATAAATGAACCAGTCGCCAAATGTCGACATAGGAGAATTAATGTATGGTTCTAATATTTCGTAGTCTAATTATAAACGATTTTATGTAATTTTACGTTAGTACATAAATTTGGCAAGTCATTACTGAATATATACTTTAAATATCACGTGGCTGTCATAGAATTCAATAGCATTAAACCAACCTGTTTCACAGTAATGCATGCATTATGCGTTTTAAATTCAATTATTCAATAACGAATTAATAGTGACTGGGCCAATAATCGATTCATTCAATGAATAACCTCAAATTTGTAATAAGAGCACCTAATGCTAAAAAAGTCGTAGATTGGTTATTATTGTAAAGAAATTAATAAATACGAATACTCTTGAACTCAGATTTTATCTACAATAGTATAATTGCTGGGTAAGTAAAATTAATTGTACCTTTGTATTTAATCTTCTTGGCTGTTGAAACTTGCGTAGTGAAAAAAATTATCATCTAAATTAGACGAGTTTAAACATTATCATGGATTACGATCACGTAATCCTTGATAGAATAGCATATTTGAGGTCGAATCATGAGAGGATCAACAATTCTATAATTATATAATAATTATATTTAACATACAAAGATTGGAACGTTAAAAAAATCGTCTCAATCAACCAAATTTTTCAACCGTGATCCACAGTGTCCGAATGCTAATTATAAACTTCATGAGGTAAGCGAGACCTCAACAGAAAAAAATTAAAGCGTAAGTTATTAAATAATCTAAATATTAATATATTTTGCTTATATATAAACAATCGATCTTTCAGTTTAAGTGACCATTTATTTAACAGTATATTATTATTTCTTGTGTCCAATCATTTTAAAAACTTCCCTCGTAAGAATGCCATGCATATTAAAGTTTGCATCACGAAATAAACTGGAATTAAATACACAAGAAGTGGCTCTTTTGGCCGGAGCTTAAATGTATAAACAATATTAAATAAGTGTTTAATTAGCGTTCAATAAACACTATCTTAAGCTTCTTTATTTTCATTTTCTTATCAGAATTCTCTAAGAATATGCTTAATTAAATAATTATATTTACAACCTATTACTATGGATACTTATAAAAATACTTATAAAAAGGAACAGTTTCTACGTTCATTGTATGCAATGACTTTAAAAGAAATCCAGTCATAGCTTAAAAAATAATATATATAAATTTTAACTAATATAGAATGAAAAATAAACCGATACGGGCAGGGATTCAAACCCACGATGACGATGACGATGAAATGGCCTAGATTTAAAGCGCGAATACGGTTCTAATATAACCTTTAAATTTAGTAGTCTTATAAATGTATATTAAGTGTATTAATATTTAATGGGAATAAAGTTAAAAAGTTGAATGTAGGTGAGGCCAGCTTTGTAGTTGTTAGCTATTTTGAAAACTTTTATTTCTCTATATATTGAAATAATCGCAAATATTAAAATGAAAAAAATATTTTTATATTTTTAAAATATTATCGATTACTTTACATTATTGAGATCTCAAAACAATAAGTCTATATGGAAATTTGTGTCTTATTGATTGATATATTTAGGTATTATTATATAATAATAATGATATATGTATATGCCTTCATATAAAGTTAATTAATTCGTTAAGTCTGGGTAATTGGTTTCTAGATAGTTTGGATTCAATTTCTTAAATATTATTGTATAACGAGATTGCACCAAACTAGAACTTAATAAAACCTATGAATATTGTAAATTGATTGGCAGAGTTATTGAACGGTTTTCAAAGGTCGCAGGTTTGTGTAAAGTACGTGTAAAGTAAGTATTATAATAAAAAAATTAAATACTTATCATTAAAAAAGAAAATAAATCAGTTACTATTATGCAAATGTATTTTATAAAAATTATTTATGATAAAACTTGTATAAATATTATTTTAAATAAAGGTATCAATCTTAATTTCAATTTGAATGAGTTTAAACACTTGAGACGTCGTTCGTAAAATTGTTCAAAGACTAGATAAAATATTAATTGATTATTAAACTTTGGAAGTTTCGAAAAATTTTCATTTTTTTTTGGATCAGCGTTGAATGGACGCAAAAGCTGTCTTTGACCAGCGAAGCAAAGGACAGCTTTAATAACAGACCCTCATGACATTAGTATGCAGCACTTTGGTCGTAGCTTTACTGCTAAATATATATTAGTACTCGTATTTGCGTTAAATTTTCGGACTCGCTACGTTAGCTCTCTCTCTGGTCTTCTGGTGGCGGTGGGGGGAAAGATGAAGTTTCTTCGGGGGTCTCATGCAGGTCTTTATCATTCGTTGATGAGCTATTGAGCATTCGTTGAGATATTGAGCACAAATTTAATCTCCCGTGTCAGTTTTGAATTTATCTGAGTTATTATTTTAGGTTATTGAGTTAATGACGGGTTTCCAAGCCTATAGTAGTATCCGACCCTTATCCCTATCGAACTTTTATAGACTAAAGGTACTAATTACTTTTCAGAACTCTTCCTATAGCCGTTTAAATATATATAATAATCATTTTACAAAAAAAAAACAGTATTACATTTAAATTTGGAATATGTTTTGAAGTACTTGTTATTTTAATTATTTGTGTATTCTTATTTGAATATTCTTAGACTAGGCAATAGATTGAAAAGTTTATGTATATTATATGTATTGTAATATTGCTTAAGAATATTTTTTATACATAAAATATATAAAATGTATATAGTATTTACAACGTAAATAATAATATGTGTATAATTTAAAATGTTATTTAATGTATTCATGAATTATATAAGGAAAGACTCGGATAAATGACATTGCACTCAGCTGAGCACAAACTGTAAGTATACTTAAGCTCTGGGATATTTTAAGAGGCTTTTAGTACTCGCATGAAATCTCTGCTTATATTTATATATATCATATATATATCATATATATATCATATATATCATATATCAATAATTTATTCACTCATTATGTACATAAATATAATGCTTGTGAATGAATTTACTGATAATATTTTTTTTTTACAATTAACGAAAATATTTGGATATAAAATAAATTATAGAAAAGATATCTCTTCTACTATATTCTTATTTGTTTTTTTGTTATTATTTCTACGTCAGTACATTTTAATTGATGTGGCTGTTAAAAGAACGTATTGTTTAAAAATATTTTTTTCGTTTAAACTTTCGTGAACCATGATGATTAATATGTATAAATGTATAATATATATATATATATATATATATATATAGATATATATATTCGTTGGTTAGTTTGTTGTATGAGTTCACCTTAGAGTTTCATTTACTTTATTTCTTACAAAGTAAATGAACTATTTTTATCTCTAGATGCCATTGGATTACGAATAATACCTTCAAATACTATTTCCCACTGACTTACTGACACTTCAGTTAAGATGACATAAAACTGAAGCAGCGCTCTTTGACAATTCATATCACTGTCAAGAAAGACATTATATAAATACTGAACAAATAATTATACCTAGTAGTTAATTAATATTCATAATGAATTTACCTTAATCTGTTAAGGGTTACGAGGGTGAAACAAGCCATAAACCATTCACCCCGATCTTGGAATTAAGCACTTGACAATGACGGGCTTTATTATGATGACGTATATTCGTTCTCGAAAACTACTACCAGTTAAGTAACACATATTTAGCGTTATCCATAGACTTTGCTAATATCAAATAATTGTAGTAAATTCAACATTTATTACAGTTATAATCAATAATAAGTCTCAGGTTAACATTGATCAAACATTTTTAAGTTCTATTCAACAAGTTTGAACAAGTGAAAGCACTTACAAGGAGAGCTCGTTTGTAAAAAAATCGGTTTGTGGACATTAAAAGCATTAGGAACTTACTTACCTTTATTAAAATATAATGTTGGCTGTTTGTCACTGTGGGAACGTATCTTAAAACTGTCACTAAATGTATACATTGAATGTATATTTAAGTAAATAAACTCAGGTGAGTGAGTGGTGAGTGAATGAGTTATAAAAAAACAAATTATTTACATTACGTTTATATTAACGTTATTTTTATATCTTGTCGGTTTTTCGTATATTCGTTAATTACGTAAAATCTAGAGAATTGACAAAAATTGGGTAATCTCAGGATGAAGCTTGAAAAGCTTAACCCAGGAACTGCCTTTTCACCAATTTATCCTTTAAGCTCACATATTTATAAATTTGAATTTTTTTAATACCTACCTTTTTCATTTAATCATACATTTATGTACTATACACTTGAATTGACTAGTCAAGTCAATTCAAGTAAAGCGTGGTAAAGAAAACATGACTAGAAGTACTAAATACTTCACTACTAGTTTTACTATTTGAACTTGAATCTTTAAAATTAACAGTAAACGTCTTGGTTTTTAAGAAAGAATATTTATAATAGCTTAAACGTCGTTACAGTGAAGCGAAATGCGCGGAATAGTGCAGTTAAAAAGTTGATTAAGGCCTGCTTAGTCTAGCAGCAATTTTTTTTCTACGTAGAGCATATAAGTTATACTTTTAATATGTATTTAGGTTTGTAATTTTTATTTTTATGGTGTACAATAAAGAATAAATAATAATAAGTTCCTCTAAAACTTTATGGGTGCACATTTTTCTGGAAGAATATTATATTTTCTACCATACTAACAGTAATCTTTTCAATTAGACAAAGATAAAAACGATTTTAAGCTCTCCTTTTTTTCTGGGAATTTAATAAAATCTCTATGTATATAATAATTGTGATAGCAGTGAAACACAAAAAGGAATTGGGGTTATTGAACTTCCAAATTCTCCTAATAAAATGACAGCAGTAAAAAGAAGTTCAAAGAGAGTGATTGATGGATGACTATTTGATGGATGTAGGCACGTTATCATTTTATGAGTCTTAAAAATATATATTAACTAGCTGTTGCCCGCGACTCCGTCCGCGAGAGATTTAGAATACAGGGCTCGTAAGAAGCTCCTTCGCTCGAGCTGTTTTTGCTCAACTTTATTTCCAAAATTGCTCTCTACGAAAAGCTCTACTATTATTTCAAGGGAATAATATAATATAACCTAGATTCACCGTGAAAGTCATTTTTTAATATTTGTTAAGGAATTATTAGGTTCGTATAAATTACTTTGAAGATTACCTCCAACAAATTAACTTATAAAGTATAAACTCACAAACAAACAATCTTTACCGCACTATACTATTAGAAAAGACTAAGATCAAAATAGAAGATTTGTCATAGTTTGTGTTTATATTGAAAAAGAGTGTTGAAAGTTGAAATTTTATTATAAATTCATAATGAATAGGTTCATTGTTTACTTTTTCACTGTCATTGTCAACTACTGACACTACAACTACTACAACTTTTCTGATTTTAATGAATAGAATAAAAAGTATAATGTATTTATATTGAAATTCATATGATTTTAATATAATATAAAATTAACATATACTTTAGTCACAACAACACGTGGTCAGTTATCCTTTTAAATTTTAACGTATATAAATGGTTTGTACATTAGCAAAGCGCCATCTATTGGGTACTTCCTCAATCCAGTCAACAAATACCGCCATCTCTTGGAATTTTATAGAATTAACAGATAATTATGACTGTCAGATAATAAATAAATAATTTGCAATAAAATAAATAAATGAAATGAGATATAAAATATCCTATCTTTTAAGTTGGACCAAACACTATTGTATCTATATACCTACAAAATTTCATTAAAATCGGTTAAGTAGTTTAGGAGTCCATCGGGGACAAACATTGTGACACGAGATTTATATATATTAAGATAGCACTAGAGACGAAGTTTGAATAAACTTCTAAAATATTCAATAGCCTTAATTGTATTTCTGCAGTGGGTTGATTGTAATTTAATGAATTACTGAATTTGCTACCAAGTATTCAACTTGAAATATTTTTTTGAATGTTTTTATTTTTAACAAGGTTTATAGTATAAATTGCTAACATATTTATAAGTTATTTAGCTTTCCAAAATACCGCATAACCACGTGACCCACCCTGGGCACTATTTGTCATTAATTTTGGAAAAAGGGGACGGAAACATTGGTGCGAACCGCAATCAATTAGAACGTCTGTTACCAACTAATGTATGACGTGCAATTGACAGATACATATTACGTGTGTTTGACTCAATACTGTTTTAATGGCTTATTTCCACTTTATTTCATAAGGTTCCAAATATCATATATGCTGACTCTATGGTTTCAAATTAGACATTGGGCACTATGTGTATTTAACTTTTATTTTTTCGTTAAGTTAAAGCAGTAAGTATATTATTATAGTTATATGTATTTTATGTTTATTATCTCTTTTTTTATTACATAAAAAAATATTGATTATTATTTTTTTTAATCCCTGGCGTTCAGGAAATATCTCCTAGTAATATTAAAATAACAGATAAGTGCGTGTCTGTGAAAATACGTTTTCTTATTACCATGAATGTTTTTATATTACCTTAAATATATAATGTTAAACTTTTACTTTTACACATACAAAGCTCTGTAAATAACTTTTAATAATCACAAAATAATGAAAAAAAAGAAATTTACTCAATTTGAAATATGGGAGTGTATCTTTTCAAACGTGTTGCCGAATAAAAAACAGGTCCTTTTGGATCTAAAATTTTAGTACTTTTGTAATCGAACCCAAATATGTACAGGTACTTAACAGAACTTATTATTTATCCAAATTTCTCATGGTTTTTAATATATACATTTCACAATTTTTTTACACTTAAACTAAGTTGATGCTTTACTACATTCCACCTGATGGGAAGTGGAAATGTAGTCGTAGGTGGTAAAGCGCATCAACTTAGTTAAAGCCTATTCACTCTTGCCTTGAAGACCCACAAGACCCACATTGTACTCGGACGGAAAAACCGACGCAGGCAAGCTGTTCCATTCCATACACCATTCAATCAATGGCTGAACTATTTTCAAATTCCAACGAGACCCACTTCCAACTTAATGAGACAATTTACATTTTTCCGTATTTATTGGCCGAAAGTGAAAAGTCATGTAGCAGAATATAAAAATGCATCTGTGGCAAAGCTAAATGTAAACGATTTCATGTAAGACAGAAATTTCCTTTAGTTTGAACCCCAACTTAACCTTTTGAAATTGCTCATTTTGACCCTTTCACTGTCCTGATTGAGATATTTTTTCACCCTCGATTCTCTTTCAAAATATTCACAAGCTTGACCTTATCTTAATACTTTTTGAAAACCTTTGAGCACAATCGTAATTCTAGAGGACTCATCGATGGCTTCGCAATCATCATCCATGGACCTGGACTACGTTGATGGAATTATGGATGGATAATGCAATTTAATCTCTTTCGAGTAACGAATTAATAAAAAATATTTGAAAATCCTTGAACATATTATTTAAACTAAAGAACCATGTAATTCTAAAATTTAAGAGAGTTTACTAAGACATAAGGATAATAATTCTAGAGCGTTGAACTCTATTTTTAGTAATATTAATAGTAAGTACACCAATGTGTAGAATTGCACAAATAGATGGTCTTATCGCTTCAAAGTGATTTCTTCCAGAAAAAAATTGAGTCTGGAGACTGCGCGTGTAAATTAGGAGAGTGATAAATTATATACGTCTCTTTTCTAATATAAACATAAAATACTTATACTGTACATACAATTATACATAAACCATATATACTTAAAAAAAATTCACATAATTATTAAGATATTTACATAATTAACAATGAGATATATACGTATTTTTTCTTAAAATATAGTATATGAAAACAATTACTTAAGTAAACATATACATAAATAATAATATATAAAGGATTAATGACATTTTTAACCTTATTATAATATTTAATTTATGTATAACTATATATTTATCTTGTAGTAAAGCCTGCACCACCCCGTCACTTCTTAAGTCGTCATTCTTCATCGTCACCATGTTAGAAACTTTTTAGTATATTTGTGTTTATTTTTTCCTCAATATCCAAAATAAACAAGTGACTGAGGCTTAGTTAAAGAAAATCTTTCTGTTAATAGCGAAGACGTTGACGAAATCTTTGTTTAGCGGGAATAATAAAAAGGCATTAACCTTGCAATCAGAACATTTGATATTTACCCCCGAATCCAATTAGCGTGAAGTCAGAGCACATTGTCCAGGAATAATTAAGTACGTCAACGATCGCGATTCCTTGGAGATTAGATCTGAAGAGGTTGAAGCGGATGCGATCTCAGTGTATTTTGGATCGCATTCAGAAAGTGTCTTCATTATCTAATACAAACAAATCATCTAATAATTTCACAATATTTACTAACCACTTCATAAAACAATAATGTTGTCCGGATCACGTGGAAAAATCCATAATTACAATTAATTCTGTATTCTTTTTATGGATTGTTTGACTTTTGCAGGTATTTGCATTCTAATAATTAAGATTTTTTTACAAAATATGTATATAATGCTTAATTCACCGAGTCTGGTAGCGTTGCGATAGCTCAATTGGTAGGGCGATGGAACGGTTTACCAGAGGTCGCGGATTCGAATCCCCGCCCGTATCGGTTTATTTTTCATTTTATATGTATTAAAATTTCAATAAGCTTAACATGGCTATACGTGTTTATAAATATTTTCTAACATATCATAAATGCTTGCGTTAAAATTTTATGCACCCCAAAAGGCTAAGAGTGATCCATGACTTAAAGATTCGTTCATATTTAAGCTGTTTAGAGACAGAAGTGTTCAACCATAAAGACTCCATGATTTTGCTTGAAAGTTTCTTACCTATAGTTTACTTTCTTGTATGTGTTTAACAAAATACTAGCTCTTGTATTTTTTTTTACCTGCTAAGGTTATAAAATCTTTATTTAACTTTATAACAGTGTTTATTACGGACTCAAATAAAGCTCTTATATTATTTTCATCTGTTATTTGGTAAATTGGATTGATTTAAATAAGATACTTTATTCTGATCAAGATGCTAAGATCACATGCTTAAATCTTTTATTTTATTGTTATGTTCATTCGGGTTATTTTGCAAAAATATTAATATTTCTACCTTCTGTTACGATAACATATTAATTCAATTTTAGTGCTTCTAAATGATTATTTAATGAATCAATTACTTGGTCAGCTTAAAGCTTAAAGTACTAGATATTTTATCACATGTCCGGTAGTAGCTGTTGAATCTGAGCCTCGTTCGTTATCGCAATAATTTGGGAGTTCTCCTGTTACATAAATTTTGCCATAAGCAATCCAAAGAATTTGTACACATTACAATTGGCAAAATGTCTATTCAGAAAATATATGCCTGTAGTAAGTTGCTTTGATTATAATATTGGAGTATCTTCCGAGATCTCAAAACCAGAGCAACTTTGTAGCTGGTCCTCTAATAAAGTTATATTCAGCTTTAGAAATTCAGTTTTGAGCAGAATTGAATAAAACCATTATTATTATTAGAATAACACAAGTATTAATAACTAAATATGTAATGAACGAACAATGAGTTAAACACTGAATATGTAAATATGAGACGTATTTTAATAGAAAATTAAACTTAATAAAAATTAACTTGTAAATTTTATTCATTAAAGTGTGCATTGTATTGGACGTCACATAGTTTTCAAACTTAATTTCTAATCGTCTTTCTCCTGAAGTCACTGAGAAGGTAAATAAGATATTTATATCTTCATGTAATATATAAATCTGTGAAACAACTCGAATTATTTATGTATTTTAAAATTTTGAAAGAATTTACTGTAGACAGGTCCTGTCTCGTTGGGTCGATGGATAAAGGAACTTTTTCAACAACATTAAACTAAGCCTGAACAATATATGTGGTAGTTAATATTATATTAAACTACCCAAATACGGGATGGACTATCGCTTTATTTGATTTAGGAGATTCGAATAATTTAAGGCAAATCAACAAGTTTATCAATAAATTACGAATCAAAAGGATCACGCTCGAGCTCATAAGTAAGAACCCCGAATGGGTTCAAAACTAGTCCAATATAATTCCACGTGAATAGATCCCGGTGAATATAAATATAACGTTGTTGCTGAAGTACATGATGTGCTTATTTTTTTTAATAAATATATAATACAGAACAATCAATAATTGTGATATTTACGAATTTTATATTCCTTGTTTATTTGGCAACATTTCAAAAGCCACTACTATTTTTAATTTTATTCAATGTTACCAGATAAAAATACCTAATAATAATTATAAAATATAAATTATTATTATTAATAAACATTTATAAATTGAATTCCTATCAAAAACATTAGAAATGAATTCCCCAAAGGAAATTTCTATGTAACCCAAAACTCTCTGACCATGTTTTTCTGTAAAACTTTGAAATAAGAATAAAACTTCTATTTCAATAAAAGTCGAACAATGGCTCTACCCCAGGCTGAAATGTAACAATAGCAAAGTTTTTGTTGTAAGACACATATTAATATATTCACCTTTATTACGTATTCAATATTTGGAAACAAAATAAGTCCATTTTCATTATAATGTATGTGAATAAATTATAATACCAATTAGTAACGACTATTTTATATTTGTGCCAGTATATTGACCTTTAAAATTATTCACAACGACCACCAATGACCATTTTAATATGTCTCAGTAAAACATTTGGATTTAACAAAATCGTCTTACATGAACTAGTCTTGTATTAAAATATTTTATGCAGTAAAAAGTAAACTTCAATATAGTAACGTATCTATATGGTTACGTAGATATATATATATATATATATATATATTTTTGTAATTTCAAATATTCATACTGATTTCAAATACCCATATTCTACTAACGAAACGTCAGACTCTTGCTGCACGGTTCCAAAGCGGAAGTCCGTGGAGAAGAACTGGCGAGAAGCTTCGTTGATATGGTTTTAAATTATAAATTTCATTCAACCGATGTTCGAGATATCTTGATTGCAGGCAGTTTAACGGAAAAATATCGTACATGGGCTCAGGGTCCAAGCATAATCCAACGAGAATGACTTTTATACTCGGTCCATTAAGAAAGCTATTCAACCACTTGTATTATAACACCTTACTCTCATTGGCTACCTTTAAGTCTAAGTCTTTTTACGTTAAAAATTAGAGTAATTTAAAAGTTATTGTTGAATTATTTAAACATTTTATAATCAATTAAATTGTTGTGTACAATAAATAACTTGTTGGTTCAATATTTCAAAATAATGTATATTTATACATTTCGAAAAATACCTGCAATTATATATTAGTTGTTCTATTGATTCTGACACAAATTTAAAAATTATCGTCTAGATACAATTTCGAAATCAAAACTTTTACTCTCTTCACTACCAATATGACTACTGTTAGTTTGTTTGAAACAAAATTGTTTGTTACTGTTATTTTTTCAGACAAAATTTAACATAATTTATTGTTTATACTAATATTAATGATGGATTTTAGAATTATGAACCGGCTTGACTTACACTTACGCCGTTCCGTTTTCATAAACTTCCCGAACCGCTGCATTACTATCTCTGTGAAATCCTGAACTAACTCAAATACTCGACGATTATGCAAAACGGTGGACTAACTTTAGAAATTTGAATTATTGACATTAATAAGTATATAACATTAAAAAACTTTGAAATAACTTATATCCCTATAATAAATTATAAAACATATATAGTGAATACAATTTTCAAGGAATTATAATATTCCTGTGGTCTAATGGATTGAAACCAAATAATTTACGGATATTTATTTGAATTAAAATACTTGAAGGCTTTTCATGCTATTGTCTCAATTAATCACTTTTGCTTTTTCAATAATATGATTTTCTCTTCACGTTTAATTAACTCTATGCCTTAAAATATATAATACATGTAAATTATAATTTGAAAATTACAGAGACCCATTCCTGGAATGGAATCCTGGAATGTCATTTGTTAACTCTTTATTTTTTATATTTTGATTTTTGGTTGATTCATTGTTACAATCTGTCGATATTAATAATTAAACATTTTTATTGTTTTTGCTTCTAATGAGGTTCAAGAAAGATGTGACGTCCACTGATGTTGTCATCATCGTCTACACGAGAAGTATTAAATACATAGTATGGTATTAAAATCAACTCTGTCATAAATTATTGTGAAAAATAGATATCAATCTATTTTCACATTATTTTCTATAATCCAACTTTCCCAAATTACTGTGGGATCTCACCGGTTTTTTACACTTGACGGCCGCATCTCAGAAAAGGCAAAAATTACAGTAGTAAAGGTAGGATTGATTCTGATACAATACGGAATTCGGAATCTGTCTCAATTTTAATAACAAATTATAGTATTTAAATTTATTTATTCTGAAGTTTATTTATTCGGCTTAGAGATATTATTTCGGTTCAGAATGTTGAAATTATTTATCGGCAATAATTTTCTTTTTGTTATTGTTTGATTGATTATATATTTTTTATATTGCGCAGCCTGTATAAGTTACTCTTATATTCAAATGTCCTATCAAGGTCTGCTAGAAGAGATTCCATTTTAAAATGAGGAGTGCCATTATATGAATCTTTGTTAAGATCAGCTTTCATTTACATTTGTTCCATGTGTACAAAATTATTGTTATGTACAATTATACTTATTTACTTGGTTATATAGTACAGTTTTAATGTCATAACGTAATGTCCTACAGACACAAACTTAAGTTTTGTTTGTTAATATTTAAATAAGACTGCTATTGCTTTAGTGTAGTGGTTAGTGGCCCTGATTGCTGAAATAATGTTACTGGGTTAAAGTAATAGTGTTTTCATGAGCGAAAACACGGGAAAGATCTTTCAGTTTTCTCTTAGATAGTTGTTTCGAGTGTAAGTGTACATTATTTGTAAGATTATAAAAAAAAATGAAGATTTCAGTTCACTTAGAGCAAAAAGGTAAAATATTTTCATAGTGTTTGTTTTTAAAACGTCGCAATTACATATATATTTCAAAAAATACGAAATCCCTTTTGTTCATTTTTATTTAACTTAATGGAGATACCTAAATCAAACAGTGGAAGACAAAATAAAGTATTTCTATTACAGAACATTCGAGTAATGGAAAACAAAATAAAATATTGGAGGTTATAACAATGTAGTTCCAGTATAGTTTACTAGATGTCACTAGTAGTTAAAATAGGTCGTGTTATCATTGTTGCCGGTATCTTATTAATTAATCAGCAGCTTTGAACCTTTTAAGTAACTTTTACCTGGCTACTAAAATCTCTAAGTTATATTATTTTCTCTTTGTGGGATTAAAATAGCTTATAAATTTGCTAAAAATAATTTGTCTACCTGTTTATTATAAACTACCTGTTACCCGCGACTTTGTCCGCAAGGGCTGTAGAACAGAGCACATAAGAAACTCCTTAGCTCGAGCTTTATTTGGCATCTTTATTTTTAAAATTGCTCTCGGCGAAAAGTTTTGTTATTATTTCAAAGGAAAATATAGTATGATATTGCTAAATATTGGTTAAGATATTTTTAGATTTGGATAACTTACTTTGAAGATAGATAATCTTCAAAGTAAGTCTTCAAAGTAATCTTCAACTAATAAACTTACAAAATATAAATTTCGATGACTTCGAATAAAATCTTTTCTACTTTCTTACTTTTCTAGTTTTCTAGTTTCTATCTTTTCTATTTTGAAGCTGTATATTTTATATAAAGAAAAAATACGAACCCTCTAGACTGCACTCTTAACCTCTAGTACCTACCATAGACTACTAGAGGTTAAGAGTTCTTTATGTCATGTTGGATTAATAGAGTATTTTGGAATAGACTAAATTACTTATTCTTCTTATTCATATCCCATACGATGTTATCAACGACAGATTTTCGCAATAGTTTAGAAAATATTTAGATGTAAGCTGCTAGCACACTAAGATTTAGTTAAGTGTGATTAACTGTCGTTTAAAAGTTGATTTGCCAGTGTCCTGGTAACGGGGACTTTTTGGAATTTCGTATATAATAGACTTTGTCAGTTATAAAAGAATAAAAATATGTGTCTTTAAAGTTAATATTTTATCTTTATTTTATTTTAATTGGTTTTTTAACTAAGCAAGTTCGGAAGCTTTACTTCCGCTTAAAAGGGATATTAAACATAAATGAAAGTGTATAGAAATAGATTAATGTTGATTCTTTTAAATTCAAAATATTATAACTAATAACGAAGTTAAAAAATCTGCCAACTAAATATCGAAAGTAACTTTATTACGTGAAATAAGTAAGTTTCCCCATTACCAAAAATAAACAAATATCGCTAGAGCCTCGTTACAGCTTTGAAAATAAATTGGCATTCGTTTCTATAATGACGTGCCTCAGGGAATATAAAATTCAGGTTAGTGTTTGATGTTATCATTATTTTTAGTTGGATATAAGTAGCGTCAAAATACAATATTTTTTACTATGGTAATATTTTTTTTCTGAAATAACATGTATACAATTTTCATAAAAAATACATGTATCCTAACGAGATTTCTTGATTCGGAGCAACGGGGCTGTTTTCCATATAGATTATTTTTTTAATTCTACATCTTTTGAAATTTCAAATAAGCTTAACATGTCTATAAATATTTATAGATATTTTCAAGCAAAGATCTGGTTAATATATTTTATTTTCTCGAACTGCTATTCAATTAGTAAAGCACATTGAATTTTATTCTAAAGCTTGCGACGCGATGGAACTGTAAAAGACAATTGCATGGTTTTTATGTATATTAAAACTCAAGTATAGCGAATACTGCACCCTTATATACTTAAATATATAAAAACACAACAAAACTTTTATCTTGTTAACTTATAACAGGTAGTTTGTATCGTATCGTTTAATATTACAGTTATTGCTTAGATTCATCATCGCTAAGCTTCAGATAGTAAATAAGCAAGCTAACAAAAGTTAAATTAGTTAATTAAACGTAAAGACGTAAAGACGTTACATAAACAATTTTATGTACAAAATTTAATTCTTATAATAATATTTTATCTCTGAAATGTGATAAGATGAAACGTAATGGCTACTCGGATGAGATCACATCTGCATATATATTTGACATTTGACTACTGAAAAACTTTTCGAGAAAATTTTAATCTAAATTATTTATTTTTTATTAACACATGTTGATTGATTAAAATATGTCTGATATTCTTTTATAAAATTGATGATTTGAAATCTCAGTTTTTTTATTATTAACTGTGTAAAAACATTTTTATAAATGGTTTCAATGACAAGGGTGCATATAGTCAGGTTTAAACAAGATAAGAATACTTAGCAGTCGTGGCATCTGTAGTATGAAGAGCTCTGCTCTTCATTTGAGCTAGGGTAAGTAGTTAGAAGGGTAGTATAATGTCTGTTGGAGAAAAAGTTATATTTCAAATAGGATTATTTTAATTTCAATTTTAATTTTTAATTTATATTATAACTTTATTTAAAAAAAAACAGCATTATTTGTATGTCTGAAGGTTAATTTGATTTAATATTTTTTTTTAATATGGAAAAACACTTTTTCGATGCCGAATCGAAATTGATTTTTATGCAAAACAAAATTATGGTTTTTACTATTTTTCTAGCATTTTTTACATATGTACTCACCTTTTAAACCTTCCCTAGACTTCTACAGCTTCTAATTCAAAACCAAATTTATCTAAATGAGTCCAGCCACTCTTTTGTTTTAGCGAGCCTGACGAACATCAATTGATTTATATATATGTAAGTAAAATATAAATATAAAATATGTCATATATATATATATATATGTCATATTTTTTTGACTCACTGGATAGACAATCGATAATTAAACTGTTGAAATATGTTATGATAATGTATTCACAAAAAATATAATTGAAATAGGTTTGTTATCTTAGCTCCGAATATTCAAGAAGTTTTTATGGTATATATTTCTTTGTGTGAAAGGATTTCTATTGTAACATTTGTGCCTGGGGTTGTCCCATTTGACTTGTATTTAAATAAAACTTTTATTCTTATTCAAAAAGGTTATTGCGAAATGTGGTCAAAAAGTTTGCTTGCTACTGGGACTTTATATTGAAAATTCCTATGAACGTATGTAAATATGTATTTATGGACGTTTTTTTGTTACGTTTAATGAGAAGTGAAATAATTAAAAATCGATTTTTCTTATTGTAGTTTAAATATAGCATGGTTTTTCTCGGCATAGAATATAATTATATAATTCAAACTTATAAGCAACAAAGAAGTAATATTTAAACATAAACCTTATTACGTTCATTAAGATTATTAATAAACCAGAAATACACTATTTCATAGAAATTAACACACAGTATAACAGACTAGCCCACATAAGCCGTCGGAATTCCCCTATTTCTCATTATTTGTTACTCTTCAAAATAGAGGAATTCAAATTGACCCCGCAATTATGTATTTAAGCTTTGAAGCTATACTTTAATGACTGTAAATATTATTCGCTTTCGCATTTTTTTTTATAACACTTTCTTGTATTTGTTTGCGAGGTTTGTAGTATAATTATAAACATTTAATTATTTCTTGAACCTCACGGATTATTAAAGAAGTTTAGATTGATAAATGATGATGATTCTATCATCATCATTTATCAATCTAAACGATTCTACAACGAACGAACGAATCTAAACGATGATGATGTTTTATGTGATTGCGATGAAATTATACAGTAATCGCCTCTGTTTAAAAATACGACAATGCCCTATAATAGCTGAGGAGTGGCGATAATTACGGAGCTTAATTATTTTAACTGAATGTAATACTTGCTCTCCCTGACTTCACCCTAATTGGATGTAGGGGTGAAATTACAAACATTCGCATTGCATATTAATGTTTCGTATTGTACTAACGTTAGTTGTGATATATCAATTACATCTTTGTTGTTGTATACAAATATTTGATTTCATCATCTTTTTTATAATAAACAAACATTAACTTTGATTTCATCATCCTCTGTTAAAAGATCTGTGATTTCATCATCATTGTTATAATAAATTTGATTTCATCATTTTTGTTATAATATACATTTATTTTCATTTACAACTTTTACAATGCAAATTAATATTATTATTTTTGTATCAAAAAATAAGATGCAAGACAATTAAAAATGATAAATAAATGTAGAACGACGATACGGGCAGGACTTTTTTTATAACGATAGTTGATTTCAGTTGTGTTATCAGAATACGCTTAATTTAATTTAGATAAATATATATTAGGACTGACTCGATCACGTTTAAAATTATGTATCTCAAGGGAGTTATACTCGACAGCCATGCTCTGGAATGTATGGCCTGGTGGTTGTTCGGCAATCAGTATTAATTCTAATTAAGTATTTACATGATTGCCAGACCAAAAGACATAAATGTTTAGTAGCTATCACTTTTGTTGGGAAATGTTTATTAATAAATATATATAATTTAAAATCTCTATAAACTTATTTTCCCATGTTAAATTATGTATGTTTTAATTTTTGAAATAAATAAAATTGAAATCTAAAAAAAATCAAATTTTATATCTTCATTTCAACGTCTGATATGTCATCAAAGTATAATATTTTTTATCAATCATTCAATTAGTTCTTCTATTTAAATTGACTTTATACCACAGTCAACTCTAGTTTATTTAATGTAAAATATTTTATTATTTGGTGAAGTTTGACAAAAGAAAACATTTTGTCAGGTTTTAGTGATTGCTTACTTTTCATCGAAACTAATTTTACGCAAACGTGGAACGCTTTCAACATATACATTTTGTACTAAAATATTCAAAGGTTTGTACAAATTAGATTACATACTACTTTTGAAATTGTAGGCATTGTTTTTTTTGTGATATTATCATATAATAAAATTACCAAGTTTAATATTGAAAGATCAGTGCAAATATGTATATTTTTTAGAATTAATTACAGATTGGATGTCAATATTTTCAAAAGCATTTAGCATAGTTATTTTAAAAATTTAAATTTATTCTATCAACTCTAGCAAGATATTCAAGATATTTGAAATAATATTAAAATATATTAAATTTCTATGAGAAGTGAAGATTTTTTATGTTTTATGTTTTGTCAGGCATCTGCAAATATATAAATTTTCAAAAACGTACTCATAGTTCTGGATGCTGGGACACGGTGAGAAAGCAATGGATTTCCGACTCTCTCGCTCAGTGAAAGACGTCGCTGTGGTAACTCCCTCTCGTCTCGTTGTAAAGATGTTTCTAAACCGTTCAAACGAGTTCATACAATATGAGGTGACAGATTTTCAGCATATCTATGATTATTTTGATATTTTGAATTACCATTTGGCACTTATAAAATATATATATAATTAATAGATCCATGTAGTTAAGAATTACCACTGATTAAACTTTTGAAAAAATATGGAAGAATATATGTACAAAGGCTATAGTATAGATGACAGGCACGTAGTTGGAATTTCAAACGATGAGATGAATTTGTGGTGTTACGAGAATAGGTAAAGTGGGTTATTTTAAAATACGGAGGGAGAAAGGGAGAGTTGTAAATGTGATTGTGGATGGGGTTTGGTAGAAGATTGCGACTGAAAAGACATGGGTGGAATGTTTGTAAAGTGATAAGCTAAGGACGCAATTCTGTACTAAGATGACGAATGATAGAAAAGCGTCGAATAAATTTAAATATTTGCTGCCCCGAAATAAAAAAAAAGACATCTAGATGTTGAACTTTAAACGAAATAATGTCGAAAAATTACATTGTTTTCCCCTCTTTGAGAAACCGCTAAAAGTAATTATTTTTTACATGTATATCGGTATAAATATAATAACAGTTTAATGGTACCAAAGCTGTATTAATTGTAACTTTTAAAGGAATTTAAAATTGTTTTTAATCAAATATATAATAAGGATAGTTGGTTACCTTGGTTTTTTTTACCTTTAAAAAAAAATTAAACAGAGGAATGCAAGTGCTTGCAATATTGTACAAATACAAAATGTATTTCAGTAATAACCACTTTATTCGACTCATTGACTTTGAACTTTGCAATGAGTTGAAATGAAATCATAGTTACTGTAAATATTCTACACATCAAAGTTTCTTACGTTTGTTACATTCTATGATAATAAAAATTATGTACACTTTTATGATTAAAGTTATAGGTTATAGTAATGGCTTTATATGACATGTTAGTAGAACGTAGGGTCAAAAACAGACATACATTTTAATTACTCGACATGATACATTAGAGGACATTTAGTAAATTGCAAACTGAAACTAACGCACTTTAAACGACTCAATTATCCTTTTCTACTATGATAATAATATATATATTTTTTTATATAATTTCAAAAAGGCTGTAGATTTTAATATACTGACGTCGAGAAGTCTTAAGTCAGCAGAACAAAAACGTTTTTTTTTTTTTAATTTCTCAACAAAAAGACAGTATCGAATCATGACAAACCAAATATATAATTAATAATTTCCATTAGTCGGTAATAGATATTCCAATTAGACCTGGACCACGCCCCTGTTTCTGTCGCCTTGTTCCAAAATGAATGACAAATAGCGCCCGTCCTGTCTCTATACATCGTTGTGCGGTGTTTTTGAATACTATTTGACTCCAACCCTTTGTTACCAATGTTGAAATGAGCCACTATACATGACGTGGAACACGACTAATATATGACGATTGGCTTATATTGTATTACCATTATATGGTATTATAAACCTAGTTTAAGGTAAAGATACATTTACAATTATTCAAGAAATCATTAATCAGTTATACATTGCGATTTCAACACTGCATATTATAAGAAAAAAACAATTCAGCGTATTACTAATGAAGTAATACTTTGAATTTACATTTAATGAGTATTAAAATTCTATGTTTACATTCGTGCTACGTCCGTCACATAGTCATGATCAAATATGTTTTATTACACTCTTTTTACTGCTGTCATTTTATTATTGAGAATTTAAATGCCCAACTACCCCCAATTCTTTGCAGTGCCTTTTCTTCTTTAACCATGTAACATTATTTCTAATAAATAATAAACCTTTATATATTTTTTTGTAAAGTATATGGATAATAAATGTAATTAAATTGTAATAAAAAATATATTAAGTTGATCTGAAGGAAGTTTTAATCCAATCGCGCGTAAAGGTTACAGGGACACGTTTAGTTTAATGTTTCTCAAATTTTTAATATTTATGAAAAATGGTGGCAATTTTTCTTGTTATTGTAAATGTTACAATAATAGAAGAATTATTTTTATTAGTAAAAGTTAATATTTAATTTATCTTTTAACTCCAACGTTTACTCTTTTGATAGTTTCTTACCCATTAATTAAAATATTCTCGTATCTGTTACGATTTTATTTCTGAGCTGCGCCAATTATCATTTATAAAAGAAAATATAGGTATTGTGAAACTTTGGTAAAGACTGCCTGTCTCTTTGATTCATTGTTAATTGTCTTTAAATTTTTAAAATACTTAGAATTTATTTTGACTGTAAGGGATATTATCTACTAATTAAGTTTACGTTTAAAATATTCGTAGTGAGAATATTAAAATATAATATAAAATATAAATATATATATATATATATATATATATATATATATATATATAACTTAATTTTATTTCTTTTCAAGAAGATTTGTGGTAATTTGTTTTGGTCTTATCGAGGGATAAAATCTCCTCGAAGGTAACTTTTAAATTGTGTTGCCACTTTGCTGACTTATTTAAATCTTATAAGAAAAATAAAATATAATTCTCGGGTCAAAGGATGTTGCCCTTTGACAACAGTTTCAAAAAGATTTGGCTGTTTTATTTTTTATAACTTCAGTTTAGGCGGGCTTTCAGCAAAAATGTTATCTCGCAAGATTAAATAGGAAGTATTCTATCGCATTTGATTTATGCGTTTAGCCCTTTACGATGTTACATCTAACTATTAAGGATTATTTCTCGTATTTTTAGAAAAAGGTTTACGATCATTTTATTTCTGTATAAACTTATTTATATTCTGTAACGTTGTACCTTTTATTAATTAGACAATATTTACATAGAAGCGCCAAACTCACTAAACAATTCATAATTGCTTTCATTATTATCATTTAAAAAAATATTACAGGTATATTAAGTAATTAGATAAAATATAAATACATATAAATACCAATTATAGTTTATGAAAGACAAAATTGCGATCAAAATAAATTTCAATATCTCACTCCATTTTATTTTTTTGATTCAATTTTGTACGAGAAAATACTAAAATTCAATACGGCAATACATCGTCTCACACATATATCGCGACCCCAAGTTGTTACCAAATATCAGACAAAGATTTTGATTTTAATTTTAAAAGTAGATTGTATTGTAGACGTTGAAGGTTTCTTTAAATAAATTTTAGTATTATTTTCTAATTACCCTGTGCTCTTTTTAGTCTTTAAAATGTAAAATCTCATAGCAATTTATTTTAAGTCTACACCACTTTCAAGATATTTTAATATCTTGAAAGGACTTAACTTAATTTTAATCTTTAATCCTGCTTTCAGCCTGTTAAGCATTGAAAGAAAAGTATAGTGAAAATTAGTATAAATTATGAAAAACATGTAAATAATGGTAAAAATATATTTATTTTATTGGGGTTCGAGAATGTATTCTTTGGTTATATTTGGTTTTAACACTTGTCTTAATTTATATAAATGCTGTTTGCAATTTTGAGTTACAAAAGAAAACTACCTTGTTTTGAAAATATGTTAAAATAATTTTGTCACTTTTGTTGAATAAACTTTTGTCTGATTCTTCTTTTGAGTTTTTTGAATTAATAAAACATTTCTACGACAACTTATTTACATTGCGATTAATGTGAAAAAATGTATTAAAAAAATAATTTATTATTTTCACTGTTCTAAGGATAAAAAGTTGTTAAACCTTTATGTAAAAACCACTTATATGTATCTTTTAAGGTTCTTTTTTTTTGCTTAGAACCTCGAAAATACTTATGACGTAACAGATTGTATGAATGTTGGAGTAAAATGTTAAATCCTGCTATAATCATAAATTCTATTGTTGCCTCGGTTGCAGTACAAAAAAATAAACAAAATACTGGTAATATTTACAATAGCAACTAACCTGTCTACCTAAAAATATTTGCATATTTTACTATACACATAATAGGCTTCGATTTCTTGTAGGTTGCTAAGCAGCCCATTTTACCTAAACTAAAATTACACAATGACTGCAGATTATAAAGAGTAAGTTATGAGTTAAAACTCAAAATAAAACATGTAATCGGTTTTGGTTTAAAATAATAAGAATCCAAAATTGAGTGTATGTGCATGTATATGTGTGTGGGTGTGAGTGAGCGTGTGTGCTCGTAATTATTTTATGGTTTTTTCAGTATCATCATTAGAAAGAGTACGTAGATACTTAATTGTAATAATATATGATTTATTGCACATTATAAATATATAAAAAAATTAGCACAAATTAAAAAAAAAACTGAAAGTAAAAAACATTTTGGTTATATAATAAAGAGGTCTTATCGCTAAGTCTCTTCCAGAAAATCTTATTTAATATGTAATACATTATATAATGTAAAGATTTGTAACAGCTAGGGATGTTGATTGTGTCCAAAAAATTTACTTACATAGTATTTAGTTAAGTACTTATATTTTCAAAATAGATCAATCCTAATATATAAAAACTAATTACTCCATATAATTGGGAATTATTTTTTATATAAATAAAATTAAGGTAATATATTAAATTAAGTCAGTTCTTAACCAATCTTTGTATTTTATTTAAAAGTAGCGGTATGTATTTGGTTTCTGTCGAATACACAAAATAAACAAAAGAATTTTACACAATATTTTCTAAATAAGATAATATTTAAATACAAAATTCTAAAATTGCGTTTTATTTTTGTTCGTTTAGCAACGAAAGCATGTACGAAAAGAAACAATTCGAAGATAACTCTTAAATTGCGTTTCCACGTTAATTAATTTATTTACTTTTATAAGAAGAAACAAAATATATTTTCAGTTAAAAAGATAATGGGTTTTGATAATGGTCTAAATATTTGTTACTGCTTTTTTGTTTCTTTTAACTTGTCATTTAGATTTGCTTTGCATAAACATTATAACTAGCGAAGTTAAACAAGAACTTTTAATTATTTGCCTCGGGTTAGCTGGCGACTTATATACAACATTTCTGTAACCCTTTGTTTTTTTGTGACCGGTCTTTTGAAATTATTTGAAGAATAAAAACTTTTGTTAACAGACTCAAGAAAATAAATCGTATCTAAATATATTTTAATTATTCATATATATATTAGATTCATACTTGCTATCCGAATTTAATGTCTTATCTCTATCACGACAATATTCGACCAATTTCATCTGCCTTCAGTTTAAAGATATTGAATGGTGGTTAGGCATTTAATATGGCTTTTGAAAAACATGGCTTAATCCTTTAAACTTACGAAGGTATTTGCTATTACAGTAAAAGTTAAAATGAAGTAAAAAAGGTATTTTATAATGATAGTTACGTAAAATGTGAAACAAGTTTGTCAGTTCAACATCAGTTGATGTTGGTACCGTTGTCTGCACCAAAAATACACTAGTACATCGACAGTGCTGTATAAAAATTAATACTCATTCCGGCAATTCGGATTTTTTTTTGTTTTTTCTAATTTTTTATATTCTTTCTATTAGGTTAATTATACTGTGCTAGGTTAATTATTTTTTTAAATGGCCTCCACTCGGTTTGCTCTCTCATTCAGAAAGAATTAGTAACGAGAAAAAAATATAACCTTAAACGAATGGTTCAAACCTCAACACTTTTTTTATCTTTGTCGTATATCGTTGTTATTAAAAGCCTCATATATATATAGAAAAATAAAAAATAAATGAATAAAACCAGCAAAAACTCATAAAATGTTAGATGTTATCTTTTTAAATAAATTTAAAAAAAATAAGCTAGTTTCTTTTTAACTTATATAACATCAACTAAGCAACATGCAATTGCGCTATAAACGTCTTATTCTTGGTCATAAACCGGATATTTTATTATATTATAAGCCTTTCATACACAACACTAAAAAGTCTAACGAGCCTGATTGTTAATTAAATGAGACAAGGCTTCTTCGCGTTGCAGGGTGCAAATAGTTATTTACGAAAATAATTGTATTTTTCAAATAAATTATAAATTCCTAGTGGTATATATATTAGTTTAATACCGCGTCTTTCCATCACCTTTATCCGTATTAAACGTGAACGCCTCAATTCATTTAGGTCAATTGGTTATTTTATATCAACATTGTGTTTAGTGCCAGCACTTAATAACACCACGTGTCTGTTCGGGTCGTGCTAATAAAGACTCTTCTGTCTATGATTTCGGCGTGCTGTTATACTTTTAGGGCCTTTGTTAACTTTGGAAAAAATTACCAATGTCAACGTTTTTAAATATCTACGAATAAGTATAAAAATAAAATAAAATAACAAATCGAAATTTCGAAAACCAGAATTTACTTTAAAAAGCTATATGGTAACATTTATATTTACGTTCATGACTTTTTGTAAAACTTTTTTAGAATAAATAATTCTATTTTTTTTAAACATTCCAGTTATTATATTTATTTTTTTAATTTTTATTCAATAACAGACAGACTCAATCAAAACTAGAAACGAATTAACATTCGTTTTATAGTTTTGATTTATCGTAATCGTAGTCAAAAACAGTTTTTGTATATTAAAATTACAGAATTGGTCACTTAAAAACTATCGTACGTAAAATTAAAGACTAACAAATAAATACAATTTTGTTGTAATATTATTTGTATTTAAGTAAAAACATCTTATAACCAAATAAAATTACATTAATCAGTTTAATTAAAAAATATTTCAATGCCTTGTTATATATTTATATTATATTAAGCTCTATCTATAAGTAGTGTCGCAATCTAGAGCACCATATTATTTAGTTAAATGTAGTTACCCTGTTGATTGTGTGACTCTCATATGAAATTGTTCATTTTGTATTCAGTTCTAAGCTAAGCGCTTTTAATCGAAGTATACCGTGAATGGCTTTAGCCATGTTTGTTTTTGTCAAAATTGGTGCTCGCGTTCAAATTACGTATACAAATTTAATACTGTCACAGCCATAGCTTATTTTTGGTACGGGTGACGTAGACATTTGGGATTTAGACAGAGTAAAAGAGATTTAGACAGAGTAAGAGAGACGTGTTTACTTTTGTTATAATTCATTATAGTATATAAAATAAACAAATTTATAGCACAGTACATTTCTACTACAGTATTGAAGAATATTTTGAGTATTACGCGCCTTGGGTATGGAGCGATCGCGGCCAGTCTACTCCAATTTAAATTCGTGAATTGATTATTTGGGCGCTAAAATTAACATTAGTTAAATTCGCTGAAATTCTTTGTTAAAAAAAAATGTTTTACAATAAAATTAATTTCTATAGACTTTGATTCATGATAGTTAAATTCTTTAAAACCAATAAATGGTAATAGCTTACATTTGTGCTTTAAATAAGCGACACGTCGGTACTATTAAGATAAATTGATTTAATAGAAATATAAAAATAAGTTATGGTTGTTTAATTAAATAATATCTCCCAGGATTTGGAAAGCTCGAAGTAACTTTTAAAGTAGCAACTCTCCTTATTTTGCTTTATACGTAGAACCAAATATAAATCCACTAGTTGGGTAAAAAATAATGGTTTTTGATAATCAATTGAAAAAGCTTTTCCATGTTTTGTATCACTTGACTTTCCATTACTTTTGCCTTTCTATAAAAAACTAAATTCAGCAGATTAAATAACTATTTATAACTAATTTTCTCGGGTCAGACCACTCTGCTATTTCTGAACTAAGATTATCGGTTTTAAGTTTATATTTGAAATAGGTTTCATTTAACTTTTTGATGACTTATAAATATATATATATATTTTCACATTTAGTGGCCATATGTGATTCTTAGAGCAACAATGTACAAAAAATATTTTATTGCCTAACAATTATGAAATGAAATTGTTAATAATTCAATTTATCATTTACATGTATATATATATGTATTTATTATTCATAACTATTACCAACGGACACGTCATCCCTGCTCTTTTTGACGTTTTACAATTTTTGTCGTGTCAAATTATAATTTATAAATTGAGATTTTAAAAATATGCATAGCATAAGAGATTATTAGTAGGAATCTTAAAAACAATGTTAGCGAGTCCTTTGCATCGTTTTTTTTTTATATATATTTATTTTTATTATTTTGTTATTAGTATGTATATATTTTTTAACATGTGATTTGTTAAATTTTAGTTGTATTATTATTTTTAAACAACCTCAAATACATCTAGCCCTTGTATATATTACATACATTCAAAATTATAGGTGCCTAGGATATTTTTTTTGCATTCACTTAGGTTAAGTAGAATTTTTTAGTTTGAAGATAAAAAAATGACTTTTATAATCTGCTCGACGATAAACCCTTGAGGAAAGTCTTCAGAATGCTATGAAGTGAAAACATTTTTAGTTATGTTACGATGGACAGACCGACGCAACGGTTTTCTATAGGTAGTAGTAATGTTCAGCCTGACCGATGTCCATTATTTTGTATTTTATTTTAATAAAAAAAATAAAATAAGCTGAACATGGTTGAATATATTTGTTTCCAAATATCTTTTCTTGTTTATACAAAATTGTAACAAGGCGGGTCGCCTCATAGTGAGGTTTTCCATCACAAATTAACATTCAAATAAACTATTTAAAACATTAGTTACGAGAACTTTAAACAATAATATCTGTAATTGAGTATTTTCTTATAATATATGCCAGAATATTGTAAGAAAACATAATTTACATTATCATAATATTAAATTTTGTTTGTTTTTTTTTTTTTTTTTATTTTGCAAATTAAAAATGAAATAGCTTGCAAGTCGTTATTTAATATTATTATTGCTTAGCTTGGGATAAGAAAGGCCTTTCGAAAATACAAAAACAAATATAAAAAACTAGGTCAGCGAAAACAGACTATCGGTACGTAAATAGAAATGGTGGATTAAACAGATACGATAATATCGATAAAAATAGGATAGTGTTGCAAACTTTCACCTTTACCATTTGTTATTTACAGTACAGGAAATTCGGCAGCATTTGATTTCCTCCTGTTATTGCAAGTTGACCTTTAACCTGATTACTTTTGTAGACTCCAAAAACATTCTCATTTACCTATGCGTTATATTTATAAAAAAAAACGAATGTTAGTTTCATTTCATTCCGATATAAATATGGAAAATATTGGAATATTTGGTCTATTTATTGATTTTATTATTCTCATGAATATTCGGGTTATTTTTTTTATGAATTCAAAAATGTTCAAACGTTTTTTTTATTATTATTTTTTTATTACACTCATGAATATTCGGTTTATTTTGGTATTTTTTTTTATGAATTCAAAATGAAATATTTTTTTTATCCAATCAAAAAAATATTTATATAGCGTCATAAGCAAATCAATAAAGGAAAAATAAAATAATCAATAATATTAAATATATTTACTAAATTTAGCTCTGAAAATGGTACCTCAAAAATTTTAGGACGAAAATATAATAACTCACCCACTAAAAGCTCTAAAAGCAGTTCCCGCCCCGAAATTCTAATAATCTAACGAAGTAATGTTATTAAATCTGACGAAAAGATTGAAATAAAGTATTCCGATAAACTAGTCATACATGAGGGACAATATTTTACACCCAGTTAAATATTATGAGTCAGATAGACAAGCACTTATTATTAGTAATCAGTTTATTTTTTTCAACTATTTACAATTTTCAAAAAAAATACTATTTTACGGATTGCTTAAAAAATTTCCATATTGTTGGTTTTATTATTGAATTACAATGTCCTTAAGAAAACCATCAGCACCCTTTGAACAGTACGTTGCTTTCTCGTATTGTTGCTATGTTACGATTATTCCATAAAAAAATATATTAAGGGACAAATTCTTAAATTTACAAATGCTTTAACATTGAAAATTTGAATCAACAAAATGTTTTACTTCCATTCTCATTATGTGGTACTATTTCAAAACAATTTAATTTAAGTACTGTAGTCAGACACAGAGAAAACTGAAATTATATAAGAAATTAATTCCGCATAATGCAACTGTAGCCCCATTACAAATATTATGTTACCTCTAAGTACATTGCAATGAAGGAGAGAAATATAAAATACATTAATCTAAGGCGTTTTCCGTTCGTAGCTTTTAGTATGATGAAAGTTGGTGTGCAAAGTCCCTCGTGACATATAAGTCCATTAAGCAAATGGATAAAACAGAAATAAGAGCCGGTTTTTAATTTAGTCGTCATACAAATAATGCTTTTAATATTTCTCGTTAACTCGTTCTAATTAATGAAAGTGTTAAGTTATTAAAAATAAATAATGTAAATGTAAAAGAAAATGTCAACCAATTAGTCGGAGATTATTTACTAGGTTTCTAACTTTTTTAAATCTTGATTGTACGCATGTTTATTCAGATTCAGATTGTACAAGTTACTTAAGGATTTCAAAGATGGTAGTAAAAAGAATAATTGTATTTGTTTCTGGTTTGAAAGAATTTTCAATTTTACCATAAAATAGACTAAATGTATTTTATAAGTAAGGTTTTTTAACTAAAAGATAAAATATATAAATCATTAAAAAATAAAACCATTATGTTTTAAAATGATAATATTTTATTTATCGTATGAATTAGCTGTAAAAAGTATATGATTTCTTAGTTTGGTTATTTAAACCTAACTGATACTTGGTAGTGTTGATGATAAATTCAAAAAGATTCATACTTTTTTGTTTGGAATAGTTTCTTTAAAAAGCTGTTTAAATATATTTCCTCGGACTAACTAATACTGCAGATTAAGGATAAATATCTTGTTTTATTTATTTATTTGATAATCCAACAGTTTATATACATAAGTTTTTACATGGAATATAATATAACAATTACAAAAAACCAAAGTAGGATTACACATTTTGGGCTTAAATATTATGTTTTACAATCTAGAAGAGATCCGTTAATTGCTTACTAAATAAGATAAAAAAAACAACAAATCAAGTGGGGAATCTAATTTTCTAGGGGTTTTTGTGTGTGTGTGATTTGTGTTAGTGTGTATGTGTTTGTGTAAGTGTGTATGTGTGTTTTCTTTAATTGACTGCATCGTTAACTTGGAGTATTTTTTTTTTAAACTTCGCTTTGACGTTCTGAACAAATCTACTTCAGAATAAACCACATTATATATGTTGACTATACGGCTAAGGACAGAATTACGTGCATTTGTTTTTACTTCAGGCGTATAGAACAGTTCTTTATGACGTGTGCGGCGATTGGGTACTCTGAAATGTAAAGCACTGACCAGATCATTACAATCAATGTGTCCAGCTAATATATCGTGTAACATATACATATCGCATTGGCGACGTCGGATTTCTAAAGTATCTATTTTATAATATTTACAAGTTTGTATGTAATCTTTATATTCTCTAAAATCTACAAAGCACAGGAGTTTTAAAAACAATTTCTGTATCGTTTCTAGTTTATCCCTATATTTTGAATAAGTTGGTGACCAAATGCTACAGCAGTGCTCCAAAACACTTCGAACGTATGAAAAATATAATATTTTTAATGAATCAATATCATTAAATGTTTTGTGTAACGTTTAACGTGTAACGTTTTATATATCCCAGTTGTTTGTAAGCTTTGTTAGTAATGTTGTCTATATGCTCGGTCATTAATAATTTATGATCCAGTTGAATTCCAAGATCCCTCACTGAATTTACGTTTTGAATAGGATGATTATCAATTTTGTAGGTAAATTTAATATTTTTTATTTTCCTAGAAAATGTTATATGTACAGTTTTTTATGTTGACGCAAATTTTATTTTCTTTATAATAATTGGAAAGGTTATTTAAGTCAAGCTGCAGTTCCATACAATCCGAAATTGTATTTATTGGTTTATAGACTTTTTTATCATCTGCGAATAATAGGAAACGAGAATATTTGAAACATTTATATCTGTAATATGCGTTGTACAACAGTGGACCCAGAAGAGAACCCTGTGGGACACCTGAAGTTGCGTGTACAAAATCACTACGAGCACTGCCTATAATAACAGCTTGTTTTCTTTTTGATATATATGAACAAAACCATCTATGTAAGTCACCTTTGATTTCGAAAGCTTGAAGCTTTTCCAATAGAATGACATGATGTACCCGGTCAAACGCCTTCTGAAAATCCGTGTATATAACATCTACTTGTTGTTTTTTATCCATAGCCATATGAACAAAATTGGTAACAACAAAAATGGATAACTATAGCAGCATAAAATTATGCATTTTCTAAAACAAGAAAATGAATAAGTCTTGTTTTAGAAAATGCAAAAACTACGACAATCATTAAATAATTGCTATGCAGAATATTTGGCGCAATTTACATAAAAGTGTCAATTACCTCTACAATTTGTGAGCATTAGGCTTTATTCTTACTCTGATATCTAAATAACTGCAATTTAGTTGTTAAATAATGTTTTAAATAGTAATTATTTGATTTTGGTAAGTACCAGTGGAGTACAAAGAATATAAACACTTGATGTCACAACCAATATTTATTTCGGTTGTTGCATCTTTTCAATATTATATATTAAAAAAATAGAAAGTATTGTTATGATTTACAAAACATATATTTTTGAAGTCACTTATGTCTCTTTTAAGATAAAATATAGAGAGCTAATTTCACCTAAATGAGTAGTAATACGATAGCTTATGTATTAATTTATAAGAAACCTATTTATAATACATATTTTTTTAAGAGCCAAATAACTGAAGAATACTAGCCAATGTAAGAGATTTTAATTATAAAAAAAACTACCGAGCTTAGAGAGTTATTTACTATAAAAAATCTCTCTCTTTATTCGAATGTCAATTTCCAGAAATATATATGTCGGCAGCCTCGTTATTTATATGCGGTTTCAAGAAACGGCGTCCAAAAGGCGCTAATGGAACGTACACCGAACGCAAGTTGTGGGTAGTCCGAGAAAACAAAAACTTTAAAATCATTCCACTCCGAGTACTCTCAATTGCGTCTCGGTGTACGGATCACTGTCTCTTGATAGTCGAATACACCATATAGGGATTGAACGTCGAAAATTGTCTTTGACGATAAGTAGTGCACGTATTGCGGTGGGTGTCTATGTATACCGGAGACTGACCAAAGTTTTATATAGAGTTTTGCGTTTGTTCCATGAGTTATATGACACGTTATGTCACAATCGTAGAGCCGGCAACTGAATCAAAAGTTGTATCAAAATTACTTGATAAATGCCATCACTACACAAGTGGATATTTATCCATACACAAATTATATAAATTGTTATATTCTTATACGAGTTTAATTAAAAGGTACATTTAACAGTGATAAACAAGTTTAATTATATATTACCTCTGAAATAAAATTAATAAAATGTTATATCTGCGTTATTTATTCATAGTTATAAAATATTAATCACAGTTAGCTCTGAACGGTCTGGTCTCCTCCTATAATATATTAAGATGTTTAATTATTCTAGGCTATACGCTACGTCGTCCCTTTGCTTTACACTAATTGAATTTGGAGGATGAAAGGCAAAATGATTGGATATCTGGTTTACGTACATACATATATAAATAAATCTTTGTCTGTATATCCCTTATAGAATCGTAAACTACGCATTGGATGATGTGATGATTTTCAGAAAAATTGTTGAGTTGACCATTTTTAGACAGATGGCGCCACTGTCATTTGAATAATTTTTCATACATTGCCGTAACAGTTCACGCTGATTTGAATTCAAAAGGTAGGTAATATGAAATAATGTAGGTAGGTAGGCAATATATAATATAACATTTAATAAAGTTACATAATATTAAAATGCTATATAATTCAAAACGGCTTCGATAAAGAGTCATTACTTCACAAAGTATATATATACGCATATCTAATAAATTCATTGATATAAAGATAATAAACCATATTTATGTTTTATTTAAGATGTGAAAAGTATAGTAACGTTTGTTTATTTTCAGTTTTTAACAGAGATGTTTAGTTTAAAATTTATAAATAAAGTTGGTTAACAATTTTTAGGAGAGATAATAAATATATAAATATATTCAAAAAGTATCCTAAATAATTAGAGAAGGAAATATAATAAAATATTACTATAAAGATAGCAAGAAAATTAGCATATAATAAAAAAAGAGATACTATTTACAGACCACAAACCTTCATTATATCCAATGAGGTTACGAGAACTAGAAATACAATAAATTGCAAAAGAGAGTTATACGATACATTGCGTAAAAAAAGGACGCAAAGCTTGATATTATACTAAACTCTACGTAAAACAAACAAACAACCAAGGCCCATCATTAAATTAACATTAATCCGATCATATCCTAATTACTTAAGTTTAATGCAATTTGTCAATTAACCACGATCTTATATAAGCGCCATCACAGTGGAAACTAACTTTATAGCCATACAATTTTTACTCACTCCAACTATATTTGTATTAGGTCACACTTTTATCTTTTAATCATGTACAGTTATACGTTAAACTGTTTTTTGTTACAAACTTTACCACGAGAAAAAATCTCTTCTTATTTACGTGGCTAAATTCTTGATAGTTTCAGTCACTAATTATTAAATAATATAATTATGGTTTTACGATTTTAAGAGATAAATGGAACTTGATGTTAATCGAAAACAAATTTATGCTCGTGAATAATTTTCG
The DNA here is from genome assembly GCA_963555665.1 of Dircenna loreta. NCBI lineage: Eukaryota > Metazoa > Arthropoda > Insecta > Lepidoptera > Nymphalidae > Dircenna > Dircenna loreta. The sequence continues at coordinate 1,491,546 of OY743098.1, forward strand.
TACCTCATAGGTTAAGTAATATGTGACTCATAGTATAAAAGTCAATACATGATATAAACAGGATGACGGTGAGACTAAGTTTCACTTTTCCCATTTGTTATTCACGAATCAAGAAATCAGGCAATATTGATATCCCTCCAGTACATAATACTGAACTTTCATAGATTGCTTTTCGAGACTCCGAAAATATTATGATTGTAAATGAAACATACAAATAAAACAGTAGGCCGTTACAGCAGTCTTTTGGTAGAAAACGATAGTCAATAGGAGGCTACATTAATCTTAATTTTTAAAATGATTATTGACTTATTTAAAAATATATAAATATGTATACTAATAACAAATAATACAAAATATAAAAAAAAACTGTGCAAACGACTCTCTTACATAGCTTTTAAGATTTCTACTAATAATCTTTTCTGTTTTGCATTTTTTAAATCCAAATGTATTCATAATTTGATTTAACAAAAAATGAAAAACCTCCAAAAGAACACCGAAGACGTGTCCGTGGCTAATTATCAATAAAAAAAAATGATAATATGACACAGTTATTTTGGATATTTTTATTATTATTATTGAGTTATGGATCGTACTACCTCAGTAAAACTGATTTTGACTGACAAGTAATTAATAAGCTTTAAAATTGCTTATTCCAGGTATTGTGTATTTAGGGCTTATTTACTTACCAAGGTATTATCCTCTCAGATAGTATTTACGTTTTCCGGTTTCATTCGTCATTTCATCGTTTTTTCCATTGCTTTTCTATAAGTTTATCTGAGCTACTTATACTAAGTTAAAACTAAGTTAAGATTGGTTTTTATTATGACGTAACCTCCCATTCAACAATATTTAAAACGCGAAAATTTAAAATAAAAAATATAATAGATGTATAGTGGAATTATATCTACTTAAATTAAAGTTTCTTTAGGAATTATTAAAAACCTTAAAATATATTTGTGTACGCTTATTCTATGTTTATGAAAGAGTTTATTATTCAATATTAATAAAAGAGTTCCAGAATATTATTTCAAGAATAAACAATTAAATAATAACAAATGTATTGTGAATAATAACTGATATTGTAGTTCTGTCACAGCCATGTCATATCATCAAGATTTGGTAATAATAAAAAAGGGGGGTAGTTCTTGACCAGTTAGTTTTTTTCTTTGTGTTTGGAACCATGTTAATACAAATTGACGTTTTGAAGGTCTAACTGAAATCAAAAGTTTGGAATATTTTTTCCATAAATACTTTTTGTGTCAAATTCAAACTATAGCGTATACCATAAATACCAGTTAGACAAATCATACAAACTTATCGGTATCACAAGAGCGGTCCGTGTGTGGCGTTAACTGGTCATAAAAAAATATAGCCTTCTCGTTGTTTCAGCTTGACAGCTGATTTAAGGAACGCACGTCGTTCGCATTACTTCTGTATTTATTTCAAATTTCCAAACAATACAGATCAAATACATAAAAAAATAATATGCATTCAAATAACTGATGAATTTGTAAACGGTTACAAAATATGTCATTTATTATTTTAAGTTCGTGATACCATGTTTGATCAATTATTTTGTCAAAGTTTACGGTACAAATGCGTCGCACTGCTACTACTTTCTCATTCGGTCAAAGTTATTACCATGAATAAGGAATGTATAGTTTATGAATTTATAGTTTCGATATTAATATTATTTTTCTTTTAGAATTTGTAATCACACTATAATATAATTTTGTGATTATTAGTCCCGGGTTCAAATATTAATATACGGTAATTGACGGTCTACTATTATACAGACAAAGAATGTATAAGTACTTAATTTACTATTTATTAGCTGTTTGTAAGTGCTAAGTGCTTTTACCGTAGTAGATTTGCAAATTTTACAAAATGCTTAAACTGTAAATAAAAGCTTTATTTAGGTTTAGTTTGTAAGCTGCGTCAGTGTGAGACCAACTAACAACTTACTAGTTGTTAGCTTTTAGACTTAGACTTAAGTCTATAGTCTAAAGCTATTAATTGGTTGTTAATTCAAAGCCACACGAAGTTTTCACGTAATAATGGACAAGGATATATATTTCAATTTATCATAAATTTAATTAGTTGTTTATTATTTTATTGACATTGTCTATCTATATGTATAAAATGCATGATTTTCTGTATGTCCCTTATAGAATTGTAAAGTACGCATTTGATGATGTGATGATTTTTAGAAAAGTTGTTGCGGATAAGCCCACGAAGGTTTTTCAATTGGTACGACCAATTTTAGACAGATGGCGCCATTTTCATATGAATGAATTTCATATATTGCCGTGACAGTTCCTGGTGATTTGAACTGAAACGAAAACGGAGAACGAATGATGACGTTTCGAGTTGTGGGTGACAAAAAAATTCATTGCAGCGTGTGGATCAAATTTGAAGAATCCTTGCTTCTTAAATTGGCATATCTTTTTAAGCGTTAGAAAACCTTTTTGACTGACTTTTCGTTTCCATCCGTTTTCACGATATATTTTAAGTTACCAGATAAAAATCAAGAAATATTGTATATCCCACAGCCCTTTAATAAATGTCACATTTTTTTCAAAATGAACTAAATTAATAAAATTACTCAAAATGAATTTAATATTTAAGTAATGTTTTTCTTCAAATTTATTTTAGGTGGTGGCGTAGAAAAACGCTTAGGGTACAGTTAGACATTGTAAAAATACATATTTATAAAAGGTATATTTCCATATATGTGCCGCGTTCACAATGATGAGTCACGTTACAACATTCGAAGTATAAATAATAATAAAATAATAGAATACTTTGACCCTTTGAACTTTTTTTATGTTAATAAATATGTGCAGAAGAAAAAGTTCATATAAAATAATATATTTAATAAAAAAATACATTTGTTTTGTCGATTCTTTGTCTAGTTCTGTCTTTTATTTTTATTTAATCTCGCGATTTTTCTCGTTTATGTTTATTTTTAAAGTGGTTTATTTGTATTTAATTGGTAGTTTATAAGTAATGGATATTATATATTTTGTGTATCTCCGGCCTTTCTATCCGATTTTGCAAGCCGTAGCCACGGGTGATGTAAAAGATAAGCGATTTTTTTCTGTGCGGTAAGCCGAGTAGGTGTTTTAGTACGTCAGGTACCGTTATTTAGCTGCTACTTTTGGCAGATACTCCCGTTGAAAATTAAAAATAATTAAATGTTATTAATTAAGCCCGTTTTGTTTATATTTAAAATAAAATATTTATAACCATGTACAGTTACAAGTGGGTGTGATTGAATGTTTATTAAGATACATTAATTTCACATAAAAAAATCTTATTAATCAGAAACTGTTTTAAGAAATTTAAACCGAGATTGAACGTTAACTAAATAGTAAGTTACGTTCTTACTTGAGTAAAGGTTATGTAAGCTTATAGACTGAAAACTTTGCGGTGCCGTTATTGTTGAATATATTTTATTTTCTTTATAATTGGTCACCAATAAAATTATTAGGATAAGTGAGATGACGTCTGATAGACGAGCCTGGAAGACGTTGAGGTATCGTGCGGTTTGCCATCTTCAAGTAATTCGTATAACGGCTGTTTAAAACCTGTAAGAAACTTTATTTATTTTATTTGGTTTTGTGTTTAAATTATGACTTTTTGAACAAGGCATGTTAATAACATACAAAATTTTCACTACTTACACCAATTATTGTTATATAATATGTTTTAACCGCTTGAGTTGAGAGAAATCGATGTTGAATTAAAGGTACGCGACAAGGCACAATATAATCTGAAATTTATATGAGCTACATTAATATGTTGTGTGTAATATTAATATTTTGTGTATAATATTAATATTTCTTGTATAATATGTAATAAAGTCTCAACTCCAAATATATTATATATTTCTAAAAATATGTTAAAAGTAAAATTAGATATATATGTTAAGCGTGCCTATACACATTTTATTACCATTTTATTGTAAATTATTAATACAAAATAAGTTACAAGATAAGTTATTTTTCTTTTTTATTTAACCAGCAAAGCAGTAAATATCTGTCATCTAAAATTCGTCAGTTTGTAACCACGGTTGTTTTAATATATACTTTGTTAAACGCCCTTAAAATATAGTGTTACAAGTTTATTTTTTAAATAAAAAATTTAAAGAATTGAAGAACAATCTCAGAGTAAGTAATGACTATTAAAAGCATTGAAAGATAGTAAAATAAAGACGTAACATTTAAAAGTAAAATATATATATTTAAATAAAGACAATATATATAATATTACGGCAGTGTTTGGTACAGTTGTGTGGAAAGTGCCCATAGAGCACAAATAGATGTAAAGTCACTGTCAGTTACAGAATACATTACGCGCTGTCATCACATACCATTACACAGAAAACATTGTAGTTTAATCAATAAAGTTTTTTTTAAATATATTTATGATATTGAAATAGAAAAATAATAAAATTTATGATATTGAAATAGAAATATACAAGTAAACTTTTTACAAGTAAATCCCATGAATTTTTATCTTCTTTCAAATGAATTCACACAAGTAAAAATAAGACTTGTCGTAACTTAATAAATTTCATTGGTAATGTAATCCAATTTCAAAATTTGTTACGAAATGTTTTGTGTTTGATCATTACGTTAAAAAACTTGAGTGAAGATATTTTATACATAATATTCAATATTCTACTTTATTAAGAAACTGTAGTTAGAGACAATATGAAAAAAAATATCGGCTAGATCTTATTTTCTCAAATAACAAATTAAATAATTACTATATTTATAATATTTATAATACTTAATTAGATAATTTCTTTGAGAAACTTTCATTTCCTGTTTCAGTGAGAGAATTTAAATTTAGATATAAACGGAATAACGTTGTAGCGAGAATTCTATTTTCTATTTGCTATTTACGATTCAAGACTCATTGAAAGTTGACGGAGAATTCTTGCTTATTTATATTTTTATTCACTTGATTTCAAAAATATTCTGATAAGAAAATTTTAATGAATTTATTTTATTATTTGCTAAATTTTATAACCGATAAGGATAGGGTCGATTCGAACCCCAGACCTCAGGGAAGGTCTCATAGTGATTATTTTAATTTAATAAAAGCAATATTTTTTTCATATTTGTTGTAGTTTTATAGATTTTCATCTGATATGAATTTAAACAAGGAAGTAAGATAAATATATATAATACTTATATATACGATATATTAATAAATTCGATCAACTAAATAATTTTCACTATTCCATTACCAGAACGTCCCATTTCTCTACAATTATACAGAATTATTTATATAACAATTATATCGAATTCTTTATATTTCACATAGCATTATACATATTTAATTCGAAGCGTGTGTTATACAGGGAGTTTACAATTAATCATTTTTTTTTATAACAACAGAGCCATATTGTTATAAAGTGTGTTTTAGAAAATAGCCTGTAATTTAAATATACCATATTTTTATGAGAATTTGTATAATTCTTATTTAAACCATTTTTTATAGCCTCAAGGCGAAGTTATTAATGAAATCTGTCTTGTTTCTTAACAGGCTCGAATATTACTTATATATTTCGCATTCTAATTTTTAATAAAATACATTATCAAATAAACTGGCCAAGGATCGAGACCTCTGGAACGGTTTTCTATTTATTTTTTTAATATATATTTAAAAAATAAATAGAAAACCGCAGTTTAATAAATTTTATATTTTATAAATTTAACACTATTTAAAAGGAATACGGTAGGTATGTATGAATAATTCACAACGTACTTTAAAACCTTACTTCAATAGTTACTTATTTACTACTATTTTTTTTTACAATATAAAAGTAAATTTTCTGGACGCTCTAAGTGATTCAAAAATTTCATTTTAAGGACTCAATCCACTGTTTCATGATGACAAGTTAAGAAAACAATTATATTTAAGTTTCAAAACAAATCTGTTATTGGTATCTCAAGAGAGTTTTGTGTCACTTCAGGCACTCCTGGTTAGATATATATATATGTCAGGTGTCATATTGCCATCGTATTTAGAATCTCAGTGATTAAAATAATACAATTAAAATATAAAATAGCATTAAATTATTAATTTTCTCAACTTAAAACGGGAATATTTTAATAAATATTAATTGATATATTTTAGATAGCCTTAGTTATAATTCAATAATAAAACCTTTCTCTGTTAGATGAATCATTGTCTCAGATTTCTTTGGAGACAATTTCCGAAGGAAGTTAATTTCACGCTTTTAAAATATTATAACTATTATTAACAGAGTCATTACATAGAATTAAATCCATTATTAGACTATAATATATTATGTTTATATTGTGTTTGTGTGGGTGTATGTTGTGTGTGTGTGTGGCTACTAAATTAAATCTATATACCACTTTGTACTAATTTTAGGATGATTTCAGGATGCAAGAACAATAAATCTAGAAAAACTTAATTTTATTTCTGAGCTGGATGTATATATATATTTTTCTGATATAATGATATTATAATTTTATTTTATTTGTCTCGATGTGTTGACTTCCATGTGAGACCATTAAGTAAACGAAAACAAATATTATTTTTAAACAAATATTAATAATTTTGAAGTACATAAACCATATTTGGTGCGTATATTTTTTTATACAACCATGTTCTTTTTTTGACAGATACTTTGTTATGCTTGTTCAGCAGTGACTAAGAAAATGTATCATTCAAATTTAATGCCAATGTAATCAATGCCACCTCTACGCTCAAAACTACGAATAAAAGATAAGTTTATTATTTTGTTATTACTATCTTTATTCTATTAATATCAAATTAGGTTTTTAGTTTAAGTTTTTTTCAGCTGCGAGAACCAAGAATTGCTTTAAAGAGAGCTGCTTGCGCTTCTGGCCTCTATCAGCCCCACGCTAGAACTTACCTTAAGCAGAACTCTTTAACCATAAGACTAATTAGGACTTATGTGGTGATGTCGATATTTTTACTGATTGTATCCAAAGTTTTAGGAAGAAAGTATTAATCTTTTTAAAAAAGATCAAAACTAATTAAGTTTTAAAAAGAAAAAAATAGTTTTACCCCGAACGGTAAGAATAATATAACTGTTGAATTAATTGTGTGCAGCTACCTTATTACATATTTTTAGAACTAGTATTAGGTTTAAAGTTGCTGTATTAGCCACTGGTTGTCCGTAATTGAATAAATAATTAAATATATTTATAAGTTAATCAACGTAAATAGTAAAATAAATATAGCTACTAATTATTACCAATTAACTTAAGAATTTAAAGAGTTATATAGTTGTCATTTTCCTATAAATATTAAATATAATTTCTACAGTAAAACCCATCTTCAATTGATCTTGTACAATTAATTTCATTAAAACTTAAAATGCGAATTTCAGAAGTAATTTTCGGGCTTGTTAAGAAACAAGACAGATTTTCATTAATGACTTCGAATTAGAGACTATTATAATAATAATAATTATTAAAATGAGAATAAAAAAATCTATTAAAAACATACAATTGATATTTTAATTTAAAGTTCATCACAATTTTGCTTAAATTTCGAAATCGATAATTAAGTGATACATACATCAATTTAGATGAAAAATAAATGACAACACATGAATGGCTAGTTATATATGAGGCTTACTTAAAGGTTGTAAAATGTTTGAATTGTTTTGACGAATGATGAGAATATAAAAAGAATGCTGGCAAAATATTTTATAAAGTTAATGAGTTCGAAAAATTTAAAAAATCTTATTATTTCGGGTACATTAACAGAAGTTAATGTTAAGAAAATTAAAAAAGCACTACCGTATTTGAAAACTAGCATACAATAAATAACAAAGCTGTCTGCATGTGGGTTGCTATGTAAATAGAGTAAGTTGTAAGAGCTTCAATTATGTAAATTATATGGTGCTGTTAGTTCCAGCAGTTCCATCTTCAGTTCCAGCTCTTCGGAAGCTACTTTTGTTGTATGAATTCATTCGTCATTTCACATGGATAAATGTATGAGACGAAGCTTCTTAGCATTCCACGGATTCACCGTCCGGTTGCCGGGCTCATCGCGTTATTATAACTGAGTACATGGTTTTTAAGCCTCGTTATAGATATAATTTTTATTCCCGTATAATTCTATGCGTAATAATTATAGATTATAAGTATGAGGATATGTGTTAAATGTTATAATTTTTAGTGTTATTTGGTAAAAAAAAAAAAAATATTTTGCTTACCATAATTTCATATATAAATAATATTTCTAAGAATTGCCACAGAATACAAACTGATACTTAACTATACTTGATACCTTTGTATTATTTTAACTTTATCAAGCGTGATTTAATATGGTGCTGACTTTAAACTCTATACCCGATTTACATTAGTTACTTTATGGTAAGGAGACATTTCAACGCTTGCGCCTGTCCAGTATATTTTTCGTGCAAGCCGGACCACATGCACATAGAAATTTCCATCTGATATTCTCCATCTGTTTTCCCGAAAGCTTAGTACATAATCTTAGTACATGAGTTAAGAACATAAGCTTAGTTCATAAGCTAAATATATAAGCTTAGTAAACAAGCTTCGTACATAAGCTTAGTCCATAAGCTGAGTGAATAAGCTTAGTAAATAAGCGCACGCAAGGAAAGCTCTAAATATTTCCGTTTTCGCAACATTTTTTATTGCTGCTCCTCTCCTATTTATCTTACGTGATGTCATATAACCTATAGCACTTCTCGATAAGCGGAATATCTTACACTGAAATATTTTTTCAAATCGGTCCAGTAGTTCTTGAGATTAGCGCGTGCAAACAAACAGACAAACTCTTCTCCTTTTTATATTAGTATAGATTTAAAATATGCACTATTTAGTATTGAGGATTTTGTACGTTAAAGTCTATAAAATGTTTCACTTTCCGCCATCGCCCTCGTTTCTGTCACCTCGTTAACAAATTAAAGACAAAAGCCCGCTTTGTCTCCAAATATCGTGTTGCAGTGTTTTCGAAGGTAATTGGCTTCAACCCTTTGTTAGCAGTGTTGAAATGAACCCCTAAACATTTGCGTAGGACCAACAACTCATAAATGCGAACCGGCTAATATTGTATGAAGATATGTATATTTATACCTACAATTAGGCCAGTTAAAGTTGAAAAGGTTATTTAAATGTTTTTTTAATAAACATTGAGAATTTACATTATTTTCTGAGTACAATGTCTATAAATGCCACCATGGTTTTGAATTTGATGCAGCTGAGTTGTAAATAATGAAAGGTTTAGATTTCAAAACAAAGTTAAAAAGCATGAAAATGAAAAAAATAAAAAAAATATGTAGTGATCCCATAAAAGGATGACCATGAAAGGATGGGTTTCACTTTAAAGTACTATAAGAATAGTCCTATGAAAAGATGGATGACTAGTGTGTTAGGCGATATGATCGTCTTGAATATGGAAGTGGCTGACAGTGATGTAGATTAGATTTACTGTACTAAAGTACATTGTATCTACAAACATTATAATGTGTATCAAAGAAATATATTTATATAATATAAATTACAATTTTCAGTGTCATGTCAAAATTTTCGGGCTCATCTTATTTTTATACAGCCGTTCTCTGTATTTCGTATAAACAAGACAATTATTGCAGATATATAACATTTATATAAATAGATATATAATAAAAAAAAAGGTCGGTATTCAAGAACTTGACAAATTTTACTTAGTTAAACACTCTGTGTATTGGTCACAAGATGAATGGAGCCCACCATTAGATAAGATTGATGGTAAAAAGTTAATTTTACGAAAGAAAACTGACATTGTATCTAAACTACTGGACATAATTATAAACTTTGGGTTTCATTTATTGTTGTATTGTTTTTAACACGTATGACCTTGGCGGTAAAAGCGGCTGGGGTTTCCTGGCCTGGATTTTCATTTGCTATCTATTGCAGCTCGATCAGTTAAATTAATGGAACTTTACTTCAAGTGATGTTTTATCATAAAAATTAAAAAAGTCATTATTTTGTAGTTTACGAGACAAGTTTAATAATAAGTAACAAACAAACAAACAAGTCTACGTTTTCAACTTCGAGGCCTAAAATAATTTTTAAAATTGTTTTTTTTAAAGTTCATGTCTTTTTTCGTAGACATTTAACCGTAAAAGGAATCTACTCACCGAGTTTTAGCTTCCTACCTATTCTGCTAGTGCGCGTAGAATCATATTAGCTACCTATGACTATTTTCAATGAAAGTAGCGCGTTTCGACCTATTTTTGCCTTAACGAATGACAGTTTTTGAAAATGTTATGTTGAGTTACCAAGTTAATATTACCAAGTTTCAGCTTCCTACCATATCTGGAAGTAGGAAATCATTTACATCACTTATCAATAAGGTCGCGAAATAATGCCTTTTTGGCCAATTATTCTCTCCGTTTTGCCTAAAGTTATTTTTTTTATTTGGGGTAGAAAACGGTAAACATAGCTCGTAAAAAAAATTGGTAACTCTAGCTCAAAGAGGGGCTTGACTGTGAGAGTGTGAAAATGCTGTTTTTGGTTTAAACTATCATTTGACATATACTATTGCGGCAGCCATGCGTTCTTGTATGGCAAAAGATATGAATTTTAAAGATACCCTCTTATGAGTTTTTCAAGAGCTTATGCGGGTAAATTACGAGTTTTCTTACTGGAAGAAGCAAGAAAGTTGTTCTGGATTAGAACAGAGACTTCTGTTCTAATCTCTGGTAAGAATTGCTCTTGCATCTTACATCTTACTGCGTACAATGATGAACCAATCGAATTATCAGATTATTTTGTCAGCTTCAAGCTATTTATGAATAGAAGTAATCAGTAAGTCAAAAATATTTTCTACTCAGAAAAAGCAAGTTGTATTATAAAAGACTGGTCTTTAAGGATTACAAAAAAAAATTGTGCCACAATTCTCTCTAACCCGGGGCAATTTATTATACTTTTAATGTAACTTCGCTAATCTTTTATTAATCTTTATGCAAAGACAATTTTTATGACAAATTAAAAGAGACGAAATAGCGGTAAGATTTTTTAGACCATTATCAAAACCCATTATCTTTTGAACTGAAAAGTGGATTTATATTTTGTTTCTTCTTATAAAAGGTAAATTAAGAGTTATTTTCGAGTTGTTTCTATTCGTCCTCGGGCTTGTCGCTTAGCGAACAAAAGGTGCTTAGATTTGTATACCTATATATTATACTTTAGAAAAATGTTAAGTTAGATTATTTTGTTTATTTTCAATATTTACATTTTGAGGTACATTTGTGACAAAAAATTTAAATGCAATACTTCACTTGTTAAATCTAACTTAAACTTACACTGACAGTATTCTGTCAGTGTAAGTTTAAGTAAGATTATTAGTATTAAATAAGTATTATTTTTTTTGTATCAAGTAAGTTTCTTGTGTTTTCTAAACTAATATTAATAAAATGTATGTAAGTTTGAGTTTATATGTAAGGGTTAATTTTTTAAACTATCCATACGATTAGAATTCTCAAAAAAATAGTTTACCTAGTTACAGAGTACATATCATAATGTAAAGGTAAAGTATAGTTTTGTATTAAAGTTAATATTGCTAGATAAATAAGTGTTAATTTTTATAAATATTTTTTTTTTACGTAGAATCGAGGTCATGTTTGTGTAAAAAATAAGAAATAGATTCCAAATTACATAATTATTAGAAGTTTATACATAAATAATAATTATCTAATATCTAAATATTTTATTATTCTCAATTATCAATATAACACTTAACTATTTAATAGTATGTACATTATTTGGACACATTGGACATCCCTAGTTGATAGAAAGCTTTATATTATTTAATGTATCAAGAGTTTGGTTAAGTAGCTGGATATCAAATTCCTTTGTAAATTTCTAAAAGCAAACCATGGCAACAGTTTGGTACATTCAAGTTATAAATAGAATGTATTCTGATGAAATATTAAAGTTATATTTCGTATCCTAATAGAAATACCCATCAGAAGGTTTGAACAAGAATAAGTATTTTGAGCTCTAAATACAACAATTATCCGCAAACTACGTATCCTCAAATAAATTGAGACCGGGTGTTTCATCGCTCAGTTTGCTTTAGCTGCTTATTTCTTCTTCCTAATTGTCGTAAATAATGCTATTTATATCGTAATTGTGCTTACGCGCTTATGTCCTGATGAATTATGGCAACTCTATATAATCAACGAAAGTATAACAACACTTTTATTGCAAAGTAAATAAATATAGTAATATATATATATATATAGTATATAGTAATATATATATATATATATATATATATATATTACTATATTATAAAAATTGTCTCGTGTAAGAACAAGCCTAAAAATACTCTCAAGACTCTCATTCTAAATTTTAATAAAGTTTATTGTACAAGATTAATGAAATATAATTGGAGCAAGGGGTATATTTCAAATTATTAGAAAAATTCAAATTATTAGGCTGGAGTCGAACATTAGAGGCGGATTTGCCAGACTGCTAAACTAGTTAAACAAAATAATGGACGAGGTTGAAGAAAGACTGACTAAGCTAGAGGAAATGTTTACAAAAAGGTTTCAGATAATTCACAGGTTGTTGAATGATAAAAACATTTTTAACTGAAATATACTGAAATATACTAAACTATTGTATATAGAAGAAGTAGGAATACCAGAAAATTTAGAAAAAAATACTTTCTAAATTAAGTATTAACAAAATGGGAGTGGCAATGGAACTTTAAGAATTAGTGTACGTTGAGGGAACGGCCCTTTGCAACAAGTGTCTGCAACTTGTTGCGATGCGTTACACACGTAGATCTCTACGTCATGGTGTCTTGCGGTCGACGCGAGGTAAGAGGATGATGAATAAGAGTACTTTTGGTGTCGAGGACGGAAAGCTGCGAACATGAAAACTTTGTATACCAAAGCTTTGTATAGTGTTAATAGACCAATATTTTTCAAATACGATAACTACTGAAGTAGCATCGACGGTAGTTTGTGTAGATCCATGGTAGAAGTGTATACATACGGAGTGACAGAGTACACCAGATTCACTCGGAACAAGAGTTTTGACCTGGAATTATATGGGCTGGCCTTTTCATAGTTTAATGTTTTATTACCTTATATTGAACTATTAATACATATAAAGAGTTATTTAATATACTAAAAACCCTATAGGAGTTGATAGTCTAAATAGAAATAACATCATTATTATTTGTGGAAATAGTTCGTCCTTTAGTATGTATAATAAAATGGGAGTGTATATGGTAAGCAAATTTTATCTAACTTTCACGTCTTACGCTATTTCATAAAATAAATCTCGTAGAAGTCAAATGCAATGTATAATTTACTTCAATATCAAGAATCGTAAAGCAATTTGGAGATTTAGTTATAAGAAATTAAAATTGTAGGTCATTCTTAATTATAAAAAAACTTGCCACAATATATTACAATCCTCTAATTAATATATACAAACCCAAACTATCATTGTAAGGAAGTAAATTGTATAAAACAACTCAATTAGCACGCCTTTCTGTGTGATGTAAAAATAAAATAATTAATGAAATACGAATACCATAATTTAACCATTAAGACCACAAACCCAAAAAACATAAAAGGTAGTTTTGTTAAATGAAATTTTACAGAAAGCCGAGTAGGGACTCTATAAGTTAGTTAAAAAAAAAAAAACTTTAACTGTATGGTTTCGTCATTTAATGTCTCCTTAATAAATGTATTTAACATTATAGCACCTCTAAAAACAGTTACTATCACAGCAAAATTCTACTTATAGGTTGGTATGAGAACGAAATTAGTAAGACGAAAAATAAACACGAACAATTTTACACATATAATATACTATACGGGCTTAAAGATGTCTGTAAAAACTATAAAATCATAAATAATGTTATATAAATATATATTATATTTACAGAGCTGAGTAGCATATTTCTAATCCTGAAATCTGTGCTTAGAAAAAAAAAAACACCGTGACTGCTCTAATGGACGTTATGGACAACATACTAAATGAAGTGTAAGAGTTATATTTCTGTTTTGTGAGACTACAGACAAGCTTTTAATACTTTAAATAGAGAAATATTGCTATCTGAGTTGAAATACTACGGACACTGAAAGGGATACCTTCAAACGGGTTCTAAAAATAATTCAAGAAAATGGCAAAGAAGTAAAATATAAGAAAACTTTGTTGCATCAAGAGGGGTAGCCCAGGGCTCTATTCTGGCACCTATGCATCTATGTATGTTTTTTATTTATACAATTGATATTGTTGATAATACCCAACACTGCAAGTATCACTAGTATGCGGATGATATCCAGTAATAAATATTATTCAATCCTATCCACACAAGTGGAAATTTTGGAATGAATTGCACATTGGCCAAACTAGCTATCTACCAAACTGTACTCACAAACCAATAAACTAGATAACCTTTTATTAAATACATATAAAACTAAGTAACTCTTACCGAAAAATCAAATATAAATTAAGGAGGAATAAAAAGCGTTTTAAATAGTTCGTGACCTAGGTATCTTATTTGATTAATACCTTATATTTGAAAAACATGTCCAAAACAGAGTACGCTAGAAGAGGTGAAGTGAGAAGCCAAGCTTCACACTCTTCCTTGACCTTGTAATCTACCCAATGGGATCCATCCAAAGGACCAAAATAAAGTATGCTAGAACAGGCGAAGTGAGAAGCCAAGCTTCACTTTCTTCCTTGACATTGTAATCCATCTAGTGGGATCCATCCAAAGGACCAAAATAAAGCATTGTCATTGCAATTTAAGGACGCATGTCGCAATGATTTATTTTGTAAAATCATTTCCACTAAAATAACATGTGTCAAATACGACAAAAAACTTATATGACATGACCAATTTATTATTTTGTCAGTTATTTAATACTCTTACAAAATATAGCTAGCAATCTAAAAATTGCTAACAAGTAAACTTTAAGCTCTTAACTTTAATTTTCGTTGGTCTTTACTACTTGTCCAATTCATGTACTATATTTGTCATGATAATTATTATAGGATTAAAATATATATATATATATATACATAATTAAAATGTGTTATAAAGTTTGTTTCCAATATTGTTTCCAATAAAAAATAATACAAAATTCGTTTCATTCATAATTTTCTCGTTATGCTGTCATTTTACAATTGTTCTACATTTATCATTATAAGTTTTACTGAAGGTAGATAACAAAACAAAAATGACATTAAGAGACATATTCTTAAATTTACAAATGCTTTAACTTTGACAGTAATTTTATTCAACAAAATGTTTTATTTCCATTCTTATTATGCGGTTCCTATTAATTAAAAAAAATAACAATATTGTAGTCAGAGAGAGAGAAAACTAAAATTATACAAGAAATTAATTCCGCATAATGCAACTGTAGCCCCATTACAAATATTATGTTACGTCAAAGTACATTGCAATGAAGGAGAGAAATATAAAATACATTAATCTAAGGCGTTTTCCGTTCGTAGCTTTTAGTATGATGAAAGTTGGTGTGCAAAGTCCCTCGTGCCATATAAGTCCATTAAGCAAATGGATAAAATAGAAATGAGAGCTGGTTTTTAATTTAGTCGTCATACAAATAATGCTTTTAATATTTCTCGTTAAGTTTTTCTAATTAATGAAAGTAGTCATTTATTAAATAAATAATATAAATGAAAATGTCAACCAACTAGTCGGAGCTTAGAAATGTTGCCTTGGCATATCCTTATTAGGTTTCTAATACTTTTCCGAGCTCGATGTTACGTAAGTATATTACGATACAGATAGTACAAGTACATTTCTATTGTACATTTCTTATTCCTCATTTACATAAATGACTTGCCTTACTTTGTAAGAGATAAACATGGGATAGTATTGTTTGCTGATGATACATATCTTATTTTTAAAAGGAATAGACAGCAATCAGTAATTAACGATATACACAATGATCTCTCAGATGTTGTACAATGGTTTAACGCTAATAATCTGTTGCTTCACGAAAAAAAGACTGAATGTATTAAATTTACTTTATCAAACGTGAAGACCGTCAAAACTAATGATCAGCTAAACTATGAGGAATTGGAATTGGTTAATGCTGCTACTTTTTTGGGCAATAACTTGGATGCAAGATTGCAATGGGGCCCTCATATTTCGGATTTGTCGAAGACTTAGTTCTGCGACTTACGCGGTCCAAAGAATACGCCGGTTGACTAACGTTGAAACGGGTAGATTAGTTTACTTTAGTTATTTTCATAGTATCAATTAATTTATCAAAATTTATTTATTTATTAGTAATCTAGTTATAATAACTGTTTTGCTACTAGCCATATTTAGCTTATTAATATTTTAAATAAATGTAGAATGGAAATTAAAGCGAGCATTTAGCATTTACATGCACGATTCACTGAGTCTGGAAGCGATACGGTAGCTCAATTGGTATATCAACGGGATGGTTTTCCAGAATTCGCGGGTTCAAATTCCTGCCGCCCGTATTTGTTTTTTTGTTTCATTCTATATTTTTTTAATCTATGATGAGCTTAACATGGCTTTATATGCTTATAAATGTTGTCAAACAAAAACTAGTCTCATTTAAATGTGTAATATTTGTCAAAATCTAAAAAAAATGTCTCTAATCATAAAAGACAAAATATAACTGTTATTTTACCACTTAAAGGGATAACAGAAGCTTGAAGTTAATCGAAAATATATTTTATGTATACGCTACAGAGTGAGTAGTATCTGACTCATAGTATGAAAGTAAAAACTTGATATAAACAGGATGACGGTGATACAAAGTTTCACTTTTCTCATTTATTATTTACGAATCAAGAAATCAGGAAATATAAGTATCCCTCTAGAACCTAATACTGAACTTCCACAGATTGCTTTTATGGACTCCGAAAACAATATGATTGTCAATAAAACAAAAACATTGCACAGTTATTTTAGATATTTTTTTCATTATTATTGAGTGGTGGATCGTACCTACCCCGTTAAAGCTGATATTGAATGACAAGCAATTAATTAGCTTTAAAATTGTGTACGGATTCCCGCTGCCAAGATATTATTCTCTCACAGAAAAATTGCCCACGTGCCTCTTACATTCGTGTTCTCTCGTCATAATTTTTCGTATTGAATTATATTATTTGAGTTATTTACGAAAGGTTACAACATGTACTATTTTTATTTCATCTAGTAATTCAAAAATAATATGTTTTTATTGATTTTATTGCGTTATTAATAGAATAAAATATTATTTTGTGTAAACACTATAATAAAAAATTGATTGTGTTTTTTAATATATTGCGCATTGAGTGGATTTTTATGAATTTGAAATAATCGTAGGCTAAAAAGCCCCGGGGCTAAAAATAAAATACTCGCAGTTTTTGGTTCAAAATGGACTTTATTCATTAACCTAAGCTCCATCGAGAGCCACACAATGATTCTAGCGCCACTCTAACATTTTGATACCACTTGTGTAGAACGATTTATTTTTTGCCTCAAAATAGGTCTCAGTCACTGAGAGCCAAATTTGGAAAAGGGTGAAAGAGGCAACAATTCAAAGTTCAATTCATGTAGATTTACCATTGTTTTGATCGACTTGTGACACGGTGCGTTATCTTGAAACGATTTTCTTTTGACATGTGTTCTTTTCTATGCACTTTCGGCTTTCAAATGCTCTAATATGCTATGTTATTTTTAGGTTGGGTGGTAATTCCCTTCTCGAGATAGTCGAAGTATATTACACCATAAAAATCACATGACGTTTTAACAGATTTATTTTTAAGGTTAGTACTAACTGTTAAACTGGTAAGTGCAACAAGACTAGCGCCATCTATTCGTTAAAAACGAGGCTTTTTAGTTCATGTAATATATAAGCATTTTGTATCTTCTTCCTCAACTTTTTACAAAAAAATCTTTATTTTAGCAATCTCGTAAAACCTACATGATGAAAGGTAACCGAATATAACCGAATTGTAGTTCTTTTTATACAAACATGTATACTTATTTACTCATCTATTTACTTGTATGTATTTAGAATACAGATCTATTTAATCCAAACATTACTAAAGGACTATACACTTTTGTAAATTTTTGTCCCTATGTCATCATTTATCATAAAAAATAAAGAGGGGCTTAAAACCTCCCCCTGGTGCATCCCTACCGTCACATTGAACTGATCAGCTTTCACGGCTTCAGACCATATATGAGTATTAGCTCGTACATGCATAAACAATATTTTTTTTTATTTAAATGAATGGATTTCTAAATTTAAGCAATATTGAAATAATTTGCAACTTTTAGGACAAATCCATTTTAATATTTATATCAATAAATATAGTATATCATGTTTCTAATGGAATTTGTATAATTCTCCTTTTAGCCTCGAAGTTATTAATGAAAACGGTCTTATTTCTTAACAAGCTCGAAAATTACTTCTGAAATTCGCATTCTAAGTTTTAATGAAATTAATTGTACAAGATCAATTGATGATGGGTTTTACTGTAGAAATTATATTTTTATGAATTCAACCAAGGTAATGTGGAATATGTATATATATGACGATATATTTAAGATAATAAAACATCGATATTTTTAGATTTATAGCGCAAGTTTGAATACCTATTTGAATACCTTAATTCAATAGTTACTTATTTAGCATATTAAAGTACATTTTCTAACTTTTATAACTGATTCCCATACTTAATTCTAAGCACTTATTCTACTGATTTAAGATAATAATTCAAAAGCAACGTTTATTTTGAAAAGTCTCTGAACAAATAAGATGCAGTCATTGGTATCTCGAGAGTAGTGTGTGTGTGACGTCAGGCAATCCCGGTTAGATATGATGTAACGGACGTCTCAGATATAAATATTGCCACCATTCGTATTTAGAGTAATTATTGCCGTAAAGATAAACAATACATTTGACAATCATAAACCTTTGCAGTCTTTTTTCACTATTATTCATAAAATAATACAGCTTCGTATAAATATATATTTTAAACCAAGAGTAAAATTATTATTTTTAAGAAATGTCTCTTAAATTGGTTTTGGTGATAATTCGATATTATGTTCAATATATATTGAATATTGAATAGTGAATATTGATTATTGTGTTTTTTATAGTTACTAAATTAAATATTCCATAAAACTTATTTGAGATAAAATAAATTAAAACTATACTTTGTACTAAATAAAAGACGATTTCAGCAATCAAAGTCAATTGCGAAAAACTTCCAATACCTTTAATATATATTTGTACTTTAACACAGGCTTATAATAATTAATGAGCTAGATGTACTCGTATTTTTTATAATTATTTTCTGAAATATAATTTATATTTGTATATTATGTTTAAAATGATATGTTGACTTCCATGTGAGTCCATTAAGTAAACGAAAACAACAGTTCATTTGTAACAAATTGTCCCTCGTATTCCCGACGCAATTACTGAGCTTTCACGAAATTAAAAATATTTTAGGAACTCATTACTTTTATGAAAAATATTGTGACATAATGTTACAATTAGTTTTATTGAAGAAAAAAATATAGACGTATTTTTTACTTAAGTAAAACACGAAATCCACGTTTAATGTATATGGCGGGTTTCGCTCAGACATCAGGAAGAAAACTCAAAAATAATTAACAAGAATTTATTTACAGTTTAACACAAACCCAGAATAAAAGAAATAGTAAGAGGTTAACATAGAATATTAATAATAATCTATAAAAATCTGATCAATCGTTACAAAAGAGAAATTTTGTTTTCTCGGAGTACCCACAACTTGCGTTCGGTATACGTTCCACTAGCGCCTTTTGGACGCCGTTTCTTGAAGCCGCATATAAATAACGAGGCTGCCGACATATTTATAAATATTAATATTAATGCCGTGTCCAGTAAAAACAATGTAGGTTCAATTTATCTTAGTTTAAAAGTGAAACATCAATAGTTAACAAAGCCATTAAAATTTTAAGACAGATTAAACTAGCCGTGACTAAGAAAATGTTTCATTAAAATTTAATTTCAGCAAATATTATCAGCGCTCCCTATAAACGCAAAGCTTAGGCTAAAAGTAAAAATTACAATTAGGTTATTACTGTTATTTTTAAATATCAATTTTTTTTAACACAATTAACAACTAATAGTGTAACTTATTCAATCAAAGTAAACATTAAAATAAAGGTAACTGCTAGTTATTGCCAAATTATCTTAAACAATCTTACAAACGCCACGTTCCGATTAAGTTGAAATATAATTTCTACAGTAAAACCCATCTTCAATTGATCTTGTACAATTAATTTCATTAAAACTTACAATGCGAATTTCAGAAGTAATTTTCGAGCTTGTTAAGAAACAAGACAGATTTTCATTAATGACTTCGAATTAGAGAGTATACTTTATAGTAATTGTTAAATTAGGAATGATATTAATTGTATTAAAAACATAAAACAATATTTTATAAAAGTTTTGTTTAAAATATAAATTTTAAATGTCCTAAAATTTTTAAATATCATTAAACTTCAAAATCTATTTATTTAGAAAAAAGAAAAAAATATTTAAAAAAATAACTGAACATAAATGGTTGTCCATGTATAATGCAGCAAAGTATAATTATAAAAAATGAAAGGGAAAAGAAACATGGAAAAAGATATGTAGACGGTGAAAATAACAATGTAAGTAATTTGTCAGAATCAGTGACAACTATATATACTCACAAGCTTATTAAGCGTTATAAGGTAATAACAGGATGGAATGAGCATATAAGTGAGGCTTACTAGTGCGGCTTCTTCAAAGTTTTACGTATTATTGGTTAGTGGTAATCTATCAACTGGCTCAATTTTTAAAGGTATGCTTTCGACCATTTCGAGCATCGGCATATGGCCTAGTTGTAATTCCTACTTTTGAGCCGTTGGTAATGGGTTCGATCCCCACACAAGAAAAATATTTGTTAGCAAAAACTTGTATTTTTCTAGGTTCTGAGTATTATTTATGTATCATATGTATTTACGAAAGAAAAATACTTAGTGTATTTAAAAAAATACTAATTATGTTTGTCAGTATTTTAGTACCCATTGAACAAGCTGTGCTCAGTTTGGACTTGGATTGCTTTGTGTGGGAATGCACGAATATTTGTATATGTCATTACTAGTATTATTTCCGTATTTTTTATCGTTGAATACATAAAAGAAGCCTTATTGGTGTCAAATCATCAAGAGCTATTTTACATGTATATTATATTATATTCCCAAACACGTTACTAATCGGATTTTTTTTTTCATCTAAAATTGTCTTAAGAAAATATATTGAACTACTTGATGGGCTGAGCGTCGAACACTTATGGCATGCAAGAATTCCGTTAACTCCAGTGGTCACGTTACTTTCAATGAATGCTTGAGACACACATACCTGGCTCCGGCTATGATATGATCTCTAGTAGTACCAATTAATAAGAATAAGGCAGGATTTATCGGACAAAGCAAACTATTACTTAATTCTCTGGTTATATTATAAGTGCTTCATAGTTTGTTTTACAAAATGTTATATAGACATTCAATGCAAGATGCTTAATACTGATTTCAATCTGGATTATCTACAGATACTATTAAAAAAATATATAAACTACTTTATCGAATGGGAACACTAATATACGTATGTTTTCTGGAATGGAATGAAACTGAATTATTATAGCCTGAACTGAATTATTATATATTTAGGTTAAGTAGGCGTATGAACTTTCGGAATTAAGAATAATGGAATGTGGAGTGAGGTAGAAACGTTAGTCCATCTTAAGTATTTAAATCTTATGTACATGAATTTCTTAAGGAACAAAGTTGCATTAATTGTAGCAAGTAATTAAAGTTGTTGCATCGTTGTACCAACCTCAATTTTTTAGATGATATGGCGCTGCCAGTTTCTTCAGTCAGAGCTCTCTAGAAGCAAATTTTGGTGTATGAATCATCGGTTTCACAAGGATTCAAATTCAAATTCAAAATTCAAAAATATCTTTATTCCAGTAGACATTTACATGCACTTTTGAATCGTCAATTACATTACATTACATTAAAAAATGTCAGTATAGTATGTCACTATGTCAGTCCGTGAGTAAGCTACCACCAGCTAGGAATGAAATAGCGGCTCTTTATTAATATATAATGAATGTATAATGTTATTAAATCAGAGTATATGTTTTTTTAGTTCTAGACGTAATAATGAATTCAGGAAGAGGAATGCATGTTGCCCCGACCACATCTAGAGTGGTGATAAATTATGACGAAATGACTGTTGCAAACTTGATAGGTTTTCTTAATTCAGAAATATATTATAAAAATAGTTCAAAGTTCATTTATAATATCATATATAAATAAAAAAAAATACAAAAGTTTTATCACATTACAAATAATTACCACAAATATAAGTTAAAATAATATCTATCCTATAATTTGATTCGAGTTGAATTTAATATTTATTATGTTATATTCTTTGGTAGAAATATATTCATTTTATTTTGCTTCTTATAATTTTCTAAACAAATAAGTATTTCCAAGAACTTTCAAAGAATATACGGTTTTTATTCTTTGGCAGTTTAACTCTATAATTGTACTTTATTATATTAGATGCGTTTCTATAATTTTATCTTCATAAATTTCTAAAAAATCCCTTGTTTCAAATATAGAATAATTACATTATAAATATAGTAAATACTACGTATTGTATATTTTAAAGCAGGGATTTGTGTGGGATATTTAATTAAATAAAATAATAGACTTAATAACGTTAAGTCCATTAAATTTTGTAATTTTTAATATACTGCTGCCACCCTCTTTTTTAGTCACCTCGTTCACAAATTAAAGACAAATATCGCGTTACGCTCTTTTCAAAGGTAATTGACTTCAGCCCTTTGCTAGCAATGTTAAAATGAACCGCTAAACATTTGCGTAGGATCGACAACTCATAAAGTCCAACTGGCTAATATTATATGAAGATATTTATATCTATATTTATATTTGATATAAGGCCAGTTTCAGCTAAAAAAATATTAGAGTTGTTTCAAAAGATATTGCCAAAATATATTATTTTCTAAACAAAATGTCTATAAATGCCAGAAAGGTTAAATTTAACTCACGTATGCTGGATTGAACAAGACGTAGACAGGCAAGTGACAGATCTACATCTGTTTATTTTAGGTAGTTGGGAATAAGTAACTTAAATTAAGCAACTGGATTTAATATAACTAAAGTAGTTTTAAATACTTTAATGACAGCAAAAGTAATCCAACTTAATATTCCTTTTAATTCATGGGGCATAACTATGTACTCTGCTTGTGGGGATAATATGCATTGAAATTATAAGTAAGAAAAAGTAAAATATGCTTAAATATGCTAAAATATGCGTATGAAGCCTACAAACTCATGTTTTGATTATTCATATACTGTTTGATTGTAAAAATATAAGTATTTAAATCTTACAAGTTACGAATCTGTAAATAATTTCAGATATAATTATATTTTAATAAAAATAATTACAGCTAAAATTATTTATTAAAAGATAAAATAACTCTTATCCTTTCAATTCAAATTAATTTTAATGAATATAACAAATTAACTCGTTTTAAGCGGTTCCGACATCTAGAATTCGTTAAAGGCGTACCAGTAACTTGTATTTTAGAAAACCACATAGCATTGCACCGCACTTGATGGTACATATAGCTTCAAGCTTCCAGTTATAAATTAAAGAACAGAGCATTCATCCATCACAAGACTTTAAACTATCGAAATTAATTTCGTTCCTTTATTTTTTGACGGGTTGCAAAATATAGCGATAAATCTTAGACAACATTATGTTTCCAATAGATGTTATAAAAAAGCGCCTTCTTCTAATTCAAAGGCCGACCCGTAATCTGTGCCTTCCTTTAATATTAAAAAATAGTTCTTATTGCCCCTTCACAAATGTTTTGATTTTCATATATTATTTATAAGTTAATAAAGACAATGTAAATCATCTTTTCTCTTTTGCAATAACTGATGCTTGCAGTTTTTATAAGCACACCTTTGTAGTCACAATGGAAGACTCCCCTTCCCCTTAAAATTATTGGTAATATTAGTGATTATTTTACTTATGCCTTGTACTAGAATAGAATAGAAATTATGCCTTGTAATCAACCTAAAGGCAATATATTAGAAATCGAATTTAGGCAGATTTTCGACTGTAAATGGAGAAGGTAAAGTTATAACCGTCAGTAAAAGCAGATATATTATATTATATATATTTATTCTACTAGCCTTCGTTCGTCACTGTGCCTCAAAGGTAACCTGTACCTGAGGCTTCTATCAATGATAAAATATAAAATTAATATTACTTAACTGATCAAATATTTTTTCCTCCTAACTTAAATTAATGGTTTGTTTTGTTATATTGTGTTGTTTAATATACACAAATGGTACGGAGAAAGAAAATGAAAAAAATAGTTTACTGCTCTACTCTACTCTGCTCTACTCTACTCTACTCTACTCTACTCTACTCTACTCTACTCTACTCTACTCTACTCTACTCTACTCTAATCTACTCTAGTGAAAAACTACGAGAATATTTGACGCTGAATATATATATACACCTTTGCATACATTTAAAACATAATTTTTCAAATAAATTGCTGGAAAATAGCATCTTGTGTAACATCATTTTTTTTCAACAGGTCTTTAATTATAAAGTCACAACTATATTCACATATATTTAAAGTGATAATTCAAATGAATTAACTAATTTTATTGTCAATTGTCTCAAAATGTATTGTTTATTCTATACTTGGAACTGGCATTTCTTGTCTTTTGAGACTAGTAGAGACATCTAGTTGATATCATGTAAACTAGTAGGTTGTGAACTCTGCTGTGTCTGTGAGCTGACATCTGTTGTCTTAATAGCATAACCAATAGAATATAATTCTAAAATAAAAGTTTACCGTCAGCATAAATGACGGAAGGTCTTAAAGACACTTTGTTATTTGGCAAAAAAGTAGGTGAGTAAACATACGTTTACATTTCTCGCTGTACGTTTTAAATAAACTAACAATCACAATAAAAATTCCCAAATTCTTCAATATCTTGATGATTAATTTTAGCTTCGATGAAGAGTTATTATTGAATTAAACGTTTATTCAATCATTATATCATATCATATATCATAGGAGGTTAGATAAAAAAAGTACCATATTACTAATTCATGGGATTAAATGATAATTTTTTTATAAATAAATATAAAAAAAAAACATAGTTAAAAAAACATGCTTTGTAAAAATTTACTAAAAAGCTTATCTACGAGTATTAGTATATATGTTATAATCATATAAAATAAGTTTGTACGACGAGGCTTTATAGAACTAACACAAAATTATTTTTGAAAAAATATGTAAGATTATCGGTTTCATTGTAGACGCAAATTCTTTCAAAGTGTAACTGGTGCCAAAGGCAATATTGTGGCACCATTTAGCGAGAAATACCACGGGCAAAAAAAGGGTAACATTATTTGTGTTAGTTTGTAGCTTCAATATAAAATAAGTAATGGAAAGAAAGAAGCTTAACTCAGCATACTGATACAAAGTCATTGCAAGGCTATATATATATATATATAAATACGTAGATCTTGCAAGCGTTTTCGCCAGTACTTATATCGTGAAATACATTTTTTGTATTTGTTTATAAAGATGTTTAATAATATTAGGCTTATTAAAATTAAAATCGCCATAACGCCATCTAGTTAATTATAATACAACAAAATTTGCGTAACCCTTATTTTTGGTTTTGCTGTTCACTTTAGTTTTAAATGTTTAATTATATAAATTCCTCGTAATAAAAGGGCATTAATTACTCAAACAGTTTTTTTTAACCTGATATATAAACTTATACATAAAATTAATATATTTGTGATCTAAAGTTTATTCTAAATACCTAGCTTAATTTAATTTATATCTAATTAACTCGTTTTTTTTCTAAGATTTTGTTTTACCCACCGGACCGTAACAAATGTTATATATATTTACCTTTTTCGCTTCTGGAAACCTTACGTACTTCTAAGAGAGACATGTCTACCATAAAATGTATTCTCTATATTAAAAATATCTATATGTAAAATAACTATAAATCAAAACACGACTTATAAACGCTACGTGTCTGTGTAAGTGTGTCTTTGTGTAAGTTTTCTCGTATCCGTTGTTATTGTTAAGAGTTCAAGACCCACTTTTTCATTTTTATTAAACTCGTCTGTGTGAAGAAACCTAAGCAATTGCACAATATTTTTTCCACTTTATTGTTATAAAGTTTCTACTATTTTGGTTTCTTAATACATATATAAATAAATATAATTCTTGTGAGTATCTTGTTGGTAAAGTTATATAATTAATTGTGTATATGTGACAGTATGGATTAAAAATATCAAATACACTTTATAATTGAAAGTCTAATCTATCTTTATAACAAATTTTATTTGTTAATTTAATGAACTCTTTTTATTGGATTATTATTGATGATGAATATAAAACAGGAGTTTATCGTTTTTAACAGATATTACAACTTGATGTGCAAAAAAACTATAATATAGTTTTAATCATATAATTTGATCCTTGCTAAGATTATTGTAATTTCTTATATATTACATATTAACTTTTATCTTATACACATATGTTATTTATTTTATCCCGTAACATATGAGAAATGACAAACAAAATATGAGCCAACATCAGGTTTACTTGTTTTTTTTAGGCAGTCAAAAAGTTTACGTCAGCGTGATATCATTTAAATCTTTTTATGACCTAAATATGACCTATGTAAAGTCATGTGTTTAGGTAAAATGGTTATTTTAATATTATAAATTGGTATTGTTAGACACTCCTTATTCACAGAGTATTTGGTTTTAATTGAGTTAGACGAAAATGTTCAAACAATATTCAATTAGAAAAGTATTACAAAGGAATATTAATACTCAGACGGAATTCATCTTAATTCATTTAATTTCCAGCATCTTTGATGAAGTCTTCGACTATCGGGATAGTATAATAAAACAGTCATAGTGGCGAAATTAAGAACAATATTGGTTTAGTTACGTTTCTTAATATAAATGAATTAAAAAATACGTATTATATATTTTTTAAAACTAATTTAGAAATAAATAGCATTAGTTTATTCAATAAAACATCCAAATCATTTTACTTATATTGAAATTTATAAATGTTTAAACCATTATGGGGTCGTAAAGAATTCGTGATTTATTATGACATAATAGAATACATACGTATGTAGGTAATTTATTATATACAGACATTTTTTATTAAAATATAAATGTTTAAAGTAATTTCAGTGACATAGCAATGATGTCAGAATAAAGTAAAGTCATCTTTTATTTTTACAGACTTCCTTGGACGTGCAAATGGTTCTTCGTAATACCCGTCACTTTAGTTATCCCCTGGATACTGGTATAATTATAAAATACTGTACCGCGTTGGCACACCTGTCTCTAATATTAATTTAAGGCAACGTTGAAAAATTACGTAATTTACTTTATTAGACTCTTTTTAATATGGGATATATAGAAAATTATAGCGTCTTTATTATAATATTGTCATACATTTCGTGTTTGTTGTTTCACTAACCTTATTTATATATAAATGTTTTTAATGCTCCCAGTATACGCAGCTATATAGTTGTTAGGAACTATTTTATTGCGTTGTAGTTAGACAGCTTCAAAGCAAAATTTTAAATTCATAAATCATGTTATTTTCACATCGAGGCGTTGAAGAACTTTTGTGGGAAACAGTTATTTGAGTTAAGACTCGTAGCGGGATACTGAATACAGAAGGTTCGTCTGCACTAAGAACTTCAGAATAAACTACAAGCTTACACTGTTATAGATTTAATACAATTAACCGCTTTGAGTTTAATTTATATCATAATTATATAGTATAAATTAAATTAAAAGTAGTATATTTACATACATATATCTATAATAATTAATATATTGTTTTTTATAAATAGTCTAAGAAATAGTTTGAAATATTTTCTTTTTTAATTAATACTGCTTTATTGCCTTTTTTCTTATTATTGGTTTTTTTCTTAGGTTTGAGTGGTAGGAATATTTTTGTAGCATTAAATCCGCCCATTGTACATTTTTTTTTACAATAAGGATTAAATAGATATTATTTTATGTACTAGGTATTCATAAACGTTTGTTTATCTCATAACGATGAAGGAAATTTAATTAAATATGGCTTTTAACAAATCGTGCACTCCATATCAATATTATAACACCACATTGGTTTTTTCCATCAGCATTGCGTCCTAAATATATCCTTTTGTTATTATAAATTTCAATAGCATCATAATAAAATATAAAAACTTCAAAGACTAAGTAATATTTAACAAAAATAAAATATGTTAAACGCATTATAAAGTTTGAATTCATTTTTAACAAACAATTTTAACATAATATTGTAAAAATATAGAACGCGTTTACTACACCTCGTTCTGAAAGCTATGTAATACAATTTTTATAGATCCCTCATCTTTCTGCAATGCGAATAGAGTTGGCAGAAAGCCCGGAAGTTGGATTTACACGAAACTGCTCATATCTTTTTCAGGGGTTAGTGCGAACTACGGATATTTGCAACGAACGCCAATAAAAATGTTTATATTCATAGCAGTGCGCGTCCGCGGTTTGGTCTTAATTTCAAAAGTACCCTCATTTCTGTCTTCGCAATTGCAAAAATATTTCAATTCAATTATATTGTAGCTATCGATTGATTTATTTCTTTTAATTATACATCTTGTATCGATTTAATAGGAAATTTACACACAACACTAATAAGATTTCACTACCGAGATTAACCTTTTACATTTTGATAATCCGATTATATTTCTTAATTAATTATCTGTTTAATTTACAGAATTTGCGTTATTTCATGGACAGACCAATATCGACTTATTGGGAAACGCTTTTAAGCATGCCGGATTAATTTGGAGCAGTTTACTGATGAAAGATTAAAATTTTCACCTCCTTGAATAATGTGTAACGTTATTATAAAACTGTTCCGCGAAATTAATCTTGATCTAATATGTATTAATTCTTGTTTAAAATATTATAATACAATTTAATTAAATAATCAAATTACCTGAGAGTAGACTTAGTGTAAATTTAATATTTAATATTAAGGTTATAATATGTTTATATTTATAAATAAATATTTAGGAATAATAAATAAAACGAAGCATATTTCATACTCAATTTCAAAGTGTTGACAGTGATTGGTCTTTTCCCGTATGGTGCAACTCACCCTTTATATATTTGAAGTCTTCACAAAGAGCAAGTTTTTATATTTCAGCGTTACAATATGGCGCATATTGGCGACCGTGGTGCTTGAAGCATTACTTTTTGTGCTTTTATATATCCTGTCATCTGAAATAAAGTCATTTGTGTAACGGGCCCTCATCTGTTCAAATTGATCCCTTTAATATAGCCTTTAGGGCTTTCATTATGTGTTCCATGTAGTACAAAATGATAAAATTAGGATTATCTATATTAGGATTTTTAACTACTTTAATGTTTCAGGTTATTTAAATATTCATATCTTGTAACATAAGACAATGTTTTCATACAAATTTCTCGCTATATTTTCCTTAGCCATGTTTTTGTTGAATCATGTAATGTAATGATAAAAATCACTTTCTTTCATTTAACAAACGTTATGTTCTTTAGTTACATGTCAAATTCTAGTAATATTATCATAAGCCCATAGTATCTAAGGTTTCAGTTATGCAAAATATATTTAAATGTACTTTCAATTTTAGTTTTTATACTTATCGTGACAAAATTACCTCTTTATCAAATTTTTAATACTGTGGTTGGACGTTGGTATTAAAAAAATAATTTTAATAACTATTTAATTACAATTATTGTTGCGAGTAAATAAGTATTAAAAATGGTGTCTATTTAGATCAATCAACAAATTTAATATAAACAAGTTACACCAGATGATACGTAACACCAAAAAATATTTTGAAATGGGTTTCAATCATCAGATAATAGTCAAAATCACTATACCCTGCCCTTATACCAATTATTTGAGATTGGGAAAATATATTAATCTCTTCTACACTCTTCTATCATAAGTAATCTTACTTGAGATATTCCATATACCTACATTTTTAAACTCTTCGCATCTCTTCTTCGTTCATTGTCACTCTCATGTTTAAGTCTCTTCTCGTTACATGTATATATACCACACGAACCGAAAACATCACTTAAAATAAAAGTGTGTAATTTTTTATCTCGGAGACACTGATACGTAGTAATTCCCATTTATTTCGTATGTTACATAAATATTTTAAATTTCCAACGATAAAATACCTCAATATGTGTATGAATTAAAACCTTTTTATTGAATAAAAATAAATTAAATAATATAGTCAATTGATAATTTAAAAATATCTTATCACGTCTACCTCCATTTTCAAATTAAATAATTTACTATAGCTAATAAGATAAAATTTAGGTGTATCGTAAAAAAAGGTGGATATTAGTTAGACAATAATTCAAAGTTCCCATAACCTAGTTTGTCGGAAGTCTCTATCATTAATAATTATTATTATTAATAGATAGCGCCACGGCCAATATATTGTGAGTGGTTCGTCCCATTTAAGAGTCGAGTTTGATATTTGATTGATTTGATTTGATATTTGATTGAATTTGATGTCGTGTTACATATAACTAAAGTAATTGTTATTAAACTTAAAATATATTATTAATAGTCTTAGCAAAGATAGTAAAATAAATATAATATGTAATTAAAAAAATAATAACAACTATAAAATATTGTTCAGCTTATTCCAAACAGGGCTGAGAATTTTAATTAGAATTAATAATATTATGTACATTAGATGTTAAAGAATTTTGGGATAGTTAATACCGATAGCCAGAGGCACACGTAATTGAATTTTCTATAATGACCACTCCTAGTTTAGGCTGAAATTAAATTACACCATGATAGCGTGGTCTTTTTGTCGATGGGTTATTGATATGGGAGTGTCGCTACTGCGTCATCAATATCGTGTTATTATATGTTGGGCGATACCGAACAAAAGCCTTTATTATAACGTGTCAAGAACGTATTGTCCGATCGAGGAACGGACTTTAAAATTTCAGCGATAACGGTTCGTTTATTTACAAGGAAATGTGCCTTTTTTATTTCCGAAACAGCTAGCTGTTAAATGTTATAGAGATGGAATTTATATATCATTTATGTGTTAATTTATAAGCTTTTAGGGTTTATATTATAGTACAGACAAATAATATTTATTTTATATATGCTATAGTAGCTTTTAAATTTTAAATTTAAGTCATTTTCCATTGGAGATCTGGGCATTTATATACCATATGATAGTACATACGGGCACACATACTTACCCCTTGCTACATCTTCCACCCCACCGCCGCCGCCATCTTCGCGGCGCGCCCAGAGAGCTGCTGCACGTAGTTCACGCCGCGAGTCCGCCGCGTTTAGAGCTCATGAGTAAGAACCACAAATGGGTTCGAAACTATTCGGGCACATTCCAATTTAATTCTACGTGAATACAGCCGAGTGAATATAAATATAATAAAACATATCATTTGTTACGCATAAATAAAGATCGCACTAAAGTAAACTGAAAGCTTTTTCTTGTAAAATAAATTTGCTTTTGTTTTGCTAATTAAAATCTATGGTATACTCACTCAACCACGTTTAAATTAATTAAGTCAAAGTAACTAGAGTCGTATAGAGTAAAGCATAAAGCACTGATTAGTATAGCAAAAGTTTTTGAATAGAGCGATATTTGCTTCTTTGTGCAGTAAATATACTAATATATTGTATAATAAAAAAAAAACATATCAAATAACGAATCTAATAAAGGTTCAAATGTGTTCAATCAAGCATGCCTTGCGTGAAATCGCTGCGACTAAGAATTTCGCTGGAGCCGATTTTCTGCCAGCTTACAGTAAATAAGAAAATTCATCTGACTCGCGCCGTTAAGCGTAATCGAGCGTTGTGGCAAGTATTAAAGAAGCAGACGCTATATTGCATAAGTTAAGACGTAACAATGAAAACTTTGAGTGTAGCACCAAGTGTGCAGAATTCCTCGTTGGCAAAATACGTCCAAGCCATCAACTGTCTGTGACGTTAAGTTATGCTCGGTATAAAATTCACTTCGACTTATAAGATTTAGTTGAAAATGTAAATCTTGTTGATTATTTAAGATTCTGTACGTTATATTATGTCAACAATTTATTACGACAGATTGTATGAAATAATTTTTGAATAGCAATACTTTTCTTTGTTAGAATACATATAATTCTGTATTCTTTGTTTTTGCTTTAGATGTTTTGTTGGAAATTGTAACTGTGTGCGTTTGTTTCGCTACATTTAGTCAGAAAAGCCCGCTCGCTACATTTCATTACTGTCCTCCTCTCTCTCCAATATTGTTCTGCTGTTTATTGCCTCCACGTACTTTAATGAATTTGTTATTGACGTTTTTGTATAGAGGGATACTTACAATAGTTACATAGGATACAAATTAACTATTTAACCATTTAATAAGAATTGAGAAGATAAAAATAAATGTTACTAGTTGCACCGCTTTAGATATAAAAAAAATATATATTTATTAATATTAGTAAAATAGTCAGTTTTATATAAACCATTTTTTATTATCAAAGCAGCTCGGAAAGTTAATGAGAATGACAGAGAAAGAAATGAGAAGAGCTGGCAAAAGCAACTTAGCGGTTTTGTCTTACTTTGCTTATTAAAGTCATGCCAGCCCTAATTACGTATATACATTAAAATAGTTTATTAACACACACATATATTCCAGTTAAATATAACTTAGGATTTTTTCCCTCTAATGGTGATATCGTTTACCAGGCACAACTAGAAGTGGACGGTCGTTATAATTACAACTCTGGGATAACCACTTTTAGTGACTAATAAAGTAAATGGCCGTGAATGCTAGATAGCCTACCCTTAATAACTCGACTCCAAAATGAAATTCTGCTGAACTGCTGAATGTCTGTTTCTCTTAGTTATATTAGAGAGGTAATTAGGAAAATTATTGATATTGATCGTCTGGTCCGTCAAATAATATTAACAAAAGTATATTAACTTTACTTGATAAATAAAAGAATACAGATGTTAAATGGTTATTAATTTACAAGGTAAGGGTTAACGATAATAAGTGGATTTAAATCAATCACGTCATGCTGAAACTCTTTGACTATGATGAAGGTCATAATACCTTCCAATGCCATAATGGGTTTGAATCGGCTTGTGTATTAATGAGCCGCTCCCAAATCGCCTATTAATCAAGTTAAAGCATCTGGTTGACAACCAACTGTCAGCTTAAGTAGTGTTTAGTTTACGACTTTATGAACGAATGTGCGCACCTGGACGACAAGTTGGAAGTATTTATTAGTTTACATTTGAAATTAAATCTAGGAAAGTCTTTTTTAAAGTGTGACAATTTTTATTTACGTTATACGAAAGAGTAAATTATAAAATTCAATTATTCTTATTTTTGATAAAAATAGGCATACATAACTATGAATCGTCATTATACTTTTGAATTATCAGACTAGTTTCCAATATTTATTTAAACTTTCAAATAAACAATAAAACAAAAATATTAACAATAATTTGAAGTTACGAAAAACAATAATTTACGTTGAATATTTTGGTTATATGTGAAATCATTAATATATTTTGTCCAAGTCTTATACAGACAATTGAAATAAAGTCGCGTGTGTGCGCAGTCTCAAACAGTAAATAATCATTTTGTGGATGGCTTGTCGTGTTTGAATACCTTTATTGTTTAACTGTTTGTTTGGTTAGAGCGGTAGAATCAAGAAATTTATGCTGAATTTCGCGAATAATAGAAAGCTGCTAATTTGATTAAGAATTAATATTTCTATAAATATAAACGCAACGTAACTCTAATTTCAGTAACTTATCAAATGAATTTTATTCATTTATAACAAAAATATATAACTTTTACCTAGAAGTAACATTGTTACCCATATGCTTTTAATATTAATAGTGTGATTGAACTAGATTTCATTTTAATGGCAGCTGTTAATATTTAAATACAGTGAAATAAGGTAATTTTCTTCAGCTAGTTACAAACCTTTCTAGATTTAATATTAATGAATAATCTTATAATGTAATAAAATAGTTACGAGACATAATCTGTACATTCCTTATCTTACTTGTTTTTTTATTACACATAACTTAAACAAATAGTTTTTTATCTGTTTATATGTTTGTTTGTTATCGCAAAATCTACTAATTTTTGATATAAGTAGGTACGGTTATCACCACAAATCAAATCAAATCAAATCAAAGTCATATTTTCACGGAAAACGCCAAAGCTAATTTGGGCTATAGTTAACATATAACAAATTTATTTAGTACGTTAATAATTTACTGAAATTTGGTGTAATGTTGACTTATTATTTAAGCATGTATATATACCTACTTTTTACTCCGAAGAATTCTCTAATTTTCAAGGTCAAACTGAAATTGGTTTACGCTATAACTAAAAAAAATGTATATTTGTATACATTTTAAGTGATTATAAATGTCTTATAATTAAAAGTGGGGAGAGACGTCACAGAAATTTGCTAGCAATAACTAGTATATAATTTCAGAAGAAACATCTTTAAATATTAAAGCGTCAGAATTAAATAAAACCATCTTTTATTGTAATAAAAAACCACCACACAATTCCCGAAATAATTTTAATCGCCAAAAAAAAAAGAATAAACCCGACAATTCCATCATGTTGTTAGTTATTAAAAACTCAGACGTGCTTAAAAATAACAGCGCAGTTACAAACTTGTAATTATATTGAATTTGTTTTATTTTTTAAATTGAATTGAAACTTGTAATTACTTGAAAAGTAAAAAATATATTCCTCTCGGGGTTAAGTGGTGAGCCGTTAGCGCACAAAATAAAATGTATTCGGCCTACCGTATCAACAATGTCATTAACCCCGTAGTGTGGCAATCAGAGAGTAAGTGGGAATTTCCGCGTCGTTTGATACAGTTCCCAGCTAAATGTTAAGAGCTCGCCAGAAGCACCCCTCGACTGGGACACACGGCTCGGCCGCATCGCGAGCGCGGAAGCTTCATTCAAATAACTGGAGAGCTCTGTGGCCAATTTAATACGATTTTTTGTTTGCTTTGAATGTTTTTTTTTATTTGAGAACTTTTTCTAAATTTCTAATTGTGAAAATCTGATAAATTATATATTTTATATTAAAATATTGACGTTCATTTTAATAACACTTTCGTTTCGAACGTTCGTTCGATATGAACGTTTGATAATATTTTTTTATTTGTTGATATAATATTATTTTAATAGAATAAATATTTATATTTATTTCATGATTAATTTTATCTTAGCAAACCGTGAGTAAGCTTATTTCTCTAGATAGGTTGTATATAAACTGTCGTATGTTTTAAAATACAGACAATTTATTGTTTTTTTTTATGGCTATACTATAGTATTTTCTGCTCTTAGAAAAACTCGAGTGACAGATGTTGGGTGGATTTTTAGAAGTTGAGTTCTCTTTTGGAAATAAATATCTTTAAGATTATTGAAAATAAAAACAACAATGTTATTTCGTAACGTTCGTATGTCTCAAGCAAATACATAGAGCAATAGTTCCATTTCTATTAATTAAATGCTTCTGTATTGTTGAATCCAGACGTTGGAGATAGTTTTTAGGATTCCACAGAATATTATAATGAAACTATAAACTATTTAATTTTAATAAGATTTTGTATATTGCGTGACAGTTGGAGACTGCACAATAAGGATTAATATTAATACAGTGTTGGGCTTATTTGATTTAAATACGATTTACGTATTGTAATAGAAAATTTAAGCCTTTTTAATAAATACTTTTTCATTTTGTAGTAAATAATGGCAATGATGATGCAAAATGTGAAAATTGCCAATGAATAATTTTCAAACATTTTGCAACTATAATGAAAAAGTTTAAAGTTATAAATTCTGCCTCTCTTAACTACTTTTTAATAAAACTTTATTGAAACACTGTAGCGAGTTTGTTTGGAAACAAAACAGCACCTGCCGTCTAGACTATAGGAAGCAACATAATTGTTTTTCAATTGACTATTTTATAAGATATAAATTATATATTTATAAAATATACGTTATTATTAAAAGTGTATACATAATATGTGATATGTTTATTTTTCGGAAGAAAATAATTTCGTAGTTCGACTCTGCCATTCCTCATTCTAAGCTCAAATTAAATATTTTTTTCTTTACATTTAAAAAATTAACGTTTTTAACAAGTAGATAAAAATATAAATTTAAGTAAATATATGAAGTTAATAAAAAATATATATATTGAACTAATTTATAAGGAATGTAATATCAAAATTAAAATATATTTATAAGTATCTTGATAATTATATCATTGTCAGGATAAAAAAAAAAAGAAAAGCTTTATATCCTTGCTTTATATCTTCGGGTTATTCTCGTATCTTGTCGGTATTAATATTCTCAGTAATTAAAAGTTCTCCGTAAAGCCAGATAAAATCAATTTCTATAAGGCTAAGGTACATTTTCAATTGTTTCTTTTGGTAAATTATAAAATACAAAAACCATATTTCAATGACCCTCGTTATCGGTCCGGTTGATTGTGTTCTCATAATAAGAAAATATTTTGTGTATTATTATAGAAAAATCTTTTGAAAGGTAATTACCTGAAATAAAATTCTTTTATTAGTTGAAAAAATATTCATAATGAGAAACCAAAAATTATGATGTCTTAAATTATATTCGTCTATATTTCATTCTAAATGGCGTTATTGGATAACAACATATTGGAATTATTTTAATAACACTTTCTTAGAACTTTTTTAAAAGCTTAACAATTTCTTGACAATCATCTTTTAAAAGAGCATTGTAAGGAATTTGCTTAGGTCAGGCGATTTTGAGTCAGGCGGCGTTCAGGCTATAAGAATATTTGTAAGCACTCAACCGAAAATATTCAAGCTTCTTTCGAGTTCGGCGTCCTCTTTATGCTTTCACCTTTTTGTTGAAAAATCGAATATCAATTCATATGTAACCCATATTTCAGGAGAGCAGTAAGTTACATTATTCAAA
The DNA here is from genome assembly GCA_963555665.1 of Dircenna loreta. NCBI lineage: Eukaryota > Metazoa > Arthropoda > Insecta > Lepidoptera > Nymphalidae > Dircenna > Dircenna loreta. Next base: position 1,528,790 of record OY743098.1, read on the forward strand.
TTTTAAAAGTATGTTTTTCTTTTTTATAATATATAAGTCAACAAAAAGTTAAAGGAATTTGAATCTATAGTTACGTCTTTCAAAAACAGTATCATTTTAATCCTAGAATTACAGTAATTATAATCCAAAACAATAATAAAATATGTGTTCGTTAAATAAGGAAATCAAAATTCATTTGTACGAATCATATTCGCCTTTGCTAGTAAACATTCATAATAATTAACAGCTAAATAACAAATTGAAATGGCGTGCAACGGCGTGCGTGGCTTTTCATCGCCGGAATAAAGTCGCCGCGCAACAAGTGACGTTTCGTCGGCCCTCACCACTATCTAAGACAATTTTTTCTTGTTGAAAAATATCTACTAAGCATGTGCATTCTTTTTGTTTATTTTATTATAAAGTTTTATCGATAAATTTATTAATAACTTTAAAAACCATCTTCCGGTCTCTTAACGAACAGTTCGAATGAGTTTATTTACTTTCGGCCACTTTTAAATTAAAAAAATCGAGTATTGCGCATGCGCCAGTTGAGAGGGAGAAGGTGGGGAGCGGGATAGGAGACAGTTGTGCTCGCTCCGACCAATCGATTAGTCGCATAACGATAGCGGCTTCTTAAATGCAGATGTGTCGTGTACACCAACGTCAGTCGGTGAGCAGAGACCGCCGCGACCACTTGACTATGGGCTCGCGTGACCGACGTCGCCTCATTCGCGTTAACCACTGTAGTGACCGTATCGTCAAGCCCGATTAAATGACACGCGCACGAATGTGATTCCAATTTCAGGACTGCCTATCAAAAATATCAATTAAATGAACAGACTGACTTTATTAGAAGTTTAAAAAGTAATTCTAATCTGATTTCGAGACACTAATAAAGTGTTAAATTAAAATGACTTATCAAATGAAGTGAACAAAGGGAGGATTATAAGGCTGGAAGGTAATAAAGACTTAAAGATTTTGTTTAGATAATGATACATTTATTTTGCTTGCCCGGTAAATTGTTGACAGTTAGGGTCTCTGGGGTCGTAGTATATTTGGAGCGGATGTAATATAAAATGTAATGTTTTAGACCCGTCAGCCCACAGCCCCTAACGCATAAATCTTGATTACTATTATAGTACTTTTATTTTAATAAATAGCTGCGTTATTTTTCTGGACATATAATAATATATTCCCAGAATATTCCTATTATGTACTACTACAATAAAATATTAAGCAACAAATGATTAAACGATATAAATATATTTTATTTAATAAATATATCATGTCATTATTCTTAACGGGCGCAAACAATATCCTCTTGTGCAATTTATTCGAACGGAAATTCGTAGACAAATAAAATCACGCCGGTGAAATTTATGTCGGTAAGGTTTCGTAGCACACGTAGCACTCGTAGCACATTGTACATAAAGTTTATATTTATGGATACATCTTATAATTTAATGGGTACCTGTTATGTTTCAACGCTGGAATTTTCAGGAACTGTTGTCACCCTATCTGCCATCTCATACCCGGTTTACGGCTCCAATGATATTGAACGTTTTATTTAACGACCGGCACGTGGAATATCGTGTGGACAGCTAGCATACTAATGACGCTCTTGCTAATACTTTTTATTGCAGACAAATTTGGTTTGAATCTTATTGCCTATGTGTATGATTGTAAGATGCTACGCAGTCATATTTACAATAAAAAATTCGGACTTTTCGGTCTTTTATCGTCACCTGATAAGAATTTTACGCGGGTTGTAAATTTTAATGTCACCGTGATAATATATCTCGAGGATTTTTCGGTCTATAGAAACTGAACTCTATGCCACATATAGTTTAAGATAAGCAGATACCATAGAATGTTTAGGATCTAAAAAAATACAGTTTTATGAATCATTGATGTTATGATTTTAAACAACAAGATCAAACCGTAACGTTAGTATTTAGTGAAAATAGCTATTCTATACAATAAGCTCTCATTTGCACGTTGGCGTTTGATTCATCGTGTTTGATGAAGGTGCGGATCAATTTACATAAATAAATGTTATATAATACCTTGCAGTGTATCTATACTAATATTTTATGAAATGCAATTCACTTATCGATATTTATATTTATAGACGCTTTAACATTAATTTAAATGAATTGTTTAAAACATCGATATGAGTTTCAAAAGTTATAAAATTATTTGTATTAAATAAAATTTGCTTTTTCAATCATTGAATAATAATTAGGCCTACCAAAAAAAAAGATTAATTCTAGAACTTCTATATTTGATCATGTAAAATACTAATTACAATTATAGTATTAGTCGTAGTGAAATAATAAAAGTATAGAATACCTCTTTGATAATTTAATTTTATTTTATATGTATCTTATTGTAATTAAAAGAATTTATTATGTATGTGTTGTAAATACTGTATATGTATTTATGAATACAATTTATAAACGTAATAGGATTGATTTCTATGTGTATATTTCATTTAACGTAATTCATAAGTTAATAATAAAATAAATATCATAAGAGTAATTGCAATTCAAAATCATGTTTGATTTGTTTTTGAAATGCTCTTCCAATAATGTTTAAATATTTGCTTTAATTAACGGCTCTTGTAATTATTTAGTTATTGTTAAACTTTATTGCACTGTTATAAAACAAATGCAGGAGCCCTTTATACAAAGAGGTAAGGGTTGTTTTCACGCGTTTGTCTTTTGTTATTAAAAGAGTCAAACGACAGTCTTAGAGTTCTAGTTTTAGTTACTGGATATTATACAGATACCAAAATTGTATTTAGATTATTTTAATCAATCATACTTCATCTTTATTTTGATTAAAAATAATTCACTCCAAACTCTAATAAGATAAGTGTTATTGTTCTGGTTCTTGGGCAGAAGCAAAAAACATAGTATTTATTGATCACATATATATATAACTATAAATAAAGATATATATATAGATGTAGATAGATAGATATGGTGATTCGTCTTTTTAATAACAGATAGAATATAACATGTTTTGATTTTATATTTATTTTAAATTTAAAAGGCTAACATGGCTATTGTTTGAAGACAATTTCAAACATAATACGTATGCCAGCTATTCCACTTTTCAAAAACTACAAAACCAACTAAAGGAATATGTTTTTAGCCGCATCTAATCTTTATCTCCCACTCCGTTTGAGTTTCTCGAACTAATTTCCGATAAATTTCTGCGTTCTCGCGGGAGTAACGAGCCATCGAAATTTATAGCCTTTGAAATGCCGTTTACCTAAGAATTGAGCGCTAATCTTGTGTGAAAGAGTCGCGGTGTCGCAAATGTATTTGTGATATGTGATTCGATGATTTCACTTAAACTTTCTCATCGATTGCATTATCATTCAGATTGAAGTGGATCCTGGTGAAAATAATAAATGAAAACGGCTATAAGATATATGATGTGTTTTCCTTTTAATCTACCATTATATATTTTCCTTTCAAGTACTCAGAGGTTAATTGGAAGATCCCTTCATGAGATAAGTCCGCCTTTGTGAATAAATTGCATCTAATATTTTAAGAAATATACTATTACCATTGTTTGTGTATAATAAAGAATAAATAAACTTATAATTAAAAGTGAAGTTATTGGGTTCTCAATTTTGAAATAGTAGTATTAAAAGGTTATATAGTTCGTTCGGAGCTCAAAGGGTATTGTGGATATTTTTTTTGTAAAAGCCCTTTTTTAAATACAAACGATAATTTTGCTATTGGTTCCTTACACCTGGTCATTCGAATAAAATACAATATGAGTTAAACGTCATCTAAAGTCATTACTAAATACAGTTTTTATTTAAAATATATTTTTATAATTCAATGATGAAATTGATACAAAAAATAAATAAAAATAAAAGTAAAGTAATCTTCAATTCTACCTCTGAAAACAGAGATATTTTAAAAATACTTGTTACTATAAGCTTAAAGTATATATTGAACAAAGCTTTGCTTAGGATTGCGCTATTTCGCCAAAATATAATTTTACAAAGCAATTACAGAAATGGCTACTCAACATGTAATAACAGTAATGAATGCGACGTTTATAGTGACTCTCATCTTAAACGTAAGTTTCCTTTTAATATTATTAAAGTACTCCATACTCGTGCTTCGCTTTGAGTAAACATGTCAGTTTTGGCTCGAGTCGCTCGCTCGGAGGAAGCCTTGGGTTTAATGGTGGAAGCATTTCCACTGGCCCAACTCATGCGGGATTATTTACCTGTATCTGATTCTTTGTCTATTTTCGCTCCAGAAACTTCACTTTATTTGCTTTGGTCGATTGGTTCATTCTGCCATAACAAATGTAACGGAGATATTTCTCTTTTGTCTGGATTAACTTTTTCGCGAAACAATATCTTTGATTATTTATTATTACAGTACTTTTTATCTTTATTAAATTTCTTTTATCAATGCTTACAAGTTGAATTAGTAATATTATTTACAAATACGACTTTTAAATATTTTCTTTTAACCAATAGAATACTTAAAAAGTTTTTATTCTGGTTACTCTGTTGTTTATAAAAATATAGTAACGTTATTGACAATATTATAATATTGACTTAAAAGATATTCGTAAATGATACACAATATTTATGAAGTTAGAAATAATTTAAAGAACTCAAATCGACGACAGTGTGCTCAGTGACTTAGCTTAGAGTCAAATGCATTATATCTTTAAAGTAATCGACGCGAACCCAAACAGGATGCAGTCCGAACATAAATCTTGTTAACGTGATAACTTTTGTTCCACAACGGAGAGACCGGAGACAGGAGACAGACATGACATTGTGAAAAATGTTAAAATAAGATCGTATACCTTGCTTTAAACCGCATTCATTATTTAATACAATCTGAAAAATTGAAAAAAAACCTTTAAAGTAATGAAGTCGACTCGGAATATAAATCTGCTCGATGTGACGACGTGAAAAATGTTCCGAATTCGTACTTTAGAATCACTTATTTACGAAGACTGCAAGGAAATAAAATAATATATTCTTGTGGCCTTCTTTTTATAAGGTTAGAATTTATCTTCTATTATATTTGTTTTCTATTACGTTTTTGTAATTAATTATAATTATATCATACTTAAAAAGTTTCTTCATATCATATAAGAAGAATATATCTTTGAAGCCTACATCCAACGTTTTTTTTAATATAATATGATGTAATTAGTGATGATGATGTCATTAATTAAATAAATAATATGATTAGAAATTTAAAAAAAAATTAAGTTATTGACTTTTTCTAAGTACATTTCAATTAATTATAAATATTACCCTAGTTCGATTTCAACGACGAGTTACATTCTAATTATTTGTGTTATTCTTTCATTTCATCGGTTATATAAATTGCAATAATCTGGCCTGACAAAATAAACATCATCTTGAATTGCTCTTAAGTTGATCCTTTATTTATTTTTTGTAGAAAATAATAAGCTTCGGCTTTGAAGGATGAAGATTATGGCTTATACCTTGAACGGTTCAATGCAAAGAAAACATTTGCCTTACAAAATAAAGCTTTGGTTTATTACGATATATAGAATTTGTCAAAGTCATCAATAATATTACTTTAATATTGTTAAGGCTTTTTATATCCGAATCAAATAAGGATTTTGAATTTAGTAAAATATTATTAATTTTATTTAAAATAAGATGTTTTATTTAAAGCTTTGTCTTTTAGGGAGGCGTCGAAACATCGATGTAGCGTCGTCACAATGGATCAATGGGTGACGGCGGCGAGCTCGCTGCTGGCTGTCCTTCTGTACTACAACACACTGGACGCCGGATTCGTGTACGATGACAGGTAAGCTAATGCAAGCAAGAACATTACAATGCGGATATATAAAACACTATCAAATTAATTGACGTCATTTTTAGACACATTTTTTTTTAATTTTTTATATATCAAAGATACCGTGAAATTTATAAAAGCTCTTAGTTAATAAGAGTCTGTGCACACACATAATTCATTTCTAAAAATCAAAAACAGTAACAAGAAAAACTTTAATACGCGTTAGAATTATAAAAAATATATATATTTGAGCAGCGATTTATTTTAATTAAACGGAACTTTGAAATATATAACGACGGACATCGTTACAGTAAAGTTGTTCTAAGTGTATGACAATGAATGTTCGGACGACCTCTCTAGTACCTAGCGTTTAATTACTTTAGTAACAATGCTATTGATTGGGACAAAGAGCAACGAAAACGTGATAAAACAACGAAAAATGTACTATGGAGATCTCGATTATTTGTTGAAAAGCTGTTAGCTTTTGCTATCTGAGTGTTAAGTCGATTTTCATGATCGCTTGGAATGTTACAAGGTGTGTTGAGATAAATACTTTAAATGGAATCTGCTTTAACAAACGTAATGGAAATGAAAAGTTTTTAAACCGAAAGGTTTTTCTTTATTATTGTAGGAGGAATTAAACCTCGTGTTACAATCATTTGGTATTTTAAAAAAACAAGGAGAATTGTTAAGAAATATCTTTTCTTTTTTACCAAAACAATACATTTGTATTATATATAATTTGTTTAGTCCACATCATATCATTTAAATAAAATATTTAAATAACATATGTTATTATCAAGAATACTCTTCAGATAAAAATCTGATAACACTGTTCGACAAAATTATTGTTAGGTCTCCCGAGAGCCTGAAATACTACAGAATGAAATTAATAGCCGCTAGAGGGCCGTTCGATATCAGCTGAAAAACATCCAACTTTTTAGTTACCGATCGTTCTAAAAATATTTTGGCAGTAATTCAGCTGAAAACCAATTTAAATACCTGCAATAAAATTGGAATTGGTAGTAAATAATAACATTGAAAAATGAATGGGTGTATGAAATGTATTCGAAAATAAAAAAGTTTGAATTTCTTTTATCCGTTTCAACCCCTATTTCTAAAGAAATAGAAATCATCAATGAAATAAAAAATATATATTTAAAAACTTTTAAAACAACGAGAATTTCCAGCATATATCAGGAATTATTTAATATTTAAATTACAATAGGAAAATATATATTCAATGTCAAAAGTCAAATGGAATTTCTAAAATAAAAACTTTACTCTAAATACAAATTTGACGAATTTCCTTTATTAATTTTTCTCACTTTCTGGAATGCATCATAAGTACGAATCTTATTATCTAAAATATATATAAAAAACAACCATATATATATTGTTTTTATTGAGTTTATATATTAATTTTATACATTATATTTTATTTTTATGCATCGTTTAAATTTTCAATGTAAAAATACGTATTAAAATAAAATACTTCGACCCTTGTATTATAAAAGGGTTTATTGAATTTGTACTTACTTTTTTTTTCAATAACCATTGTTTTATTTTTAATGTATTATGAATATTATGTAATTTATAATATAGAATAAATTCTACTATATTCCTTAATAAATGGGATTTGATCGAAACTATAAATACTGAAAGTGAAGTTTGTTTACGTCTCTACTTTTAGCTCTTAAGTCTTCCCATATTCGTCAACGGTTTGGTTTGTTTATTTGTTACTCATATCAAAGTACAGATCAAAGATACTGTTTTCTTAAATTACATTAAGTCACTATTCTTTAACGGAAGCTGTATAATGGTCTCGTAGAGGAAATAAGTGTCAAATATCTCACGTGATTTGGCGATTTTTTTTATACACGAAAAGATAAAAAACCTAATACTTTTTCAGTTTTCAATAAACATTTAATCTACTTAACTATAATTTAAAATACTTTTTATTTGTTTGTTCAAAAGCACTGATCTCTGAAAGAAGTAATAGGATTAAAGAAATATTATTTTGCATATAATGAGCAATTATTACGAAATATTGTTGACTATACAAAATTAAGTTACGTCCCGTACAGCCAGTAGTGCTTTTTAAATAACATAGTAAATATGCGGATGAGACTATTTATTCCCAAGATTTTCTGAGTAATTTCTAACTAATACGTTTGTAGTTCACGAGGACGAAATCATTAACAACAGCTAGTTAGTTATAAACAGAGGTTAATTTTTGTCTTACATAAATCTATCGTAATGAGAAGCTTAAAGAATTGTTAAAAATATATCTCATCCAGCAAGTAGGTCGCAGCGATACTCTCGCGGCAACATCAATTCTTATAAATAGTATATAGATAAATAAAAAAGTCGTATTTGAATACTTTTATTAACTTGTTAAAGTTATTACTGGGTGTTGTACTCATATTAGAAATACGGAACATTTTAAAATAGCTTATGCTAATATGAATTTAATTTCACAAAGATAAGTATCGCTTACATTACACTTATTTATAGATAAAAGTTACAAGCAAATTGCTTTGGCGTTCTAATTTACGATAACAATACACTGATGATTGTCGCAACGTTTAAGATTAGTTACTGTTTCAGTATATATGTGAACTAGTGGTAAAATTGAATTTTTGAATTATTTATCTTATATTTTTATTTACGCGGCTGTATTCACGTGAAATTATATTGGAATGTAATGAATAGCTTCAAACCCGTTCGGGGTTTTCACTCATGAGCTCTAGGCATGGCGGATTCACGGCGTGAACTATATTATCTGTCTTATTAAACATTAATGATTTTTCATTCAATCTATTTTGAAATATCACTGATGGCGATTGTTTATCTCGTGTAAGAATGTTCATAGCAATCAGTCTTTTTTACGATGCTGATGTTGAAAGTGCATGCATCACCTTTTAAAATCGTTACTGTTAAAAATATTAACAACTGATTTGCACTGCATCAGATTGTAAGTAAAATAAGTGTTCAATAAGTTATGTCAAGGTGAAATAGTTTTAAAGTTTTATTCAGTTAGTATTATTTATAAATTATAACGAATATACAAAACTGAACATATTTATAAAAATCCATATGAATAGGTTTAGACATATTATGTGTATTTAGTCAAAGTCTCCAAAAAATTTTCATCTGTCACAACGAAGTCCTTAAAATCTCGTATGTGAATGAAAAAGAAACTATCTTGCCATAGTGCAGGTATATAAGGCTCCATCTGGCTCGTTGATATGCGAAGCTCCTAGAGGTTTACCGCACTGTGTCGCTGTTTCTCATAATCCGCTTTCCTTGCGAGCGCTGGAATTAGTGTTTAATTCAACATTGCCATAAGCAGAGTGCTTCGCTACTTTTGTGATAAAAATATTTTCTCTTATTCAGCTTTAAAGAAACATAAATTATTTATTATGTTTGTAAAGTTTTGCAGCGTAATAGAGCAACGAATTTGAGGATTATTTCGATTTGACTTGGTTTGATGTTGTAAATAACTTATATATGTTTTGCTTCGCGTTTAAGGTTTTTATAGACGGACTGTGTCTTGCCGTATGTGTATTTATCTAATGTAATATTCAATACCTTCTTATTTTAAATGTATTTTATAATATAATATGAATATATAATATTGTAACTATGCGTTACATCTATATTTAAAAGTAGATGTAGTGTATAAAATTTTTACCAAGATCTTTCAATATAAAAATATAATTACTGTAATATGTTATTTAGAACGCATCATCTATTTAATAAATACAAGCTTGATAGTTACAAATCATACGGGAAACAAAACATTATGAAATTGTATAACCAATATTTCGAATGCAATATCAAAGACATACAATATTCGGGTGACACGACTTTGTCGAGATATAATAATAACGGTGCCATCTGGAGTTAAACTTGACCTAAATATAAAAGCATATGTGACGAGTTTTTGTCATTTTTGTTAAAGGGGTTTATTAAAAAATATTACAACATTGAAAATCCAATTAAAACTGTCAGTTACGTCTTAAAATATCACAAATACATGGGTATGTAATATTTATTTCGTTTTTGACCTGAATGGCTCAAGTCATGATAATGACCCCTCATCTGAATATAAAACTTGAGGGTGATATTATTAGAAGTAAACAACAAGAAATCTATTTCCATTTAGTATACATTTTGAAATTATTTTGGATATATTTATCTTAGGTTTCACTAAATAGGTTTTATATATTAATGCGTAATGAAGAACAAAAATCCAGCAGTAATTTAATATTTTTACGTTGAACTGTAAGGGGAGGACAAGTTACAAAGGTGGAAATTCAGTTTTGTTTTTTTTTTTAAATACACACATGCTGGGAGGACTAAATCTATTTTCAGTGCCTTTTTGTAAAAGAAAGAAATAAGTTACGGATCGCTTTGATATAACAAGAAAATATGACGTCAAATTATGTAGCTGCCTTTCGTATTCAGTAGACGTGACGCAATAAATCCGGGGCATATTCTTCCAATAATAAATTTCTTTTCGCAATGTTACGGGCGATAATGATGATGGGATCGATGAACTTTGTTCTGGATCGCTGCAAACCACTTCAATGTTTCGTAATTGAGGGCTTACGTGACGGCTCTACGCCGCAGCTGCCCCGTAACTTTCACTGCAAAGAGTTCCACTATCCTCAACTTTATCTCAATCTAAGTTTTGGCACGGCTAGTGGGAATAGTTTTTATTGAAACTTTTACAATCATAAAAACGGTTACGTTGCTTTTTCTGAAATCAGAAGGTACCTCAAATCATGAAAAAGAAAACGTGTCATATATTAGATACAAATAAGGCATTTTTCTTCATAAAGTATAAAAATTGTAATTTGAGATAACTAAAATATAAATGCTTCTTGATACAACATACCATAATTCGAAGTTTTTTGACTTATTAATTAAGCCAATGAAATAATAGAAGAATATCAAAATATAAAATCATTTACAATGGTATAAAAACAAAAGCAAAAGCGTTCTGTGCTACATTGGGTACAAATTTAATCAAAACGGAAAATATACGAAAAAACAAAATAGAATTGTGCTCACATAATGAAACGTTCAGGACTTAGCTGTGAAATCTGTTTTTTTTTTTCAACGGAAATCATTCCATTTATCCCCTTTTTTGTGTATGTATTTTAGTAATATTCGCGGTGTAAATTATTTTGTCTGGAGGCAACATTGTCTGACATAACATGGCGTATGATTAAAGAAAATCCTTTCATATTCGTTTATTATGAATATTTAAAAAATATAACTTGAAATTAAAATGTGACTGATATTAATCTGTTTTAGATTTTGACGAGGATTATTCTCTTACCCTATATTATCAATAGAGCTTTATGGTTATGCAGGACAAGGGGCATATACTCGTATATTTGAGCTTATGTTATAAAATGTACATTATATTTTATTAAATGAAATATAATTATTAATTATACGAATTCATTCTTATGACCGGGGAATGATCTTCAGAGAGAGAAGACTCTTGAGTTGAAAGGCGAGCTCACCATACACTTGAAAAGTCAAAGAATACTGACTAAAATGTAAAAATAAGTTAACATTTATTCTTTTTAAATAACTTACATTGTATTTATTCCTACGAATTTTCTTTTCTTTTTAGTAAAATTAACACTTATGCCATCATTTACTTTAAGTAGAATTATATGATTTAATGAAAAAACTCTTTAGCGAAGCCGCAGAATCAAATCTATTTTCCCGGTATTATAGGTCCCTTGAACGAAATAAAAGTCATTTACAGAACAAAATACTCTGAAAAGTTCTTATGTAAATAAGTAAAGGGAAAGGCGTCGTACTCACAATTTGCAATACAATGGCCGAATGTTAGAGATGATTTTTCCTTCCTCGCATAGTAAGCACGGCTTTGGTACTATAAAAATATATTATTCAATCGCCTATTTTACCGGCTTTCCACTCAAATCCTAGACGTGAGGTAAAATATATGTCGGATCGATAGAGACGGGGCGCGCATTAGTATGAGGGTAAAGAGCCAATTGTTTTGACAATTCAATTTAGATATTCTATGGTAAGTAAAATTTAATAAGCAGACTATTGTTTTTATTTAATTTGACTAAGAATTTCTTATAAATATTTATTATATTAAAATTATAACTGATAACTAGTTCATTTTTAAAAATATTTATTAAATTATTGTTAGTGTAACATCTAGCCAAAGGATATATATTATTTATTTACCGTTATATACCGATTTCACTTACAATTATCGCAGTAAAAAAGCGTTGTTTCTGTCATTGCCTAGACCAGGTAGATAAGTAGTTTATCAATAAAGTTAAGTCAGTTTATTAATAAAGTTAAGTTAAAGCACGTGAGCAGGGGACGACGTGTCCGTGTTTAATAATTATAATATAAATATATTTATATATATATATATATATATTATAATTATATTATATATTATTTTTTATTTATTATTATTTATTATTTATTTATTATTATTATTTATTATTATTTATTATTATATATTATTTATTATATATTTATTATATATTATTTATTATAATTATATTATATTATAAATATATATATATATATGTATATATATTTATAAATATATTTATATATATATATATATATATATATATATATATATATATATATATATATAAATTAATCAAGAGAAGAGGTATTTGTAATTGAAGAAGATTTTTTTAACATTGGAGTTTTTTTTTGAACGGTGCATATTCTAAAATTTTTATTTAAAAAATTCTGGTACTTAATCTTATAAAAATAACAAAAAAAGGTGTCAAAGCTGCGGGTAAACGTAAAATGAAATTGGAAGCTAAATTGGAAGCTTGTCTTAAGCAAAATGATAGTTTTGAACCCATTACTTGTTATTAAAAATCTGTAATGGAATATTTTACATTACTACTACAAAAATATAAGGATCGATTCACTAAAAGTCCTGAAGCTAAATCTCAAAGGAACTTTTTAATCAGCCTTAATGAAAAATATGTTTTCACGAACGAGCTTTGCTACATTATATTGAGTAGTCATTTGTGCTTAGTTAGTTAAAAGCCTGGATGAATAATCATAATTTAGATAATATTTTATAAATATTATTTTAAAAACAAGTAAAGCTATAACGTTTTATATAAAAAAGTAATCCGAATAAATAATAATTTAATACATATACATCATTGTATAATGATAACGGAGTATATTTTTTATGTTTATATTTAAGAGATCTCATTTAAACAGTACCGAATTATTCTATACTGTAAAATATCTCACGGTCCCGACGACATTTCAAACGACTGACGTGATTACGTTTCGTCGGCGTCGTAATCAAAGTTGAAAATTATTTCGACTTCTTCACTCCCCTTCATATAACGTTCTGCATTAAGATTCCAGTTTTTGAAATGTGTTTAATTTTTCTCGTACTTTATCATAATTATGTTTCTGATTTTTTAACCTTTACGTTATCACTGTATGGTAATGATATCGACCTTATAAATGTTAATAGCTGTTAACTTTGTTGATTGTTTTCTAATATGATGTTTCTGTTTTGCAGACGGGCAATACTCTCCAACCCAGATGTCATGGGACATACACCGGTAAAAGTGTTGTTCGAAAATGATTTCTGGGGGACGCCGCTCACCGACCCGGGCTCACACGGATCGTACAGACCTTTATGCGTTGCTACATACCGACTTAACTACGCCTTTAGTGGATTTAAACCATGGAGCTATCATTTTCTCAATGTAATTCTCCATGCAGTGGCAACAGCGCTAGTTGTGACTACCGCAAGACGTTTGTTGCCTCCACATTGCATTAGAGTTGGAACTGCGGTTGCCGGTTTGAGCTTTGCAGCTCATCCTATACATACAGAAGCGGTGGCAGGAGTTGTCGGAAGAGCTGATTTAGCCGCTTGCAATTTTTTTCTTCTTAGTTTCCTTCTATATATTGAACATGTTCGCCTTAGAATTGGAAGTCAAAGAAGGCATTGTCGGCATGTCGTAAAAAACAATGTTATACGCTATCAACTAATGTCGAGCGACCAAAATTTTCGACTTAGTTGTCATGGACTGGTACAACATATAATGATAAACGTACGGAGACTTTTAAAAGTGGGAAGAGCCGGTCCTTTAAACATGTTGAATGCTTGTGAAGTAGGCAACGGGACAGTGAAATCTAATAAGTGTCAGTGTAACAGTAGTGTAAGTGATGATTCGGGTGAGCTATGGCAGTGGTGCACATTAGGGGGGACCTTTCTCTTTGCTACTGCTGCCACTCTATGTAAAGAGCCGGCTATAATGGTAGTACCACTCTGCATATTTTACGACTTCTTAAAAGACACTCGTCAAGGAGAGCCTTATTCAAAGGTAAGATATTGAGAATGGTAACTTAAGCTTAAATTATTAAAATATTTAAGAGATATAAAAGCCAAGTTATTGTAAGAATATAAGCTATTGTAATAACAAGTCAGAATATTTGGAGTTTATTGTTTTCATAGCAAACATCAAACTGAATAAATCAGATAATGCCTTATATAAGTTTTATGGTATTTATTCGGCTAAGCGAGTCAATATATTTATTTATACAAGAGTTATTACGGATGATGAGTCTTAATAAAAAAAATATACGTGTATTTTATTTTAAATATATTTTTTGGCAACAATTTAATTTTTATTTTAGTAATCTATTTGTTTTCTGTGACGAACTTGCAATCAACGATTTGACGTTGCTATGATTACATGCATTTAAGGCCAGTAGATTGTACGTATTTTAATCAACCAACTCTATAAGGTGACGAACGAAGCGGTCTACAAAATTTATAAAGTGAAACATTTATTATTAAAAATGTCTAAATTTTCTTGTTATTTTCTCAATCGCTTAACTTCTTGAATGAATTCCAGTCATTTTCTTGACAAATATTAATCGCGACCCCAATAAATACATACTTTTACGAAGTCCCAACATTTTTTAAGGAATAGGTAAACGACAATAGGTAAGTAGATTTTTTTATTTATTTTTACTTTTTTAAATATAAAGAATGAAAGATAAACCAAAACGGCCAGGGATTTGAACCCATGACCTCTGGAAAACCGTCCCGTCACTTTACCAATTGAATTATTGTGGCCGTATCCATTTGTTTTTAATTCTATTTAATTCAAAATTTAAATAAGTTTAATGTGGCTATACAGGTTTCTAAATATTTTCAAAAATTAAACAGATAAAAATTCTGAATAAGACTATAGTGAAAAATTTATTTCTATTCTTTATATTATAAATATATAATAGAAGAGTTAATGTATTATTTTTATTTAAAGATGCAATTCACCTTATAAATTACATAAATATAACAAATGGTGACCGTACGCCACGGGATAGGGACCGGCTACAATTATCAATGGCCTCTTATTTTAAGTTTCTAAATGTTGTTTCTTCAAAGATTGATGATAGATTAACAAACATGATACAAAAAACGTTAAACGATTTACATAAAGATATTATTATGAAATTAATAAGACATTTAGACTGAAATTACTGTTTCATTTTTTGCTACTAAAATGTAACTTAAACACAAAGTAATTAGCAACAAGGACTACGTTGACATAACAAATGCACGGAAAAACAAGTATAATAAAAGAAACATTAAACGAAACGCAGGCTTGGGTCCTGTTTTATACGTCGGGCTAATTAAATCTAATTTTCGGACGCGGGTAGCCATGACAGAGATATTGTGGGCCTAACTGGCAGTTGGCAGCGTTGAAATGGCCTGTCGGGTGTAAAAAATAAATAATTTAGTCGCAGGGTTAGCTGTATATATTACTTTTTATTATTTTATTTACATTTATTACTTTTTTTTTTAAATACTATCTTTCTTTATAGATGTTTAATACCACCGTTTAGAATGGAATGTCCCCATGGTATTTTCACTGTGACTGTTTTAAGAATAAAATTGGTGTGTACGTTAAAGGTCAACCTGACCTATTCTTACATAAATAAACATACCGTTTGAGCGTACTTTAATGTCATAAATATGTTATTTTTGCTTCAAACAATTGATAAGCAATTATACGTC
This sequence comes from Dircenna loreta, assembly GCA_963555665.1. NCBI lineage: Eukaryota > Metazoa > Arthropoda > Insecta > Lepidoptera > Nymphalidae > Dircenna > Dircenna loreta. Next base: position 1,544,696 of record OY743098.1, read on the forward strand.
AAACTATACTTTTTCAAGAATCAATCTTAAAACCGATTAACTAAAAGTCCATAACGCTTTAAATGCTTTGAAAATATAAGGAATAAAAAATATTCTCAACCATTTGGAAACATAAATTAATATTGATAAATCAAAAATGAAAATAACGTTTAAGAATTATGAATCTGTGATTCTAAATTTAAATAAATAAATTATGTAAGTGTTACTTAATCCAAACACTTATTCAATAAGCCATAACATTCGAATCTTACAAGCGAGTGTAATTCGGAGCATTTTAAACGAGATAGCGTTTCTTATAGCTCCATAAATCGCCTATTTATTGAGTGGAGAAATAACTTAGGACGAGAGAGATTTTCTTATGAGGAAGTCGTGTTACGATCTCGATACTTGATATGGGATTCATTTTATTTACATTTATTATTATACTTTGTAAAACAACAGTAAAATATAAATCATTTAGAATAAAGCAAGAAAAATCGAGAAAATTTTCAATCTAAATGAATTCAACGTTACAAAAAAAGGAGATATTTTTAGGAAATGTTTTTTGTAGTAAACCAACTAAGCAGTTATTAAAAAGACGACCGATTCATAATGAATCAGAATTTATATGGTATTCAGTGGAAATTTATGAATAATTTATAGATATGAGTTCCATGTTATTAATGCTGTATGTAAACAATCCTAAAGTATTTACTTCAATCATATAATTGAATAGAAACTTGATCGAATTATTAATGCCTTTTATTCAAATCGATTTTTATATAATAAAGAATTATGTTTTTAGGTCAAACGATTTTATGTTTAATAATAATTGTACTTATCTATGTAATCTAAATAAATTTAAATAGATGCAAATTATTTAATATTTTTAACTTGTGACTTAGACATGCTATTTCTTTTATAAATAAAAGTTTTATGGACAAGGCATTTGTGTAGCAGACTGGAGGATACGGCGCTGGTTTTCTCTCTTTGTCCGCCATTTTGATCAATAAATAGAATGATTATAAAAAAAATACAGAATCTGGACCCAACATGCGGTCCTATAATCGATTTATAAACACAATTTATTTTTCCGGGATCAGAGTCGCGAATAGAAACTTATTATAAGTATTAAGTAAATAAATACAAACTAAGATCGAAAATAAGCACTGAATGATATATAAGAGTATATATATATATATATATATATATATATATATATAAGATTGCGCAGACTAAACAGATCCAATGTACTTTTTGTTTTTTAAAAGTTTGCTTAGGATAAAATAAAACTTTATTTTTTAAACGAGGTCAGGCAATCAGTCCTTGCGGCTCAACTTGACGTCTCTTGGATTGACTGCAGCAGAGATAGCAGTTTCTTTTAAATGTTTTAAATACAATTGTTATTGATGAACCAAATAAATGTAGAAAATATTTTATAGTATGACTAATACGTTTAATAACATATCCGAAAATATATTGTCATTGTTCCTTTTCATTCGCATTGTCGGTTATAGGTTTGACCTCTGCAACTTCAGAATTATTTCTCGTGTAACATTTTATTGCTACTGCCGCCGCAAGTTTATGCGATCTCATGCAATAAAGTGATAAAACAGTTAGCTTTAACGTTACCAAACTGCCTCAGATATATTGAGGCACACGAATAAAAGAACTTTCAAACGCGCAAACTTGCAAATGTTTTGTTTTCTTCCATACAGTCACGGACATAAAATAATATTTATCAATAGTTTTGATATTTTATTGCTTTCATAGCACGTAGTGATGGCTAGAATAGGTATTCCGTAGAATAGGTAGAGTAGGTGTTCTATTATTATAAGTGTGTATTATGAGATTATGAGAGAGAGTGAGAGAGAGAGAGAATGAGAGAAAGAGAGAGAAAGAGAGATAGAGACTATTATGAGATTATAATATTATTATGATAAAGATATAGTAGTACGGTTACCTACTAGATTTTTATCATAAAGATCAGAAGTAACTAAAATTTAGCATCCTGTGACGAAATTAAATGGTGTAAATTTTAAAGTCCCCTAATTTCCATGATATCGTTTTCAGCAAAATAAATGTACGCTTAGCCAAATGAATATCGATTTACCGTCGCCTTGCCCTCGGCTCATTTACCCTGCATAAAATTAGTATCAGGACCTTTTCGCGGGTGGCAACCGATATTTCTCCTATCTTCAAGACTGAAGCAATTTTGTGTAGCTTTGACCATTAAATTAACATTTCGGCTTTTTCTGCTCTAGCTTGCCCTCCCCTTCGGTCCTCATCCGAGTATATTTCAGTGGTCGCGTAATTTGTGGCCCGTAAATGTTCTGAAATTGGTCATCCCTTTGGTTGAGGTAAATTTATGGCCATTTCGGTCGGCCTGTCGAAAGGGGAATTAATAAGACCCCCTCTAATGGTGAAACGTACCCTTGCCATCAATTTGAATGTCCCAAGATCGCTGCGGACCTACGAAACGGGCGTCTTGATCCGAAAAATAGATTTTTTTCATTTTTCTTTACTCGATAAATTGAGCTGACGGATATTGCGCCTTTTTATCATCAATGTTTCATCGTACAATTAACTAATATTTAATTTAGATAGTAATGAAAAAGAAAAATGTAATCACCCAATTTTCATCAAATTATTTAATTCAATTTATAATTATTACTAAATAGTGTCTGTATTATCGTATATTGATTAAATTTTCATCAGACATTTTAAGCAATCAGCTTTTGATTTATATTTTCACTGGAAAACAGCATATTGGTTAACTGTGTTTCTAAATATTTACTTAGATAAATTATATTTTTATCAGCAGTATAAACTTATATGATAGCTGTAACTAAAAAATATATTTAGATTATTATCTGTCCGTTATGTTTGTTAATAAATGTACGTATCAAATGACATATCAAAATAAAACAAAACAGTTTTTTTAAGTAATCCCTCTAATTAAATAAAAATCTATACCAAATCGTTTCTTATATCCACAAAAGCTTGCAATTTATTTTTATAGTATATGGATTTTTTTATGGGATGTTTAAAAATAATAAAAATGTAGTGTAATGAAGATGATTTTAAAAGTTTGAGCACCAATAGCGAAGCTTGAAAGCTAAGAGCTTAAAGAAAAATTATTTTTGTATATATAGTAAATATATTTATATAATTACTGTAACATCTTCTAAAATTGTATTTATTAATTAATTTTACTGAAAAAAATAAATATTTAATTAATCTCTGCAAAAAAAAAAACATTAAATGTGTCCATAAGCAAATAGGTATACTATTTATCCAATATTAAATATTAGAAATATTAATAATTATTAATTTCATTATGCATATATATTTGTACTTATAATATAATCTTTGTTTTCGTTTCCTTATTAGTTATGTAATTGTAATTCGATATACATACAGCATATATATTCCAACAAGGAACATAAACATGTCCAATTTAATTTGTTACCCTGCACATTTTAGCTCAGAGCGCAAGACTATTTTACAGCGAGAAGACAAACAAATCTGGTTGTAAATAATAGTGCTTGAACGCCTCCTTGTCTTGAGGAAAGAATAATGGTATTTTCTATTTCGTTAGGCTGGGCTATGTATACTTACGTCCGCTCGGACAGTTGCCAGCTGCGTCGTTCCAATGTCGCGTCCGGCCAAGATCTAAAGTTAAGTGTGGCTGGAAACGTCTACAATTTATGTCCCCTTCACGTCTTATCGTTTCGAGGGGTCTTTGAGCACAGGAAAGAAGTGTTCAAGACACTCGACGAAAGAATAAATATTTACATGCCTTCTTCGATAGTGACCGATGGATTATTGGAAATAATAATAATTATTTATTATTTAAACTGATTGTTCCGCAACTTTGGATTCTTACAATTGTTAGCGTACTGATATTATTTATAAACTTATTTTAAAAGCTCCGTAGTTATTTTTACTAACTACTTATTTATTTCTAACTTATATGTCCATCTATATGTATGTAATAATAATAAAAAAACTTTTATTTTATATATTTTAATTAGGTACATTTTTTTTTGTTCAAAAGTAAAGGAATGTGTAATTTAATTTGAATATCAAACCTTAATTAGCAATCTCTTCCATTTTCGATATTCAAGGATGTCTTAAATCAAGAAACCCTGGAGCTCTCCCAGTTCCATATTTTCGCACCCCACAATGTCGTTTAATGGCTATTGATGAAATTTATAGACTTTCTGGTAATATTTTCATCTTAATGTATCTCTCGGATTGCGTCGAACGAATATGGAGCTAATTATGAACTAACTGCCTCGACAAAGTTTTATTTGAATTTATAATATGGCTTCGTATAATTTATGATCGGAGATCGTGAGTGTTTGTTACATCTTATATTAATTTTACAGCTCATTTAAAGTTGAGCTTTTGGTTGAAGGAAATTTAAAAGAAAATAATGTATTATAAAAATTGTTAAAAAATAATATAAAAATATAAAATGTGATAAAAATATAAAATGTGATAAAAATATAAAATGTGATAAAAATATAAAATGTGATAAAAATAACAAAGATAATTTAAAAATGGTTACCTTACTTAATACCGTATTTCTAACATATTTCAAAGCTAGGGAACTACATCATGCCAAATCACAAGCGGATGTTATTAGCTTTGGGCTTACAACAAAGATTTTTAAACCAAACGAAAGCGGCTTTGCTATATCCGAGTGCCTCAAAACGCCTTAATACTTTGAAAAGTTGTTCACTCACGTATGCCTATTCACAGGGCTGGGTAGCTGGCGTGAGCAATCACAAAAGAGAGGAAACGAGCTGCTCAAAAACACAGCCCTTAATAAACGTCCTTCCACGATGTACGCTATTGAGTTTTCAAAAAGACATTTTCATTTCATTCAAAAATCAAGTTTCATGTCACTTGCGAAACAAATTTTAGCTTTTTTGACACGCGAAATCGTGTCATACTTTAGATACTCGTACGTCTGCCTCTGCGAGGGAATTATTGAAGCGTGGAGTGGAATTTGTCTTTTCATATTTAGGTTGTCTTTTTGCACAGGTTTGACAAAATGTGACCCATTTTGAGGCTATTGACTCTCTATAGAGAATTTGTAAGCACTTTTTTATAATATGTGCAAAAGTAGTCGCCATTATCACTAGTGCGTTAGTGAATAATATTAGCCGATTATTAAAAATAAAACAATACATATTTATGAATTACCACGTCATAGACAAAATAAGCATTCACAAAGTAGTAACAGAACTCTTTAGCTATTGTATATAGAGCCATATAGAGCCATTACGAATTCTGCTTGTATATTATGAGAAACTGGGCGGGTCTCTCTCTAAATTAATAATGCGTTACATTAATTATTTCGTTCATGCGTTTGATATATATTTATACAAAAAGAAATTATCAGGTAAACGCTTTCTAAATAACCACCCGACTAATGTATTACAAATAAAATATTGAATTGAATCAGTTTAGATTTTTTATTGCATTCCGATTTTATCGTTAATTTTTATGAAAGCTTTTATATCAAAAGACAAAAGTTTAATACTTATTCCGGTTATTCTGCTCTTTTCTTTCTTAAAGAAAGGAAAGAATCTGGAATGTATTCATAAGCTGGAAACTGACAAGAATATGTTGCTAGTTCCAAGCTGCCAATATAAGACGCCCTTTAATTTATGGAAGTTGCTTAAGACATAAGTTCCTTTATATCTCTTTTATCAGTATTTCCCGTCCGCTTTCTTTTGCATATAAAGGCAACTTACATTTTAACAGGACTGAAATCATGTTAATAAATTACTTGTCTGGGTGAATTTAATTAATTATAAAATAATAATAACCAAGTAACAGTTTTCCGTTACATAAAGCGTGTATATAAATAACTTTTTGTGTGTGCTAATAATAGAAAGGTTGTTATTTCGTAAAGGTACTTAAAAAAGGTCGTTGTTTCGTAAACTTTATGTTGTGTTTGTCGTTAAAATGTTGCTTAAAGTATACTTATGCTTAAAATAAGAATAGTAATAAAGATAATAAATAATCATACCAATTATTTTACTATTGCTGCCTAATTATAATAAATGCTGCGACAAAACAAACATGACATACTAAAAAAAAAATAAGATTTTACATTTTATATTTAAAAATTAGGTGTTGTTACAATATTTAATAATATTAGTATTGTATATCGACTTGTTGGGGTAGAAACAAACATAATATTATACGTACCTTTATTAGCATATTTTCTGGGTAAAATTCGTAAACAATATAAATATTTTTTTTATCATAAACTTTATGTGAAGCTTTCGTAATCTTAACGGTAAGCCGACAGATCTTTTGTCGTTTATATAAATTCCGTCAACATAAACGTTGTTTGTTACTGTTAAGATTTACTTTAATATTCAGCCATTATGCTTATGTTTCATTTACATAGAATTTCACCCATTAGATAAAATGTTTTTTGTTACATTATTTGTGCGAAATATTTCGTAATGGTTTATTTATTTGATTCTAGGCAGTCAACATTTGACTTATGCCGGGTGGCTGATTTGCGAATAGGCTTGCAAGAAAATACAGATCTATCCACTTTGTAAAACAAATTTGCAAATTGACTTATAAAGCTTACTATATATTGTTATGTCAGTGGTACCAAGTAATTGGATATACGCGCTCTGAGCGCTATCAAATATGCACAAGTGAAGCTCGTATGCTTTCATTGACAAGTCTGAACAATTGTTGTGCCGAAGCAAACTGCTGTAAAATAAAAAATGAATAGGTAAGTTGAAATGTCGACAGCGAACGCATAAAAGCCATATTGGATAACCCGAATTTGTGAATATTGAATCTAAAACAACGGTGAAATGCTAAATTTATTTTTACATATAATACGACTTAATACAGCCGAGTTTAGAGTTCAGGTTAAGCGACTTTGCAGCAATTTTGGTTTTAGTAAAAAAAACGTCCTACATAAGCAAAGGTGGCAAAATTTATTATGGAATGTTTTTACAGGCGTTGGAAGTTCCTTAATCTAAAATCGATAGAAACGACGCCGAGCCAACTTGTGAATAGTACCTTAAGTTGGAAATAGAAGAACGTCGGTCCTTTCGCTCAACACCTGTGTTACGATACGGTTGGTTGATAGTGTTCCAGTAGCTCCAGACCCAACATCAAATGAGATAAAGCTAACCGTTTCCGGGGTAATTTATAGAACTCTTTAAGAGTTTTAGATAAAATATCTAAACCATGCCAGCGCTTTCAACACTAATAGCTTTTTCTCTAAACTTCTTTTTTATCTATTTACTTTCTTTTTCGATTCCTTTTTTTACAAATAATTATTTCGATGGACAATGTTGTAGCGTAACTGTAAAGCCTCTCGTCTATGTAGTTGTTAAATCATTGTAAGAAATCGTTGGCAGAATATATATATATCTTGAAAAAAGCAGTAACCTTTGGATAAGCAATTTATAAAAGCACATAAACATTTTAAATAAAAATATCAATGATAAAATGAACGGGTCACTCTAACATGAAACTGTTGATGACTGGCTTTGCTATATTTATTTTGGCCTGGTGAAAAACAATGTACGAAAATCGTAGAAAAAATTGTATTATATGAAACCCGCAAAAGCACAGTGAAGCACAATGATTGATTATTATTCTCTTCCTTTTCATTCTTGAAAAAGAAGCATCTAACAACATTGGCATAGCCCTTGCAAATATAGTCTAAGAAGTAAATAGATATATATTTTTTGTGAGTGAAATAAACTCTAAGAAATATGTAAAAAACATACTAGATGCTGAAAGCGAAGTATTTGTTTTAAAATTATTCTTATAGTAAATAAAACAATTGTATTTCATAATATTAAATTGCACTGTACCAATTTTCTATTTATCGCAGCACTGGTAGTAAAATTTTTATAGCTAATGATTTTTGATATCCCTGAATTTAATTCTTTTCAATTTTCCCCATTTATTTTGCTAAAACAAATGGTAGCCTTTTTGAATACCAGGCATTGCTTTTGCCCGAAACAAAGATTAATTGTCCTTTTATATCAATTTATGAATCAACCCTTTTCACTTTTTGATTCCTGGTACAAATTTTACTTTTAGCCACGCCAATATTTAAAATAAATAATACCTATTTGCTAAGTATATATCCAAATACAGGTATTTTAAAATTATTCATTATGTAAATTCTAAATGCAGGTTATATGTATATGCGAACTAATTTTCAACTTTATCTTCTTAAAGTCATCGCAATTATAATCTTCATTTTTTATAAAAATCATAACTTTCATGATTTATTATTTAAATAATAAATTTTAATCACGTTTTTTGAGATCTTTTTAAAATAAATTATATTAATTTGCTAACGGTAAAAAAAAAACATTAATCAATGATATTTATTGTTGACTATAATATCCAATTTTTATATATGATATTGTATTAAATTGGACGTTAATTTAATTAAAAAGTATCATGTAACTTTTTACAGAACAGAAATATGACGTGTGTTTCTTAACATTTATCGTTTCCCAGAATATACAATTATATATTTATTTTTATTTTGATATATTTTAAATGTTTGATTTTTCCCATTATGATACAAATTATAAATTGGTACTTTAACTTTAAATGTAAAAAGACCTAAAAGCTTATTTTTTTTATCATGGTGTAGAGCGTGGAATAGTAAAGCTTGTAAAACAGATTTAATTTTAAGATATATTGAAAAAAAACATTCTCTTTCAAATCTAGAGATAAGATTTTTGAAAAGCGCAACACTATATTGGAAAAGGTTTTGTTACTCAATTTTGTCATGTGTATTGATATTTAAATTTTAAAACGGATCAAATATCCCTGAAAAGTTTACAGTCAATATCCAAAATACAACATAGATCTCTTATACACTGAGTTAAAATGAAATTTGTTTCAAATATTTATCCGCAAATATACGATATGAAATCTATAAATACACAACAGTTTAAAAAGTCAGGAAATTAATTTATTTTGTGAACCACTTCCGGGCATTAATATTGTAAAAAAGGTATCCCTATTTAAATAATTTATACATACAAATAAGCCATTTTTCAATTTAAAATTAATAGAAATGATGAGCTATGATTGATTGGTGATAAGAATTATTCGTAAAAGAAATTACCGAAAAAAATTGTCTCTTTTCTTTTAAAGCTACAATTTGAAAAAGTAAAAAGTTAATAATTATAGTGCGTGGTTCTAGATACGAAGTTGATTGATGTATATAAAATATACATATAATAATAGGTTTAAAAAAGACATAAAATGCTTTGAATACAACGTGTATGAGGTATATAATGTTTATGTAGAGCTGGCACCGGTGACAATTGGTAACATCTCGACCTGAATTTCCAGTACTGTTGCGAAATTTCATACCATCTTTGCGATAACGACTCTTTATAATAAAAGTTACTTTATTATTTTAATTTTGTGTGCTCTGTCTCTATTTATAGAGTTATTTGGGATATTTGGTTACAAGAGCTGAATTCGGTGTTTGTAATTTTATAAAATATAACTTCGTATGAGGACATTGCATTCCATAAAACTATTTTTGGTACAAAAAAACCTTTAGCCTTTTGTTCCATAAATAGTAAAAAATATATTGATATTATATAATTTGAAATGAAGAGTTCATTTCATTTGTTCATTTTATCTTTTTTTTCTTGTCGTTTTATGTAAGTCTATATTTATCTTAAAAATTTAATTCCGTTTTATGATACATTTTCTTATTGTAGATAAATTGTTACTTGAAAAACAATAAATATATAAAAATACATTTATTTCTTAGAATACATATAAATATAAACTTACATTTATTTACTCACGTAGAAACTTATTTATTATCTTAACACACCAAAATAAACCTGTTATTTTCCTTAAAAATAAATAATATTTTTGATGTTTCCTGTGGCTATGTGTACAAATTATAAAAAATTAGGAGTTCTTTTAAAAATGTTAGAAAATGATAACAAGAAAATTTCTTCTTTAGTCACATTTTGGATAAAAAAAACAAATTTAGACGAATATAACATTTTTTTTTACTATAAATATTACGTGAGGAGGGTAATATTAACAGTCAAAGAAGAATTGTATGGAATTTTTAATCAAAGATGTAAATAAGCTCTCTGTTTCTAAACTGAAGAAGCTGTTCTTACTGATTCTTGGATTAATCAATATTTGGAGTTCAAGCTTTAGTGATTTAAAACGTTTGTGAAACGTAGTGTAGAGTATTTTAATTTAACAAAAAATGTAATTGCAATTTAATTAAACCACTATAAATTAATACCACTTAAATGCATAATTTATAAGGAAATAATTTGTCAATAAACTCAAATACTAGTCGCAGTGAATATTCGAATTTCTCATATTAAATATAAGTCAAAGGATCTAATAAGAGACGGCACACAAAGGTGATTTCAGTTATTCCGTCTCTATAGAGCCCCTGTCGGGTGTAATAAGGGCTTTATCGGGACACGTTATCACGCGAAGTATAAAAAGAGCGAACCGTTATAAAATAACTAGGTTACATCCCCAACTTAAAATTGGAAAAGCTTTTATGTGACGTGTCTGTGCTTAAAATTGTATGTAATAAAATGCATCAATCTACATATAATAAATGTATTATTATACTTTGAAATCAAAATATTTAATTTAATTTCATATCTATTATTTATAATAAAGATATATTTCACGTTTCCAAAACAGCTAAACTGTCTAACAGAAACAGTAACGACAAAAAAGGGAGTGTTAATTTTATCAATAATTTTTATTCAAGTTTCAAATAGAAAAGAATAGATGGAATACAATTACTTAAACAGTACTCGACACGAGCGTCCTATTTCTCTCTGGCGTACTGTAATAGCTTTTCTGTGCTGCTCTCTCCTAGACTACACTGGTACCGCCCCATCCCCACCCCTCAGACTCCAACGCCGTCACTGCCACCAACAATGACCTCGTATTTCAGTCGGAATTGCTCAAACACCGAACAGAGAAAACATGGAGTCACTTAGCTCCTGTACTTTATTGAATAATAGTAATAGTAGTGGCTCTATTTTGACGCCATAGTCTGTGCTCGACAATTCATAATACATATTTTAATATTTTGATTTTAATAAAAGGATATAGACGATATCTTTATAAATGTTGTTTTAAAATTAATTTTATATGAAATTTGTATATTTAAATAATTATTTACATTTAAAACTCTATAAAATAGACTCTAAGTTCTCAAGAAACGTAGAAGCACTTATGGAAAACCAACCAATATTTGGCATCGCAGTAACTGAAACTAACTCGGTACATTTGTACTAACAGATAGTATTGCCGTCTGCCAAGAGGTAACCTGTGACTATTTATTGACAAACTTTCATTTCATTTATTACTTACATAATAAAACCAATAAAATAACTCTATTTGCGAACCGCAAAATAACATTTATTATTGTCTTCACTTCTTTATAAAAGTTATTTCAATATTGGAACATAAAACAATAGAATAGTTATATTAATAGGTTATATATATTATTGTTGAGAAGTTGAGTTCAATGGACGTTAGTTTTTATTTATTTTCTAGTGGCGAGTTCTTTATTCATTCTTCTAACATATTTTAATAAAACTAAATTCTATTGAAATCAAAATTTTTTATACATATACTTTTTTATTAAATTAAATCTCTGGCTAATTATTTTATAAGCAAATAACTATAATGAAAAAATATTTCATTATCCAAGAAATAATTGATCCATGCTTTATTCACAAAATAGGTTAAAGTTTAAAATTCAGATATGTTTACACCAATTCATTATAAAAATATAAACAATTATAACAAAATATATACCAAATATGACTGATTAATTATCTAACCTTTGTATTACAAACAAAGTATTTTAATATTTTTTGAGTTTAACTTAACGGCATTATTATAGAGTTTTGCTAATTTTTCATGAGTTTTCCATTTTAAGTATTCCAGTATTTTGTATTTTGTATCAAATGTGCATATAATGACATTAAAGTTTGCTAGAAAAATGGAAAACTTTATAGCATATTTATTTTTATTTGTGTGCCATACAATTATGTAATTAAGTTTTACCATAAATTCAGATTATAAAATATAACATCAGCTTTTTCAAATAAATAAAGAATGAATAAAAAACGTCTATTAACACGGTAGATTAATTGACAGAGACACGGGACAGGATCCCAGAGGTCGCAGGTTCGAGTCCTGCCCGTCTTGATGTTTCATTTCATTATATAGTTATTAATTATTTAAAATAGCCTTTAATTACTAAACATTGATGGACAATTTTATATATTAATGTTTAATTTTTTTTATTGAGACAGTAATATAGAAGATCTGTGAATTATTTTATAACAGAAATTGTTTAATATATTAACGAGATCTTGAATCTTCTCGACTAATATTAAGTAATGCGGCTATAAAGGTTGAATTTGTGCTCTAAGTTATTTAGATGTCACATAACAAGAAAACCAGACCAACTTAAGTATACAATTAAACATAGTTTCGTAGGTTCAGGAAGATGTTAGTTTTTATTGATATTTGTTCTCATTACGCTATTTCCAGTGGGATTAACAAAGCTGCGCCATTTGCTTTTATTACGTGCCGGCTGAAACGGTCGTATTTTGGGTATATAAGGAAGAATAAGGGGTGGGGTTCGTTTACGTATTGTCCGGAAAAGCCAAAGTTTTATAACGATGTACTTTTTACTCGCCCTAAAAACATTTGAAATAATTTTCTTATTTACACTACGTAAAAACAAACATTTTTTGGAATAATCGTCTTAAAAAATATAGCTATTTCACACCAGAAAAATAATTCCTGCCTTTCAACAAACTTAGTTCTTGACTGTAGTATGTGTGCGCGGAAAGAAAGCATTGCGAGTTAATCTACATATATGTCAGAAAATTGTGATTTGAAAGCTGCCACCAATAGTGCATTGTGTTTGGTTTAGTTTTTTCTAATTTCTATGAAATGGAAATTATTATAAATATTTGTATTGAATATACTTAAAAACAATGTGGGGGCCCATGAAATTTGATCAATTCCATCCAATTTATACAAGCATTTGAGATGCCTGCTGCGTACAATACTTCCGCAAATACTTGGGAATTTACTCTCTTTGTGTTATTTCGTAGCTCTGTTCTGATAAGAGAAATTCAATTTCATAATTTGCAATCAAGTATCGAAGAAGTATTTTCTTTAAATATTGTAAATTCAACACTTGCGAGGGAAAACTTTTGTTTTTTAGCGTATCTCCTTTATTTAAGCTTTACTGGTTCTGATTGGTTATCCATGAACTATATGATTTTAATGACATTTAATAAGAAAAAAAAATATAACTTCCCTATTAAAGAAATAATTTGGTTAATGTTAAAAACTATGAATACAATTTTATTTAACATATTCTTAATCAAATACTTGTAACATTTAATAATAAGTCCAGAGAAACTATAACAAGACAAGCTCTATTCATTATTGAATTGTATTTACAAAATGTTTGAATATACGACCACTTTTCATAAGTAATTTAGTTATAAGAACGGGTGAAAATGTACCTTAAAATAAACGGGGATATTTAGACACTTAATGAGTTTTTAATAACAGGTGGTAATGTAAAGTAAATATAATGGTATTTACAAAATTTCTAGCTTTTGTCCTCAACACTTGAAATGTTTATTTTCCGGACTCATTTCTTCTTAAACAATAAAGTTATGTACAATTTACAGTTATATACAATTTTCACTTTATGTCTTATTACGCGTAAGTAAATATTAATTTAAATTTTAATAAAACGTTTAAATAATTTATAAATAGCCAGCGAGGTAACAATCATTCATGATAAGTCCCTACTCACTACGCGATAATTTTTATAGGCTTTGTACACGGAACTTAAATTCTGTAAAGCGTTTTGAATTCTTATATTACTTAAATATTTAATAACTTTAAATAATAATAAAAAAACACATTTTGAAGTACATTATATCAGTATTATATTTTAATATCATATTGATTATAATACATGTTAGTGAGTTGGTTAAATCGGACTAGATCCCAGTTGTCATAGAAGAACGCCGTAGTGGAGATATTAAATTTACGTTCCTATAACGTAAGTGAGTGTGTCAAAAGCTCGAAGTTTGACTAAAAGCCATTTATTTTTTCAAATCTTCATATATTGCCATTATGAAATATCAGACTCTACTTGTAGAATAAGAATGAAGAACTCTATGAATACTCGTTTTAGGTATTCATTAACCTTCAAACCCTCAGGGTATCTGCCTACTTCCTTATCCTCAAGGATGCCTATATAACATCCATATTTGCGAGTATCCTAACCTCATATTTAGACCATTCTTTAAATTTACATATATATAAATGAATGTGTTCTTCATTCTTATTTTACTTCATTCTTATTTTGTAACTAGAGTAGAGTATATATAAATTATTTTTTGCACACCACAAACATGTAAAGTACAAGACAATTTATTAGAAAAAAAAAAAAAAAACAAAGTAAAAAAGAAAAAAATATATCTTTACTTATGTTTCTTTCATTAGTTACAGATAATTTTATAAAAAAATATAACTAGATTTTGATTAGCGGCGATGGCCACCGAACATCGTACTGCCATTTATAGCTTATAACCTATTTTATTAAAAATCATTGAACTTGTACGCATATTTTAAACAGGTACATGTTTATTCTATTTTAAGGCTTCAAATAAGTGTATTTAAGTATATTCTCAAATTGCATATTGTAAACAAGATCGTTGAAAAATAAGCCTTTCAGCTATTTTTATTCGCTGCTCTAACAGAGTCGTTAGTTACATAAAATTATTTATTTAAGAGAATATTGTATTTAAAAGAAAAATAATTTTGAACAGTATAATTATGCATTAGGTTCTTTTTCGGTAATTAAAGTTTAAGTAGGTTTCTTCTGCAAAATATATAATTTCTTAATTATGAATAAAATAAATACATTCAAATTACTCTATATAGCTTGAGACTTAATGAGACAATTTAATACTATATTACTTGTGCTTGATAGGAATTTAAACTGGGTCTTGTTAAATTATAACCCTGTGCTATATTTCAATTAAACTATGCTAGGTTAGTTGGTTCTGACTAAACGATAATGCCCAAAGTCTAGAAACTTGATCTCGCATAGAGGTTCAAAGGACTCATGCCCTAGGCTATTTGTAAGAAAACAAAACTATCTAAACGTTCACGTCTATCTACCAAACGGGTTGCCGAAACATATATTCTAAGATAAGACAAACAAAGTCGCGGGCACAAGGCAGGTAAATAACTTCACATGTAATTGTTGGGCGTATATTCTTTTGTAAGCTATTATTATATATCCAATTGTATCTATCGGATCTAGCTGGCAGTTTATTTGAGAATTTGATTCGCAAATCCGGGTTTAAGTGGATTATCAGCGAAGCGTTGAACATTGTATTTTTTATTTAAAAAATATTTTATTCAAACTAATAAATATTTGTATGAAATAAAAGAACTTACCTTTATATAAGTATTTTCTATTCACTTTGACACAAACTTTGAATTTGTTTTAATATAAAAAGGTAATTTAAGAATGTTTATGAATTATGGCAAAACTGTTTTTCATTGACGTATCCGCTAAAGCTTTGATTTATCATATATATATTTATTAAACTCTATAGAGCATTAGATATTTTATTTTGTCTCTAATGCATTTTTCATAAAACGTGATTAACTCACTCAGCACTAGCAGTAGCTCTTAGATAAGTGATAAAATTGATAAAAATAGCTAACACAATAGACAATTGATAAAAAAAAAACTTGATAAGTGAATACCGTATAGACGCGCTAAAAATCAATAACGAACAAGAAGTTCTCAATAATGGTATGACTTTCTGATGGAATCGTACTACTATTATTCGTTACAGCATCTCGGTAGCTGGCATATAAATTATGAAGTATGGAGACCCGATATCAAACTACCGAAAATGCTTTTCATAAAAAAACATCTATTACATATCCTAGGTATCCTACTTTTTTAAAAGTCTGTATTTTAGAGACAGACGCTTAATTTTTATACTACGTCTGCTAATTACTTGCTCCCAGGTGTTATTTTATCTTATAAAGACTAGGCAATTTAGTAATCATTACAATTTTCCCAAATATTTAAATAATGTAAGCCATAACAATAAAAAACTATGTATTTATTATTTTCCCTGATATTATTATATCTTTACACAATAATGATACTTACTTTGAATTGTTTACATGACAAAAGGAATATTAAGTACTGATTTTACATAATATAAGTCTATGCGGTTTGCTTTAATTTTTACATTAACTTATACTCTTTATTTATTATTTAAATCCAACGCCTAAACGCCATTTTTGTTTAATAACATTAAAAATGCCTACCTAGAAATTATCACCTAGCCAGAAGTACATTTATCTAAATTAATAGGTCAGTGAGTCGGGTCAATTAATTGTTAGCAGATTCCATCACGAGGCTACATAGCTGGAGTGCTACTGGAGTGAAACAAAACGAAAATGCCTCCAATTTTCCCAACATAAATGCGTGTACTGCGTTGGAACTAAAAATTTCCAGGAGTCGTGATTCCAAAAAATAATGGTCATTTTAGTTGTGGCATAGAATTTATGAGGACAGAAAATAAACACACCAATCTTAGAACTAGAAATGAAACAACCAGATTTTTTATCGAGATATAAACGAACATGTTAACAGTTTTTTGACACGAAACGTTTTTTACCTTATCAATCTATGTCACATTTAAGTTATAAAAAAGCCGGTTGGTAAATGTGTTCGAACTTGAAAGTAATATTGGATATTTGATGGCACGATTGTTTATTTTTCCAAACTTATATTTTCATATAAATATCAATTTCAAACAAATTTAAATTAAAATATCGTCAATATTTTATACAAATCTCATTTTGCATACATATTTGTTTAAATATTATCATAAAATAGGAATGTATCACCTACCGACGCTACGAAATTATATTTTTTAAGTGCGCTCTACTTCCCACTAGGTATGGGAAGATTGCTTGTACTGCATTTCATTTTCTGAATTATTATTTTAATTTTATAAAACTTGATACAAAAAATCCTTAATAATATTTTTTTGACAGTTTCGAGATACTAAATATAATATTAACTATTAAATGTAAACCGTTGTTAACTTTATTAAGAATATCTAGATTATTTCATAATATTCAATTATTTATGTTTATTTTATTTGAATCAATACCGATTTACTTCAAATGGAAGCGTCAAGAAGACACATCCTATTTCGGCACGCAATCAAACACTCGAAACTTTAATTATATTTGAATGATGCATTTTATAATTTTATACAATATATTAATTCAAAATTTTAAAAAAATATACATACAATTTAATTATACTTTAATCTAAACTATTCCATAGCAATGGAACTCAATTCATTCAAATTATTTAAAGTGCACCTTTTGGCTCTCACATACTATACTTTGTACTTGACCCATATATTTCGCGCAACTATTCAAGAGCCATTATCGTGATTATGCTTCCATACTTAACATTATTCCCGGCTTTGAATACTATTATAGACTATATGTAGGCACCGGTTGTCAGTGCTACGAACTGGAAAGTCAATTACGTCATTACGAGTTAATCCGTCAATATGCTTCATACAATTGTCCTACTGGTTAACGCCGACCAATCGATTACGACCAACACGATGGAATATATTTTAATTAAACTACAAATTATAAGCCTTTAATTTAAATTAATCTCGAGTGATTTATTATTTTTCTTATCGTATACTAAAAGTGATCCACAATTCAAAAATATATTTATCCAAGTAGGCAGTGCACTTTTGAATCACATTGTTCACATCACATTGTATTACATTAAAAAATTTCAGTATGTCAGTCCGTGAGCAAGCTTCCACCAGCTCGGAATGCGGCTCTGCTGAGAAAAGCTGGCCAGAAACTCAACACTTGCTCTTTAAAAACAATTTAACAATGTTTTATGTATACATTTGAATATCCCACAAATGAGTCAACAAACAATTTTATAAATATAGATTTTTAATGTTGCGGATGTCCTGGAAAATCTTGAATGATTTTCCGTCACCTGATTTCTTTGAGCTAGTACAAGACATAATAGATGGGTTCATGAATATGAAATGGCTTCAAAATATATCCCTGTACAGTCAGAATAAAAAACTACTTAAGATCTGCCAAATCAATATAAAAGGATAAATATCCAAGTTACAATATTGACACGCGTCGGTACGCTCACCCTGTCTGTCTGTCACACATGTCTTAACTTATAATCCTTTAGGAAATTGGAAATAGGTTCCATCACTTCTTATAAATGCTTTATGAGAGCGTATTACGTCCATTTTGTAAATAAAGGCAAACCGAGTATTTACCGTGACAGTCAATGTCAATAGACTGTTCGCTTTGTACCGACTCCGAGAACAAACAAAGGCAATCCCCACCGTTAGGACAGATCCTCCAAGGATATTGAGTCATCGCTAAGGGTTTGGGGTGATAGCGATATAATGTAAGCCGCATCACCCTTTCTGAAAATCTTGGAATAGAACACTACGTCACAATATTCTAACTTACATTTCCTAACATGCTATTAGGTTTAATGCTGCATTAACATGTAATACCATTTATTGTAATTCTAAAATTTTCGTTAATCTGAGCAGAAATATGGTCTTCTGAAATGTTTACAATAATATAAATACATCTAAACCGTTAAATTCCAGATATTGTGTTATAATTTACTATAACACCTTATTTTGCAGTTATACAGACGACGCCAAATCTCCATCACAGCGAGGAGTACGGTAAAAATTAATTTAATATCAAGTGACATTTAGATGTTCGTAAATTGTATTTTAATCCTCAAAATCCTGAAAGCTGAATCATTAAAATATTCATTCCTATTCATTATAATTGGATTACGAGTCTTCTGAGAGCTGCGGAACGAGAAAAAGGCGGAATAATGACAAAACGCCGCTCAAACAGAACAGTTGGACTATGTGTCTATCAATCTAAGTCCATTATTTTATATTTAAGTCAAATTTTTGTGTTATATTATTTAATATCTTAAAATAAAACTAGATTAAAATATAATTATTATTGAACTTAACAACTTTTCACTTTGACAATACTGAGCTACTTTAGATACTATTATTTACTAATGGGTTATGAAGTTCAAGAAACCAATTACAATTCTTACGTTTGGATAGAACAAACATTTTTAGAAAATTCTTATATAATTAAGCTAACAGATTTGTAAATATGTATAATTTATTATGAAAAATTAAATAAAACCAGATAATTTATAATATACTCATAATAAAAAGAGACAATTTTAAATAAACAAAATACCAGAAAGCAGAGATATAATACAAAGGAGCGACTCCATCGTAATATTATTTGCATTTCAGTGCGTGATACGAATTTAAAGCGCCGGTTACAACATCGTACAATGCGTCGAAATTTTACTTATTTACCTTAACTTCAAAGTAAAACCATATCTCCTTTGTTGTGTGACATTAATTTGCTTTTTGTTAGCAGTTTATAATTATTTCAAAAACAGTTAACATTGGATTGCTTTATATTTTGTAAATATTGTTATAAACTTTTTTTTTTCAAAACGAAATCTTTTTTTCCCAAAATGTTATTCTATCCAATAATCTAAAGGCATGGATGTTTTCACTTAATCCTTTGTATATGACAAACGGTCTCATTTGACAGGCTTTTAATCAGACGCTCGTACCCCGGATATTCTGACATTTTTGGCTCATCGCATTACACATTTTAACGTAAGCCTACTTTGAGATCCTTCAAAGTAATTGTATAGCTACATTCATTAATAATAAATAATTATAAGAAATAAAATAAGCAATTTTTGTTACACATATATATATATATATATATATATATATATATATAAGGAAATTTTACTGCCTTCGTTTTACACACCGGGTGTTGGTAGGAATTAAAAAGGTTTTTCCTGTTGTAAAGATTTCATCATATAGTTATGAGGGCATTAAACTTAATGGTTCAGCTTCGCAACTTATGACTTCATAGTCGTCGTATCTTTACATTTTATTCCAGTAATAAAAAATATTTACATAAAAAATGCAATCATCATAAAATTTAAGTTTAAATTGGAACTTGATAGTGGGCAGTCCAAATATACATTCGTAAATAATTAATGCTGTTGGTTTTTCAAACGGACTGGCAAATGAGCCGACGTTTGCGAGGCGCGGATCTAAATGTCAGCCAGTCAGTATATTTTACAGATAAGCTCCCCTCTGACGTCTAGGCAGATCTTGCTTATTTCATTAGTTTGCTTTAACTTCAACTTATAGCTAACTGAATGGACAGCGGAAATGAAATAATAAATTAAATGTAATATTAAAGGCAATGTAATACAAATTGAATAAATCAATAATATTTTATATATTAAAAAACGTCAATACATTAGTAAGACCAGATATAATCGTGTGCTCTTAGTTATTCTACTGATCAAGGTGTTATTTTTACAAAAAAGATACTGCAATTGTTTCTATATTTTTTAAATATTATAGTAGTATTTTTTTTTGAAGATATTGTGGTCAAATTTCTATCAAGTCAATTTAATATATAAGAACAAACTTACATCCAAATCGTATAAAAATTATCAAAGCTTAAATGGCAGCAAAGAACTAGAACAGTGTAATTACAATTAAACGTTATATTTAAAGTTATCATATTATCAGGCCATAAACAAACATAATACCTTTAAGTTTCTCACGGAGACCATAAAAGGGTGTGGTGACCTTCAACATTGCGGCCTTTGCTTTTGAAAAATAAAACACAAACTCCCCGAGTTTCACGATTCAAAGAATATTTGCCTTCGAAAAGTTCGAGGATACCTCTAAGGCCGACGAAAGGTTTATCTCATTGGTGCCGTGAATTTTTCGCAGGGTACTAGGATGACTATAAAAAACCATCAATGAAGCCATATATATACTAGTAGGTACAAAGTACTCGTAATTCAAAACTATAATATCGTCTATAATTTTATGAAATTATTAAACCCAGAGCCCAATTATATAAGAAGTCAATTTATTTAGATATTATCCATATTTAAAATATGACTTACACATTAACACCGTCGTTGACAAGGGACAGACCGGCAAAATATATTATGGTCAAATGAAATTACTAAACACCTCATCATTAATTTATTGCTCACATTAATTTCCAGGGGATTTCCTTACCTGTATGTATCTCGTGTAAATTGCGCTAGAAATCTTACGCGGCGTCATTTGTTCCGCAGGGTTCCCCATGGGCCGGGGAGGGGACGCGGTAGTAACCTTCATAAATCTTTTCCTCCGGCTTCCCACAACTAACAAGCCAAGCAGGCGCTCTTGTCGAACCCTATGCCAGTAAATAACAGGAAAACTTTCATAACCACCTCTGAAGATCAATACACTGGATTATCGTGGATGCTTTCGATATAATTTAAATTTTAGTTTTCAGGCTATAGCTTTGTAGAAGGCATATTGAATTTCCAAAATATGTAATTTTTTATGAAAACTATTATCAACTTTTAACCATAAGTGATATATATTTAAAATAGTAAAATAACAATAAATTAATAATTTTTTTCCCAATAAAAAAAATTATGATTTGTATTAACTATTTAATTATTATTATTATAGACTTATAGTGGTGGATGAGAGCCAATAAATTTTAATTTTGGATTGGACACTGCATGAGATATTATTGTACCTTAAGTTTCACCACTAGAAGTCATTATGATACCACCTCGACCTGAAACAAGGAACACTTTGCCTAGCTTAACCAGAAAGGTGGAGTTAAAACAATGGAGTTCTCGATTAGGGTTTGCAAATGTTTATCGAAGCCATTAGGTGGAAAATAGCGCTTTTATTGCCTTTTAACACTGGGTCTAAATATTTTCTCTAATTGTTATTGTTTTGCAAATAAATGAATAATATTTTTTAATTGTTACTATTAAATATTTTAATTTATATTAGTTTGATCTTTTCATTGACAATAATATATATTTATGCAGAGGAAGCACGTGGTATATAATTAAATATTCGAACAATGTATTCGTAATGTTAGTCAAAATGAAATGGTAAGTTATTATATTTAAAGATCATTAATTTAATATTTTTAGTTATTGTCGAAGTCGCTCACTTAAAATACCGCTAGGAGTAAAAGATTTTGTTTTGAGTTTCATAATATTGCAGAAAAATGCTATTTTCAGATAAGTTGAGGCAAATTTTGACAGATATTAACGAATTCTTTCTGAGTGGTGATCAATCAAAGTTGGGGAAGTTTTTGCATTAAGCTTGGGATATTTAAAAATAAAAGTTAGAAAACCATGTGCTTTTAGACAGACTCCTATCCTATCATAAATAATATTGCAATACGAGGGTACATTTGAAATCCCAAACCTAATTTCGATATTTATGGTTTATTTTTTAGTATTCGTAACATTAAACGTATTTTGTATATTAAAATATGAAAATTAATATAGCAAAAATAATTTATAATATGACCTTCTATTATTTACAATAACATAAAAATATTGTATTAGTAAAAGTATGCCGCGAGATATGTAAATAATAAAACCTATCAATTAGACATAAAAAAAAACAAATATTTACAATTCAACCCGTTTCTAAATTAATTTAGCAATTGAATATCAATAACATACATGTATTATAGTAATGTCGAAATATATATTTCTTAGATTAAATTAAATGAACAAACTATAGAACAGTTTGATTTTCTAAAGCCCGCATCATTTTAAATAGTCAAAGCTTATTGAGGTTAGTGGGGCCAAGGGAAATACTTGAAGAGCTATTATTCATTTATTTTCTCCTCGGAACCTATTTATAGAAAACATCTACAAATAAAATTAGGTGATTTCTGTGAATTTGAATTTAATGAAATATATATACTTGTCGCAATTTCAAATACAGAAAACAAACTGATTTTAATTAATATTTTCATACCTAAATAAAGTGATTAACCGATTTTAATATAAATATTTCTTCTTTGCAGTGCCGCTGGAGGAGCATTTGCGCGCTCAGCACAGGAGGATTCGTACTACTGTACTGGCGTCTCAGACTAGCGGGTGCACCGTCTGCCTTCGCTTCCGCCGACAATCCTGCTTCTCGGGATCCATCTATACTCACCAGATTTTATACCTTTTCATACCTACCAGTCTTCAATTTCTTACTCCTCATCTACCCCTTCCAACTAAGTTTCGATTGGTCTATGGATTCAATTCCAAGAATTACCACACTTTTTGATATGAGAAACATCTACTCACTTATATTCTACGCTGCAATATCTAAAGTGACGTGGAGAGCCTTATCTAAAGAGTTGATAAAACAACAAGAAAGAAAGGAAAAATATTATAAAAAACAAAACAATAAGATAAAACAGAAGTGGAATTATAGCTGTAAGCAATACAATAGAAGGCAGGAATGCGAAAGAAAAACTATTATACCCCATAAAGAAAATGCATCCTTTAAAAGAACAATGTGTCCATGTAATGGGTGTAAGCATACACTTACAGAAGAACATACAAATGTGTGTAGAGCCATTAATAATAATAACACAATGATGCATCATTCTACTTGCATTTGTCCAACCACATTGAGCCAATCCAAGACACAGAAACCACCAAAGTATGTGTACCGTAGTCCTCAAGTCGCAATGTTATTATTCACGGCGTTCATGGGTCTACCATTCGTGCCAGCCAGTAATATTCTATTTTACGTTGGGTTCGTAGTTGCGGAAAGAGTTCTTTATATACCGAGCGTTGGTTTTTGCTTCTTACTTGGATTAGGTGCAGGCACATTGACGAGAAATTGGCGCCGTTATGAAATGCGCAGTCGTATATTTTTATCGGCTCTATTGATAACGTTACTCGCTATGAGCGGTGCAACTTTGCGAAGAAATTTAGATTGGCGTGATGAGGAAAGCCTATTCAGGAGTGCTATACATATAAATCCACCGAAAGGTAAGAAGTTCTTTAGAACTTTTTTATTATTTTTTCTTGTGTAAAACTAATTATGTTAGTATGTCTTATAATCTATATTAAAGATAAAAAGTGAACGACAGTCTGGCGTAGAAATATTAATGGTTAGAATTGACTGGTCCCAAGTTAAATTTTAACCCGGTTAAAATATTTGCATTGTTGTAGCAAAAGTATACTTTTATTTGAAGTAATTTTGTGGTTAGGGGAAATACCGTAAAGAAACTTACATACCTCAGAAGAAATTCTATGATATTTAACCTACCCAGCTGTAGTAAAACCAATATGATGCATTCAGTTTGGCAGCTTTATATATAATGTATGAAAAGTGTATGCTTATTATATATAATAATTTTCTGTGTAGTATGTAGGGATGTACTTCAAAAGCTACAAATGAACAAGTAATGAAACATTGATTAATTATCATAGCATAATAAAAGTTAGATTAAAATGATATTTCTAAGATATTATAGCTATATCACGATGTATTTTTTCGTATCACATAAATAATTCACAACTGTTTAACGTCACCAGTGATTTGAAAGTTCATTTCAAATTTTGGAGTTCGGTATTTCGAGCAACCGTTGCGTCCCTAAAAGTTTGTTTGAACCACTTTCTCGTCACTCAAAACTAAGACACAATTAATTTGTTTGAGAGACAGCTACAAAGTACCTGTCTACGGTGCGTTAGTTTTACAAAGTTGCAAAAGAGGCTGTCACGGGCTACCTAGTGAAAAGGATCACTTGGGAGCTTTTAATGTATTCTGCCTCTTCTCGTAGTCGGACTCTTGACCTCTCTAGGACGTCATGAAACATGCATATTTACTGCTCTACGGAATCGCCGGTGTTCTGTTTACGTCAAAACACGCATAAAAAACTTTCGGGACGGTGGCACTAATTTGAACTCTTTCAATTCGCAAAATGTTGCCCTTCCTCCGTATTGAATTACCTGTGTATTGAAATTGCTTCATATGAAAATTGGATGAGGCCTCGTTTGGCTGAATATACAATTTTGATTAACCTTTTCGCTTTCTTTTACGTTGTTTTTCCTGTTTGTTGTCGTAAGGGTCTATAAAATCTTGATTAAAATAGCTTGCTACATTATTTGTTCGTGAATTTGTGTGTCTTAAACATTATATAGCATACCCATTGTTAAAGAAAAATGGTATCAACACGTTCACAATACTCTGGAAATCAATTTTATATAAATATTATATAATTTTTTTTATATATAAAATTTATTAATATAAATATTTATGTCGAAGCCAGGGATGGCGGAGCGGTAGAGCCGTCATCGTTTAGATTTCTTGTTACAAGGGTACATATTGCCAGTGTAGTGAAATAATAACATTGATACTGTTGCAGTTTATTATTATATTCTACAGATTTACAATCTCAATTTTACAACAGACACTGACTAATTACTCTAGATAAACCGGCAGTTTTGTATTGGAGACGTGACCAGATCGGCGTCTACAGATGAAATTAACATTGGACTTTCCACACTTTCAAAAAACGACTCAGTCCACATGCCGCCATTATAAATGACGTCACGGCGCTTGCCCACTACAAAGTAATCAATCGACGACCTTTAATTAAATATTAGCTTAATCCACGACACATATATTATTGGAAATAACATAATTTATTTAGAAAAATATTACAAAAGTTTTAGTACTGTATTAGAAAGATATTTTAATCTCACTAAGTCATTTTGATATCCCTATTCCAATTTTTAAAAAATACCAAATAATATAAAAGCTTTCTTTGAAAAAATAATTAAATTAATAAATATACGAATTTATTTTAAACTAATGCCTCATAGTATAGGAAAATAAAATATTATTAAACAATAATTCATAAAAAAACTAACGTAGTTTATTTCAGTATAAAAACTTATATCTCATTATCGCTAAATAAATCATGTAAAATCTTAATAATAGGTTCAAAATGACACATTTATTTCTTTACCAATTTTATTGATATCAACAAGTGAATATATAGTAAATCTGTGGAAAAAGCTATAACTCAGAAACCACAAATAAGAGATAGCAAAATATGCTCTAGTCAGAAAAACAATATTTCAAGTAAATTATGACAGTTTATCGAAGGGTTCGATGTTAAACTATCTAACTCCATTTCTATTCCAAGATAAAATAAGTAAGTAAATCGTCTCATGAAACTTATTTTCTGACTATTTGAATCTTAGAAATATTTTTTAGACTACAATTTCAACTCTTAGTTTTATGATGTTATTTCTAGTAAATTTATTATTCCATAAGACAGTCTGATTAAATTCTACTGTAGATCTTCTATATATTAAAACATTTTTAAATATCCCAATTTCATTGTTAATTTTTTGGCTATAAACTTAATTACAAATATGGTTGAAAAATTTATAGTGAAATTTAGTTTTTAGAACCACTCACTCCATCATCAGAGGATAAGAATTCCCTGATTCAATATTGGTTTAACAAAAATAAATATAAAGAACACAATATATAGGTACATTAACTGGGTCAAAAATCTATAGATCACACAAAAAAATCACACACGGAAATCGAACCCACATACTTTGGCTAAGCAGTCAGAGAAACAAACAACTGGACCGACGGACCTTCACAATATATTAAATATTGTCACTATTGAAACATTGTTACCGATTATAATTGAGTGTTAAATTAATAATGAGTTAATTTTGAAATCAAATTATCTATATTATATATTTTGAAATAAATTATACCATAATTAAATCTAATCTGGATGCAATTATTATATCGGTGTAGTGAATTTGGTGAATGAATCTTTCAAACAATTAATCCCGGATGGCAATAATGAGTGATTTTGGTTGATGAATCTTATTAGCCAGTAGGAAGTCTATTATATCGTATATAGTATATCGAGGCTGATCTTAAAATAAATTCTGTTTAGATGGTGCGAGGTATACCCTGATTCTTAATTATTATATTACAAGCTCAATAGTCATGTATTTTACATAATCAATATATTTAAATTCTAAGCGTTCTCTTTTGTTGTATTAAATAAAATAAACCATATAGGCATCAGTATATAAAGCACTAATATTTCAATAAACATCGTCATAATACTTCAGTTTATTAGTGATTAATTTATTCGCCATTTTAACAAGACGATATATAAGTTACCTTCGAGGGCTTGTGTAAAGTCTATTGATGGCTTCACGTAAAAAAAATGAATTATTTGCCATATTTTTATAGATAGCTCTTCCAAAAACATCGTTATCGTAAATATATTTAAATAACAATTTCTAATAATCGTTACGAAGGTTCTGAAATGGGCTATCAAAAGGAACAATATTATTTCAAATCCGATTGATAGTTCAAGATCTACTTTCAGTCTTAATATTTAAATCTCCATATTTACCAATAGTCAGGTTTTTTTTTATAATGTCTCTGCTGTTAGCCCTATTGGCGATTTATTACAGCGTCACCGGGGTACTGAGGTGCTGGGTACTGAGAATGGGAGGGCCTGAAGGACCTCCAGATAATTTACGTTCTCAGGGCTCTGCATGTGAGGCCCAGGCCATGGCTTAGAACACAGTTAGTTAGAGAAGAAATCTGGGTATATCGAACACTAGCCAATAGCGAGGTGGTTTGATCATTTTGATTTGAAGATTTATGTGACATGGTTACAGCAGAAAGTGATTGCTGAAATGTATCATCATTAACTTTAGGTTGAATCATATTTATTTCACTTGTTAAAGATACTTAAAAAAGAGCGCGTTTTTTAATACAAATTACTTCGTTAGTAGTAAGATTATTTTGTATGATATTACAATTAATTTATTAGAATATTCTTAGTACATTATTTGCAGAAACCATTCTAGCTGACAAAGAATTATTAATATTATAAAATCCATGTTAATTGCATATAACAACAAATAACTATGAACGGTCTGTGTTAAAAATTTTTTGGTCAAAATTCACTATTCTAAACGTTGTGGAAGATTTAAAACTCTTATCTTTATAAAGCTTTTACCGGTCTATTCGAAATAATCTCCACCGAGCCCCACGTTATTAAAATACAAATGCATAGAGTAACGCTATGATAACAAACCTAAACAGAGACAAAAAGAAAATCAGATTTAATACGAAAACACAATCCACAATATTATTAGATTCTCCTTATATGAGATGCTAAAAGCCACTCCAATGTATTTTAGCTTCGAGTTGCGGTATTCATTTACCATTTTCTTTGACGGCGGTGGAAATTGGATTATTTTGATATTATTGGGTATGCCGCAACTGCGGCCATATGCTCTCTAGATTATATACTTTGAAATAAAACCTCAATTTGATTAATAATTTTATTGAATTTCATATTGATTCGTGAGTTTCAACACAGTTATGTTATATTTTTTTTTCAAATATAACACGTAGAACAATGTCTGAAATTGTTGCTTTTATTGAAAATGTTTAACTGTCCTAAATTTCATACCAAAATACAGGCATGTATTAGCCTCTGATACATTAATATTTTGAACAAATTCGCAAAAATATTTTAAATTAAGATTTCGGTAATAGGTGACACGGAGTTAATTTTTTCCTCACTAAAGTCAACTCTTTTCAATCCTATTATAGCTGCAATTTAATTAACATTTAAATGAAATTAACACACTCCATTAACCGCTCAAAACTCTTTTGTTGCTTAAATAACCTGGCGGAAAATTCTTTTACCTACACCGAAGGCTGACTCGATCCAATTTGTCTCGGCGTATATTCGAAACAAGGCAATCACCGGCGGTCCCCTATTACGATTCGCTCGAAAAGACCTGGCGATCTAATCAGTTAAGCTTAAAGCTTCATCGAATACACATTTTGCAGTGATAACTGAGCTATCCAACTAGTTGTAGATTAGTCCCAGAGTAGATTTGTGATTGAAATCCTCAGTCAGAATTTGTTGAACGTTTAATGTAATAAATTCAATTGTAAGGTGAAGCGGCGAATTTGATTCAAATACATTTATATGCAGTCCGTTGAAGATTTCACTATTAGTATGGTTACTGGAAAAAAGTTAGCCATCGTGTTGGATTAGTTGAGCTTTGGAACATAGTTGAGGAATTCTTTATATTTATAATTTTATAAGTAGTAAACGGAAATAATTGTAACGTATACAAATTATAAACTTGAAATTTAGGACACATTCTCATTAATCTAAATTATCCGCTGGAAAACATAAGTAATTTTAATGATGCAAAATGTAATTATTAGTGAAATGAAATATGAAATACAAATGATAAATCATGATTTTAATCCGTTGTGTTAAAATTCAACCCAATAGAAAATATTAATTATTTGCTTCACTGGTACGAAACGATTTTGGTGTTCGTACATTTAAAACTCATACTGTAATTGTTATTATATCCATAGTAAGGCATATGTCGTTTCATAAATATAATTATTGTAAAAATTGAAATTTATTAGAATACTAACTGTATCATGCTTCTTCGCTCGCTTTCGAGATTTGAAATATATTTGCAAATCTTGAAATTAGGTATTTGCGAAACTATCTACTAGAAATTTACTAAACTGTTCGGTTGTTTATACTATGTCAAAGTTCAGGAAACACAATTACTCTACATTATTAGTTTAATTATAGTTTAGTGCTTTCACATATATTCTGCATTATCAATGTATAAATAATATTAAATTCATACAAAATTTACTTTATTTCGCAAAGAACAGCCTTTGGCAGTTTGTGATGGCAAACTTTATGTTTGAGTTAAACAATATTTGAATTTCGTTAAAAATATAAAAGCATTTTTGATACTTTTTTAAAAGTGTGTTAGAAGATAGCCGCGGGCATGTTTATGATTGTTTGCTTTTAAATTGTTACTCTTTTTGAAAGAGGAGAGAAGTCTTTATTTGCTTGAACTCTAGTTCAGTAACAAGAAAGCTTATCATGTTGTGATTCTAAAGGTGAAAATAGTTTTCATGTGAAATAATGAAGCCATTTTATCAACATTTACTTTCATTTTAATAAATTTAGTCTAAAACAATATATACATCGGATTACTAACACGCGCCCGCATTGAAATTATACAACTTTTGGGCGAAACTCAATAAAGTTGTGCGAATGACTTGAAGTGGATTGAGGTCGTAAGTTAGTCAAATGCTAGGTTCGATTAAAGGGAATCTAGTTCACTCCAATAGCGCCTCTATACATGTCACGTCCCATTGAAACATAGAGGCTATTGACGTACTTAGGCTTGGTTGAACACCGATACCTCGTAGCTCGAGGCGATATATCACGGTAAGTCTAGCAAATATAATAATTGCATCAAAAACATAATACTATCGAAATATTCATTTACTTCTTTAGATTAATTGAATAATAAGAGGGCTGAAATTAATAAAAGATTGGCCGTAGAACTACTGTAGAACAAATTATATAAACAACGCCAAGAGAACTCTGAGTAAATTGCTTTTTGTTGGCTCGTATTAAATATTCATAACAAATGAAATATTAACTTACAGATAACACATCTATCATGTCGTATTGGAGTTAGTTTCAGACCTACAATTAATGTCAAATCACTGAGGTACTCCATTAGGCAAACCGTTGATATATCGTTTATTGGAAGCAACCTCTAGCATTTGATTAAGAACCACTTCAATTCACTAAAGCATTCTCAAAATGTAAATGTGCTTGATATTGTTAAAAGGAGGTTTTATTTTTAATTTTTTTTAATATTATCACAACCTGACATAAGTATTATCTGGATAAAAATACTTGTTTTAAAAAATATATAAGCAGTCCTCCTTGCTTATATAATTTAAATTGGTTAATGTTTAAGTTTTTTCTCTTTGTATAATATTAAGTGGAGCTTATTTAATTATGAACGAACGATAATAAAATTCTCAGATAACTTTTATTTTATGCATTAAGCAAAAAAAAAATTATAGTAGATTAAATACAAATTGACAAGTTTGAATTGGATTATTATATTATTTTACTTTTTAAGAAACATTATATATAAAAAACACTATTTCTTTATTCAATTTTAATTTTAGCTGAGGCTTAAATTGACTCTAAATTCCTTATTAAAGAGATATCTTAAAAGTAAAAATCGATATAAAATTGTTTATAAAATAAATATTAATAACGTGAATAGTTGAGACTGTAGATTGGTTCGCCTCAATCTGATATCTAGTACAGATTAGCTCGGTCTTCCTAAACCGGACGTGGTGTTATAAATTTCCATCGGCTTTCCTACTAACACCCTGCACATTGTTTTCTGTCGTTAACTGTTCTTGTTTACTGAATATTAGTTCGTTTATGTTGGTTTATATTTTGCTTAGAAAATATTTCTCCTTTGCATTAAATTTTATAATTATACTAATATATAAAGAGTTAACATTTTATCTGTGTTTTTTATCTGTTTGTTTTGTTTTCACATAAAATCTACGGGTCCGATTTAAAAAATTTCACCATTAAAAAGCTACATCTCCATTGAGCTACATCTCCAAACCATTTTACATAAAAAAAATAGAAATCAATAAAAAAAATGAAATGACGTAACCCAAGGTGTGACAAAAATATATGAAAATATTGGTTATAGAACAAAAAAGTCTTTTGTAGAACGTATGAACAATTTATTTTAAACTCTGAAATATCAAATGTCCAACTACTGTTGCTATGCCGCCATTACTACTTTTTTACATTTAAAGAATTGATAAAATTGTCGACAATAATAAACAATTCTATTCATACATGTATATTAAACCTTATCCCACTAAATATCATGCTATGTTTCGTTAAAGACCATTTCAATACCTGTAGAATACTTTTAAATATTTTCAAATCAGACATCCCATTCAAAAGATATAATTAATTAAAAAATGTCAATCTAAACACTTTTTAAGTTAATTTGTTGGAGGTAATCTTCAGAGTAACCGAAGTATCCGAATCTAAAAATATCTGAACCAATATTTAGAAACGTTTTACGTTGGATATATATTATATTATGAATAATAGGACTTTTCGTGGAGAGCAATTTAAAAATAAAGATAACCAAAAAAGCTGGAGCGAAGGAGTTTCTTATGAGCATTGTGTTCTAAAGACAAATTCGCGGTCAAGAAATTCAATACACAGGCATTCTTAAGAATATATTTTCTCATTACATATTTGATGACTATGAGATGGTTCCTTTCCATCATTAAAATTCGTCCCTTTGCCATTAACCTCAAGTCAACTCTTATTGAGATTTATATACTGAGTGTGTACGGTCAGCCACTTAATGGTCCCCATGACGTTTTCATTTCTTACCCAAGGGAAAGGAATACTTATACTATCAATTTTAAAATTTTTTGTTACATTTATTTTGGTGAAGTTTGTTGATGTTTTAAAACATTTATTTAAAATCTACATTATTTAATATAGACTTCATAAAATGTAAAACGGATGTTATTTATTATTTAATGTAATTTTTCATTAAAATAAATGATGGGTCATCAATTATAAATGAATTAAAAAGTTCTTCATTCATATTACATATTTTAACCTGACATTCGATAATTGCTTATTAATTGATTTAATTGTAATGTATAATTGAACATTTTATGTGAGAAAACTGATAAGTTCAATGTTTAATATGTATATCATTAAAAAAAACAATATAACGCAATAACATTTAATGTATTATATATAATATAACTAAATGATAGCAACCATTGAAAATGTGAGGATATATATATTTGGTTTATATGTACAAATTTATTAATAT
Source organism: Dircenna loreta (assembly GCA_963555665.1). Lineage (NCBI taxonomy): Eukaryota > Metazoa > Arthropoda > Insecta > Lepidoptera > Nymphalidae > Dircenna > Dircenna loreta. The sequence continues at coordinate 1,577,580 of OY743098.1, forward strand.
CAAAGACTAACTTCCGCTCTATAAACCATTTTTTTTTTCTAAAATGAAAATATTCAGCTTTCTTTGCTATTAAAAATCTCAAGTTAATGTAATTATTGTTTGATTTTAGCATATGGAAACCTGGGCAGTGTATTGATCACACAAGGCAGGCTACCAGAGGCCGAGGTCGCTTTTGAGAAAGCACTCAAATACCGACCGAACATGGCGGACGTACACTACAATCTGTAAGTATATTAGATTGAAAACAAAACATTTATTACGTGAAAATACGAGAAAGCCGACGTGTACTTTTCGCTCATATTTATATTCATCGCATAAATTTCGATTTCACGCTACGTGTGTTCGAGTTATGGGCATAGCGGGTTATGAAAATTGGCGGAAAACACGTCCCATTACCAAAACAATAAAAATTATGTCTACCTATGCTATTTTGTTTACGAAATAATATTAATACGAATTATTCCATTTTAATTATATTTAAGTATATATACTTTAAATGGCTAACTAGTGTAAACTGGTTCAAACTCGACCAAACAAACATTCCCACAAAGTTTTTAGTGCTAAACTTATTTGGTGCATAAATTATAAAATAAAACATTCAAAGGACTCGTAACTTAACTTTTGCTATACGCACGGTATTCGTACGCGTTCTCAAGGGTACAAAAAGGCAAAAGGTTCAGTCCCTATTCACAAACCGGAAAAGAAAAATATTATAAATGACATTCAAATATCATGAAATGTCCTATGTTTATTCTGACTCTGACAGTTATTGATTGACACTTTAGTATCGGAAATTATCCTATATAATAAGTAAAAAACAAATATTTTTAGCTTAAAATGAAAATTACACTAAATATAGCTTATAAAGAAAAGAAATATATTATCATATAATAGTTATTTTTCACGGTAATAATATTTCAATTCAGATATTTTTATTTGTGTAATTGAAAATAGAATGTTTAATATGCGACAATCAATAGGCTCGCAGCGGCTGTCCCATTAATTCAGCAGGCTCCCAGTTCTTGAATTAATCGGGTGTGCTCCGCCTAAGCATCGGGTTTCCGTACAGTTTCACAAATTAACGTCAAGCCATACGAGCACACAATGTAATTACTGGAAACGACAGCGAACGCTTCAACTTTTTTCCACAATAATTCGTCTCTTCCAGATTCTAATTAAGTCATTCAAAACATAGTAATAAACAAGTGGTTTAAAAACAGTATATATTTTATGAACAAAAATTTGCGTTGAAAATTTAAGTATATAAAAGTAAGTTATTTAACTAACTCGTCATGAATAGCTTAATTAAGAACAATGTAAATAATATAATTAGAACCAAGCTAAGTAGGTAAATATGAGTAGAACTGAACGTACATTTATTATGTGAAGTTATATTATACACAAGTCTCAATTTATAGCGGAATTCGTTTCAATCTGGGCTTTGTAATATGTACTGTACCGCATTTTATCGTGCCAGCCCTAAGCTTGTTTGAATAAAACGCTTAGATATAATATCTTGTTGGCTGGCAAATAATTTGCTTGCCTACAAAGCCGCACTTTTGTAAAATCAACATTAATATAATATTTTAGCAACATTCATAATATTCTTTGCATTTTAATAGTTAATTTGAATAGATAAGGAATATAGTAGCCAAATAAATATATTTAAAATAATTATATACTATAAATCATAAACTTATAATGAAAAGATTTTATTTTTAAAATAAATAAAAATATATTCACTAACAATGTTTACATTGCATAACATTCAATTATTTGAAATTATTTAAATAATGTTTCATAACAACAGACATAAAATAATATAACGTCATGTAACATTTATATAACATTTAAATTCATGTGATATTATTTACATTTCTATGTATAAATTATAACCATTGCTTAATTTTAATACGAACAATTATTTTCAATATCCATCCGCCATTAATATTTTTAACGTCATCATTGTATTAAAATGTTACTACGCATCGTTACTGACACAGTTTCATACATTTAATATTCAACAATGCAACATTAAGATTTATACGAGTATATGCCTTACTTGCCTTGCCTTGCTTTACGAAAGAGAATATTTAAATACACAAAGCTATGACCAATTATTTTGTAGTAAAGACTAACATGCGATATTTTTGGACGGCAAAAAGTTTTTTCATAAATAAATATTTCTCCAGTCTTTGAATTTATACTGTTAAGCTAATTTGATTGGAAGTAAAATAAGGAAAAATCATATAAATATGGAAATGGTTTACTTAGAGTCTCGATTAAAAATTCTATGACAAATATAATTTTTATTACGTTACGTCGAGCTTACCAGTAAATAATTTCTTTAGTTTATATTGTAGTTTCAAAACCTTTCTTCGCAGCGTTACTTATATTATGACTTTAGTGCCTTTATAATAGTACTGGCGTTATATCGTTTTATATAGCCATCAAGTTGTAAAGAATACTACAGCTTTGAAATGTGTATTGTGGATTTAAAATAAATAAGTGACAATTAAATTAATGTTTTACGTCTAACAATCCAATCTCAAATTTGATTTAAAACTTATTGAATATAGTTCCCAAGAAATATATTTGTTATGGCCACAGAATAAACTACTTATTTAGGTAATCGAGTACGTTGACTTTTCTTAATAAAAGGTCATGCCTACATATATATTAATATATAAATATATATGCCTACATATAAATATATATGCGCTGATATTATCTTTATAATCATATTGGCTTGTATAATCAATATAGGGTTGCCCAAAACTCGAAGTATTCTTTTTAACATTAAATAATATCGTTCTTGATACGTCCCTTCATTGTTCAAGGTTTCATGAAAGTTATATTATATTATAGTACATATTGGGACAAAATAAATAACAAAAATATACGTATATTATTTTTATAACCCTACTGAAAATAATAAAATAATGACCACTTATATTTTATTGCAACACGAGAGCATGATATTAATAATGTATTTACAGTTACTTGTTTTTGTTAAAGGCTCTCGAAAAGTTAAACCATTTTGATTAATTAGTATGAAATTAATGCGATATATTATTTCATAACTTTATTATATTATTTTTGACTTTTTATACCCATTAGTTAGGTATTTTTATCAATTGTTTCTTTATCGTCAATATTATTGTTATATACATACAGTTTAAATGTTTTCTGACTTATGGTTGTATTTGTCTAGAAGCTTATAAAAAAATGGAGAAGTTGATTGGATATTTTCATAAAATACATTTCTAACATAAGAGAAAAGTGAACAATTCATTTCTTTGATAGAAATAAAATATGTTTTACACCCACAGGATTTATACAAGTTGGAAATCAGTTAGTTACTTATAACCCACCCTGTATAAACTTTTTACGTCAGAGCAAAAAAAATATATGACGCATATTGTGTTTTATGGAACTCCTTTTTGCTTTAAAAAGTTATAAAGTATGTTTTTGGCAGCGGTAATTTGGCTGGATCGTTTTCCGCTTATTGTTTGTTACCTTCATGTAAAAACGTTTTCTATTACAATTATTTTATACATTTTTGTAAAAAATACTACATAATCCAAAGTATTAACTAATTCATTAACTAAATATTTATTATAACTAATAATATTTATTAAATACAAGACCAATAAAGCCACTTTGATTATGTATACAATGATACATGAAAGGGAATACTTTGAGTGTTAGCGGAAGGATATAGGTTAGGTGTGAATTTCGATGTGATCTTTCAAGCTATTCAAATTAATCAATTCAACAAACATTCATTGACTAATAATACCTTTATGATATTCATATTAGCATTTATTGAGCAAAATATTGCAATATCGTTATTATATTTTTACATTAATATTAAAGTAAATTCCATTTAACTCAGTACAATTACCCACGAAATGGGTTCCATTACAATTACTTCACGAATTAGATTATTCCAATTCTGGTGGTAAGAAATCACTTGAGCACGTACGTGTCGCTAGTGAATTTATGCACGGAAGGGTGAGGTCACACTGCTAACAAGTGTGGACAGAAATAGCATTATTTATAGAGATTACATTCGTGTAAACATATCACAGAATTGTTTTGTTAAGCTTTTGTGATATCGCCAAGGTTGAAGAAATATTAAAAGATTGTTTAAATACATTTTTCATTAAAATTCTTACTGGTTCTTTCAAGGGTTGACAGTCCAAACATGTTTTAATACCTAATATGTTTTATATCTTAAGGCTACAAATTATAAATACCACGAAATCGGAATTACAAAATATCTCAATATACTAATTAGTTGAATGTTAAACATTTTACTTGAACTGTTAAATTTTGAAATTATTTACTTTACAATATTAATTGAAGCTAAGACTATCGACTACCTGAGTCACTATCTAACAATATATCGCTAACAGCCGGTATAAAACTTGGTACTCAATAGTTAAATTCCATTACTAGCTGTGCAAATCCAGATTCACTTGACACCGTTTCCATTACGAGAAAATGGAGGCATCGTACGCCGAACTAAGTACAGTCGCGCATATATCTATACATAGAATACCGTCGAATAACGTAGGTATGGAGACGATGCGAGCACAGCCGGGACAACGCTAGCGTGTCCCAGCGGCGATAAGGCGCAGATTAAACTGATGTTTGCTCACACACACATATTTAACATTCTCACCAGACGCGACAACACTTGCGAGGCATTTTGCATATCGCTTGTTTGCGAAACAATTTGGTTTGAACGTATTTGCCTGCTGGGTTGATATCGTTGTTGAAGTGTTTACCGACATTACACTATGTTTCTAATTTGTTTCATGAGGTTGGTTTTTGTCTTCACACTTATTAATTTTGCTTTTGGAAAATAAATAATACAAAAACGTATATTTATACTATGGATTTCAAATATTATATGACTTCGTCTTTAATATGTAAACTTTAAGTATATCTTTCAAAGTTTATCTTGTTAAGAAACTTTTGGGTTCAAAAGACCTTTCATTTAGAGATTTTAGGATCTTGTTGATGAGTAGAGATTTATGGGCTTTTGTCTTATTTTTAAAAGTTATATTCAGCAAGACTTTCAAATTAAGTTTACATTTGATGTTTGATAGCCTTCAAAGTTGAATCTATATCCGATTGAGGTACGAAGTTCGCCATTGCATTACCTATCAATGTTCAACAATACTACAAACCTGATAAACTTTGAAGTCTAAAAACAGTTGGCATTCGCAAATTTGCAGTCGAAAATGGAATCGATTAGAAAAAGAAAACTAGTTTGCCAAATGAGACGTGGAAGGTCTTTAAAATTTTACTTGATGGAAGTTTCGATTTTAGGACTTCATATTATTTATTTTGATTCATTAAGCAATGAACTTTCATGATCTATCCATAGTTTATTTATTTAGTAACAAAAAAAGATTTAAAAATTTAAAAGCTATGCGTATAGCAGAGCTACTACATAGCTTTTTAGTGTGTGAAATATAAAAAAAACTATATAAAAAATATTAAAGGAAAAAACAAAAAATATTTTTAAACACAATAGCAGAAAGTAGATCATGGACATGTTAAAAATAGTATATTGTACAAAAGAAAGAATGTCATAGTGATAAAGACAGGTTTACGTAAATCTAAACAAATATAGAATTATTAAAAACATGCATTAAAAAGCTTTAGGCAACCGTTCCGTTCTGATAAAATTACCTTTATTGACATCTATAAGGATTTATTCGAAAATCTTTACAATAATTTTAACTCTTGCAATATATAAGAACATTTTGAAAAGATATAAATTAAAAATAAACATAAGATGATATTAGGCGATAAATTGTATAATATATTAATAAATTATCATATAAAAAGCCAAAATATATTACGCACAAAGCAATCTATTATGAAAACAAAGTTATTTAAACTATAACAGCATACAAATTTGTATCGTACTAAGTAACTAAGTAACAAATTTGACTTGTTATACCAAATCATAATTAAAACAATATCAATAAACCATAAATTACATTACATCCTGCATTAATTAACGGAGAGGAGCAAACAAAGCAGCACCCTCAAAACTAATCAAACATCAACACGAATCCAAAATTAAAGTTTAAATTGTTAAACTATCTAACGCAAAGTTATAACGAGAATTATAAATTGTAGGACGTGTATTATTAACAGGTAAGTATTCATTTAATTTGAAAATTTGTCACCATTGTCTGACGGTACGTTGGCATCGTGGATCGCGTGTCTTTGACGGAAGCATCCCCGCTCTTTCGTGAGCTCTGCCGCATAAATTATTTTCAATTCATTCGCGCGTTTGTCAAAGGTACCTCGTGAAACAAATAATTTGTCAGCGCCATTAATATTTATGCATCGTTAACATTAAGATATCGTTACTGTTTCGGTAATGAAGTCGGTTGTTATGCGTCATTATATCGCGCCTCGAAATTTCAAGGAAACATTCAGATATAATAGGTCTGATAAAATTATAGTATTTATTGTGTCAAAAATATTTTTAAAGGAAATTATTGAAATTATTTTTGAAATTTTTTAAATATTATTATGATTGCTTTTAATAGTGTTAAGTAAATAATATATTTTCGAAAAATGCGAGTTCATGTAATCACATTTTATTATTTTCCTGCATTGTAAAAATATCCGTATTCCTAACAAAAATAAACCATTCCAAATGATTTCGGTAAACTTCGTTTTATTTCCGTGGCCAGCGACAAAACACAAAATAACCCAATTAAACCTGAAGTTCATTTATTACTTAAAATTTCCGGTTTCATAATTCATAAAAGTTTGTTTGAAAATATCGCTTTAATATCACTTGTTATTTTACAAGCGCAGTCAGTCGCTATCAAAAAAGAAATATCATACATCGCGACCCGTTATTAACTTAATGCTTTTAAAAGACAATGCCTTTACATGAAAATGCTTTTTCCCATTAATTATATACTTTATATACGTTTTATACATCCATTAATGGATGTTAGACAACCGCAAAGCCAAATACACATGTAAATTGTTTTTAGATACATATTGGATTGCATAATCTGCTGTTTTGACTAATCTGTAGATTATACAGCCAGCAAATAAAAGCATTTATACATCGTTGAACCCAATACAATATACACAAAGCACGTTGCTATAATTAGAGGGGAATTAGTAACAAATTATTGCTGACGTAGACGGGACACAATGGCTGGGGTGGGACGATCCCCATTACTGTACGCTGAGCCCACGTTGAGCCCGACCTCGTAGAACTTGCATTATTCATGCCAACAATATTGCACTGCCGCATCTATGTATTATTAAGGTAGTTTTTTATATCAGTCGACGCAAATGACAGGCTGTCGTGCTTAAATCACTCATATTAAATCTCACATACATTTTCTGATAGTTTTGAAACTATGTGATGTTGCAAATTGGTTTCAATTTAATGGGATATGAGATTTAAATAATTTAGTAATGAAATAATTTCATATATTAGATATAAGAGTTATTTTGAATTAGTTGTATTATAGGATCTATCTAACCAGTATGGTTGTAATCATTAATTATAGATAAGCCTAATTATATCACAGCCATGCAGGATTCATTGACAGAGGAGATAGCCCAATAACTAATTATAATTTAATAACTTTTAAGTGTTAGATATTCGCAAAATCTTCGTAAAGTTTAAAGCCATTTAGAGATCTTTTATTTCAATAAAGATATATTTTAAATTAATATTTATAAATATATGTAAATTAGTGAATGTCTAGTTATAATTTGAGCAACAAAGATAATTAATAACTTTATAGTAATTAGTTCAGCGAAAATAGCTTATAAGGAAGGAGCTATTAAATTATCGGGACAATTGCGTATCAGAAGATACTTATGAGAAATATAATAGGAGGTATGAAACTGTGTCAATATTCCTACTTAAGTACATTATTGAGAGCTTTATATTACTAACTTTGCGTCGTCTAGTTCCAATGGAGTATTTAATGCTATTTCTTTTATCCTATTGACTTGCTATCAGTTTAATGAATAAAACTTGTTAACTATGTAAATGATTTCTTTGTTTAACGCTTTGACCTTTATTGTTTATTTATTATATATCAAAGGTAGTTCGTTAATTAATCACAAATATTAATTAGCTAGGTATATGATTGTGATATGTTTTAATAATTGGATTACTTTACATTTGATTGATTGTACAGAATATATTTTACTGCATAAATGGTTGTTGGTCTCACTCAAGTAGATGGTTTTATTGTATAACCTCTTTAAACGTAAATACAATACCCCAATTTACTTATTTTGTTGTTTCAGGGGAATTTTACATCAAAACCAAAGACGGTACGGAGAAGCCATCAAAAGTTTCGAGAGAGCAATTTACTTTCGGCCTTCCATGGCCCGTGAGTATATACTGTGAATGTTATTGGATTTTTTGTTTACGGCAAATATTTAGACGGTATGAACAATCAGAAAAGTTCAAGAAGTTTGAGCGTGCTGGCTACATAAACATTTATTCATTATTATTTGACTAGTTCTGATTGTTTATAGTATGCCCGAAACGTTATTGGTTTCTTTATTTGCAACAAATATTTATTCGCCTTGGATATATGTATGTAACAGGGCTTTCCTTTTCGCAGTGGCTTATGTTAATTTAGGAACATCCTTGGTGGCCGATGGGAGGCTGGCGGAGGCAGCGAGTGCTTTGCGAGCGGGTGCACGTGCTGATGGTATGCGCGTAAGAGATAGGCGCGAGCACGACGCCGCTCGGGTGTCAGCACTAGTTCAACTAGCCACTCTTCATTCACAACGAGGACATTGGCATAAGGCTCTCTCAGCTTACAAGGACGCCTTGCAAATACTACCCGTCACAAACGCCCCTATTGTAGGCTGGACGAGACACGTACGTATTCGAACTCGTACATATTTTGCTACCCCTCTGGCCGATATCCAGAAACTTGTACAACCATTTATATGCATGCTAAATTACTTTATTTCTGTTATTTAATTAAGTGCAATAACAATATATTTTTAAATGATTTAGCTTTTTTTTTATATTTTTATTTTAATGTTGAAAGAAAAATAAGTTGATGTATGAATTTACATATTTATCATTAATAAACTGAAATATTTATTTACGTCTTTCTCTATAGAATGTATTATCTATGGCGGGTAAAGTATACATGCAGTTGCATCAGTGGCCACAAGCGGAACACAGCATTCTCTCAGCATTGGCGCTCGCTCCAAACCACGCCGCCACAAACCTAGCATTGGCACAAATTCTTGCTAAAAATGTTAGTATTCATTCATTGTAAGGTTAAATACAAAAAGTAAAAATAATAACTAACTGTCCTTTTGTCAATTAGTGTTTGTGTTTTTTTTATATATAAGTATATGTTTTTGTTTGTTAAGTCAAGTAGAAGCATGGAAGCAGAACTGTGGTTTAAGAAGGCGTTGACGTTAGCACCCGATGACCCATCAGTGAGAGACCATTTTGGTAAGAAATTTCATTCGTTTCATTTCAAAGAATTTCAGAAATTAATAACCGAGCTGAATGGCAACTCTGTCAATAATTAAGTCGATAAGAGGATATGGCATGACATTATTGAAACGTATAAAGAGAAAATATTTTTAATTAAAAATACAGATATGCTTTAAATGCAGCATCAAAAGCTTAAGGCTTTGTTTTGTTATTTATAAATGTTGAATGAATAAAGTGTAACTTCCAACACTTTGTTCAAATTACCTGCTACTAAACAAGCTGAGTGCTATAAAGCATTCCTTATTACTTTTAGCTTTAACAACACTAACACATTTTAAAAAGGTATGTTCCTGAGAGCACAACGTCGTCTCCTCGAATCTGCGGAACAGTTAGTAAAGGCTGCTCGTCTTTCACCGACCAACAGTGCACGAGCAACATCCGCAGGACGCGCCCTGAGAGACGCCCGGCGTTGCCGATCCGCTGAACGTTGGTACGCCCGAGCTGCGGAGTTGAATCCTGAGGTTAGACTTTATTAGTTTTTTATTCAAGAATATCGATATCTAGAGGAGCGCAAACGCCGGCTCTCGTGCCCCACCACTGGTGTTTGGTTTGTTGTGTTAACAATCGGCTGGTCTGCAGTGGTACGACCTAGCTGTAGTAAATTGTACCTAGGCCATATGGAGTTTCGCCAACTCGTTGAATTAGAAAACTTTCAACTAGCGATTTTTCCCCGTGAGTGAGGGACCTATAAGGACTAATCCCCTTCCCTTTTTATAATTTTTCAACCTCTTTGTATCTCTTAGTCTCTAAACTTTCTAAAGCAAAATCCTGCGTCTGCTACGAATGCTAAAGGGCAACCCTCTTTACGGTTGACTGTCTGTTACTACCTAATACACTAAAAGACGATTTAATTTTAAAAAAAATCGAATAAAAAATATTGTATATAAACTGAATTAACACTCAGCAAATTTTAGTCTCGATTGAGTGAGTTTAACACCAAAGACTGGAGCAAAAGTACACAGAGCAAACCACGTTAACAGAGTTAGTTCTAGCTTTGACGCGCGAGTTGTGAGGGTCGCATGACCACAGACGAACTAACATAGATTTGAAGCTTTGTGCTCAAGACTTAACCAATTTTCCAAGAGTAGATTTGCATTCACATGTGAAAACAAATTTTGTTATTTTATATTTTCTACTCGAGAAGTAACACAATTTTATTTTCTTAATTTAAATTACCAAGTTGTCTTTTGTGATAGACAGACATCTAGAAATGAGCGTTGTATAAACGCAAATAGATATAAAATTAGAATGCAATATAATGAAATATAACTTTATATTTTATAGATGAGTCAAATACAGAACGAAATATAGAGTTTAAATTTAAATACAATATTTAGATTTTAGTATAATACCTTCCTGCAAAATGTCTTTGACAAAATGAGCGTCGCGATTTTCTCTTCCATAATCTTCACGTCCTCTTACTCGCTTCGGAAAATGACAATAGGAGAGATTTTTTAGTTAAGATCGCATTGAATTGTGTGTTATTTACAAATACATTATTTATGGAGTTCCAAAATGTAGAAATACCTATTGCTTGTACAGTTGTGCTGACATAATATATTTATAATTTTGTATCAGATAATAATCAATCAAATAAATACAATCCAGCTCAAAGAAACATGGAATAATGATTCAGGCCGCAATCCACGACAAGTAGTCTTACTATTATCACGGCAATAATATAGATAAATTGTTTTTAATATAGTTTATTTAACGGATAGTAGTCTTTATATGACTTTCCCAACCTGTTAAGTGACGAGTGCATGATTTGTCATTTACTTCCATTGTATTCTGAATTTCCAATATATTCACAGGAATAATACGAGACGTAAATTCAACTGATTTGTTGCAGGATGCGGAACACCATTCCAATCTCGGCGCAATCTTGCATCTGAATGGGAAATATATAGCGGCCGCCTCTTCATACCGGCGCGCCTTACAGTTGCAACCCAATGATCAAATAACTGAAACTAACCTCAAGAAAGTTATCTCACTGATAACCAACAGAAATAAAAAGTAGTCACGTTCTTTAAACACATAACCTGATATTGTCAATTGCCAAAATATAGAATTAGAACCAAATTATTATTATTTGTAATTTTATAATTTTCTTTAATTATTATATTGCCCCATTAATCTGATAGCGGTATAAAGTTGCATTTTGTGTATTTGTTCGCATACGAATTCGGCAGACATAGTTTAATATAAAAATATATTTATTACTATTGTGTTGTTTGTAAAAATCAATACGAGCGCAAACATTTAATGTACTTAATATTATTACATATTTTTTATTCTATTTTAATAAACAAAGAGTTTTTTATAGCTTACTAGTCATATTACGGTCTACGCTACAAACGGGTATTGCTTGGCATCAACTGCAAGATATCTGCCAAATATATCGTACCTAAAACAACCGTACTTGCTTTTGAAGCTGGGGACCTTATTCACAACATTTTTACCGGTTAAGTATAAGTGTTAAGAAATTGTATATCAATGAATAATTAGATATAACATTCGAATTCAATAATCTCCGTAACTAAACTATAAATGCACAACGGAATTTGTATTTGACGCATAATTTTTTGTCTTTTAATTGTGGTACTAATTCAAAACTCCATAAAGGGTCGATAAACAACGCTATAGATGTAGTTAGTATTTGTAAATAGATATTTAAATGTGACAATTTTATACGCGTGCGGTAACTGTATTTTAATGAGAAATTTATCCCATTGTTTCTAAGATACGGGAAAGCACTTGATCATTTATTTCGTCTTCCATTATAATTTCATTCTACCTTCATTCATTTAAAGTGAATATAAAGGCTAGTGTATAATTTACTCATACAATTAAGCATAGAAAATTGAGGCAATTTTAGTTCTTGCATAAAGTAATAGCGTTTGAACAAAACTTTTGTTACCAAGAATAATTTAAAGCTAGAAATTTGAAATGACTTACCGTCGTTGTGCAAAACTAAAATTGCTTCGTCGTTTTCAGCCTAACTTCCTTATATTTGTTAAAGATCTCTTAAGCTTCGTAATGCTAACAAATTATATCTATTTTCTCTCATTTACATATGATATAAGAGATTGATTGTTAAAATTACATAAACAATGTATTTAATTTGTTTATTATTTTCAAATAAAGTCTGAAACATATCTATTTCAAATTCTAGGTAATGGAAGCAGTGATTGTTAATTCGTGTTTAAATTGTAAATTGAATTTGTAAATAATGACATCTATGTTTGTCATATATAGCTCATAAAGTTTCAATCTCTGATAAAACTATTTTTGTCATTTTCTTCTTACACCTGTGACAATAAATATATATTACGCTTTTAATAATAGAAGGATGCCAAATACCTATTTCTTCTTTTTTTGGTCATTTAATGATATCATGTTTCTGAGTAGATGTCATTTAGTTAACGTTGAACTAAAATAATTGAAAATTGGATTCGTTGCTATTAATATTTTTTTATTTTAAATTCGTGTTAAATATATATTTGAGTTAGCATATTAACCAATTTCAAACAAAACCAAGATTCTAAGAGTTATATAACTCTATGGGTTTTGAATATAAGGAATTCGTAAATAGAATCAGTTTGCTATAAGCCAAGTATAAAGACATGGATTGCATTGAAAGGTTTAATATCACAGCCTTTCACGAACATATTCCGCTGCAAAGCCATTCAAATAATCGAACTTCAAAGGAACGTCACCGTCACTCCATCAGAATAACGCCACTGAAATGGGTTTTACTGTCTAAGTGATCTGATGACATAGAAAAATGTGGCTTAAATGGACGAATCTTTAATATCTAGAATATTTCTTTCAAATTAATTGGATCTCCGCACTTATAATATGTATACAAAATATAATAATCAATCTTATGCATAAAAATATATATATTACAGGTGAAGTGCTTATTAATTAAAAACTACATTAACCGAGATTATTCATTTTCCTTATGATATACCTAGAGTCATTGACAAATATATAATTATTTTATTGAAACGAACATTTGATTAATTCGTCGTTACTATTACTGACGGGTCTGGATATTAATAGCTCTTCTATTTTATATAAATATTTAATCTTGTTTATAACTATTGTCATACATACTTCCAGCTAATTCGATTTATTTAATTATAATCTTCTACGAGTAATGTAGGCACATGTTATATGAAAGTTTATTGAGGAATTGTAACAATTATTGTTTTTTACTAGTTATGTATATTCATGGTGTTATGCAAGTAAAACTGCAAATTCCCAAAGTGATATTATATGTTGATAATTTTGTAAATAAAAGCTTCAATATTTTAAATGTTGTGTTTCTATTTTTCCTTCCATTTTTTTTGGCAACTAATACAGCAATGTGAATATAGAGTAATATCTTCTAACGGTTTTATAAGATTGATAAGAAAATTGTTGTAACTCTAAAATGAAACTCTTCTACGGATCATGTAGCTGTTTATTTAAAGAAATAACCCAAAGTTAGGAAATTATTGACGAAAGATAAAAAAATATCTACCTTATTAAAGACATGTACTTCTTGTTTTCCATTGCATACATAGGTATTTAAAAGATCAAGGTATAATTTTTAATAATATTTAATAAAATAGTTCATTGAACTTCATTCAATAAAAATTTACGAACATGACACATCACAAAATAACTGTAAAAAATGTTTCAAACATTTTTGTCGTTCTTAGACGGTACCAAGATATCTCTTAATCAGTTACAATATTTTAAATACAATATGTAATAAAATTTTCGTTGTTTTTATTTAAATAATCATATAAACATACATACATTTATCAAAAGAAAACAAATATTTTAAGATACACACAACGTGACCAAATATCATTACGTGAATTTTCATTAGAATTAATATGAGGAAGTACAGCTCCACAATTAAGTTACGCCAAATTCTAGGCATTGAGACTTCCTGTCTAAAATTTAATTAACTGTAAAGCTTTTTTTAGTAATGATTAAAAACGAATGACTATTTTTATTTTCTAGTAATTTATCTACTTTTATACCCTTGTGGCAATCATTAATCTAAATTTCCAAATGCAGCGAGCATTGTACAAAGCAATTTGGACTCTAGGAAAAAATCCAAAATGTAACGATATTATATTCTTGTTTGCAATTTTTAATCTTTATTTCGATATAGCATGCGATATAGCATGAAAAATACATTTCAAAAACTGATCCGGATATGAGGAAAAATTTCAAAATTTAAGGAGATTATATTTTTTTGCAATTATTAATCTATATTTCGATGTAGGATGCAGCAAAAATTTCAAAAGGTAATTCGGATACGACAAAAAAAATTAAGGAGATTATGTTGATGAAAATTATTTGAAGACTATTAAGTAAAAACTAATATTTTAATAACTCTGAAAATACAATATGTTTTAAAGGTTTCCGAGTACAAGGTGGGGTGTCTTCAAGCGAAGAGTGAATAGGCTGCTCCTAAGTTGATACGCCTTCCCACCTAAGACTACATTTCCACTTACCATCAGGTGGTATATAGTCATAGCAAAGAAACAAATATTTTTTGTATTATTCATTTTACAATCTATTCGTTTATTTTTTTGCTGGAATTTCCAATTAAATGTAATGATGCTGAATTTATTTTTATATATTTGTGTATAAACGTAAAAATACTTAAAATATTATTTCTATAATATAATCGATTTGCTATATAATTGATTATTAAATAATTTAAATTATACTCCAACTACTAAAAATGTTAAACAAAGCACACGCTAAAAAAAAATATTGATTAACATTTACAATGCCTAATTCTTTACCGATTACGGACATTAAAGCCAGACCGCGTTCAGTTTGTTATATTTTTTGCGTTCGTTTCGAATACGAAGAAAAAGACGCGTGAAATAAGTTGGAAAAAGGCACTTAGCCCACACATTCACAAGTTTCCTTTGTAGACGCATCCCTGATGGCTCATAATAATATTCCTTCAAGACATTATTTTCCATGGTTCGCGCTCACCCCCATGCCATTTGCTTTATCTTTCATTTCCTACTGCGGTTAGATTTTATTACTATCAAATAAATAATACCTTAAAATATATCATCACAGAACGATCCTAACCTTTAAAGGTTTTCGCAATTTTGATAGCAGCTTAAAATGTTATTTTATAATTAAATAAACAAATTGTTTTAAAGTAAATTTGTCTATACTTTCACCAATAAGAGGCATAATGGATTTTTCACTCTAATTGACCCCAAGATTAATTTGCTGTATTTATTGTTAGTCTTTGTTAATTAGTTTTTCGTAAAGACTATAATTGAATCTGCATCTTTTTCAGTTACCAGGTGATGTAGGTCAATCCACCTGCAAGCTAAAATAGGCAGGTAGCCAACGTTTTAATGCAGCAGCTAACTACGTTCTAAAGACGATCGATGAATAAACTTAAAATTAATTCTTAGTTAGTAGGTAATTTCACTGTTGTAAAATAGTTACCAACAATTGAATTTCAACTATATAGACCGATGTCTAGACATGTTTGTACAATTTTAGTTAACAATAACCTGTTTTTTTTTTACGTAAACCGTTTTTCTTTCATAAATTCTTTTTTGGCTTGATTATATAATTAAAAAAAAACAATTATTATGCATAGATTGAATTTTTATATTAATTCAAATTCACGCTGAATTGTAAATTGGTGTCGCTGTGTGTTACTTACGCAACAGAGTTAACAAACAAATAGTTAACAAGCTGCAACAAGTACACTGACGTCTGGATTTACATTGAAAAGAAACAGAAGGTTGACACTGGCTTGGTCGAACAGCGTGTCACAGTTCATTAATATTAATCGTTGGTAAAGCCACAAGCGGCTACTGCGCTCTCTCCATGCATAATTTTATTTCGTCCACTGAAAATGTTAATTCCTAGACTTGTTTTAAATAATAACTTTGTGTGCTAGTTTAAATCCTTCATGGCAAACATTAAACCGTCTTTATTAAGTTAGTGGATAGAGGAAGTGATATAATTCTGTGATAATATTTATATTATGAAGCGATCGCTGCCAGGCTATTTCAAGATTTATTTAGTAGTATTTCTATATTATGTAATTATGTAATTGACGATAATTTAAAAATAAATGATCTGACAAGTCTGCTGAGTTTCTTTCGCCAGCTCTTCTCAGGTCAATTATTAATTTTCCGAGCTGGTGGTAGCTTTGACAATGAAAAAAAAATTGTATAAAATTTAATTTCAATAAAGATTTTTTAAAATTTGAATAAAATTTTTTGATTTTTTCAACAATGCCCATTACTATTTGCATGACATCATATGAGAAATTATTTAATCTTATTGTAATCATACGTTATATTTCATTATTTGATATACTTATAGACTTATACCAGTTGTTTTATATTTTAACAGCAAACATTTTGTTATGAAAGCTACAAAAATAACAAATAATATACACACGTACATTGTTTGAAATTGTGTATGAACATGTTTCGCTATGTTATTTTTATTATTTTTTTTAAATAGACCTTGTTTATTTCATCCACGTGAATAGGGCTCGTATCCGCCACTTCTGGGATAACATAGCGTCGTATGGCAATTATGTCACTACACTTCTTGATAAATTTAGCATTCTTTATAAAAAAAAAATAACCTTGACAGTGACGTATAAAAGTCATAACTTTGCGGTCTCAAGTGAAATTGAAAAAATTGCATAGCCTATTTTAATGTATGAAATCTACAAACATGTTTATCATTATTTCGGATTATTAATATTTTTAAATAAACAGCGAGACCAATTAAAGGTTTTATAAAGTAAAAAATAAGACGGTATTCGTAGTTAGTCTAATTAAGTTCAACAATAAACTAGTATTAAAATAAACACCTTGCAAATATTTTATAAAATATTATTTTCTTAAAACGACTATTGTGTACGCTTATAATAAGGGGATGAAGTTGAATGTGTGAAGGTAATTTCTGTCTGGATCCTATCGAAGGCAGGCCTGGGTAGACGGGCGTATTTGAAGGACGTATAAAATTGCTTACATCATCAAGAAACGAAGCTTATACACAAATCTAAAGCTAGAGAAAGTGCGGGCGTAAGTATTCTAAAATATAGAGATTAATTACCTCCCGGAATGTTTGTAGATGATTAGAATATGGCTATAGATAATAAGTCTCAAAGGGGGTTTAATAAACAAATATTTTTGTTAGTCCAAGCCACGGGGCTTAAATAAAATAACATAACAGATATTTAAATATTTGATTATCGGAAACGTACGTGGAACAAATCGTTTTTAAATATATTTAGTTGAAATAAAATATTCATGTTATTGGTATTAGCTAATATTTTAACGGTTTTTAAATATTAATTATTGAATATATTAATATCACACTTAATATGTAATAACTTTAATTAATTGAAACTTAATACAGGTTTTGCCGAAATATTAATGTTTATTGAATGTACAAACAAGACATGTTTGAGCTTACGTTAATTTGTATAATTACAGAAGTTAATTACCTTTAATTTCTTTACTTTCACCCTTTTATTATCCTTTGAATGTCAACAGAAGGCAATGAAATGTATAATAACGTTATAAAATAACATTAATTTATGCTTTCTGACTGCAAAGCACTAAAGCCCAAAGCTCATTAAATGCTGACGCAAAAAGTTGTCTGGTGTGGCATCCCTTAAGGATTCAACCCACGCGCATTCGATTTGCCATCTGCGGGAAAAAGCCAAAGTAGGTATTTAATATAACATTTATTTCATTTAGTAAATGTATTTTTTGCTGTGTATTATTTTTATAAATATATAAAAAAATAATAATAACAAAAATATAAACTAGTAGCCACTGTAAACAGTCTAAAAATTATAAAAGAAAAGCATAACTTTTTTCATAACGGATTTATTTTTATATTTTTAGATTTAAAAAAAATATTCTTTTACTAGATTAATTATGCGTATGTGATATATTATAATATAAAAAACAATTATAAGCTTATTATTTAATTATATTTTAATTATAAGATGCAATTTATTCAATATACTTATAAATTTAAATACAAGCTATTTGTTTACACAAAAGTACCCTAAATTTCAATAAACTATTTTGTGACCGCCTCTTGTAAAAAATAATTTGCTATTATAATCCGATTTGGATTTCATCGTATATATACATAGAAGTAATTAAATTTATCACTTTTACCGCCGGTGAATAAAAAAATTGCAAAAATATTTAGATTTCATTTAATGATTCCTCATTCATATTGCAGATAATAAATAATTAGCTTTACATACTTCAATAACTTGAGAGCTCTTAGTTCTAAATCAACACGGCGTTATTGTCACCAACACAGGACTGCTAGAACATTCGTTTTTAGATGGGGGGGAATAGTTTCGTTCAAAAACATTCTTATTTATTGCCAGGTTTTATAAGTAAATTTTACGTATTAATAAATGAAATGAGCACAATCTTTTGAGTTACGTGAATCCCGTGCTATATTATGGTCGGCCCTAAACAAAAACACGGATTATTGCGTAATTCATTTCACGAGTTCGTTTCTTTTCTCAAAGACGTCGTTTGAATTCCACTCATATTCCCGATGATTGGCAAATTCTTCAAATCACGAAAAGGAAAGAAAAATGTGTAAATTATTTTGTTAGCCCTTTGTTCGCGATATTACGTAGATTGTTGAAAATACAGATTGTTATTTTAGAATATTTTTACTTGTTTCATATATAGAATTTATATGAAATTAGAAAAAGTTGTAAGTGTAACTTTTTATATTAATACTTTTCATTTTTCTTTAAGACCTACGTATTACCTTTGTTATAGAGAAAGTGAAAAATAAAGGCTATTTAAAATAATAAAAACATTATCTTCCCTTCCAGTTCCATTCTGGTATTTTAAGTCGCCTGCCCCAGGGTCTTTTCATTTCATAACTTTTCTAGCAATTACAAAAGTAGTAGAAAAGTTTCTCATCGTCCCTTTAGATTTGTGACTATTAAATTGTGAAAATTCAAAATGATCGAATCAAATTTGAAATGAAAAATATCGTATTATGGAACCACAATAATTATATTTTATTTAGCTCTCGATCGCGACTTCGCCTGCGGGCAAAAGCTCTTATTAAGTCAACGAAGGTTTATATATTATGTAATCCACATACCTGGATCTAGAATATTTCCATACTTAGCACATATGTTTCGGTCCATAAGTATTTATTTTAAATGTAAGTTTGGAAATCATTTACCATTTTATACCCTTGCGACATGATTTTCTAAAAACGGTGAAAGACATCGTTCTTTATCCTCTTATCTTTAATTCAACCTCTGAATTGATCGGTCCTTGTTATTTTTTTCGTTGTCTATTTGACAATCTTTCGGTTCTTTTTGAGATAAATAAATGTATTATCACCTTGCTTGTTTACATAGACTGGTGCGAAATATCTCTTTACGCCAAGATTATTTAACAAACAGGATAACTTTCACACTTACGAAATTTTTTCTATAGTTACCTATATATTTTTCAATTCAATAAGTCGCAAGTACATCGCCCCCTTGAAGAATGCGGAAGGACGCAGGAGATTAGGACGTTCAAAGAGGAAGGGAGAGGCTTCCGACTCTATTACAGTTTCAAAGATCTTATGACGAGTCCCTTCCATCCTTGGTAGTAGTTTTATTAATTGTTTATGAAGATCAGGAATATATTTAAATACTTTAATATGGCAAAATAATATATAAATATTTTTCCGTATTGGTCCCATACATTCCATATTAAGAACATTACATTAATAAATTGAAATTGAAGGAAACCCATATTTTTTCTTAAAATTCGCTTGCTATTTAAACCCGGGTATTACTAGGCATGATATCAATTCTTCTAAATGGAAAACTATTGTAAAACTATTACACTCTATCAGTTTCCCAAAGCTATTACCCCATTTCGAAATGTAGAGTGATTTAAAGTCCGTTTTACTTCCACTAGTTATTATATAGATATTGACACTTTTCTCTTAACTAAATATCATTTATTTGAATCTCAATTGCATATAAAATATATTTACCGTTATTTATAACGTATTGGTAATGTTATATGAATATTTTGATCAATCATGAGGTTCTAATATTCTGATAAAACAAAATTTATTCTTCATGCAATTGTATTGTAAGATATTACATCCGACGCTTAATTATGTTGATTTATATCTTACCAGCAATGTGCTTTCCGTCAGGAAGTTGTTTATTTTAATGTTATAGTAAGAAAACAAAAAACTCTCCCGTATGATAGTCGTTTAAAATATATGAAAAGGAGAAAAGATCTTGTTGCTCTTACGAGCTCCTCTAGAACATCATTTGCCAGGAATCATTTTAATATACAATCTAGCCATATTTATAATATTATTAATAGAAAATTGGAGATCTACTCTATGAACACAAAAACTTGTAAAAAGACATTGACAGAATGGCTTCTTTCCCTGAAGTATGAGGAAGTAGAGTTGCTTTTAAGCATTAAGAGATAAGACACACACACACACACACACATAATACAATCTTTTCCACGCAATCATACATATTTACACACATCAATACACATATTATCACACTTATCAACACACACATATACACACATACACACACACACACACACACGTCACTTTTCAAATGCCTGTTATATTCAATATTTAATTAATAATTTAATTTAATCTGATTATATTGTTATGGAGGAACGGAGTCTTCTCTCACAGGGATAATTTTACTTATCCTTAAAAGAAGACTTCAACCTTTTTGTGTAAATGATTGGTTGAACTTGAAATAAATTATTATTATTATTATTATTATTATTATTAAATTACTTTGTATGCAGTATATATGTATATAGTTAACACATATTATATATTTTTCTAATAAAAAATTTTAGCAAAAATGACTCTGAGCTCTGTGTATTTCTTAAATTAAAATTAAATCTAGTTTTTTTAATAATATATTTAAAAAAATATTATAAACATTTAAGTAGCAACCAATGTTATATAAACAATATAATATTAAATTAATAATAACTAAATTATAAGTAATATTTATCTCATAAAGAGCTCTTTATTAGTGCACTTTACCCTTTTCCTATTCATTAAACTCTAAAATGTCATTAATAACAAATTCAGAGATATTGTTTCTGTATTATTACGTCATTATTTTATCTATAATAGTATTTATTGAATATTAAAATATAAATCGAAGTCTGTTTCTTATGAATATTTTATATAATCATAATAGCGCTTCAAAGTTGTCTCGTTTAGCGGTCGGCTTATACGAAAGTTGTTAAGCAAACATTATAAACATTTTCAGCAGACAGAGTTAGAAAAGCTTTCGTTCGGGAACAGACAAATATTAGCTTTTCTGTTAATATGTGATTATTACTGTCGATATAGTACAAGTTGGCAAATTTCAAACTAGTTAGGCAAGTTCTAGTTTGTGTAAACTATTTAAATCTCTATAGTATTTCAGTAATAATTAGGTTATTTTCTTTGTACTTTGTACTACATTTCAGTGTTCAAATGTATCTAGAAAGTCCGTTAGAACTGTGATTGGTTACTTGGACAAATAAGGAAAGTAACCGCTTTTAATCAAGTGGTCAACATTCCAGAGTATATTTGCATTTCTTTGGGGCTTTTTCACGTTTCACCAATCTAAAAGTGGGAAACAAAAAAACTCTAGGTACACTAACAAATACATCATTTCATTTAAATTCACTGAGAGCAAACTTATTAAGCTATAAGAAGTAGCAATTAAGGGAAACAATTTGAAGAATAAAAGATTAGTTCGTTACAGTAATTGTGCTTTTGAAAACGTTCTCTAAAATCTTCGTCAAATTTCTCGGACTAGAACAATTTCTTCATTGGTCTATCAAATATCGAATAACTTAATTTACTATATACCAAATAAACTAAAATGTGTGGAATAACGAAAATATGTGACTAATAAATATTTTTTATACGAAACATCAATTATTTTGAAATCACACAAAATCTTATGAAAATCTGAAAACTTTGCTGCGTGTACTATATACAAAATATGTATACGAACGATAATTTTACCTTATATTTATTCCACGTAAGGAATATCTTTCAGAATAAAACTAAATAGTTGAGTTAATATGATCTTTGAGCTTATGTGTCTAACATAAATATAAATTTATATTTGATATTCAATTAATTGGGTCTATAAATGATTTACAAAAATAAAATATGTTTCAATTTATTAAAATTATTTTTAGCTTTAGTAAGCGGATTATCGGTGATCATTGTTTTATGTTACAATGATATAATTCAAGTAAAATGAAGTTAAAGAAGATATTGTTTAAGAAAAATATAATTGAACGAGTGGCAGTAGCAGAATAGAAGTTCATTACGAAGGTCTCTACTATTTGCCAGGTCGATTAATATTCCGCTGTACACACGGACATTCAAAATTAATTTTCAAGCTTCTGATTTTTTTTAAAGTAAACTTTTTGTGTCAAATTGAATTAAAGAACTTAGTAAATCTATGTCATTCTGTTTACTCAATATATATTTGAAATAATTAAATATATATCGATTTATTTAATTTTCTTACTATATGTTTATTTTGTTTTTAAAAGGTATTTTTTTTAATCAATGGATCTTTGATATAAGTTTTGCCATACTGATATGAATACTGATATTGTATTAAAAAATAATTCTATTTCGCGTTTTACTAACAATAGCCATAGATATATTCAGTAGGCTAAGTAGTATAGTATTTTATACTCGTCATCACAAGTCGCTGTATGTGTTCAATGCTGATGCGGTCCCCCGCCGCGGGTTGTCACTGCTAATTTGCACACAATTGTTCATCGCAGAGTGAAAGTAGAGAAATAAGAAGGAAAATGTAGCTCGAAGTCTATGTAACTCACTAATTGGGCTCGTGATTTTGTATTCCAGCGGCTAAATCAACAAGGCTTTGTGAAAACTCCTTTTTGTATGGGAACTTTAATGGGACAAAGATTTTTATATTTTTTTTTGTTTTATGATCAGTCGAGTTAGTGATTAAAAGTGTATTACATACGTAATATTTCAATTTTTATTTTCCTTACACATATAAGTTATTGGTGTATAAGATGACAGTCTTACTCAGCTTAAATAAACTTTAATTATTCTATTTTATTTTTCCTTTTTTTTTGTAGTTTCTTGTAAGATTATTTAACTTTTCTATAACTTATTCCACATCTCTATAAACTTATCAAGCTAAAACTCATAAATATATATATAATTTATGAGTATATATTTACAATGGTCAAGGCTCGGAAAGTAATTTGCTATAAACCTGAGAAAATCCAACGACATAAGCTCCGCTACTTTTATATAACAATAGATAATTAAAAAGCCATCCTTGAATCCCAATATATTATATGGTAAATATAAAATCGTTTTTAGAGTAATTTTAATACAAAATGGGCTCGAAATAGAATCCAATATCGATTACTTAATTAACAAATATCAGAAAGACGAATCTTTATAAGCTAGACTTAAAGCGCTTTTGAAATCAGGAACCAATTTTTAATAGAATATATTTATTTATTTCTTACTTTTTTTTTTAAATAATAGCTACGATTTTCTGGTGTCATTAAGAGTTTAAATTAAATGGCTTGAATGGTTTTAATTATTTTTGTCGCAGGTAATCTACTACGTAATATGCGGGAACAAGTAATTCACCGTTTGTTACGTTCACGTAATTTTTTTCACATCAATCAATAACTTCAGATTAAGTTATGATGAGAATTTAATTTATTTAAAGTTCAATAATGTTCAAATAATTATAGGATGAAAAATTAACCGATATGGGCAGGTATTGGAACCCGCGACCTCTGAGAAACCGTACCGTCGCTCTAAAAATTGAGCCACCGTGTTTTGCTCACTATAATTATATAAATTGAAATAAGCTTCACATGGCTCTATATTTTATAAATATTTTCAAACATTAATGAATATTTTTTGTTATATTATAATTTTGATACAATAAATAAAATCGTTTCGTATCGTAATATTGTATGGATGGCTATTTTGATCGAATATAACTTATAGCCCGAAATCAGCATAAAGTTTGATAAAAGAAATCGCGTGCGTTGAGTGAAGATAGCTGTTTGGAGTAATTACGTTTGTTGTGAGCGCCGACAATCACTTAGAAGCACCTTATCTAAGGCCTGCTTAACGCGGGCTCCGCTATTAAGTCATAAATCGTTGGCTAGTCACGCAACAAGCTGACGATTTGGTGGTAAGCGATTTATCTTCACCCTGCCATCTAATTAACGAAATCTGCTTTCGAATCGCCCGCGATTCACTGTGTGGACTTGATAAGTTTTACACACGGAATATTAGAACGTTACTTTGGATATATAGAATATTATCTATAATTAATTTTCTATAATTAACATAAACAATTATATACGACAAAAGTTAAATCATATTGTGTGTAATAAGATTTTGTTTTCTGGACGGATTTTTATAACAATACATGGCTTTAGTCTAAAATATTATATATACAATGAAAGTTAATTACGTACCAAGTAGGTCTTATATCTCGTAACGAACGAACATGTTAATTCAACGACCAGCTTGACGTAATTATTATGTATGGCAGCGCCTATATAGTCTCTACGCAATTGAACCATTGAGCACGTTCCCTAATATGCTTGTTTGTGAAATTATGCTCTGATTGTATTGATTTATCAGTAACAAGATACTTGAATAGTATGAATGAAAATTTCTATGGATATATATTTACAAAGTACACAATATAACCATTGTGTATTAAATAAACTTAATTGTATTTGTATGAACAAAGAAATTTTTTTTTAATTTCATATCATCAAAAATGTTGTTGAATATTTGAATGGAGAGATTAATATTTTCAATTCAAAGAAAAACTACAAAAGTAAAACCTCCCTGGCAATGACGGATCCTCTCATTCCCATTTATTCTTTTTTTTGAAATGGAAGAGACATCTGCATGAACAAAAGGCTTCGATATAATATTTTATTTATTCTCCTTTAAAATATGAATGTTTGATTTTAATTAAATTGCTTTTAGATCTCAGAATAGATTATAATTATTGCCGTCGCGAAGGATCAGAGAATTTTAATAGGCATTTAAAATTAACCTTAGACGCTCTCGTTTAGTCTAGTTAAGTGTATAAAATATTCGGTGGCAAATAAAAAAACCGGTATAACGAGGCAAAAAAGAGAACCGGTTTTCCGTTGATTTTGTTAAGAAGAGTTTCCTTATTCTGTATCGCATTATATTTTTTTTGGTATGTCTAGGAAAAAAAATGATTTCATATCAAAGTACTCTTCGGAGTGCATATGTGGTGCGATTTTATGAAATATAATAAACATACTTGTAATATATTTACCATGTGATTATTTATTATTTGTTCATTGATATTTAAGCACTGGTCATGATCAGAAAGTACCATGGTACATATTACGTTAAAAAATATAAAATAATGTAATTTAAATGCCTATGTTACTTTTAAATTATTACGTAATACTTTAAGTTTACTATATTATTATAAATTAATATATATATAAATATAATATTATAACATTAAGTGAAAAGACATTAACCAATATTAACAA
This sequence comes from Dircenna loreta, assembly GCA_963555665.1. Taxonomy (NCBI): domain Eukaryota; kingdom Metazoa; phylum Arthropoda; class Insecta; order Lepidoptera; family Nymphalidae; genus Dircenna; species Dircenna loreta. Next base: position 1,603,794 of record OY743098.1, read on the forward strand.
AATACTATTAATTAATTTGAAAAGAAAGTTTACAAGCGTCCTCGATAGTTTCAAAAGTAATTTAGCTACCGGTGTTCTGTTTTAATATTCCTATAGTAAGAGGTAGAAAGATAGAAAAGTATTTATTACTATATTCATATTATATATTTGATGGTCTTAAATTTTATTTCATACAAAAATTAAATTTAGATAAAAGCTACACGAACTAAATATTAGCGACAGCTAACTCATGTGATAATAATGAATATTTTTCTCAAAAACTTGTTTTCCAATTACGATAACCTAAAATCTACCCAAATCATATATTTTTAATTTTTGATGACTTATTAAAATTTTTACCTACTATAAATAAAATATGTAATAATAAAAAAATATGTTCGAAACAAAAGACTTTTTACATGTAATGTAACAAAAGACTTTTTACATGTAATGCTAGGCCGAAGACGGGACAGCTTCAGATGGGGCCTCTTTTTAGGGGCAGACTTATTTTTTAATAGTTTCTGTGTATCTTGTATACATCCTGGTATATTGGTACAAAATATTTATCATCCTTATTTCACAAATTAGGGGCCGATAGGACTATTCACATAATGAGAATGATAAACATTTTAGCCACAATACTTCCTGTCTCTTCTGCTATAATTTAATAGGCTTACGTTGTTGACACTTCTAGGGCCAAACTCTAATATTGTACAAATTTTCTTTATCACGAAGCCCACTCGTTGCAGCTCAATGGGGCAAAGTACGCAGAGAGAAAACGTTTTATGTTCACGAAACTCAATCTTGTAATTTAATAAAATAAATGCACCGATGGTAGAGTTTTACAACATTTACATATTAAAAAAGTCTATTGCTCTCTTTATAGATATTTGTTTAATATTTCACTTCAAATTTAGAAAATGTTTACTTTTGAAGACAGGAATTAAAATGATCGTAATAATGGACGTAGATAAATATAGATTACCAAAAGTCTAAAATATTATCGAGACAGTAAATATAGCACTGGATATACTATTTAATACACGCCACTGATCAAAACGGCACCTCTGACCATCTTCTTGTAGTGAAGTTAGCATGGAATGATAAAATAAAACGTAAATCAGTATACATCACTAAAGTAGACTGTCACAGTTATTCACTGAGCAACATTGTAATTGCAAAATCCAATAACCTAACTTATTGAATTTTGTGAATTCCTAATGTAACACGTCATTTCCACGACGCCGTACGTGCGGCATTAGCCAAATATCATTCTGCTTCGCAAATACCTAGCAATGTTCGATGTTGCAAAATGTCACATGCAATGTGCGCCGTAAAATCATACTTGTGTTACAATGTTCGACTTAGACCGCTGTTAACGGCTTTCTGACGATGATGAATTATGTTTTAATTGATCTAATTTTAGATATTTAAAAAAATATAAACGTTTTAATGATATTAAAATAGTTAAGCAATTATAAATAAGCTATTTAACATATTTTTTTGAGAGTGGTTAGATTACTCAAAGGAATATTTTAAATAATTGAAATTCAGGATTTTCGACAACGCGCTCTATGGTCAGTAAACATTTGATGCAGACTTTTATGAATGTTAATAAAAAGAGATTGTACTCTAATATCTGTCTGACAATCTGTTGCGACATATCTCTTGATATTAAAACGCGTTTCATAAGCCGACATGGAATACTGACACCACGTTGTTTCCTGCAATTCATACTTTTTGAATTTGAATGAATAGATCTCAGTTATATTGCGAAAGTCATTCCACGTGAATATTTGGATTTTTTTTTTAATATACATCTGATTATTATTTTTTTTACTAAGAAAAAAAAAATAGATTTTTTTTTACCAAACTATGAAGTTTTTATGTAATGGGCATAATAAAGAAAAATGTGTTTGACAAGTATTTATCTTTTTATTTAGATTTAGTAATATTACAATACGAGCCTTTTATAATTACAGCTTAGTGAGATTTAGAGGGTCGCTGACAAATACAGAATAGATTTTAAATTAAAGGTTGATTTAGTTATATTAAGATTATAACAGTCAATCATAAAAAAATCAAAGTATATTTTAGTGGGCTAGAAATCTAAACGTCCCAATGAATTTAATATAATCGGACTTAATTTACGTACAATCTACATTTGTGGTTCGATTAAGGTTGACAAGCCTTCGCCCGTCGTCTCAAATGATGGATGGAGCGGAGCGTACATCAGATTTGGGACAGTTTTGCATATTATACTTTTTCACATGCAATAGAAAAGCCATGAGGTCACGTTTGCTGTCATTTAGACTCTTTCATGCCGCTTTTTGGATACTAACATAAATGAAAGTTTTTATTTTTAATCTTTTAATTATTCATTTTAAAGAATTGAAATATTAAGTTAGTACTAATTGAGCCTGGATATGAAATCTGTATTAATTAGTAGATAAGTAAATAAAAGCTGAATGAGTCGGAAAAGAATATTAAAGTATCTTAATTTATACGCTCAAAGTCCCATATTAATGGGCAAATATGTCGGTATCAGGGAATTAATTTAACGCTGCTCCAATTAATATTAAGGATTATTACATCGCCAGACAAATTACAAATATGTTAAACAAAATATATCAATATTTCATTGTTATTACATTAAGGGTAGTTAAGATTTAACTTAACGAACCTCGAAATTCAATCCGTTGTTTTCATTGCAACTATGTTTGTTTGCTTTTAATTTTCCGTTAATAAGTAAATATAATAATAGTTTATTGACAAAGTATAATAAAGTAAGTAATTTTAAAATAAGAAGTCGATTTTTATTTTAAAGTAATTAGAGGTCATTGTATAACTTATTCGTTTAGAAAGCATTTATCATATTTGAATTAATTTAACTTGTGTTCCTTTTTTTAAACAAAATAAATCGCTACACTGACAGATACCTACACAGTTGTGATACCATAAACCCGATTATTGCAAAATTGTCGTGTTAAAATAAAATGTAAATCGAAATAAATCCGTTCGAAACAGCTTTATTTAGTTTGAAAGGTTTATGCTTTTTAAATCACGGAAAAAGTTTGGAAATGTATTTGCTTATTCGTGCAAAGGAATTTTATAAATATGTATATTGTAAAATATTAAAAAAATAATAAAATCTATCGCAGTCGTTTACTCTGGGGCACGATGCAAAATGTTTTAATATACATCTGTTTAAAATAAATAAATGACAATTCAAAAAATCACTCAATCACAGTGATATAGAAAAAAATATGAAGGAAGCCTTTTATTTTCTAATTCGGTTCGCAATTTTACTATTATATTAATTTATTTTTGTTTCCATTAGACCCACTTCCGTTTCTGATATTTGTAAGGTACAAGTTGAACAAATTATATAATAATTAATAATAAATCTTGTTATAAATAAATATTTACCCGACTATATTCACGTTCATTTTATAGGAATATTGCCAAACTAGCGGCGTGAACAGCTTACGTTCAGTCCGCCATCTTTCGAGCTCATGAATTAGAGCTCCGAATAGGTTTGATAGTAGTGTGGCTAAATACCGATGTAAAAGACGTGATTACAAACAAGTTAATCTGTTTATTAGTCATCATAGTTCAAGAAAGTTTAAATACAAAACATAAATCTTACAGTTTTTCATTTTCACAAAAAATGTTTTAACAAATATTTTCAAGATCACTAATGTAAAGTATTGCGTAACTTAAAAAAACATGCACTTTTTTATTATATGAGCTGAGTATATAAGTTAAGTACATAATCTTAGTAAATAAGCTAAGTACATAATCTTAGTAAATAAGCTAAGTACATAATCTTAGTAAATAAGCTAAGCACATAAGCTTAGTATAAAAGCCAAGTACTTAAGCTAAGTACATAAGCATAGAACATAAACCAAGTACATAAGCTATATAAATAAGCTTAGTACCTGGGCTTAGTATGTAAGCGTAGAATATAAGCTAAGCGAATATGCTTAATTTAAAAGTATTATTATCGGGTAAAAAATGTTTACAAGAAAAAAATATATATATTTTTAATAATTTAATATGTAATAATTAGCACCACGTCATATGACTCCAATGTTCAAATCAATGTTAAAATACAATAACTATCACTGCAGCAGAAAATCAAATTAAAATATCTTCTTGGTAATCGCTCCGTAAGTATGTTGCTCGAATCAATTTTTTAATACTACATTTATTTAAAATAATAATATTCGTATTTTCATTTAAAATGTCGTTTCGTAATTATAAAATAGAAACTAAATACGTGATTACATTTAAAACTTTTACCCATCGAAAAGCTATGTAATATGAACGCTTTCTAACGAACTCAAGAATCAGACTTCAAAGGGTAGGAAGTGAAGTTTCCACGACCCGAACGTCTAAAAGCCCTTATAAAATGGTAACACAAACAAAATCAACAATTTAAGTTAGTTCGATAATGTACCGACGTCCTTGGAACTTAAATAAAGTAACATGAGAACAGCGGGGACATTTTAACAAAAAGGCATCCTGTGAGTGAGTTGAATGAACAAATATGAATCTACCCACACGTTCAGTGTTTTCTTTATGACATGTATTGCTCTTAACATAATGAGAAAAGTTGTCGCATCATATTGTACAGTTCAATGAACAATAAATTGACTTTAAAGAAGCTCGTTGTTTTCTTGCTAGTGATTGAATGGAACTATCTAATTTGTGACTTTTTTATTTTATACAATCATTAATTAGCTCAAAGAAAAGATTTGTTTCATTATAGGTCTAGAGCATAGATTCCATATTTATATAATGACTATGTATTTTTTTTCATTACGCTGTTAAAAAACATTTTCTCTATGAAATTGAGAAATCCATTCTTTACCATTGTAAGTTTTAATGTTATTTACGACGTAACAGACTTTTTTAATACACTTTGCAAACGAAGTAATAAAAAACATTTTATTTTTAAAATGATTGCATTCTTGCTATATCGAATACAATGACAAAGAAGAAAATGCTCATATTTCAATCTTATCCGAATGGAAATAGTATATTCGAAAATTGTAATTTTTCTTCTCTTTTATTACATTTTCAATAAACTAACAACATGGGTTGATTTATTTATTAACTATATATATAATTATGATCTTGCAGTAAACTAGTTATAATATATTTATTTATTTATTTTATTTGTTGAATAGGAAGCCAACATGATATACAATGAATAACATTCGTTTTACATTAAAAAAAAATTATATAAGTTACAATGTACGAATTAAAGGCTAACTTAACATGTAATAGTAGGATGGTTGCTCGCTTCATTTTTAGAATTGGTATCATTAATATCTGTCACTCAATGGCCGCAGCCGCAACATGGTGACTTCTGTTTCAGCTGTCACTTCTGATAATATAAAATAACTTACATAATTTAAATTATCCATACATTCAACACTTACGAGTACAATTACAAAGCAACACAAATTTAATCGAATGACCATGTGCTATCGCTTAATTTTAACAGGATAATAATTATTATCCCGTAATTGTAATTATACTACGTGTATGTATGTATGTATGTGTACGTGTATGTATGTATGTGTATGTGTACGTGTATGTTTGTATGTATATGTGTACGTGTATGTATGTATGTATATCTGTACGTATGTATATTGTCATCACGTTAACAACTTACCCGAATCAAATTAATTAATATGATGGATTACATCGTCCGCGTCGTATATACCTGCTAGTTTTTCATTTCATAATGGCCTGCAAATTGGATTAAGTGAATGTCTGCAAGGGCTCGTTAAATTTGAGTATGTAGATCTAGTTATTAACTGACTCCTCTGTGAACCATTTACACGAAGTGCTACTTTATTAAATTACATAAACTAAATATTCAGTACTTTATTCAATATTTTCTCCCAACTTATATTCAGTCCCTTGAGTCTAACTCTATGGGTATTAAAATATTCAAAAGTCTGTTTACTTGTGTATAAAAAAATTTGAACTTTAATATTACATTACCTTAATTAAGGTTAAATTAATTATAAATATAAAATTAATAAAATTAATCATTTAAAGATTTAGAGTTGTAAGGCCTATCTGTAGTTAATTGTATAATTATATGTTGTCTCGAACGAAGCAGTAGGTAATATTCTTTGATAAGATTGACGTGAGGTATAATATTGTAACTGATCTGATGGTCACTAGTTCTAATTAGTTTACTCGTATGGTCCTTCTTACATTGACAAAAATATATAACAGACTTAATATAGCTGTCCATGTTTGGAAATCTTTATCTTAATAACAATTGTATTAACACTTACAAAAATCTGATTAGTTGGTTCTTATATCCACTCCTTTTTCCTTTTCCCGTTTGGAATCAGAAATTTCGATATGAATTTTCTGAAAAATTAATCGAATTGCTGTAAAAGGATAAGGTAAATGCTATAAGGGCACTGGCTATTATTTAACTGACTATTAAAAATTGAATACTGTGGTTAAATTACAATACATTTTTATGCCGTATGTAAAGAGAGGTTACAGAAAATTTGTATCTACTGATGAGAAAAAAATAAGTAAGATTAATGTCATAACAAGCAAAATAATTGAATTCACTTTAAAAACTTTAGAAAAGCTTCCCAATGAGTCACCAGAGTACAACTTGGAAATTATTCGATTTCAGTGATGGTTCCGGGGGCTTAGCTAACAAGGAATAACTAAGCATTTTCACATATTTTTACAGATCTGTGAAAATATGTTAAAATATCGGTACAAGAATATCAAGATACGATTCTTGAGAAGATATTTAAATCTCTTAATAACACTATGTTTCGTAACCAAGACTGATCCTTTTAGCAAACGACAGCACCAGGTCAAAATGCTTGATTCACCCAACATTGTTGGAAACTATTATTTCGGACTTCATCAAAGTGTAAGTCCTGTCTATCTAGTCCTGATTTTAATACATTTTATTAAAATATTCAATAAATATTGTATATTTTTAGTTAATTTGAAAGTTAGTCTTTATGTAAACGTTACGTGCAAAACCTGATGATACACTACAACTGTACTAACTGTTGATAGGCCTAACAAAAAAAATGAATGGGGAAGAAGTTTTCTCGCAGCACAGACTGTTGGAAATGGAAGAGCTTTGTAATCATACTTTTAGCAGAATTATACTCCTTTGCAAAAATCAAACAGTAGAGGAAATGGAAGGAGGGTATGGAAATCTGTTTAAAATGAAGATTATTCACAGAAATTTGAATGTGAATATTAGACATTAAGAGAACCAACGAATTATTAGTATATTCTAGTTAGAATAAGGTTGATAATTGTATAAAAAAAAAGAAAGAACAAAAAAAGTTTTTTTTGTTTTTTAATGATTTTTATTTTAGTTTTTTTTTTTTTGTTTTATATTTTGTATAAGTACCTAATTAGATAATAGACTAATAAGTTATTTCTTGTCCGTAACTATGTGCTGTGTGCTTGCTTGCTAAGAAAAGCCGTTAACAGCAGTTTGCATAAAAGTGTGCCCAGAAGGTATACTAGTTGAAATATGGAAGTAATGGACAGAGCGGGTGTAATTGGCTGACTTGGTACTTCAATAAGTTGTTGCAAAAAGGCTACCCAGCAGATTTAATAAAAAAAATATTTAAAAAAAATGAAAAGGCTGATGAATAGATAGGAATAATAGTTTGACGTGAAATATGAACGTAATGCGGGTGGATGAAAACCATAAAAATATAAGAAAGTGTCTTATGAATAGAAAACTGTGATGGAACCTGTGAAAAAATCGCGAAGAAGCAAGCCTGAGAAGAGATCAAAGAGATTGATACATTGCGCTAACCCCAAATAGTTGGGATAAGCGTAAAATAGTTCATAGTGAACCGTCACCGTTACTTTTAAATTCCAGTATAATAGCGTATCATTGTTTCTTTCAGATATACATATAACTACGTTTTGTAAAAAAAACTGTTTAAATATTTTGACATCACATCGAAGAGTAAGTCACCGTTACCTTGCTCTTGTATTACTAAACTTTTTATTTGAGATGCGTTACGTTACTAGTATATTACGTTATACAATTAAGATTCATCCCACGATATCACACTTTTTTTATATAAGTTAAGTTAGTTTACCATTATATAATTTTACATTTATCTACATTTGGATTAAAACCACACTTATATTTAAATAAATGGAAATTTTGAACATTAAGTTTCATTATTATATTTTTTTAAGTTGTAGGTACGTTACATAGCATTTAAATTCCAATGATAGCGAAAGTATTTATAAATATACGACTATATTAATTGCATTATTATAATATGGAAAGTTTGAGCTTCTATTTTATAAATCTAGGTAAATATGTAATGTAAGATAACTGTGCTTAAAAACAGCATGTCTACATCTAAAGACATTTATAATTTTTGGACAATGGCCAAATCTAAACGAGTTTGACAATTTCTGTAATTCAAAAGTTGTTCGGGCGAAGACGCTTTTAACGTTGTTTCAATGTGATTAAAAATATGTATCATTTAAATGTTTATTAACGATGGTTTCTCTTTTAAATAGTTAATTTTCTTCAAACATTTAATTTGTACGGGTATTAAATATTAAATTATGTTTTTATTATTTCAAAATCACTAATTGCTTTCCCGATATTCAAATATTCAGAATTTACCTAAATATAGCTTAATGACGATAAATACAAAATTACTAATAATTTGATTTCACCGTTCTCTCCTCCACAAAATGAATGGATTTTAGCAATCGTAGAATTTAGTGTATATTTATTTTGAATGAAGTCAGAGAAAGGTTCATTTTAAACGATAGGTTTGTTGCAAGACTTTTTGTAACAAATTTAAAATAATATTTAAAATTAGAATGATAAATTCATCCCCCTTCAGAACCTCTTGTTGATAAAGTAAATTTGCGAAAGCTCTATTAGAAAAAGGATAGCTTGTAGCTCATAGGAGATAAATGAAAATCGTGATTCCAGAGCGGAAGAGACCGTTCACTTAGATGCTCTTAAAGGGTTAATTAGACCTTGTTTCAGAGGAAACCTTTTAGAGGGTCATTAAGAATTTTAAAGGTTTATTGATAATGTATTCTTAAGCAATGAATTAGTCTTTTATCAATATTTACTTATAAGAATAACTCTAGATAGAAAATTAGTAAAAAATAAATAATTGTGTATAAGAGATTATTAAAATAATATAATAACATTGTTTTAATAAGCAAATACAAATAAATGCATTTATATTACGATATATACCAATTTATTTGCGAGTTTTATTTCAAATACTTAGTTCCAAAAATTTTTAAGGCAAAAGGGATCGAGAGTTACTCTAGAAGTGCTCAGAGTAAATTAAAACAATTAAGAGTGATTTTCGGGAGGCTTCCATTAGCCTGCTCGGAGCAGTACCTACAGATAATGCTGGCAACTGGGTTATTGTTCGAACAACAATGGCAGCACTTACGAGAATGCTCTTATCTCGTCAACCAGCTCGTTTGTATCGTAGCATACCTGTACTCAGATAGGGGTATCACATAGCAATCAAAATACACACATGAGGCTAAATAAACAATAGCGTATGACAATATAGTATGAATACAAATACATTTTCACAGAAAACTTTATATTCATGTGATTGGCAATTTACATTTTAGTACCTAATGACTATTTTTCATATGGAAGCATTTCAAACTTCAGTGCAATATAACATTTGTAAAATCTCCGAAATAACATTGTTTTGAAAGTGTAAGTCGAGTACCTGTTACGGGATTTTGTGAAATTATACTCCTTTGTGCTTATAAGGGGATGTGTATGAATATAGTGGTATTTTTTATTTTTGAAAAAAACCCCGTAAGATTTCACATTTCAACTTTCGATAGCAATTTTATTTTAAAAATCTGTCAGCCATTGATACGTTTTGCTGTTAGTGGATAAATAGTTTTGATTTTAAATAAAGTATTGTAAAAGAATGAATACAACACAACCGAATCAACTTCCTAAATAACTAATGTTTAAATCGACCGTCTTGAGGTATCGTATACATCTATTTAAATTATTATGCTGAAAATAATTGCTTTTTGCGGTCGAAAGGGTTACGCGTAAATAAAACCCAAGTATGTTAGGTGACAGGTGAAAAGCTTGTGTATATCGCAAGGTTTCTCCATTAGTCTGATTACGGTCAAAATGTTCGCCCCTAGGGACCAACCGGTCTCCTGTATATTGAATAGCTGTACGAACTATTAAACATTAACCATTGAAACTATTCAAATTATAGCCAACACCTTCGTTTATGCAAAACAAGTCATGTGATAAACTAATGTTATTAGACCGTTATTACATTATTCATAGATTATTATAAAGTACATTTATGAAGAGATAATATATCATATTGTTATTTAAATTGTTTTTATTGGTTTTACGTAACGTTAAGTTAAATAAGATGTTATAGAGAAAATCTCTATTAGGTACATACATGATACAAATATATATATTTTTTCCACTAAAATATGTTTCCTATGTATTCTATTTGCTGACTTAGATAGCAGGCTATCAAAACACTAAATTAAATTATTTAATTTTAAGTTATGTTCCAACAGATACAAGGATTACTTAAGAACCAATAAAGTAATACGTTTATAATAAAAATAAAGTGTTAAGGAGTTTGATTATAAATCAAACTCCTTAACGTTAAACTCCTTAGTTTTTGTAGTATTTCAATATCGAGTTACCAAAGAAACTATAGAGGTAAAGAAGAAACACGATAAGACAAGAAATATTATGATGAGAACTTCATTATAATCTAGTATTTTTGTCAGAATTTTTATAAATAAATTAAATCAGGATGGTATTATTTACCTATTACGTTTTTTTTATATCTATTTATTGATATTCTATTACATAGTTTAATATAAAAATTAAGAATAAATAGTCACGGTAGCTATAATTGTAACAAAAATATTATTTTCAAAGTTTCCTGCCTATTGGGAAAAAAAGCGTCCATGCAATTCATGGATTTTTTTCGTAAAGTTCATTTTATTGTGCAACGTGAACGTTCATATGTAAAGTCCGTACGTATGTCCATACACAAAAGGCAGATAGCGACACATCCATATAAATCATTTTTTATTTATAATACCTTATAAAGGAAATAAAATATTAAAAGCTCTTAATGCTACAGCGCTTTTTGCACGTTCACAGATGCATTCATTATTTCAGAAGATTTATATTACTACTTATAATAAAGTTGTTATCGAAAAAAACTATACATTTGAGTAAAAACAAAATATGTTCAAAAAAAAGTAAATCATAGATCACAATTGCATAACAAGTAATTGAAAGTACAGATAACACATAATAAGATCTACACGTGTAGTTGTGTAGTAGTTTACTAGATGGCGCTAGTATACAAAATAGATAGCGCTTTTGTTGCGCCTTTCTGTTTTATTGGAGATTCAAGACCTTTTTGAATGCTTACTGCACTCAATCTTTAAGTTTTAGTGGTGTTGGAAAGGTTTCGTAGTTATGTTTGTTGTTGTCGTAGGCAAAGCTACCTATAAATATAGTAATATTAATTTTATAACCTGTTACAAAATGAAAATACAATATATTTTCATTTTATTTAATTCAGATTCCAAGTCGTGCGGACGTATTTGACAGAGCTCCTTATACTTTATTTATTATCTATTAGAATAACTAATATTAGTGCTTAAAATTAGTGCAATTCAATAAAGTTGTGTTTTTAACTCCTTAAATATAACAAATGAACTATTACCAGTGTTTAAATAAATAAAATTTTAACTAAACTGCATTGAAGTGAACGTTATTCCATTGTTTAAGTGTTGGTGACTCATCTATTGTTACGTTCTACCCGAATATTACTATATATCGTGAACAAAGAAACACTGTTTCTTGTCCGATATATAAGCGCCAGAAGAACCTGTTCACCTATTTCACACAAATTTGAATGAGCGTGTTGGTTAAATGGTAACATAAACTGTCTCCGTGTTGAATTCAATAATTCCTAAGTTCAAATCCCACTACAGTATTTTTTTAAAATTTGTTGTATGTTTATTTTTGTACTTTTTGTTTTTTTTTTTATATAACTTTTTTGTTTTTATTATTATTAATACTTTTTTTTTTTTTTTTTTTCTTTTTGTAAATTCTTTTTTGTTAAATTTAAGACTGTAACAACTCGCTTAAGTTAGCTTTTGGTCATGGAATGTGCGGCTTGTTTGAAAGTATCCAAAGATGTTCCTCTCTTGCATTGCTCAAGATGCGCAACAAGTTTTCACTACTCTTGTGTTGGCTTCACTATGGATGACTACAAGGAGATGTCAAGTGATTATAAATTAAATTGGATCTGCATAGAATGTTGTAGTAAGGAACGCAAGGTTGTCAGCAATCCTGATACGCTTGGTTGCGGTAATCCCCCAAGCTCACAGCATGAATACGTTACTCAACGCAGTAAAGCAAGAAGCACTATAAATTGCTCTTCCTTGTCAGCTTCTAGCATACGTGAAATTATTCGGGAAGAGCTTCAGAACCTATTCGACCTTCAAATTCACCCACAACTAACGAAAGTACAAAATGCAGTATCTTCCCTCGAAACATCCATGGCATACTTCAGCGAAGAGCTTGAAAATGTGAGGACTTGTCAAGGTACACAGACAACTATTATTAATAATTTAAAATCTGAGATAGCATCACTAAGCGTAAATTACGTATCGCTTTCCTCGCGATTGGCACAAATTGACCAACAGTCACGCTCCACCAACATCGAAATCCAGTGTGTTCCTGAAAATAATCAAGAAAATTTGATAAACACTGTTGTGCAATTGGCTAAGGTTATTAAATGCCCTGTTAATGAAGGAAACATCCATTACTGCTCCCGTTTGGCTAAGATGAATAGCTCAAATCCTCGTCCACGCTCTATTTTAGTTAAGTTTGGCAGTCCACGGCTACGTGATGAGTTTCTCGCTGCAACCAGCAGGTTTAACAAAGCCAATCCTGACAATAAACTTAATACAGGTCACTTGGGTATTACTAGTAAAAAAAAGTCAGCTATCTACGTCGTCGAACACCTCTCGCCGGAAAATAGAGACTTACATGCTGCCGCTAGATTAAAAGCCAAGGAACTAAAATATAAATTTGTTTGGATTCGTGATGGTAGAATTTACATGCGGAAAAATGAACAATCCAACTATGTACACGTTAAAAATATTGACCTATTAAATCGTTTGTCATAAAGACGCTAAATTTGATAATAATTTTTTTACTTAAAGGCACTTTAAATTGTTATTATCAAAACGTTAGAGGGTTGAGAACAAAAACTACCGAACTCTTTAATAATGTTATTTGTTGCAATTTTGACATTATAGTTTTTACAGAGACATGGCTTAATAGTAGCATCTGTGATAATGAACTTTTTGACAACCGTTATGTAGTCTATAGGCGTGATCGCGAAAGCAGTCGATTCCATGGCACAAAACAGGGAGGTGGTGTGCTCATCGCTGTTTCAAAACGTTTGAATTCCTCCCGCATGTTTGATCTGGAGTCCGATTGCGAGGATCTCTGGGTTAAAGTAGAATTGCGTGATAGCTTGGATGTAGCAAGATACTTGTATATATGTGGTATTTATATTCCCCCTCCTGTTAAGAAACACATTCTTGAGCATTTTATAACTAACTCAAATAAGATCTTGGACATGCATAGCGGCGATACCATTGTGCTTGGTGACTTTAATTTGAGTGGCTTATGTTGGAAAAAATCTAACAACCTCACACTCACACCAGCATCCTCAAATAGCCTGCTTAATAATTTGCTCATTGATTTTATGTCTATCAATAATCTTGCTCAATATAATTCTTGTATAAATAATAAAAACAAATTATTAGATCTTATAATGAGCACAACAGAAATATCTAATTTGGATTGTTGTGCTGATCCATTAACAGTTATTGATCCTCTGCACCCGCCTCTTGAATTTGATGTTGGCTTTGACAACCTCAAATATCTCCAGAGCAACTGCGAAACTAAATTCTTGTTTTATAAGGCTGACTATACCAAAATAATAGAGGAACTTAATGGAATATCGTGGCAAAATGAACTAGCTAGTTCTTCTAATTTAGACATTATGGTTTCACATTTTTATAAGATGCTGAGGTCCATTATTGTTAAACATGTGCCTAAATCCAAACCATGCAACAACAAAAAATATCCCGTTTGGTTTTCAAAACCACTTATTAGCATGATCAAAGAAAAGTCCAAATATAGAAACAAATACCGCAAATATAATAACCCTCGTGATTTGTTATCTTTTGAGATGCTCAGAAATAGATGTGCTAAGTTGCATAGCTTTTGCTATAAAACTTATTTACAACGCTTAGAATCATCTCTTAAATCAAATCCTAAATTGTTTTGGAGTTTCATTAAATACAAAAGGAAAAACAGTTCTACCTACCCGGCGCAAATGTATTCAGATGACCAACTTGCTACTACTGGACCGGATATCTGTGATCTTCTTGCATCTCAATTTTCATCGCCGTATAGTACTGATAGAATAAGTATCCCTGATGAATCCGATATATCTGATCCTGTTAACATACTTTTACAAATATCTGTGACAAAAGATCAAGTATTCAGGGTTTTAAAAAGACTTGACCCAAATAAGGGCGCAGGTTCAGATGGAATACCATCTATATTTGCCGTCAGGTGTGCTTGTGCTCTTGCGCTTCCCCTTAACATCATAATTAATGAATCCCTTAGCTCTGGCATATTTCCATCCGCCTGGAAGAAAGCTCTTGTTGTACCATTATATAAGAATGGTCCTACTGACTCAGTAAAAAATTATAGGCCTATATCGATTATTCCTGTCTTTGCCAAAGTCTTTGAAAAACTGGTAGGTCCTATTATAGCCTGGCATGCAAAACATCTCATAGTGCCAGAGCAACATGGATTTATTAAAGCTCGCTCTACTGCGACCAATTTGATATCTTTTGTCGGAGACCTAGCTGAAAGTATCGATCATGGGCACACAATTGATGTTATATACACCGACTTCAGCAAGGCTTTCGACAGAGTTAATCATGACATACTGTTGTACAAGCTTTCTTGTTTAGGAATTTCCGGTTGCTTCTTATCCTGGTGTCGCTCCTATCTTACACAGAGAAAATCTGTTGTAGTGGTTGGAGGCTTTAGTTCTAGATTTTATGATGTCCTCTCTGGAGTTCCCCAGGGTTCTATTTTGGGGCCCTTGTTTTTTATCATTTTTATAAATGATATCGGTAGTTGTTTCAAAAGCTCTAAGTTTTATGCGTTTGCTGATGATTTGAAGTTCTTCAGGACGGTTAAGTCTTCTACTGATGCGATGTTGCTGCAGGAAGATTTGGATAACCTAGCCTTGTGGTGCAAATCTAACAGCATGAGGTTGAACTCTGACAAGTGCAATGTGGTACGATTTACCAGAAGAAAGGCCACAATTACTTCATTTTACTGTGTTGACAATGTGCCATTGAAACAGGTCGATCACATTCAAGACTTAGGTATTATACTGGACAGCAAATTACGATTTCATTTGCACATTGATAGCATAGTGAATAAAGCTTTCAAATTATTAGGTTTCGTCTTACGCAATTGCAGAGAAATGAAAAATCCAAGCACAAAAGTTACCATCTACAATGCGTTCGTGCTGAGTTGTCTGGAATATTGTAGTGTTGTATGGAACCCGTACTACGACATATATATAAAGCGTATCGAGAGTGTGCAAAAGCGGTTTCTTAGCCACCTTTCTTACACTTGCAATATGTCCAGAAGCTCTGATTATAAAGGTCGCCTGCAACATTTCCGCATGAAGTCACTATCTCACCGTCGGACGATTCTGGACCTTAGGTTTCTTTTCAGACTCATAAATGGTCAACTTGACGCCCCTGACCTTCTTTCAAGGATTAGTCTGAATATTCCTAGGGCTTTGCCTAGACAGATGAAATACAATCCTTTCGTCCCAAAGTTAGCGCGATCAAATCTCGGTCTCAATGTTCCTCTTAATCGATTGTCAAAAAGCTACAATAGCATACACTGCAGAATTGTCAATGATAGTGATGATAAAGAGTCTTCTGTTAATAAACCAAACAAACCTCTAACCATTGATATTTTTTCAAATTCTCTAACACATTTCAAAAACTTATTATTTCAGTTATTAGACTAAAAATTGCGTTATATAATGTATTGAAAAATTTTTTTTTGTTCTATAATTGTTATTTTCTTATAATGATGTATTATGTTGTTTTGATTGTAATTTTAACTTTATTGTTTATGTATAATTGTATTAGTACTACATCTTAAATTACTTTGCCTATTTTCAAATCCTTTTGTTGCTTGTTCATTGGTTATTTGTTCATCTGTTATATATACTATTCCATACTAGTCAAACATCTCACAGGGATAAATATATATATGTATGTGTGTGGGTGTGTATGTGTATGTACATGTATATGCATGTATATATGTATATATATATATATGTATGTATATATATATATATGTGTGTGTGTGTGTGTGTATGTATATATATATATATATCTTTAATCTAATAATATAATTTCATATAATAATATAATAAATTTCAATTTCAGTTTAATTTTTAATTTTATATCATATTATAATTGATTTGTCAGTATAATGTCACTCATAATTTTAAATGTATAATTATAGTTAAGAATTAGATTATTATTGTTATAGTATGTTGCTCATATCCATGTAGTTTGCACCTATAATTGAGGTGACACTTAACTGTTCAATGTTATCTTGTTTTAAACATTTGCCTGTATCAGTGTTCACCTTGTTGGTACAATAAATAAATAAATAAATAAATAAATAAATATTGAGTACGTATCCGTGCTATGAATGTTTATATGTCCTTTTGCAAAATAAATATATATTAATTAAAATAACGATACATGTTTATTTTTAATCTATTCTACACAAATATTCCAATTTTAACAAACAGCTTCATAAAACGAATACATTGATAAGTCGTGAAACTCATATTTATCTACATAAAAAAATATTTACGTAAGGCTAAAATAATATTTACCTAATTATTTTTAAAAATCTGTATTTCGCAAAAAGAAAACGAGTCCTTTCAATACGCGTTTAATGAGACATGTATGTGGGTACTCTAATTTCACGTCTTACAAGCGAGTGCTCTAGCTCAAATCAGTATAATTACGTCTTTGAAGCAAGTGGATGCAACTTGTACATCCGAGGCTCCAAACTAGGTGGTTTAGCAAATAAGTAGATACTTAGACACGCTCCCTCCGGTTTACCTGCTACGGCTGCCAGGTGAGCCTACTGTGCCATTAGACGAGTTACGATGAGAAAGTTCTGCTAATTGGTTCGTTACTAACTTTGTATAAGATAACCAACTAAAATAGTCTAAAAAAACAATAATTATACAATATAACCCAACCGAATTGTGTTTGCCTGCTGTGCCATTAGACACGTTACGATGAGAAAGTTCTTCTCATTGGTTCGTTACTAACTTTATATAAAACAACCAACTAAAATAGTCTAAAAAAACAATAATTATAAAATATAACCCAACCAAATTGTGTAAGCCTACTTTACCATTAGAAAAGTTATGATGAGAAAGTTCTACTAATTGCTTCGTTATTAACTTTATATAAGATAACAAACTAAAATCTAAAAAAAAAACAATAATACTCCATAAACCAATCAAATTGTGATAACTGATTTGTTTTTTATGATGTTCGATGAAAATAATATTTATTTTCCATCGAGTTAGTTGTTATCGCAGGAATGGAAGGTTCGAAATTGTTTAGACTAGCTATATTAAATTAATTAATACTTGAAAGTCACTTCCATAAATTAAAGCAAATACTGTTAATATTGAAGAAATGAAATATTAATATCTAACTCCATCATAGAAAAAAAAAATTACTAAATTAAATATACATTTAAATATTTGCAGATTTGTTTTATTCTTAGTCTAGTCCTAACATAGGCTTAGATTTAAGTCAAACCCAAAACTACTAAATGTTTATACATAATTAATGAGCCCTTTTTAGAAAAAAATAAGTTATTGGTTCCAAATTTCTAGGCCCGATTAATCATACCGAAACCTTAAGACCCATTCAGGTTCATTCTATTTCAGAAAATAAAAATAAAGGTTAATATTCCATTTTCCTTATAGACTATTATTACGTTTTTCTTATTATACATTCCGATTGCAATATAAATTAAATTGAGTTATATAATCTCCCACGTAAAAAATCATGCCATAATTTTCTCTTACCATGATTTTTACGTGGAAGCTGAATTTCTAAGAATTGCTTGTCTAGGCCATCAAGCACACCTTAAATATAAAACTGATATCAGCATAACGTACACATAGCACGAAATTATGATGAAATTTTAATTCCTACATATAAGTATATTTCATTTATAAAATGAGACGTTCTCTCTTAAACCATTAATAACGCCCCTACTAGTTTTCAGTGCAAAGTATTACAGCAGACGAGCAGGACACTTTAACACCTCATACGTGAATATACGTGCTCAGAAAATTTTATTATATTATTTAAACCATTAAAAAGAAGCCGTAAGGATAGTCTTCTAAATTAAGGAATTGAGAAATGGTAATAAAATAACATTAACATTTTTAGTAAAAATATTCGTATTTTATTTACAGAACCAACTGTATTGTATTAACTTAATATTTTGAATATTAATAATTTTTATTTCGCAAAATGAAAAAACTTCCATTCAAATACAAATACGAAGATTTTTTTATTTATTGGTTTATCCTAGTCATATTATTTTTTAAATTGAGAAATATTTGCTGAATATTCGTATAAGTATTGACTATTCAACAGCATTGAGTTCCATAGGGTATGTTATAGTCCAGGCACGTCTCGCTAGCCATGTGTCACTGCGCCAAAGCTGTAAGTTATTCAATGAATTCCAATAAAAATTGTCGAATATCCCTCACATATATTCAATATAAATAAATATACATTTCTTATAAATTAAATATACAAATATAACACACAAAATGGAGTGGCTTTTGCCATCTTATAAACAAACCTTCTTACAGAACTCAAAAACCGATTGCATACATTAAACCAATCATTAACCCCGTTGGAGTAAAGCCAGCTTCACGTAATCCAGCGTAATTTCGCCACCAATTAAAATGAGTCGCGTAACTTAAGCTTGCATTCAGTTTCAAACAATACTGCAATTTCAGTCACGATGTCACAAAAAGATTGACATTCTAAATTTCACCATTAGGAAGCAAGCCTACTACATATAGTTAAAAAGCGTTATATATATGCAATTTCATAGACGCTTTTTAACTTTAAAATTGTAAGATTGAACTAAATCAGTTTAAACATTTATTTCGTCAAAAAAAATATGATGAGCTATTAATTTGATCATTTAATGATTATATCTAGATAATGCCACGGTGTTATAAACATACATAAGTGTAGTTTTTAAATTAGCCTTTTTATTATAATTAGGATTAAAAACCATCTATGTGCCTATATAAATAAAATTATGTGTAAAATAATCACACAATAGATGTTAAAAGTCGTCATTGACGAGACGCTCACAGCAACATTTTATTTGACAAGAATATAGTAGAGTTCATAAGTTACAATAGCTACGAGCGTCATTTCTCATGGTCGTGCTTCAAGAACATTGTTTACTTATTTTACTTACATACTTCGTATTGTACATCTACTTAGCATTTAGAATTCCGTCACATTTTTGCTGATGGCTCTTCTTGTTTCTTAAGGTAATAGGACGTTCTATCAAAGTCACAACAGAATTATTATGAAGCGAGTTTGACTCTAAACAAATACTTCATGAGATAATATTTTAAAAACTTTGTTCTCACATCAATCAACAATGTACAATGGAAAAGTTAGATATCTATACGTTAATATATTTTGAGGCAGATGACGATATTTTTTACAAAAAAATAAAAATCTAAATTTAAATCAATCTAAATTTCGAATTTTCATTTCAATATAATTAATTGTATATGGAATTTAAAATGTTATTTAAGGACAAATAATTTTATATAAATATATATTTAAGTATAAACAATGCAATACACAATAAATAACTCACATGGCTTATAATTCTATTAAATAAATAAGGGACTGAAAAGAGAACGACAGCCCTGGATAATATTTAAAGTTGTTAAAGATAAATGGTGGTTCTGCAAGCTTGAAATAAATTCAGGATGTATTTAATATTTAAACATATTACGTATATATTTTTTTTCATCTTGCAGATTAAGTAATTCAAATTTAATGAAAAAAAATAACAATATAACTGAAACTTCTATCAAACCCGGACAAATTCAGGCAAATAAAAATATGTGTCATCCAAAAAGTATTTTGATAAGTTATGATTACAATGGCTGGTAAAAAAAAAACAATCATTTGGAGTTGTTATAACGTTTAAAATAAACAGTGTTATATTTAATTCTATAGTAAATAGTCAACGTTTCCAAAAGGCTGTTTGTTTCGCAAACAGTTACAATAACAACGGCCGTGGAAACGAAACGCAGTTTCAATTTTCCCGAATCTATTTTGGATTTGATCGACAAACAGAAGGATTGACTGCAAATTTGCTTGACGGTCGCTTCAAAATTGCCGTCATATTTCACTGTCACGCCAGATAACTTTCTGCGTACATGGTAGAAAATAATTATGGTAGAAAATAATTATAAACAAAATCACTTCTACTATTTTGGTTTAATAAACTTTTGTTTAACTTTGAATTACGTTGTAGATAGTATGATTTTCTCTTGTGTTAGATAAAACTTTTACTATATGTATATAGTATACGTTTTATACATATATACATTTAATATAAATTTATTTTAAGACATCTTAGATGAAAATAATTAATATAAGTAATTGTATTAATTACTTTTTTTAAAAGTATTTTATCAATTTCAACAATGTAATATTTTAAAGCTATGTAACCTAGAGGATAAATAAAAGTACACCTACTATAACAATTAATTACAATAAAAAATAATAATTTATCACTGAAAGAAAAAGTGCAAAATGAAAAAAAAAATGACCAAAATGATTTGAATGATTGATTTAGTTTTTAAATAATTTCTTTAAAAAAGGTTTTAAACTTAAAAAAACTTTTCTTTAACCACTTTTGGTTAAGGAACAGTAAAGCATGAAAACGAAGAAAACATATATTTTTAACCTTTTTAATTATTATTTTTTTATGACCCAGAAACCTACATAATTTAAACCTTTACCGTTACCTAAAGAAACAGAAGTAAAAACAATAGTGAACCCTTTTAGCTTTTTATAATTTACCAGGAATATATTTATATTCTAACCTAACTGCATAATTCTCACCTCTTCTCTTCCCTAACTACCGTCTCTCCACCTCTCATAAGGTTATATATTAAAAAATAGGGAATGATGAGTTGTATGGAGAAAGAGTATAAAGAAAATTAATAAACCTTTCATAATACGTTTCCCCTCCTTTTAGTTTTCCCTCACTTCTCAAGGAAATATTTGATTTTGTAACCCTAAGTATTAGAAAAATATTTATATAATGTACGTATATTTTAATCAAAAGTTCCTATCATTGTAAAATATATAAATTAACTTCCATAAAATAAAGGTCGTAAACAAAAGCTGCCATCATTTTAATATCGCAGCCCTGAATATTCTCGTATCTAATGAATAAAATTAATTTTGTAATATTAATAAACGCTGTCAAATTATTATTTTAAATAATTTCATTATCTTTCAGAATAGGTTATATTTAATTTAATGAAGTTCACGCAGTTGTTACACAAATGCGTGAATCTATTATAGCTGAAATTATTAATGGTTTAGAGATTGAATAGATATATATTGAACTTTAGAAATTAAGATTTATTTCATAATTGAACATTATATAATTGCAATAACAAATATAAATTAATCAAATTAAACAATCACCTACCAAAAATAATCTGGGTTTATTAATTACCACAAAAAAATACATATATATATATATATATATATATATATATGTATTTTATTATTAGTATATATAGTATAATATTATTTTTATTTGATGCCATTTAATTCATCAGATCCAATATGCAGTTGCAATAAAATAGTTCTGATACATAAAATAGTGTCTTAGAAATTCTTCTTAAATTATTTTAATACATTAACAACAAGCTATTTATCCTATTATCTGTATTTTTTATTATTTTACACCCTCTGTTATTTTATCATCTACGTATTATATATATATATGTACATATCTACATTATGTATAATATAATTTTAACAGCTTAATATTTTTCAAAAGAAGTTCTTATTTTAATTATAAAACAGCGCATGCGATGCGTACCTTAATTTTTAATTTATAAATATTCAAAATAATAAACGAGCAATCAGAATTTAATTTAATTACAAAAGATATATTATAATGTTTTTACTCACTGCATTTCAGACAAAATATTAAATATTCCTTAACAATAACTCAAGACCCAAGGAAAGCATTTTGGTATTTTGTAAATATTTCAGTTATAGGAGAATTTGAGCAGAGAATTTTTTTACTGTAATAAATTATAAGCATTTTTGAAAAATTTATAATATTTAACCGTTCAAAGTTTTTTACTATATTGTTGGAATCTATAAACATACAGTAGACAAATATATATGAAAATGTATAGCCATGTTAAGCTTGTTCAAATTAATTCTTTACCGTAAACTTAGAAACATTTTTAAGGATTTTCGAAAGAAACCTAATAGATGTCACCACCGTCCCGATAAAAGATGATTACGGAACGAAACGAACGAAATAGAGTGCTTAATTCACCGATTCTTGCAGCGATACGGTAGGTCAATTGGTAGAGTCACAAGCCGGTGTCTCAGAGGTCGTGGGTTCAAATCCCAAACCGTATCGGTAATTTTTTTTTCTATATTTATTCAAAAATTACAGAGAATATCTTATTTAATAACCATGCTCATTTAGTCTGAGTTAACAGGAAGGTGACATGTAGGGGTCTGTCAGTAAGTCTGTTAATTGACTAAATAACAGACAAAGGTAGGTTTACCGCTAATAATTTCTAAGATTCCGGGAATAGAGTTCACGATGCCTACAAAACGGAATAGAGTTCACGATGCCTAGAAAATTACTTTTTTTTAACTGGAGAAATAGGCGAAATGGCAAAACAAAACAAAACACATTGTAAATTTTTCAAGCTGTTGATTTTCGAACCACCACTCTCCAATTTTCGTTGATACGTTTTCAGTATAATGAAGACCACAAAGCTGTCTGCATGGATATAACCAATGTTACTGTTATTATACTTCTGGTAGTTCAATGCCTTAGCTTAGTCGGTCCAGATTATAAAGAAGAGGAGTAAGTTTTAGAAGAGCTTTAATGAGCATCAGTCACGTGACATTTCTGACTGACTGACTTCTGACTTTGAGATAGGCAATGGTCTATCCCAATTGGTTGAGATGCATACTTGCCTCTCGGTCATGGATAGCCATATGCCCTCTACGTCAGAACTCCTGCTAACTAAACTTCTCAATAAATATCAGGCAATCATCAATGCTACATTGAAATCGTCTGAACATTGCCAGACACGGAGTAACGTGCTCGTTCAACGCCCGCGTCGCATAGCACCTGCGAACTGACAAATCTGGTATTACAAGGCCGTGGATTAGGACGGGATTGCGAGTCTATTTAATGCACTATAAAAATAACCAGTGAAGATATATAACACTATATCGCACGTTGCATTCATATGATAGGAATTATTATATAACCTTTTCTTATAGATAAATATTAATTGTAAAAAATAATCACTAAGATACTACAAATATTGGAATCGGATCTTAATAAAAAATATGTATAACCTCCGTAATCTTAATCATTAAAACAAGATATTTTTTATACACTTCACCATACTTTATATACTGATACATTTAAAGTACCATTCTTTTTTTCATTAATATATTCAAAAATACCTTGAATGTCATTAATTTCTAATATGATATATTACTCGAAGAAGTCTATTTTGCAATACTATATGGGAGCTTAAGCGGTTCAAAATTGATTTATTTAAATATCTCAGTTTTGATCGACGGAGGGATTGACTTAAAATTTGCTCGGCAGTAGAAATTGCCGTCATATTTCATTGTCACGCCAAATAACTTTCTAACACTTCATCCTTTTGTGAAGCACAGTTATAGCTGAAATTATAGAAATAAATCCTTTGATATGCTTGTTTCAAGTGAAAATAATAAAATATTATTTAAACTGAAAAGTGAGTCAGATTTGAATATATACCCATGGGTATTAAATATCAAGTTGAGAAACAAAGCTATGGACATGGAAAGATGAGGTTATACATATTTTTTTCTACAGACAGTATTCAATATTTCTATAAAATAGAAATTAGACATACATGGAATAATTTTCATGTATGTCTAATTTTAATTAAAATTAAATATAATTATTTATTTCTATTGTACAAATTTGAAATGCACTCATTTTCAATCTTTTATAATTTTTAATGTTAATGGTTGTAAGTTTAAAGCGTGGTTTTATTTAATATATGTGAGATAAATATAACCAAGCTTCTATTAATAAAAATGTATATTTTTTATTTTACCATCAGTATTACGTAATGTTTTAATAATGTTTAAATAAAAAAGATGACAGTTTAAGTAAAGAATATCATTTAATTCAGATTTTTTTCTTATCTGACCAACTTTACCTTTAATGTATAAAAAAAACTTTATAGAGTATTCTTCATTACAAAACTTAGTTTAAAATATATACATATGTATAATTTTTCATCCATTAAGCCAATCGACCTCATATCTGAACGGTATAACTGATATTTATCTCAGAATTCGTCTGTATTATCGCATAAGAATTATGATAAGTAACCTCGTAAACTTGTCAATTCAACCCACAGTAAAGTTACCAAGAAGGATCTGGAAACAAATAGGGGCACTGTGATAAGAC
This sequence comes from Dircenna loreta, assembly GCA_963555665.1. NCBI lineage: Eukaryota > Metazoa > Arthropoda > Insecta > Lepidoptera > Nymphalidae > Dircenna > Dircenna loreta. The sequence goes on from OY743098.1 coordinate 1,628,839, forward strand.
ACTGTTTAAATTCAAATACTCATTGTCACAGAACAATGGAAACGGCGCGGAAAATGTGTTTTGTGCGACATGGCTTCCGAAGTACAATAGTTTGTAAAACGAAACTGTTAAAAGTTTAAATATTCAATATTACCACAAAATCCGATTTAAAATTATATATATTATATTCAATCAATATAACAATTTGTGAAGCATTTTGTGAAGCCTTACTTTTTTATTACTTACTTTTCCTGGAATTTGGTCATAATATGATTTTGTAAGTTTTTTTTAATTTGCATTATACTACTTTTTGTATGAATTGTTGTAAGTAGGTTATTTACATGAGATTTTTTTAAAGATCTTCTGCACTGATTAAGATGATAGCTTAATTAATTTATCAAGTAACGACAGCTGAGCTTATAGAGTAGTTTTTTGTTGGATCAATCAAATAAAAGTTCAATGATAATTAATAAAAATGAATAAAAAATATCGGATATCTTTTGTTTACGCAAACAGGTATTCAAAATAAAACAGGAGAAGTTTTGAAAGTACTAAATAACAATACGTGCAAAACGTAACACTTTACGTTTCAAGTTTGCGTTTGTGGGTGAAACATTTCAACTAAGAATGGCTTTGGTGTACAAAATCCACATTTCAAACGTTTTTATGTTGAAACCAGAACAATTAAAATGGTATTTGAGAATTGACGATTGTAAAATTGTAACAAAAAAATACCGAAACCCTATAGAGAAAATCATTTGAAATTATTTTTAGTTTGAGATATTTTCGTGAAAAATATATGATCTGTGATCAGATAATAAGATCTCAAAATACTGTTAGTCTGTCTTATAGTCTCAGGTAAAGAACCATTGAAGATATATGACGTGTTACCGATTGTTTAATATATAGAGATATGTTTTTAAATTAATAAAGCAATGTAAAAGAACAATCTTTCGTGTCACCTGGAAGCAATTTGCAAAATTTTAGAATTTTGTTACAGTGATTGTAAGCTTACTTAAATATTGAATATGCTGTTTTAAGTAAAATTAATAATGTTTACAATTTTATCGATAAGCGTACAGTAAAATCTAAACTAAACCGATTTTAACTATACATCTAATATTTGAAATTGTACATATAACATTTATTAGCCACTTGACGAATGTGTGTTAAATTCGTGCACTGCAGTTAAATATAGTATGATTTTAGTTATTGGAATGAACTGTTAATATTTAAAGTCAATCAATAAAATGTAAATTAGTATATTTTAGCGTAATAACATAATAATAATTGTAGATAGATAAATAGTAACATGATACATCCAAGATTCATAAGTTTATTATAACAATAAATATTACTGTATTGTTTAAAATGTATTCGAACCTTTTGTTGTGGTGAATATGAAGTCTAGGTGTATTGTTATTCTATTCGCACGCCAAATACAATAACAATACCAATAGTCATAATTTACTGATCGCATATTTTACGGATTCGAAATCAATTTTATAAAATGATAATATCATGCATAGAGTTCCGGAAAGAATTGTATCTTATTTATTCTGGACTTGATAAATAACATTTTGATAAATATTTTGATCAATTTATCGATTCGTAAACCACGCAAGTTCGTAATAGCGTAAGTAAATTGTAACTACGCAAGCTATTTTCCTTAAATATTCTCCATTTATGTGATATTTCCTGTGATAGTTTGACCATTCCCTGGTACGGAATGTAGTGCTCATAAAACGCCCACGTTGAACAACAACTGATCCGAAGCATTCGTCACTACAAGTCAAAAGATTTTGATAGTATGCGATCCTTTTTCATTGTTTAATTTCATTGCATTGTCATAGGTTTGTTTTTCTTTCGCTGTACCTAGTGACTACTCTTTCGCTGTTTCTAGAGTACGATTTTGGTAATGTTTTTAAATTAGTTGACTTTAAAACAATTCTCGCTTTTCTACGCTCATAAAACACATTTTTACCCGCTATCAATTTGCTTATAGTTAAGATATTTTTATGACGGTTACTAGATTGTTCAATACTTATACTTTTTTGACTTGGGTCGACCTTACTGCTACCGTAATAATTTCGCTTAGCGGTATTTGATATTATTATTTGATCTACCAAGCCCTTCTCTATATTAAATCAGTAAAACTGAATACCTTTCCTACCATCTTGATGATGTCCAGATATTCATACTTACATGAACTAGATGTACTGGCAGGCAGGAGCTGGCAATGGGTGGGACATATCTCGGTCAGTTTTTTTTTTGAGTTAGAGGAAGACAAGTGAGCAAATAGGTCACCTGAGGCTGCCTTCGACCATGGATATGTAAAACTCAGGAGCTACATGGGATGCCAATTTTTTAGAAGGAAATACGAGCTTTTCTTGAAAGTTTGACGTGTGGTTGTGTTGTAAGAAAATAGAAGAGAAGTGCATAACTAACACACATCATTTTTTTATTTGTATAGACTTTACGGAAAGATAGGAAATTATATCCTAGACAAAATGATGTCACAAACAAAGTATGCAAACCATTTCTTTCCAAAAAAAAAATATTTTTTAAGTTTTTGTTATAAGCTTATAAAATTAACCTAACACTAATGAAATGTTTCATTTACTTCGTGTAAATAACAATCTGAAAGAGCAAAATAAATACAAAAAGTAATATCTGGTATGATATTATTAGCTATTCTTTTATCTAACAATATAAGCTCGTAACCTTGACAGTGGAACCCGTAGCAGAGTTAACAAGAGAAATATTGAAACAAGGAAGGGTACTACAATAACACGTTCTTTAAATTCAAGAACTGCTATTGTTATAGAACAAAGGGAAAAATGTTTTGTGTGGCTAACAAGTTACAATACTTCCGAGACGGGTTCCGTTAAAAGGAATTGTCTACCTCCATTCTAAAATATTATTCAAACATAATTGTAAATAATTCGTGCATGTTCCATGCTTTAATGCTGGACTTAAAATAATTTATGATCACTTACCCTCCCTATAATTTAATCAAAACTTAATTTTAGATGTCGCATTTGGCAGGTTAGTCCAAGTGGCTCTGACTTGTAATTTATTTGGCTACGACCAATTAGACTCAAAACTTTAGTGACTAACTAAAACAGATCTTAGTACATTCTATCGTTTTTATTAAAAGGTTTAATGTATTTTGGGTTCATAAATACTATTCACTTTAATTTGCGGCTACTCTATTTTAAGCAGATACATAAAATGTTGTCCTGTGGGAGTGATATGTGTTTTTATTGAGAAAATCGTTACTCAGACAATGGATTCAAGATAGATTCGGTAAAGTTCAAGGACTAGTAAATAACAATACAGTCAAAGAGCATTTACTTTACGTTCAATTTGATCTTGGCAAGTGATATATATATATTTGAAAAAGGTAAAGCTTTTGTAAGTAAAATTACAAAAATTTGTTTTTTTAATAAAGAATCTTTAACTTTACCATAGTCTTTTTTTATATCTAAGAGAATTTTAGAACTTTGAGAAACGAAAATGTTTATTACCCGAAATGATAAAGTAGACGATTTGAAGAAGTCTGAGTCTCATGACAAAAATTATATGTCATTTTAGAAGCATAAACCACCTCACGTAGAGGTCAAGATTCTAGGATTTACGTGGTTTGCTTTTCCATTGTTCTCTAAACAAGCATTGGGCAAAAGAATATTGAATGTATATAAAAGGAAGTAATGTAATATTTCACACTAGTTTTACATTATATTTAACTTAAATAAATATTAAATATGTTTTTTATTTCATGTCACTGGAAAGGATTTATACAAAGTTTTTAACATTCTTAAAAAAGGGTCATAATTTAGATGACCTCATAACCTAAACCATTGTAATTAGGGTTGGTTAGTTGTTTACACAGTAGGTCTCAGAAGTCAGAGGCAAACATTTTTTCTACCTCCCTACCCAACACTTTTTCTTCACAACACATCTTTTTCTACCCAACAAGAGATGGGTCAGTCACGGGCAATCATACGATAGTTACGTTTTTGCAATGGCCACTATATTTGCTGGGTAGGGTGGATTTTGAAAGATAGAGAGATAAATCATACTGTTAAATTTTGTTTCTGATAGAAAATAGTCTCTTATCTTTCCTTGAGTACGGATAAGACTGCGTGGGTTATCGTTACATATCGGTATTTAGTCTGAGTGGGATGGCTAGTGGCTCTGTAACTTCATGTACAGGCCTACAGGCCTACAGTTACAGAAATGCTCTAAGTTTTCCATGTTATCTTATAGAGAAATCCACCAAGACATCAAACATCAGTCACGTATACGTTTAAATTTTATTTACTTATCAACAATAAGTGTTAAAAATGAACTGCTTCATAGTAGAAATAATAAGATTTTTTTGTGCAATTAGTTTTCTAAATAACCTTTAATCCAGTTTCTGAGTTAATTAATCAATTTTCTCATTACGGATTAGGAAGTGACCAATTGTATTGGATGGATTATAGAATTTATTTCAAACATATTCATGAACTTAATATATTATCTACTTTAGGAACGAAATAATCACCTATATGATTTAGATTGATACGTCATATTATTTGATGTTATTATTTTACAAACATAAAGTAAAATAAATCCAGTGTTCTATATAATAATGAAAGCATCTGTTTATTATCGGTTCCTAAAATAAGATGACAATCTTATATAAGAGTGAAAATGTCCCTCAAAGATGTAATAAGCTGGCAAAGACCCTAACCAGCCATAACACAAGTATTTTACTGTGTTCCAGAATCAATTCTGCAAAATGATAATTTTATTCATAGAGTTCCGGCCAGAATCGTATCGCTTACTCTGTTCGTGATTTGATACAGAAATATTTTAGATGCTCTATATTACGTCGAATTAATGTCATGTGTTTGGTATATTGCGCAATAAATAATATTAACTGTTATTTATTACTATAATTACTTTTTTATGCCAATTTAAGTCTTTTTTATTGTTTATTTAAACAATAATTATGAATTAAAATATGTGATCAAATGAAATGTATTCTTAGAATGTTTTTTTATTTTCTATAGTATAAAATACTTCAACACGCATATATTTTCCTCGATCGTCAATTTTTTTTTGATATTTGAAAATACCTGTAAATATGTATATTTATTATACAAATAGCCTATTTATATTTTTTAATAAATATATAACGAAAAAAAAACCAGGGCAGGTAAATACCTGCACCCAAGGCCCTTGGGCTGTCCCATCGCTCTAAAATTTGATCTACAGTATTTCTACCCACCTTAGTGAATTAAGCATTCTATACATATTCTTTATTGGGTTGGTGGTGACATCTATTTGGGTTTTTTTTATTTAAACTTTCGTGAATCATGACTATATATTTATATTTACCCGGCTGTATTTACGTTGAATTAAATCAGAATATGCCCGACTAGTTTAAAACCATTTCGGGATTCTTAATCATGAGCTCTAAGCGTAGCGAGGGGTAAAGGTTAGGTAAAGGTTTTTAAGTATCATTTGCGTAGAAAGAAGAGACTAATTAAATGATGGACTGGTGTGCTAAAAATCTATGTGATTAAGAATCAAAAACTACAATAAATGTTAAATGCTTATCATAAATGAAGCTACTTAAAGTAAACTAGTTAAAGTTTTCTTTAAGAAAACTGATAAAAGTTGCGTATTTTTTGACAAGAATATAGTAGAGTTCATAAGCTACAAGAGAAACGAGGGTCATTACTCATGGTCGTGCCTCAAGCACATTGTTTACTTATTTTACTTACGTACTATGTGTTGGATACCTACTTTACATTCGCGAGGAGGATACACTTTTGCTGATGGCTTTTCTTCTTCCTTAAAATATGTCCGTGTAACTTCTTATGCTTTTTTATTAATAACGTATGCCAGTCAATTCAAAACGCTATCCACAGGCAAAAATTAGTTTGATATATAATAATTATTTTCAAGAATCGTTTTCTTTATACTTGGTATTTAAGTCAGATAGCTGAGTAGTGAAACGTTGAAGTGGTTTTCTTTAAATGATTTTGTATTTTAATCACGAACAAAGAAAGCCAAGAACATAATACTAGCCGATACTCCAGAGAAACGTTTCATTTGGAGAATGAATTCTGAAGTACATCGAAATACCTGTTGTATAACAAATTCGTCTATTATCATTTGTGTAAACTGTATTTTAGTTTGTTGTACCTGAAACTAACGATAATTAAAATAATTGTTTTTGATTGTCAATTATAACCGTCCGTTATATATAACCGTCCTTTCTTATATTCTCATAGAATTTATTATTCTTTTAATACAAAAGTTTTATATTGTGTAAATAAGGATATTGCTTTCTTATAGCATGCTTATGATAAAGATGTAACTGGAAAAGAACATAACATTTGAAATAAAATAATAAAAATTGTCTCTACGTATGTCCATGTATGTTCGCTCATCATTAAAAAATATGGAATCATTTGAGATCTGGTTTTAAATTTATAGCAAAATGAGTCTTACGCCAATGAAGTTGATGGCTTTCGTATGCAAAAAAGATTGCGCTATTTATTAATTTGTGCTCTATTTTCTTAAGTACCTATTCTACGAAATAGTTAGGTATGTTAAAATACAATATTCATATGTTAGTTTTCGTCGTTGTTGTATTCGGAAGTGAAACCAGGGGCAAAACTAGTTAATATTTTGCAAAAGTGAAATATCTTTCCTATCTGGACAGATTTATAATCACAGTTTTACGTTTAAACATAATTAAAAGAAATGTATTTCAAGTAGAATAATACAAAACCACCACTTTTAGAAAAAAAAACGCCAAACTCAGGTAATATAAAAAATTTCTATGAATACTTTCACGAAATATACCTTTAAAAACAGAATATTTCATTATAACGAATATTTCAACCCAAGAGTCATTGATGCCTACGGCTGAGAGGGTAAATAAACAAAATTATAATTTAACGCTTTAGAATTAATTAGACAAATATTTGAATATCATTATTTTCAATGTATGTAAAATATTTCCGGGGTTGAATAGCGGGCTGTAAGTAAGCTTATTTTTGTTAGAAGTTTATGGAAATATACATTGTTGGAACTAGCAGGATAAAAAAGTAAAATATCTTTTTTATTATTATTGTTCGGAGTTTTAAATTGTAATATAGTTCCAGTAGACAATAAACAATAAGGTGGGTAGTTCCACAAAATAAGTAATACACATTTTAGGTCAACGTAGCGTAGCTAGGGAATGTCTTCGATACGCAAAACCGATTTTTATGAAACTTGTATATTATAGGCTGTTGAGATAATAAGATTTTAATTTATTTTTTAATTTTTTTATAGTGTTTTATTATTTAATGCCATATCCAATCTATCCATATCCAATGCGGATCAAATAATTAGTGGTCCTTTTCCCATATTCATTATCAATAATACTAAAATTGTTTTTGATACTTTTGATGGAATTTCTATAATTGAATGCTTCGAATAATGCTACATGAATTGTGTTCGAAAATTAAACTGAAACGAGGCCGCAAAAACCAAATAGTTAGATAAAAGAGATTTTAACTATACAAAATACAAACGAAAATTAAAAATTGCAAAAATATTAAATATGTTTATTATTATTGCTTTTAGATTGTTTAAGGATGTAATAAAGAATATAAATAATCAAAAAACGGGGATAAAATTAGAGTACTTCATGCGTGACCGACTAAGAATAAAAACATACGTACTTATTATGCCTTCAGTTTCAAAAGGAACCCGTGAAATCATTGGCCCATTGTAATTTGAGAGTAGACGTATTCTTGAAATTCCCGTTTCCCATTTTTTTTTATAATTTATATAAAATAAGAATATAGAATATTTTTTACAAAAAAAGTAAATAGAATATTTTTTAATAAGTGATAATTTTATCTCTAATTTTTAATAAGTGATGATTCGATCGATCTATAAATAATTATCACTTATTAAAAATTATAACATTATTATAAAAAATATTATATTGTATACAATATATTGTATCTTGCCTCACAAACACTCTCAGCGTTCAACACTCAAAGTTCTCAGGCATGTTTTGATTTTAGCTAAAGTTCATTTTCTATCCCTGTCCAAGACGCTTAAATTACGTAATAACAAAAAAAAATATCTGTTATAATAATAAATTACTTAACTAAAGCAAAAATGTATATCCAGATCTCAATATGGATACAGGGCCCAGTATCTAGACTAGGGTCTAAGTTATAAAACATATTTTTTCTCCCTTCATCCAAATCAAGACAGACATGTCAAAACTAATATGAAACAAGTTTATTTCAATTACAAAATTAGATCAATGAACTCGTCACTCCTCCTCGAACTATTTATCATGGTTATTAGATTAAATATTCTGATATTAAGTTAATTATCGTTCGAGTTCGACACATATATTAATATGGGATTTTTAAATGCTTAAAAAGTGTGGTCAGCCAGTTATATGTTATTTAATTTATATTTTAGGTTATATAAATCTAACCTCACCACTCAAAAAACCTTAAAGGTTAGTTGCAAAGAACATAGACCATTTTAGTTTTAAATATGAAACCAAAGTACATTTTGAAGTTTGCAAACTCCTTTCAGTTCGCCAACTTTATATAAGTCGCGCTGTAATTTTGCATTCTAGTGCTAAACAACCAGCAAATAAACAAAAAAAGAAATGTTCCAGCGTCTTCTCTGCCAGATAAATACCATTTCTTGGCCCATATTTATATAATAAACTCGATAAAATCTGACACTATCCGAAGAATAAGTGCTCTTGTTAAACTAATATTATACTCTACTTAAACTATTCTTACACAAACATACATAAAATATTCTAGTAGCAAGTAACTAATAGCAAATATGAGACAACCAGTTTATACTCGTCTCATAATTATAATTAATATATATTTAATATACTCATGTACCATTTACTGAAAGAATATCTTCCACGATAAAACCGTTACAACGAATAAACACTAATTCAAACTAATAACACATGTCCAAAAATATACCTTCTACCAACTTCTTCTATATTATTAATCACTTGTTAAATATATTTTTCCCAGGGTTGAGCTTGTCATGTAAGTTTTTCTTATAGATATTATTTTTAGACAGAGAAATCAGATATTTATCTCAACGGAAAAAAATAGTACAAAGTGCTATAAAATGTACGCAGTCATTTAATCGTAAACCGAGACCTTTGCTCTATTTTATTCAACGTTTTTAAAAATATAAAAATATAAAAAAATGTTTTTGTCTTTCCGTAAATATATAATACTTACAATATATCTTCCGGATAGAAAATCACTCTATATGTTGAATTAGATAAACCAAATTTAATTAATGCCATCAAGTTGTAATTATATCCATTGAAAACGTGTAATAATATTTTTTTATTGTATGTGTTGTCAAATCCATTTAGTAGCTTTTCTTTTTAACTAACAAACGGACAAAAATCTCCAAAATGTTTGATTTCAGTACTGTGTGAAATAATTACTACATAATATATAGATATTTTAAATATGTTATGTATAGATTTTACCCCTTTAATATTTTATTATATTTATATGTATAGTTAATACTTTTACAAATTTGTTGTGAGCAAGGCAAAGATAGAATGAAAGGAATCATTTGAAAGAAGCATCTTTCTTTATTCTAGAATCTAGGTTAATAAGTAGTCCATAGGTTTACATTTATTAGCGAGTTAAACTAGCGGTTTCTGTTTATATAACAATTTGTATTGTTTGTTTGTTGCTACAAGCCTGACTTCAAGAGACTAGACCTAAGTATTTTATTTAGTTGGTAGCATAAATAAAAAAAATTGAAGACGAAAGACGACGCCCCAGTTGGATAAACTTAAGGCTTTTAAATTTTTAAACAGCGGCACTTTTTTTTTATGAATCAAACATATTATATTGTAAATGTATTTATTTTATAAATATCATTTCTGCACCTCCTCTACTGCTATTTAAAATATTTCCCTTTAAGTTAAGGTTATCTGAAAGACGTGTTTATTTGCGATAAGGCCGCCTTTTGCATATTTTATTTAAATTGTATTTCTTAATATATATTTTATTTTATAATACTTTATTGTGTTGAGTATGTAGAATAAATGAAGTTATTATTATTCATTTTAATTCAAAGACAGCTTATTGAACCTATCAAACGCTTTTCGCCTGTCACTTTTTAAGCTCAAATTGATTTTAAAGTAACTGAAACTCTGTTAATTAATCATCCTTCTGTTGAATTTACTATTAGTATTATTTACAAGAATTAAATCTATTTGGAGGACATCTTAGTCCCATACTTAGATAATTCAAATGAAAAGGTATATAGATATAGAAAAAAAAACATTTCAATAGGTTTTCTTTTCATTTACATTGTAGCAAAATATCGATAACGCAAAGGTTTCCCCACGACAGCCATACTTTGTTGAAATCTTTCTCTACCTGCCAATATAAAGTTGGAACGTAAAGAGATGGCGCTTTAAATGTATTGTTATTTAGTGCTCTCCAAACTTCACTCGCTCTATTTACGTTATCAGTTGGGTAAGTTACGGCCCCCTGAGAGAATTTCTTCTTGCATATCTTTGCCTACAATTGAATGTTATGTACGCTGTATCTCTTTCAAGATGAATTCACACATTCCACGCCTTTAATGTTATTGTATTTATGAAAAATGCCCCAGTAATTAATTGAGTTAGAATAAAAGACACAACAATAAATTAAAAAAGTGTGAGCGTGTAACCTTAACGCGCGATTGAAGCAAAACTTGTTTGACTTTTTTTAGCCGAAATGATCAAACTTCAACTTAAAATATATGTTATATTACAATTTATTTACATTCAAATAGATTGATATAATGGTATATACTTTTTTTTATGTATGAAATTATAGGTTATAACCTATAACTTCATACATATGTACACTGGTTTATGACTTACTACATTATTCATAATTAAACTTCTGTTACCAAAATAAATACCATCGTATTGCTGGAGAGCATTGTTAAATTTATTATCTTTTTTTCTCGTAAACGCTGACGATATAACTTCATCTTTTGGGCAGCTTTGGCATTTACTCTACCGAGAATAAAATTTTCTCTTATAATATTATTATTTTGACAAGTGATATTTTATATATTTTACTTAAAAATTATGGAATTAAATTAGTTTAAAAATAAAAAAATAACACTTACGTTTTTTACAGATCAAATCATTATCAGGTTCCTGATTATTTTCTTTTATTATTATTTATTGATGACAGAGTAAAATATTCCTGAGATTCCGACATGTCATTCACGTGATGACTATTTCGTTTTATATTTTATATTCAATTCATTAATTCCACTTTCAGATTAAAAAAAAATTGACACTAATAACAAAATAATTTAGTAAGAAATGATGGCTAGATCAGCTTTAAAATATAAATAATCCTAGCTTGTAAAGTTGGACACTAGTTGACGTAAAAACCATGACGCATGGAGTATACGACATATTAAAGAGCGGAAACTACGTAAGTGGACTTAGCTTAGTAAACTATTACTAAGCTTTACTTCCGACAGAAAAAAAATTGAGGTACCCTCACGCCTAAAGAAGTTATACTTCAAAAAATAGATTATGTATGGCTAAGATATTAAAAACATATATCGCTCTATTGGTAGAGCAATGGAATAGTTTGCCAGAGGTTGAACTTTGAAATCCCTGACCGTATCGATAATTTTTTCAGTCAATATATTATATTTTTTTTTATAAAATTGGCATCATCTTTTCACCGTCAATTTATATTGAAAAGTTAGAAACATTGTTTAAGATTAACAATAGCAGCGTAACGAAGATAAAATATAGAATGTTTAATTCATTGAGGCAGGTAGCAATACGGTAGCTCAATTGGTAACGCGACGGCACGTTTTTCAGAAGTCAATTCGAATCATCGCCTGTATCGATTCATTTTAATTATATTAAAAGGCAAAAATATTTTCAAATTGACACACAATCAAATAGGTATATAAGAAATATAGAAATAAATACATGATAATTTTATTTCTGATATTTAAGTTTATTGCAATTTTGAACACATTCTGTGTTGTAAACCTTAGTCTACACAGTCCCTTTCAATATTCCGGCTTCCAACTATTGTAGCTTGTTAGCCATTTTCTATAAAACACATTTTCAGAACGACGTTTTCTTTGTTCTGTGACAATGAAAGTGCTTGAATTTAAACAAAGTGTCTTATCGTGGTGCCTCTGTTTGTTTTAAGATTCTCTCTGTTAACTCTGCTTGGTCATATTTACAAGGTTTGTTTTTATTTCATAAACTATACTTATAATTGTTATATAAATCCGCAAATAGTTATTTATTCAATATCAAAATTTTAGTATATTTTATATTATAATGATGAAATTTTAATGCTCTTTAGTTCGAATTCACAAAATTACCTAGTGTGATTATTGGACAAAGGCTAGCCTTTGTACCAGGTGCTTTATATTGCAATAATCACGTCAAAGGTTGATAGAATTTAATAATGTAAATTTATAGTATGAAATAATAACATAATATTACTCACTATATACATTTTAATATAGATACATTAGCGCAGTAGTACATATATACACTTCTGAAATGTTAATTTGTGATTCGTTAATAACAAACCCAATAACTGCATTAATTTTTAAAGTTATTCATTTGTTATTCATTCAATATACAAGATGTTTGTTTTTTTAATTTTGTCCATTCACATACGTGATGTGTTTTTAAGCAATCACATTATTACCTGGAATACTTAACAAAAATTTTCAAATTTATTTTAAAAGAGCACCATTTATTTACTGTGGTAAATAAAAATGTCGTTGCTTATAAGATATTAAATAATTATTGTAAAATATTCTAGGGTTCTTGATTCCTGAAAACTGAATTAAATATATAAATAAAAAACAAACCAAAATCGTAATCTGTGAACACTGGGCAGCTTTAAAAGCGTTAATACTCTACAGTAAATTTGTATTTTTTAAAATAAATTCTGTAAATAGCTTAAAAATGTTTGCAGAATTATCAGTTAAAAATAATAAAAAATATTTATCTTCAAACGTTAATAATAAACGTTTCATATCAGATAAGGCTCAGTTTTAATTAAAGCGCTCACAAAATAAAGAAGCTTACAGGGATATTTATGAAAAGCGGAAATTAAATCCATATCCGTAGCGTGGAGCAGATGTATCTCGATTATTTTATTTACTAATTGAATTAAAAAAAAGATCACGTCACTTACAAATAAGCAAATTAAGTTTAATAGGAAATTCCTTATCAAGATTAAATTAATGCTGAGGTGCCAACAAAAACACTTATAATTATTAGAAAAAAAATATAAAAATCTTATGTAATACAAAAAAATAAACGATAATATTATACCCTCAAATTCAAAAACACACAGCCTTCATTATAATAACTTATAAAAAAAATTACTTCTTCATTGTCTAGGTCAGTTATAGCCGAATACTGAAACGTCCCTCAAATACTTAACGGCTTCTTAAATGTTTGAGCATCTCTTAAATTCTTAACTCGTATTCTCAAATAAAAAAAGACTGCTATCCACAATTATTTAACCAACCTATGAAAATTATGGAGATTTTAAAAGACAACGGGTCGATAGAAAAACTTTTTATATATATCTAGAAGTTGATTTCATAATCACTTACTGTGAGTAACTTTGCATTACCAAAATTATACGATTTACTTTTGTCTGTTTATATTATTTAAATAGAAAATTATTTTTTTCCATCCTCCTAATAAGTAATACACTTATTTAAAAATAAGTGAAAAAATATACTAATCTAATGTAAAGGTGACTTTTTAGAATATAAATATGATAAGATATATAAATTCCTTCGATCCAAACATACAGGTTTATTCATAATTGTATGCTAATAAGTTAAAAAGGTATATTAATGGGTAAATTGCATGAATACTCAGTTCATATTTCATAGGATATCTGAATGCCATCAACAAATAGTTTACTCTAACATTCAGAATAGTTTAACTGGCTATACTGTCACAATAGGTGACATAGAGCCTAGGGAGCTTTCCATCTATCTACATTTCGAATACGGTTGCAGATTCGAAAACCAGTTAAAAACAAATTTCCATTTAATAGCCATACCTTCAAAATAATAAAGGCTTCTACATATAATATTGTTATTCATAATTAGTAGTAAACCAGTTATATTTTTTGATTGCAAAGAATATTCTTTACAAACAAGGTGTAATTAGAACCAACAATACTTTTCTATTTCTATATATTAAAATAATAGAAGAGAACAAAAATTATACCCAATGACTTCAATTTATTCATTTGATGAATGAAAGAAACGGTCAATAAATTTGGAAAATATGAGCAAACAGATAAGGGTTTTACAAAAAGGATGAATTTTGTTACAAAAATCTTGCTTAAACGAGTCACAACTGGGGACAGTGGTTTTATATATTTATCTGACATATTTTATTTTTAAACAAGTATTTCATATGAATTATAAGATTTAGATATTTTAAAGTAATAAATAGCATTGTGGATAGAAATGAAATATTTATTCATAAACTAATGTAAAAAAACAAACAAAATTGACTCGTTATTAAAAAAAACATAATTTTAATCTAAATTGATAAAGGCAAATTGTACTATAAATAAAATTTTACAAATTTTATTTATTTTCTAGGTAAATTTTAGAGACAAAATAATAGTTCGTATAAACAAATCTGACAGCTCTTTTACATTGTCCACTACAAACAGTACAAATAAACCGACTTGCCATGTTATAACATAGAATGTTTATTTAATTGAAATATGAAAATAATTTTACCCTTTGTAAAATAAACTTTTAGTTATTAATAAATCTTGTGAACAAAGAATACTTTTGATATTTTAGATCACAAACTTTTTCAAGCATTTTATTATAATTTTCACAAAAAAAGACACATCTAGGATTTAAATAAAATTAGTCTTGACGGATCTAACGCGCGTATAATTGAAGCTATATCTCACATAATACATTTTAATTTAAACGTGACGTTTAGAATGCTTTGCAGAATTACGTTTACGGTAATACGAGAAGTAGGTAGGTCTGTTAGTAAGTCAGTTAATTAGTCATCTACCCCCAACGGTTTCTAAGATTCCGGGTATAGAGTACAGAGTGAAGACAAAATGAACTAACAGTGTGCACTGTGAGACTTCAGGATATTGTTATACGCGAGTTAGATCCGTAAAAAAATATTTAATTTAAATGTTTACTCGTAAAACAAAAATATTTTTTTATTTATTTATAATAGACAGATTGGTAAAATGCTTGTAGGTTTTGTAAAGACCGACAATAATATAACGTAGTAATATAATGTAATTACCAGTAAGAAATCAGTAATTAATATTGGGACTCGTAAACCAAAAGCAGACAATATTGGAATCGATTTTCTATATCAATTTCCTTGTATTTGAATACGTCATTACCCTTACAAGCTCGGGCGCCTATCAGTTGTTCTCGTGCCATTACTTCATAACCCGGCTTTATAACAAGCGTGATTATTTGTACAAAAGCTTCGCTCAAGTGGAACGTACCTACATTATTTGTCTACTAGAAATGCGATCTACTGAAATATGTTAATTAAACTTGAACACTGCTTTGTAGAGGTTTCATATATTCACTTGAATTTTTATTAAAATATTCCTATACATTTTTAGATTTTATTGTAAAATATAACAAAATATACAGTAAGTTTTTTTTACTCAACATTGAATGCGTCAAAAAATATGAAACTAATAATTTACTCCGCAATAATCCAAAATGTTTTAATAACCAAATTATATTTTTTTATGTATTTTACTCTTTTCTAAAATATTCTACTTCATAATATATTTTTATATATAATGAAGTAGACTATTAAACGGTACTTCATGGTGAAGTATATCAACGTTTTACGAAGTGGGATCGCGTGCCGCAAAAGATTTACAGCTCAATCCAGCAATCAGCGAAACACTTAACTAGCTGACGATAAGGTGTCGGAAAATGATTTCATCCTTTTATTTATTTGACTAAGACGTATTACATTTATATCTGTTTATTTACATACGTATTACATTGGTTGTTGATTGCTTTGAGTTAGTTTGGGCTTTTAATATACACTTTTATGTTATGTGTAGGCTCTTCAGAAAGCTTATCTGAAAACGAATGAAAATATAGCTTACGTATTCGTCTTCTGAAATAGACGAAGACTGGTTTGAAATTAATTTATTACAAATTTCTTGGCTAGTGACTATGGAGCTGCTTTTAAATCAAATATAGTTGAAATACATTGTATAGACAATTATTATTTTAGTTAACATTCATAATTGATTATAAAGCATATATGTTTAAGTTTATGTTTAAGGTATACGTAAACATGTTTGGAATTATAGACATATTATATTTAAATAATATGTAATATAGAAGCAACAACAGTTGGGAGAAATTCTAAGCGTAGTTTTGAAAGGGTCGCTTCGGGTCTGCGGTCCACCTAATACGGGGATTATCACTCTGTAACTTCACATTTCTATTTGTTCTTATTTTTTACCACACGGGCATACATTTAATGGAAGATATATATTTTTTTTATTTATCGTAAGCGGAATAACATATACGTTTAGAGTAGGTATTTCCGTAAATTAAAATAAAATAAAAAAATATTTTCTACACAAAAGTCTTTCAGTGACTTCACTTCAAAGATGGCGTTCGGTGCAGGCTTCTGGATTAATATTTTCATGTTTTCATTTCATTTCATTTCAATTCAATTCATCATTTTATGTTATGTGGTTCTTGAAAGTCTGTCACAAAAAAGAACAGTACAATGTGTCACAAACAATAAGACACAATAAATTTAACACATTTTTTTATTAAGTTTTTAATTGCTTAAATTATTTTAAAAAGCAACTTTCAGAGTAATACTGTTTTAGAAATAAACACCAACAAGTATGTGTATGTACGAGAATGCACGTTGTATTTTATATGAAGATATTGTGCGGTCTGAGCTTCCAGTTTATTATTGGTGGCGATAAAACCTGAATGTCTTGGAGGATACAGTACTAGAAATCCTAGGGTATGTCCGTATGCGAAATGTATAATAAAAATATTTTATATAAAAGCACTTTTATTATAGTTACATTTTTAAATATATTTGATCAAATTCTAAAATAGCCTAACCAGCCAACATGTTTAGTGTATACGACATCTAGAAAAGTGGCAGCATTAATCTGATCTCCGGCAGCAAATAGCTCTCGAATGCGGTGGACAAGGGTAATGTGCCGTATAAGGAATAGTTGGAGCAGAAACTGGGCGACCACCTTCAGGACGGCTTAGTTATTTACCAACTTTCATATAATATGTCAGATACAATATAAAATTAATGTAGCCTTTTACGAACGATAAACGGGAGCTTAAAAATTATAGCTGAATCGGGTTATTTTTATGGTGGGACCAATTTTTATATTATGTTGATGGTTGAGCTATAAATGGGACTTATTAAAACGTTATTGCTTATTTTTTTTAAGCAAATTATATTTTATTAAGTTATAATTCACGAACACATCATACATTTGTATTTTGTTTGTACTTCTTGGACAAGTATCTGGAAAATTTCATTCTATAGATGTGGGAAATTTTCCATACGTAAAATTAAATTCTGTTTAAATATGTTAATAATATATGAGATAATTTTGGGTTTATTACCAGTCTATAGATCTGTTTACAGTCGACTGAGATTCTAATTCAGTGGACACAATGTATTTACACAATCTCGTGGGTTATTAGACTATTATAGTATATTACAAATATTTTAGTGAACTTAAAATATATTAAAAAATCGGAAGCTGTACATTAGTTAACTTATTTGTAACTATAAAAATATATAATTTATTTATCTGTCCGCTTTTGTAAATAAATCTTACGGGTACAATTTCACATTTGTAAATAACGGATTCTTAACCAAATTAATTTAATAAAAATATGTTATTATAAAATAAAGAATAATTTTTCGGCTGAGTACACAGTTTTTTGTCCTATTATGATTTAAACTATCTTAAATAAAAAAATAACAATTTATATGCGCTCAAAGTTCAAATTTCAACTGTAAATCTTTTATAAATATATATGGTGTAATTTTATATTTCATAAAGCTAAAACCATAACCGCCAATAAATAATGGAAAAAACACGAACACCATGTATAGGAGGGAAATTGTGTTTGCGTTAAAGAGGAGTTTTCAATTTGTACAAGTAGTGAACTAACTTAGATAAGATAGGTTCATATGAAAAAAAATAATTTCAAAACAGATATAACTAAATTATTCACAAAGTTATGACATCCCTTCCGCATAATTTATTTTACTAATATACGTCATTGACCTAGTAACTGACCGTATGATTATATCCGAATCAGTGGCATTATGCTGTTACGTATATTCCGTATTATGATCAAAATAACATTTCATATTAATACAGAAACTGAAATTCCCGAAATAATCCTAAAATTAATGTGTATTTATCTTTCAAAAACAATTTGCAAAAATTGGGACAATAAACCAAATCAGTCTCACTAAGGGTTGAAAATATCGAATACTATATTTCTTTATTCAAAAGAAAAATCAGTTCCTCTGTATTCACTCACAGCAGAGACATTCGACAGGGACAAGGATATCAGACTCTTATTCATAGTACTACATTTTTAGTCAAATCGGTTCTGCCATTACTCAATTCTTTTCTACATTAGGGCAGTATTTTCACTTGACAATCCTTTACAATACACCTCTATTCAATAAATATTCTGTTAGTCTGCTTTACCTATAATAACTTCTTTTTACTATTTTGCTATCTTAAAAATGCACTGCTTTTGTAAAAAAAAATAGTCAAATACTAACGGCCTCAAATAAAAAAATGTTTTCATCCCCAAATTAAATCCGTACACATAAAAGTTCCTGGCGTCTTTTTATGCTCACTTACTCTCAGGCGTACCATCAATAAAATAAAAATAACCTACAAAATCACTTTTTATTAAACCTATCCTTAATTTATTACAACACAGATTTCGAATCAATTCATGCGTTTAATGAGTATTGTTTTAATACACAATAATGACCCAGAGACCTAGATTTCAACCCGTCAATGCAGCTCTTCAGATATTACATTGATTCCACCACTCGAAATATCGCCCCAAATCCATGCTCTAGTTTTCGATGACATTATCACGAATCTTATGTCAAAAACAGGAAAACTAACTACAAACCATACCGAAATATACGACCTCTCATTTTTAAACATATAAATCTTTATTACGCGTGTATATCATTAAACTCCTTTTAAACTGCAGACTGGATAACTTTTCATTCTTTTTTGGTAAATTTAATTTGATATCTCTGGATCTATCCATCAAATTAAATTAAGATTAGATTGCGATTGAGAAAGATTTACTATCACAAATTAAATTGAGATATCAAATTAAATTTGTGATTGTAAACCATCCGGTTTACAATTACAAATGGAGTTTGAGATGGTGGTGGAATAATTGACAAGTTTTTTAAATTTAGGTTAGAGCAGCCTCTATTTAGCCTATAGCTACAAAATCACACTAATACGGATTTTGATGAAGTTTGGTATACAGACAGGGTACGAGCTGACTTGGGTGATAAGATACTTTTTATCCCGATTAAATACTCCCTAACTCAAAAACGGATAACCGATTCAGCTGAAATTGTTGGGGAGGCACCTTAGGGTTGGGAGACGGACAAAGGATACTTTTTATCCCGTGCGATCACGTATATTTATTTATTTTATTGCAATTTATTTTATTATTATTTGACCGTCACCATTCTCTGTTAGTTCTATACTATTCTAATAGATGGCGGTATAGGCGTATTTGAAGAGTAGATTGAGTAAGTATCCAATAGATGGCGCTCTGGTAAAATACAAACGTTTGATATAAGCTAAAACTTAATAAGATAGATAACCAGCCACGTGTTGCTGAGGGTGAACTATAAGTTAAATTTATATTATAGTAAACACTTCAATATATATAATATTTTTTATTCTATTACGCCAGGTGATAATCTATGAGTATTTAGCGACTATTAAACATCAGACTAATATATATGTAACATTGTTAAATATGAAAGTAAACAAATAACTTATTCATTACGAATTTATAATAGATTTTCAGCTTTCAGAACTCCTTTTTAATTTAAACTAAGAATAATCTTATATTTTGATTTTGATCAATCTATTCTAATATTATAAAAAGTTAAAGTTTGTATGTTTGTGGGTTTATAATTTATAAGTTTATATATAGTAAGTTATCCAAATTTAAAAGTGTCTTAAACAATATTTAGGAATAACTTTAATGTTGGATCCAGGTTATATTATAGGCTGAAATAATGATAGGGCTTTTCGTAGAGAATAATTTTGACCAAAAAAAGCTCGAGCGAAGGAGTTTCTTACGGGCTTTATGTTCTGAAGTTCTTACGGACGCAGTCGCGGGCAACAGCTAGTAAAATATAAATAAATAGTAGTGTTGCATGAAAAAATATTTTAATTATCATT
Organism: Dircenna loreta; assembly: GCA_963555665.1. Lineage (NCBI taxonomy): Eukaryota > Metazoa > Arthropoda > Insecta > Lepidoptera > Nymphalidae > Dircenna > Dircenna loreta. The sequence continues at coordinate 1,649,442 of OY743098.1, forward strand.
TTTTTAATTTTAAAAAGGAAAAGAATACCGGCCAATATTTTTTTACAAATTTTATAAGGAAGTAAAAAACGTTAGCTCCTCATCGCAATAAGTAATTTATCATGTATTTATAATTATAGAATATGTTTAATACAATTAAATTGTAATTTCAAAGATTTTTTATTAGCCCATTTCTTATAGCCCATCAGCTGGTGAAGCGTCGAAAAATAGGCATAAGACAGCCCACCAAATCTAATGTCATTCAAGACATGTTTGATTAAAAGCCAAACCTCAAAGGTTCTCTCAAGTTTTTATTCACTAACATCCAAAGCTCCAATCGTTCTTGATATATATTTTCCATTGTGACTATGAAAAATCGAAAATATTGAAACTTAATAGCGATGATTGGGATTTTGATCTCACGCGTACAAAGTATATATTTTATCGTATTCTGAATAACCGGTGGTATTGTTTAAATTGCTTTGCCAAGTAGAAAGGAATATTTTTACATATTTTAGATTTTATATTTTTTTTCATACATATTTGCAATGAAAATCGAATACTGAATACCACCCTTGATATTTTTGAAATTCAACCACGTTGCAAATTACCATATACGGTTATATGAAGCGCGATCCATAGGCTTTATTGCGTGCCGCTCAATAAACTTACAAAAATATATTAAAAATTCTGATCTCTAATATATGACATACAAGATTGGATCAAAAGCATAGAAATATGACGATTTAGCTGATATATTTATATTATATCATAAAAATGGTTGTGATAAAAGTTATCGTGTATTGGGGAAACATGTCAGCAGTAGAGCTTAAATACTATGCCGTGTATTGCTTCAGTCGCTTTTATATTAAATTTGGATCCTGTTTTAAGTCTGGCTATATATATATATATAATGTTCAAATTCATCATAAACTTAATTTCTGAAATAACAATAACTTTGAAATAGCACAGTTACCAAACTTACACCATACTGGTTTAATATGCATAATTAAATATACAAGGAATGAAATAATCCTTTTATGGGTTATTACTTAGTTAAATGGCAGTTTTCGAAATACTTCGTGATGCTTGACGAAAATGTTTTTAAATACGGATGTTTGCAAAAATAGCAAACATTTTAAAATACACAAAACTTATTTATAAAGATAATAAAAAAAATAATTAATTTATTAACTTTGTTAATAATAAAACGTAATAGCAATGCGAGGAAAATAATAACCTATTATTTTTGCGATAAATAAATATCGTGACAATATTTTTAAGTACGGAGGTTGGATCAAATAGCAAAGATATTTTTAAATAATAACAGACATCTTACTTTACTTAAATAAAACAAATAATTAAATATTAATAAATTATGTCAAAATAATATAACGTGATAATTATGTAAAAAAAGATATTTTCATGGAAGTATATATACTTTACTTTACCCAGATTTTATAAGTTGCTTAATCCGCTTATATAAACCACAAGACTTTCACAGAAAATATATGCCAGATTACAGGGTAATATTCAGTTTAAAATAAAATAACATTAACAACGAACATATTATATAACATTCGGAAATTTAATCAGGATACAAAAACAAAAGCTCAAAAACATCCTTTTTGATTTTATCATTTTGCTTATGTTTATGTCCGTGGATAATTTGAACTTATTATAAAATCGAAATCAGATACTACAATTATTTTTAAGAGCACACCATCTGCTAGATCCTCTCGTAAATAGTAAATGTTTCATCGACAGACTTTATTGGATTGAAAAAATACGTATTGCAATGTTTCATAATTTATATACTTTAGATACGAGCACCGCATATAATATAACACGTACAAACTCTCAATACTATAATAGAATATGTAGTGCAACGTTGAGTGACGCGTAAATAACCTTACCATTACGTGTGCACTGTCTGCATTGTTACAGGGTTCAGGCTTCTCAACACTGAATATGAAGCATATATATAAATAAAACATTGTTATTTTGTTTCAGCCTAAAAATACGAAAATACCTTTCAGTAAAAACAACCTCCATTAACAACACCTTATTTATAACCTTCCCTTTGTTTCATGTATTGTCCTCTCCTATTCTACAATGTTCTATTTCCAGCGAAACAATAGCACAAAGTTAAGGGTAAACTGAAGTTTTGAAATTTTTATAATGTCTGACCTTAGTTGCGGGTATGACCTAGAAGCTGGGGTGAAGCTTAAAAAAATAATAGCACACGTACAATATGCCTGTATGCTCATAAATATTTGTTCCACATGCGACTTGAGCTTGGAGCAGCGAACAAATACCGATTTGGACGTAAAATTCTGAATACGCCTTCTGTAAATATTGAGATTCGATCAGAGTCCAAATCAGGTAAATAAAATAAAAAAGGTTGGAATGAAATGATGCCGAAACGTGATAGGAAATTCTTGCAAGGAAAACATTCTGGCGCAGTTTTATTATATTTTTTATTAAAAAAATTATAATCTATCTCATTCACATAAATAATTAATACAAAGATGTTTATTATTTTGTAATACTTTGCAAAGAGATGTTATTATTCCTGATTCACTTCAAACTCCATACAAAGTATGATGTATGTTTTATTCAATTAAGTTTTTAAACAGTTAAAATAAAATTATTCTGATAACAAAACGACAGAATATATTTTTATTTCAACAGATCTTGTATATTTAGCATCGCCTTTGGTCATTTCTAACACTGGTTTCTATAAAGTTGCTGCACAAGACATATGGGACAATAGGAAGAAAATATCGTATATTTTTAACGTACAGAGAATTCTTGGGTTGGTGACGTTCGCAGTTGCCACGTGTGTTTAAACGACAAAGACAACTTAAAGACAAATATTTTTATAGAAATCTCATACCTTTTACAGAAGAATTGTAAACGTATTTCGTTGTTTAGTATTGCTATTTTTAATCTTACATTTATTTTATAGAAAAGTTATATTAATACTTCATAATGTTTTCTTTTTCATATAACTAAATAATATAATGTTTGTGAGATAAATGTTTTGCTTGTAAATTTTATAACTTTACTCATTGACTTAATGGTTTGCTATTTATAACGTTTTCCTTTACATTTACTCGATCCATGACAGTTAAGGCTCGCGATAATTATTCAATAAAAGCTATCATTTGTCAACACTGTCCAAATGTCAGCAAGTAGACACTGTGATGACTAATGCTACAATGTTCCACCCATTTGCCTTGAATTCCTTTATTACCTACTTTTTACCTGGTGTCGCTGAACCATTATTCACTTTATTGTGCTATCGTGACACGTTCGTGACTTTTGTTAGAAATATTTATTACTAGCTTTTGCCAACGGCTTTCTTGACGGGTAATAGGGAGCAGAGAATTATTTAGAAATACGGATGACTAAAATTATAGTGGCATCGAACTCAAATTCTGGCAATGATTGGTGGATAGAGAAGCTATGATTTTTTCGAAATAAAAGGTCGTTTAATGATCATGGACTATTAGTGTTTATTACTATAACAAACTATCCAGAATTTCTTTCACGATTAGTGGATTGACCCAAACATTCATCTATCTAAGGATAGAATATTTAAAATAAGAATAATTTCATTTATTATTTTAGTATACCCTCGAATATCAAATTTGTAAATGGTAAACATTTCTGTACACACAAATCACAAAGTAAATTATGGCAGTGATTCCATAATTCACACATGTAGACATTGTTACACCAAATATTTTTCATTTTAACGTACATATTTTATGTACAATGTACTGTATGTTTATCTATAATGTACTCATAAGTAAGAATTATTGGTATCCTTTATAAACTCTATGTATGTTAATTATAAAAATAATTCAACTGCAAGATGCTAAAAAGTATTCAATGTAATACACAATTAGCTCGTTTTTTATCTATTTTTCTGATCGTTAAAGTGCTAATCACAACTAATAAAGGGGTGGAAATGAAGGGAGCCTCGGTAACGGGATCGCTGGCATTTATTAGCATTTGAGGATGTATTTAAACCGCTTGGGGATTTTTTGCGTTGAAAGTAGCGTTGATTTCGCAGTCATTATTCAAATAAGTTTTTGTAACACCTACAAAAGTACGAAAAAAGTTTTACTTAGAAATTGAATTTTAATAATTTTATATGTTTTATTTTTATGTTTGTATTTAAAGGTTATATACTTGTATTAATATGATTATCGAAAAAAAGATTCAACGAAAAAAACATTTTTTTTTGTCAAATATCTTTAATTACCACTTCAACTGTGTTTTATAATCTGGTAATAAGTAAACGAAAAACTTCGTTAATAATTAAGAAACTTTATAATGGCTACCTTATCTAGATTTATATATATGTTGAAATATCATAATATTAACCTGTGTAAACACAAATGGCCCAAGCTACAAGTATATATACGTCCATACTATAAGTACATATATATAGACATGTCAGTAGTATTTTTAAAAGCACCATGCCGATGAGCGAAATAGAGAAATTGTATTGAAAGTGGGCCAATTTATGTAACTTATAATCTATACATATAATAAAAAGAGTAATAAAATTGTAACATTGTTTTTTTTTATCTTTTTCTTATTTATTTTGATCTATCTTATCTATTTTCATGTAAGTTTATAAAACTATTTTAATCAAATTATTAAATTAATATTTGTGTAAAATATTATCTTAAGTATTTTGATATAAAGTTCCTTCAAAAGTGGATAAAATTAAAAAACGCTTAACATAAATCTTAAACAAATCGTTTGCATTATTAATTGTGTTTTCAAAGAAGCATGGCAAAACACGCAGTCGGTTTCTCAGCACTTAAACTTTTATTTGCGGTGAATGCGTAATGGCGCGTGTATTCGAAGCTCTTTCAAAAAAAACGAAGACTTTTTTGTCAGGCTAATGGCGGCTTACAAATTTCCAAGACCTGCAAGATTATTTTCTGTATCATAGTTGCCTACACATTATTCCCGATTTACCTTCAAGAGAATAAATAAAATCTCTGCGAGGATTAGCCTTCATTTTGAAAAATGTTCGTGATGAATAAAACCTTTTTAGCGTACAAACTATACTGCCTGTTATAATCGAAACCTTTTAGCAGCCGACAACTTTTTTGTCTTCTTTTAATTTCCTTTATGAGCTCACAATTGCCTTCATAATGGTATCGTACCTTTCATTAAGTCTCATTTGAGCCCCTGAATGGTGGTCTCGACTCATAATGGGAGGAAACGTTAGACGTTATACCCTTAAGCCTTTGTGTATACTTACAACGTGCTCTAGCTCCTTTCATGGGTCATTCGTGCTTGCGCACCGTACTTCTATAGCGCTTTATTAATAAGCGCCCTCAGTGTAATAAATATTTGCGTGCAGCAGCTATTTTCAACTCATTTGCGGACTGAGATTATCTTCTGTTTAAAATGAAAGATGAATTAAAATCTATCTGAAAAACTTTATAAACACATTTAGATAAAAGTATTCATTAAAAACAATATTTTTAAATAAATTAAAACTATGAAAGCATTATCTGTAACATGGTATCTTTATAACGATAATAAAATTTACTCGTAACGAGAAAATGTTTTTTGTAATAAAATGGAAAATCCTGTAAATTACTTTTCAATTTCTCCAACACGTCTTTTCTCATACGTGTCTATTTATCGTTACGACGTCAACAAAATTCATCAATCATACGCCTAGCCACAGGCGGCTCGTAAAAAAGTAATATGGAGTTACCTGAAAATTAAATGGAAGTCAGTAAGAGATAAAAAATGATTAATATTCTTAAGCATTCTCGGGAAAAACTTTTTCAATTCTTTACCTCAGCGAGATAGGTAGCGAGTGAACTTTTTTAAGAGATGAAGCAGAGTGGCAAAGTCGAGATGTAACGCTTTCAGACGGTCTCGAAGAAGCGGCAAAGATGAATGGCTTTCAATATGAAATTGAATTCCGCGGTTCATTGCTTTTCAATTTGTTGGGAACATCGCTCGGCGTTTACCTCCGATACCTCAAGAGGTGCTGGCATGTTATACACAATACATTACAAAAAATATCATTACGGCGTACATTGTATTTGAGTGGCTTTGATTATATTGTAATATAGTTAAAATAATGTTATTTTTTATTGATTGAAAATATCTATCAACATGTTTTGGTATGTAAAGCTTATTTAAAAAAATATATACATGTAGAATAAATAAAATACGGGCTGGATTTCGAATCCGTGAACTTTGAAAAACCGTCCTTTCGCTCTACCAATTGAGTTAGAGCTTCGCTGCAGGACTCGGTTAACTAAGAAATTTATAAATATTCATTCTTATCGGAGGTTTTCTAACTTATGAAATATTTTGTTTGATGGTAAAGACAATTATATGTAGAATGCTAAATTTATCAACGCATTTGAAGATACGTTTTTAGAAAAGATTTGATATAAAGTTATCGGAATGGTTGCGGATACAAATTTCTACCCGAAGCGGATTTTTTTCATTCCTTAATTATTGAAAAATACTGTTTATTTTTTTTTGCATAGAAGCCATTTCATGCTTATTTAAATTAAAAATAAATAAAGAATTGAAATTCATTAACAATTGCAGGACCACTGTGATACCGTCCGAATCACTCTACCAACTAAGCTACCGTGTTTTTACACGCTTTGAAGAATTTAGCATTCTGTATATAATTGTCTTTATCAGGATTAAGTTGAAATTATTTATGTTTCTTTCAAAATAATAAGTATAACATGTTTCAAGTCATTCCCCTCACTAATTAGATCTCTGTATATGCGATATATTTTGTAAAATAAGCAAATTATTTAAATATGCCTTTATTTTACTTTGCATATTTACATTTGCGTATATCATAAAGCGAATTACGGATTCTCGTATCATAAAGGTAATTCGGCCTGTTTAATTCCAGGGCCACCTGCGTACCTGCAATATCAGATACACGTATATTGGACTAATTTTGAACACGATACCGTTAAGCGTAACTTTACTCCAAACATCCTCGTCTGATAGGGTTACCAATCCTCACATGTACGATATAACAATTTAATTATAGTTATACAGCTTATATATATAATTAAGTTCTATTCAACATATTTTTTATTGGTGTCACGATATAAAACTCTTGTTACTTTGTTTTGGAGTATTTAATTTAACCAAAAAGAATGTATATATCGAGTAAATAGTTTCTACATTTCCGTGTTATAGTCTTGATAGGAAGGAAAAGAAGAGCTAACCCTAGCAACAATATCGGGCTCCGCTATAATCGTTGAATCGTATTACCATTACGACTGTCCACGGTGCCAGCTGCTTCAAACAACTTTATTTCAGAAACGAGGGTTCCTACTGGAGTTTAATTCGATACTACGTCCTGTTGTGATCGAGTTTCAACTTATAATGATTCAAGTTGAAAAATAATAACTCGTCTCTAGTGGTTTTATTGAAAATATTGGTTATTCTTAACGATAAAATCGGAATAAGAACGATCTGTTATATTTTATTGAAGAGAGTTTCATATCGGTGAATCTTTTTGAAGTAGACTCGGCTTCCAGTGAAGCAAAAACGTTATTGTTATTGTATTACATTGTATGAAACCAGTTAATGCTAGCAGCTTTCCTTACGTATAATACAGTCTTGATTTTTTATAATATTTATGACATTATTAAAAGTTTTATAAATACAATGATAGATTATTTTTACAATTAAGGGGATGAAAAATTAAAAATATTTTCAATTACTCTGAAATTAGTCTATGCCTCTCAATGTACTTTATCTACTATTATTATGAAATATGTATTTCATAATGTTGAAATATTATATACAATATCATTCAATAGCTTTATTTCTGTAAGACATAACAATATTACGCTAAAAGGTTTCTATTTTCCATCCTTTGAGAGCGTTTCGAAGTGATTCTATAAAATTACATTAGAGGTTTAAAAGCACTTACGATACATTTTTCTAACTGGCGGAACATTATATTATAATCTTATACTTTTGAACGAAACATTGTAGGCCATTAGCAGCTCCGCACTTGCGTGAAAATTACAATTCATGTTAACTTATTCGTGTTTCCAAGCGCTAACGTCGCTAAATGAACGCTGACAGCAATATATTCGTTTGCTGGTAAAATAGAGCCAGCTAGGCTGTCTTAATTAAATTGCCTGCTGTAATTTCATAATCGTTGAAAGCAATTTAACTTAAGTAAACAAAAGCACAATATAAAGATATTTAATTTTATAAACCTGCACGTCCATTATTACATCGTTCCATTAATAACACGCCATCATTAAAGGGTGAATCTATGCACGACAATTTGTTATTATAAATTCGATTACAGCTTTTGAACCCCTAGTAAATTAAAGCAGGCGAAATTCCAAAGGGGAACATTATTATGTTACCTGAAAATCTGTAGTGTGAAATTACATGGGGCTAAATCTGCAGAGGATACCGGCAGTGAGATAGGCCGCTTTGAAAGTTTAATGTAACGACCCGTGGTGCCTAGGAAAATCCTGCTCCTGATTTCGGTTTTATGCGGCTTCTAAACTAAAGTGCTCATTTATGTGAATAAGTTAGAGTAAATACAATTAACATCTCGATGTTCCTGGAAATTGATTTTATCCCACGGCGTATAAAGTATGCGTTTGTAAATGTTTATGAAACGTTCTATATAAAGTATTCTAGTATTATAATAAAATATCTAAGTAAAGTAAAATAGATTTATATAAATAATTCGTCTGAAAAGTTTAGTGAAGGAATATTGTATTGTGATTTGAACTACATCCTTGAGTTCTTAAATTGCAGTTCTTTGACATATTAATAGTTGGAATAGACCAGAATGCCAACTCCTGTAACTTTCAGTATAAACTTTGTGGGCATTCGTCTAAAACTTTGGCACCTGAGTCTGTCAAGACTTAGCAACGCCTATGCAAAGTGATGCACTGCGCTTCAGAGTAACATGAAATATATTTGCGACAGCGAACTTAGTTTTAAAACTTTCGTAACATATGACGATGACAAAGGCCTGGCGTAGTTAAAAAATATTTGTATATCTTTCTGAATTTTTGTAGTGTATTTGTTACATTTAAATAAATAAATTCTTTTAGATATATAAATCCACCCTAAGTAGATTTTGATGGAATATTCAAAGGAAATCATGTCTTTTGTATTCCATTAGCATTGAGGTGGCGCACCTTACTTCATGAGTGGTCTCCAGCCTTATTAAAATTCTATCTAAATGCATTCCAAATGACTCTCCCAGATCAAAGTAATTTAGCAAGATGGGGTAAAGCTACCGAAAAGTCTTGCAATATCTGTGGGGAGGCGGTAGGAACGGCTAAACACTTGTTGGTAGGGTGTAGGGTGCTATTGGAAAAAGGTCAATACTCGCGGCGCCATGATAAAGTATTGGAAATCATACGTGAAGCGGTTAGTCTTTCAGTAGCTAGAGCGCAAAAGGGTATAACAACCACCAAAAGATTCATAGAGTTCATTAAAGAAGGCTCGTCTAAAAAAACAAAACAAAAGCCTCACTCTATCTTAGAGGCGGCTCGCGATTGGACTATAATGATGGATACGTATGAGAAACAGTATAGAATTCCTGAGGATATTGTTGTCTCGTCATCCAGACCGGACATATTCCTGTACTCTAGACAGTTAAAGCGCGTGATACTTGTGGAGCTTACTGTTCCGTGGGAAACTAACATTCCCAAAGATCACACAATTAAAGTAAACAAGTATTACGAACTGACCAACGAACTGACCAGGAATAGGTATATAGTTAATTTGTACGCGGTAGAAGTGGGAGCGAGAGGTATAACAGCGAAATCTCTCTATAACCTACTTAAAGATCTTGGCCTCTCTAGAACTATCATCAGTACATTTCTAGAACGTACTTCAAAGGCGGCATTAGTAGGTTCATTCCAAATTTGGTTAGGTAGGGAAAGGAGCGCAACCAGTTGAGGTGAGCGTGAATGCGCATTTTAAAGGGGCCCCTTAAACCTACACTTGGGTCGCAAGTCCCAGGGGCTGTTTGCGCTCCTCTCCCTGCAACGCGATGGGCCCGGCACCCGCACGGTGAATCCATGGAATGCTAAGAAGCTTCGTCTCTTCTAATTCTGTGTATATATTTATACATTTTTTTAGTAACATTTTATATATTTATTTATGACAAATAAATATATAAAATGTTACTAAAAAAATGTCAGAAAGCAACAACAATGATGACATTGTTGTTGCTTTCTGACGTGTTTTAAGTTTAACGTACATGAATTGTGTTTTTTTTTATTCTTCCGTTAACTGAAAGAGATCTCTTTCAAGAAATAAGTTATCCAATGTACAAAATTTCTATTTTGAATGCTTTTTATAAACATGTCTACATAAATAATAAGGTACGCATATATAATAAGGTTCCACAAGATATCTTAGACCTTCCTTTTCTTGCGTTTAAATGTAAAATTAAAAGTATTCTGTTAAAAAAAGCTTATTATAGCATACAGGAGTTTTTGGTTGATCGTATTTCGGTCAACTAAAAGGTTAGGTTGTGGAGCTTCGCTTTTTGGATATTCTAATGTATACTTCAAACATTGTTAAATTGTTTTTAAAAAAGCAACTGTTGAGTTTCTGGCCAGCTCTTCTCAGCAGAGCCGCATTCCGAGCTGGTGGTAGCTTACTCACGGACTGACATACTACACTGACATTTTTTTTTAATGTAATGTAATGTAATTGACGATTCAAAAGTGCATGTAAATGCCTACTTGAATAAAGATATTTTTGATTTTGATTTTTGATTTTGAAATAAATAAATAAAAAAAAAATTACAATATATATATGGGATTGGAAATAATGTTTATTCGTAGTAAAAGTATCATGTAATCAAAAAATTAATTATTAAACCAATATAAGTAATTAAAGAACATAAATATCCTATATTACAATTTTAGCGAACGTGACGTCATTACTGCTTTTACTCCAGTAACCTACACCTAGCAAAAAAGACTCCAACGAGTGCTTGGAGCCCAACGAACCGCCGCGTCGTTACGGCTCGAATTTCATGTCTCATAATTCTGCACTGCAGATACTCCCTCGAGATCTGTAGCGGGAAGAACTCGGGCCAGGGTTAATTAAGCACTAGAGAGTGTGAAAAACTTAACACTTACCCTTTAAAAATGTTTTACACAGCTTACTGTACGATCTACCGCTGGAAAGGAATTTAATAAATAAATTTATCTTTTGATTATTACAGTGAATACGTGACAGTGTTTTAAATTTTTACATCTGCATTATTTTTTATGATGACTTTTTTGAAAAGTAGTGTTCGGTTAATTTTGAAATATACAAGCCTGTTACTATATATAAAAAATATTTTGAAGTTTTTATACTAATGTCATTTTTTGCTAACTTTCTTAAGACCGTTTAGAAAAAAACTGACAGAGTTAGAAAAGAAATTGCCTACTTTTTCGTATTTTATCGCATAGAGAACTTAATCGTTTTGGGCGAGGCCAGGGCTGACCACTGAACGAATATTTTCGCTAAACTACTACGAATAGCACTTTGTATCAAATAAATCTTTTTATACAATTAATTCCGACGAAGTTTGTTTCTAACTCCAGACAGGACAACAGTTAATTCTAAGGTCTATTGAGATTAATTTCACGTTACGTATTTACAATACTTGTTAATTAAAACTGAATCTTAAAAATAATTTTAGTTTTTTATATTTACTAAAATATAACTATTACTTAATTGCCTTATTATATATTATACGTTGACAATGACATCCCTTTTTATTTTTTATACCAATCGTATTGATTTAAATGAAAAATTATACTTTTCAGTTTTATTGGAATAAATCACCCATAGATTAAATTAATACAATATAATTATATATATACTAAATAACGTATATAAATAAGGTTATATTTAGTTATTGATAATTAGAATATAATAATGTAAATGAGTAAATGATAAGATATAAGTCAATCGAGCTTGCGATACAAAATTTATAACATCGTGGGGTGAATTAATGTTGAAAAGTGAACGCAATGCCAGCGCTGGTACGCAATTAGTCTCGTTATCGAGATCGCCCACTGCAACCCTGCAAACGTATCCCCGAGGTACGAACGCGAGTGTCAGATTCTTGCGATTTATTTACGGTTGATAATATTGTTATTTGTGCGCGCATTCATCCCTGGACGCTCGTAAATTTCAATTTTTAGTATAGTTATAAAGCTTTTTACAACTTCAGCAAAGTAAATCGAGATTTTAGTTTTCATACATACATTATAACACAATACTGTGCTTTATATACGTTTTATGTCCAATACGTCAGAGTAACCTATAACGAAATTATATAGTTTCTTTATTATAAGTAAGTGAATATTGATCAGATAGTTACAATACTAACCTAAGCAGTCATATTCTTTGAATTATATAAGTATAATACAAATATCAATTATTATTAGGAAAAAATTCTAACAAAACCCATCTAATTTTATTGTGGACTGTTTCTAAAGCAATTAATTGAGATCAAAAGATCTGGTGCCGATACAGAATAAGGACGTTAATTGGAAGAAGCGATTGATTGAGAAAAACTTTTCCAATAATATAATATCCTAACAAATTTGTACTGATAACTAACGAAATATATATATATATATATAGGTATTTGAAATATTGTGAAATATAATGATTTAATAAACACATAACTAGGTACATAATTATATTTCTTCTAAATACTTTAAATAGATTTATAATATATTTTAATATTAGCCTTTAACAGTACTTTATAAAAAAAAACCTGTGCAAAGGACTCGCTAACATAGTTTTAAAATACCTACAAATAATGTTTTTAAAATCTCCTTTTGTAAATAATTTAATATGACAAAAGATTTTAATACGTCAAAAAGAGGACGGATGACGTGTCCGTGTGTAAAAACAATGAATAATAAAAAAAGTACTGCTATAAGGCGTTATAGAAGTAAGTCATTAAAAAGCTTGTCTGTATCTTCAAACAATTTCCATCTTAGAATCAGATAATCTTATATAAGTTTTGTTTCTCATAATTAAATTTAAAAGACGTGCCCTAAAGAATAATAAAATACTAAATTGCTTTAGCTCGAGGAAAAGTCGGTGAAATTCAACCTCTACTTTAAAATACTTTACTAAGGTCTGGAATAACACCTTTTTTAGTTCATTATTTCTTTATATTGTAAATATAAAGTATGGTTTTATCGTTTTGCTGAAAATATACAAAGAAAAATAATAATTCGTTTCAATATTTACGAAAAATAATAAAATACGATTGCGGGGTGTAAAATAATATTAAAATCCACAACCCTAAATAGAAAAGCTCGATAAATAACTCATTATATAAAAAATAAAAAATATCAAAATATAAATAGAAACTGCATTAAAAATGATTTCAAAATATTAATATTAATATAGAATTAAATGCTCTTGCAATAAACGAACCTACCTAGATACCTACTCTGACTATAAATCCCTACTCTGACTATAGAACTACGACGTCGCTACCCGATCTGAGAAATGTAGCATTTTCTATACAATCTCTTTATCAGGACGGAGGTGACATCAGTTCCAATTATTTAAAAGTAAAATGAATTTGACTGTTTCTAAAAAACTAAACACAAATGACGTATTACTGTAGAAAAAAGAATTGACAGTCTTAAATGCAATCTATTCAATATCTGATAGTTAAGTAATCGAATAATTACAGTAGCCCTGATGACACTCCAATAACTTCCTAAGAATTTATTAAAAAAGCTGACACCTGCCTAGATTCACTAGGCTGTTAATAAAAGTTATAAGTATACAAGATCTCGTTTGCAATTTTACAAAGTTTCTCCGTGGCTAATAAGATATCTTCGGAGTTACTCTGATATAAAAAAGAATAAAATCTATACTTTCATATAGTATAGTATATTATATATATTATATAGTATCATATAGTATATTATATAGTATCGTATTAATTAATTTTCTTAAAATCGGTATTTCATGAAACAAATATACAACATAAAATGCAAAAATATGAATACGTGAAATTCAAAAAGATATACAAATATTTTACTATTCATACGAGTTGTATGTGAGGAATGCTTGAATTATTACTTTTACATTACTAATATGAAACCTCACTTTATACAGATTCAATTTAATAAATGGTTGCTACTTTAATATGATATACGACTTACGTTCAACATTAAACAAAGGCCATTACAATACAAACAGACACACGAGCAATTAAGTTTAATTATAGACCCTCATTTTACGAGGTCCGTACTTTATAGGCACTCTCCGGATAGTTTTGTATCCGTAAATTGTACCTGCTAGTATAAAATCAATGTTATTTCAGAGTTTCGAGATTATTCTATGAATATAGTTGAGAGGGCAGTTTGTTTATTTTCTTTCTTGGTGGATATAGGAAAGCTTATCGCCCGCGGCCAGCCGGGTTCATACGCGCCGGTCACCTCGCGCCTCTATTTGGGATATAAATCATGGGAAACACACATTTCCTTTCCGCAAAATGCTCAAGGCAAAATGTATTTTCTTGGCGAAACGTTATTCATAAGTGAAATAGGGTAAAGTAATATTACGGATATCGTTGTGATTGGCTTTTGTTTTTATTTGCATACTATATCATCGTTGTGTATTTTGATATTTTCACCTTTGTTCTTAAACTGTTTTCGCGAAAAAATTTCGCCAGGAATTTGCCGTACTTTTACATAACTGCGTCACTGTTAGTTAAAAAAACAATTAAATTGTAAAGACGTTCACTTGCGTAAAATAACAACTGAAAAGAAGACAAACCACAAGAAATTTAATAATGTATCCATTTTGTAAAATTTAGTGTTTCTAAAGATTTATAATAGCTACTGAATTCCAGGGCATCTATGGTAAATGGAGAGAAGAGTCCCTAACAAATTGAAAATCAATGAACCGCGGAATTCAATTTAATATTGTAAGCCATCTCTCACGTTGCCTTGTAAGGCGTAAGAGAGCACTTCGCGATATCTCTCTCTCTTTGACTCCGTTTCACACAAACCCAATATTCGCACGTTCAAAAGGCGTACCGGTTATATTGACTATAGAATATCACAGGAATTTTATGTTTCAGGAATGCTTTTGGTGTTGTATAATGTTCCTCGGGGACTTTGGGTCCTTTTTAAGTGGTGTAAAGTAAGTATTAATTAGGGTATTCGATTTCGTGTTTCCTAAATTCTGCTATGATAATATGAAGCACTTCTTTTATAAAAACGTTGAAAAAATTATCGTAAGAACCCGTTTAAGTGAATAAAATAAATCTGTAATATAATATAAAAATCAAATGGGAATGAAATACCTTCCTTATGAAACTCTTAAGCTTTTATTCAATTTAGTTATTAAGAATTTTGATTTCAGATGGCATCGTAACTATAAAATCAGTTTAAATAAATGTATAAACATATGAATTATAACAAAAAACGTTTTTTGTTAAAATCAGTACTAAAATTCGTAATCATATAACAATCTAAGAAATATATTGAGTGATTATTTCTATATAATACCTTTTCACGGAAAGGACTTAAAAGCTTTATAGAAACATTTCATAAAATATCAGTAAAAAATGAAAATAATTGTCTTTTCGGGAGTTATATCTCCAAAATTGTATATCATAATCGGATTGATTTCATACTATTACTGTACGAATGTTGTATATATGTGTAAAAAGTAACTTTTACTATTATTTTACTTCGAATTTCGTTTTGCTAAGCTGATCTGATCGAAAAATCCTAAGCATTATTGAGAAGAGCTTTGGTAATCTAAGAGTGTTGACAGTAAAAACGTTTAGAACTCGAGTAGTATACCTACAATGTTTATATTACGCCATCTATATTTTTACTTTAACCTTGCCTTGAATATTATATATAAAATGTCTTATGAAATCACATTTTCCGAGAAGATTTTTATTAAGATGACAATATCGTACTTTACCGTTGATATTGCCAACCTAGATTGTAAAAAGTTATCATATTCTATCTATCAACAGTACCAATATCATATATTATTATTCTGTGGCATTACATTTATATAAAGTAGAGATTTTATTATCAATAAAATACCTGTTCTTATTGAAATGTCATAACGCACGAGATAATTCAAAGTATTTATTACGTATGTTACCAAATATTATTCGGGGTTCAACCGAAATTAGTGTCACGTTTGATCAAGTACTTCCACAAATCATAGTGACATCGGCGTTATTGCATCGGGCTCAGAGAAATGCTCGCGACTTAGTAGGTAAGGAGCTATTCTCAAGGAATTCGCTTGATATATGTTTCCATTCTTCATCGTGGTTTCAACGAACTATACTTGATTCGTTCCGACTCTCTTCCTATAATAGTAAATTTCTGTCGACATGATAAGGTATTTGTAGCCATATCTTTGGAAATAAATCGTTTAGACATTTTACGGATCTCTATTATTTTCATTGCAATGTTTTCTTTTGAATCGTCTTATTATTAGAATAAATATGACAATAGGTTTGTTTCTTAGGCAATAATGTTTATACGGCTGATAGAATATCGTTAATAAGTGCTAATTTTGTTCGATGATTACCAACTTGAGTTACCATATCTGAAATAAAAAATTTTTTTAAAGGACTTCTGTTATATATTTATTTAGAACGCTTACATAATAGAAAGCAATCCACAAGCAATTTTATTAAATAAATAAATGTTTTTATTATTAAAATATCAAGAAATAACATATTTTCAGCAAGAAACGTGTATTCATCTATTTTTCGTAAGATGACTTTCGTCCCTTCGTATAACATGTCCGAAACACGCGACCCTGTTACATCTCAATTTTATAACGATTTCTATTTACTGGATATCTCTGAAAAACCTGTTTATATTACATATAGTAGGGCTGTTATGATGTCACAATTCTCTGATTCAAAATAGAAAATATCTCAAATATATTTCATACCTTCCAGTGTTAGTATAAATGTAAAAAAAATATTTATAAATAAATTTACTCAGATAAAAATTTTATTCCTCTTTTTTAATTTTCAAGTAATATAAAATAATTTAGTTTTTTTTTTATAAATATTAATTATTATCTATCATTAATGTATCAGATAATTTAATCCAAAAAATAAAATGACTAAATGTATTAAGCCTGATGTGTTTGAAAAGGTTCAGCTTAAAGGTTCGAAAAAAATTACGAATTTTTGTTTTTCACGGATATAAGTCTTTGATGTTGCAAATATTTGTATAGGATCAAAAAGGTGTTGGCCAATGCTACTTATTGTATGGGCATATGGATTTGTTTTTTTAGTAATAAAAATATTGTATTTGCCTAAAAAAATCTTATAATTGTATAAAGTTTTATATTAAAGTTGTATTGAAATCTTTAAAATTTTATTTACTGAACAATTCATCGACTTTACTACAAACTTTTACAATTGCTATACTCGTACTCTCGAAATTGTAATGTCAAAATTAATTCAGTGGATTATTTAATGTCTGATCATATAAAAAACTAGAAACTAATGCATTTTAATGACTTTTCATACGTTCCAGCTTTTACGAACCCAGGCTGTATTTCAATTAACTGTATTCGTAAACCAGAAACAGTTATTCTTAATTCCAGTAAAATCCACCATTATACCAAATTGAAAAGACACTTTTCATTGGCCTCAAAATATGAAGTCCAACTTGTCATATATGAAGATTTGATTTATTTTTACAGGTTTTTAATATTTATATTAGTAATGATGTTTGTGGGATACAAAATGACATATCTTTATATACTAGTAGTCGCCCAGTGGTCGAAATTCGACCATATAATACATTTAAATTGTAAGTGACTTAATAAACATTATTAAAATATAATATTCAAACATTATTAAGGTTCTACTATCGAAAACTAAACTACTATAACCACAGATTCGACCAAGACTGTTATTTGCCAATTTCCTTTTTGAACAAATTATACGAAATTAAAAGAAAGTAAAATAAAGAATATCTATTTAAAAAAATGTTTACTAAAACAAACCATGCTATAAGAGGATGCAAAACAAAAAAAATATGTGTTAAAAATACTATCTATTTAGAGCATTTTTTATCGCATATTGCAATAATTTTATTATTGATTTAAAACTTCTCTGAAAACAATAAAACTTTTTTTTGAGTACTCTATTTCTATGCACAAAATAAAAAAACAAAATATATATTTTTGATATGTCAATGTCAGTACTATAAAAGAAACATGTGTGTGTGAAATGCATGGTAGTGTGGGTAATGTTTTATTTATTGATTTAATGTACTTTATAAGCATTATTATTGAAAAATAATAGCGTTCTGCACTTCTCCTGCACATAAACTATAAGTGTGCCAAATTTTATGGTCCTGCGTCCGCTCAATTTTCGTAAAAAGGGGTCCAAAGTTTTAGCATCACGTATTAATATATAGATTCTGTACATCATGTAAATTAGTGATTAATGAAATCAATGAGTGATAGCGTACACTAAGCGAGATCAACAGATTGAATCATGCCAAAATAATGCCGTCAACCGAAATGAATAATTTAGTTATCGACGAGGATATACCGCCATTTTCCCAGCAAGGGATAAAGTAAATTGAATTATATGGTTCCAGATTGGTTCGTATCAAAGAGAGCCTCATCCGGTCTTAAATATTATATTATGTAAAATTTATAGACAATTTGAAAATCTAATCAATAAAGTGCAAGTAGTAATACTCTACTTATAATTAGGATTGCCTTAAATAACATATATATATATATATTTAATGTTATATAATATGTCAATAATAACATTATTTGATTAAATTATAATAATAAACAACTGTATCTCATGTTCAGTTACGTTTCGTTGTCATTTATAAAATATTACCTATAATTTATATAATATAATTCAGTAACGGCAATTTATCACTTTATATAAACAGAACACATTCATTGAATCGTATCATTAAATTATTAATATTGTAGTAGTAATAAATCAAGTTAATCTCGTTGTTAATATACATTTGTTACGGAGCTTTATAAATATTAATGTAATATTACCCCTTTCTTTGAAACCGTTTACATTAACGGCTAATTGCCTCAACGGCTTAAGCTTTGCATCCAGAAACAATATAATTATGTTGTTTATTTATATATATATATATATATATATATATATATATATATATATATATATATATATTGTTACTTTGTGTATTGTATTACTGTAATATATTAACATAATATTGAAATTTAAATTTAAAATATCTTTATTAATAGGAATTTACACGCACTTTTTAATTGTTACAATATAAAAATGTCAGTATGGTCAGTCCGTGAGTAAACTACCACCAGCTCGGAATGCTGCTCTGCTGAGAAGAGCTGGCCAGAGCAATAGTTGCTCTTTTTAAATTAATTTAACAATGTTTGATGCATACATTAGAATATCAACCAATAAGTCACCACCCTAAGCTTTTAGTTGATCGAAATACGATCAAGTAAAAACTTCTCTATAATAACAATTTTATATGGTTCAAATTTCAAAATAGGTTATATTACGACAAAAAAAATGTTTTAGGTTGAATATTTTTAAAATATTTCACTATAGTTTCAAAATATTCTACCACCAAAATAAATTCTTCAAACCCATAAATGAACTCAAGCACACGCGCCAATAAATAACATTCAAGAATAAAGCCTAACGTATGAAGTAAAACCTTTGAACAAACTGCAGAGTTCCATGATGCTGACATAGAGCTTTGCATGTAAGCAATAGAGTATTATACAATACACACACGCATAATTTACACACTATAAAGTCACAAACAACGTCATTTACACACTATAAAGTCACAAACAACGTCATTTATATTTCATAATGTCACATAGGTCATGTAAGTTCATATATGATTATAGAATAATCGATTTTGAATCACTATGTTTCACATGTTGTATAATAAATTGGATATAATTATTTATTAATAATATATTAATAATACATTAAAAATGAATAAAAAATGGGCGAGTCTTGATATTGATATATTCTTTAACTCTTCTTAGAAAAAAAAAATAGTGTAGTAGTTCTTTTGTTTTTCCTGAATTAATTAGGTATTACAAAATAAATTGTAAACTTAGATCTAATTTTATCTACGGATTGCCTCAAAGAACTTTAAGCCCTAATCTGTTTTCAATGAACTTTAATGACCTAAATAATACAATTATCTAAGTGCTAATTTTCTTAAATATGTTTATGTTAACCTTTAGAATTTTTCTAAGTGAATAATATTTTTAAAAAGATTCCATCGCTATCATAAGTCACTATCAATCGCTATCAAAAATCGCATCGCTAAAAATATGTATTTAACTAGTTTTCGCAAGGGTCTTTGGTCGCGCTGCTCAATACAAATAAGAAGTCATATAATGAAAAAACTCAGATTGTTAACTATGGTCAGACTTCGAATACCACAATGCCAACAAACTCATATTAGCTGCCCGCTATGATATATGTATATTACACGTAAAAAAAATCTATTTATTTAACAAAAACCTCAATAATGGCATTACATTGTGATAAAATCTATAGCCTACGTTAGATTCCAATCGTTAATTACACCAGGTTTTACGTGATATTAAACAAACAAACCAACGAGCTGGTAAAATATCAAAACATATCCGTGACTTATATTCGTTGCCTGAATTTTCATTTGGTTATTTTTCGAATGAGTTTTACCAATTACAACTAAACTAAAATATACATATAACATACAGACGTACAACAAACACGATCAAAATCTACCTAAGAGCCAATCGAAATATAATTTAGTTTAAACAAATTTAATCCTAGATTTCCGATAATCCTGCGTTTACATAATTTCACACAATTATATATGCAAAATAATACAGAGCTACCCTCAATTAGTTGGCGAAATTACTAAAACACGTTTTGCATACATTTTGCTATTATAACTTTTAATATCACACCACCAATAATTACGATACTTTATATTAATTGTGTTTAAGAGATTTCATTATAATAAACAATTCAATTACATTTAAACCGAATAATATGATTCATAATTCATTTGGGTACGTTAAATTAATAAATTTTACATACAAAGTGGCTGTTAATCCGATTTAAAAATGATTTATTATATAGTTTATTATTATTGTAGTGTATATATGTATCTTTATTCTCTGAGCGATAAATTCACATAAAATACATCAATTGGTATATAACAAATAACTTCTAGAAACTTTTTATTTTGTATGTTTTTTCTTCATGGATGTATCTACTTTGTTACGCAATGAATAAACTTTAATACAATCTTTATTAATCGTAACGTTCACAGTTTTCGTTAATAAGATATTACAGACTTAAGACAGCCGTGTAATTAAAGCGTGTTTCTCAAAAGTTGACCTTAACGCGCTATTTACGAACCTTTTAAAAGTAATTCAATTAGTGTCACGGTTCAGTTCAAATTACTCGGGCAGTTTAAATTAACTTGTTACGGGCGAGGTCGACTTTGGCCCTAAACTTGCCTAATTTTGTGAGCGCAACATCAAACTGTACTTCGTCCATATTACCCGTTGGTCCCACATGAATTTTGTAGACTAATAAGTTCGTGCAATGTTTATTTTACTTAACTTTGTGTACGCTACAATGATTTATGACTGCGACGAGGCCTCGCCTTAAGCTTTCGTTGTTATTATTTTAATCTAACCCTTATAATGTAATTACCCTCCTTGTTTTACAATAACAATTGTTTGATAACGGAATATTAAATGAACTTATACGTTTTAGTATTCTCTCAGTGTAGGATATTTTTTATATACAGTTTTAAAAAATGGCGTCGCTATTTCAGATTTTTCGGTACACGTAATGCAGAAGTTCCAGTTTGGTAAATCATCCATGAACGAGCACTAAAAAGTGAAAGAGAGTTAGAAATGGGTACTTGTTTATCTCATTGTTGAGTTTATAACGCCGAGCCGCGAGCGAGCGACCGCAAGGATAAAAGTGGAATTAGTTTTTGGGACAGGTGAATTTTAGTTAGTGTTAAATGCTAGCAAAATTGTTTTGAACAGCGACGAAAGTAATTTTAAATTTTGAAATAGTTGAAACGCAATAGTTAAAAGTTTCAGTTTTAAAATTCCACGATTAATCGAATTTCAACGACGAATACTTTTAGGTCTACATAACTTGATCGTTAACTAAATAACGAGTCAAAAGATATAACCTATCTCTATCTTTGATAGAAGCAAAACTTGGAATCGAATCAATAAGTCATGTATGTGCAAATGTAACAAAATGTTATTAAAATAGTTTCAGTTATATAACGAAGCATTCTGCAAACTACACCCGGGTGATATAACTCGCAATATTTCAGATAGAAGCAGACCTCATAACAACCTTAATAGGACGTACAAAACTTATTTCATTTGCCTCAGTTTGAAAGCCACAGAAACAGACTCACTGTTGTCATAACTTCAAGATGTTTGCCCGTCCAATCAACTGGTATTTATATTCAATCTTGACTTTAAAACTAATTAAAGCACCTAATACTATTGAAATAGTTCAAAGTAACCTTATATTCAATGACTTTAGTTCGTTCTTCTTAAAGTACGGTAGTTATTAGCTTCTAAAAGTATCATTATATAAATGGAAAATATATCAGTTCTATGTGTAAACTTAGTACAACTTTTGTATGCATATATATGCATTAATTACATATAAAATACATACATAAATAATGTACAAATATAAATATCAATCAATTTCCTTTAATAAAATTGGATATCACAAAAACACACAAGGTTTTATTTAAAACGCGGCGAAAAAGTTATTTAAAGTCTCTAAAGCACCGGAGTATATATTTTGAGCGTCTCGGAGCCTGTTACGGGGCCTAGGTACAAGACGCTTCATAAGAGATAGTTTTTGTTATAGTATCGATTTAATATATTATTTTTCCTCAGAAAAAAACAACGTAAGATTGAAGATTTATCCGAATGATCATGAATGTCCAAGCTGGTTTAGGTGGTTGGCTGCTCGGTGCTTTGTGGTTGACTGTTTCACAAGACGAGAATATACGATCCACTTTCACTCGAGTTATTGAAAGTAACATGTACATACTATAATAATATTAAGCTTGGTTTAAACTAAACGAAAAGAAAAATCTTCTTATCAGAGAAGCCCCAATAACACAAAAAAAAGGTTTTAATGCAATGTTTTAAAATGTTTTACGAGAGTTTTAAAAATAAATATTTAAGCATCATATACAGAACGGTAAAACAAGAGTAGTATAAAAAGCTTAATGTGGTTTAAAATGTAATAAAAAAATATTTTCAGTCATACAGAATAAATACTTTCTAATAAGTAGGTCGAGTCTAATTTCAAATTGGTCTTTCTGTAGTCGGATTTCCTTAGCATTTCAAAGCTTCACAAATAACACAGAACAAGATATAATTATGAAGGAAAAGCTGAAATTTGTATTCAACTTCCCCTGCGCGTGTATTTGTACGCCTCATTCGCTGTATGATTTATAGACTCCGAAAGGCTTTAAAAGCCGCTTTCACTTTTACAGTGATTTATTATCCACCCGCTAAGTATTTGTAAAATAAAACAGAAACGTACCCATTGAAAGAGTCTAAGCGATCAATACCTGTCAAAGCGAAAAAAAATTCAATTAAAAGGGCTTGGGTTATTCTTTCATTGGATAAACGGAAGGCACGAGAATTGGAAATTGCGTAAAAAGATTTTTTGTACACGCTTTCAATGGGTATTTATTTAATAGAATTTTCCTTGAATAACGCGACAAATCACAAAATACCAAAATATTAAAGCCATCTTGTACATTTCTTCCAGTGTCTTAAACAATAATCTAAAATATCTTTCATTATCATTCAAAGTAGGTTTTGGGTTAGGCTACTCTTAGGTTACTTACATAGATTTCAAGTTTACATAAATTGATGTAAATTGTAAATGTCAGTCTGTTGAGAGTTTAGCACGTATAGGTGTAGTCGTATGTCACGTTCACAGCTGGACAATTTGTCTGCCATTTGGTAAATCCAAACGTGGTTTGAATGATGGTTCAAGCTCGTATGGTATGTTTTTAACGTTGTTTTATTTACAAAATTGGGGGGTGGTATTACAAAAATGGGGGTACCCATATAGCGATAACTTATCACACAAAAAAACTTTTCTTTTTTAGTATATTAAAAAAAATATTATTTTACAAAAATCTTCAGTTTTTCTACATTTTTTTTTATATTAACTTATTTAAATATTTATATTATGCATAAGATTTTCCTTATCTTAATATTTAATGAACAACTGGACAAGGATTAGTTTCTTCCAGTCGATCTAACGACTACTCATAAGTTATCACAAAAATATACTTATCGAGTGCAGGATTAATACAGGATGTATTAATGTATGATAAACATAAGAGACGTCATCCTTTCAAATGGATGTTATAGTAACGGATACCAGCAAGTTTGTTTGCCAATAAAATAGTATATTTTTGCGTAATGAACAAATAAGCAAAACAGACAATAATTTTCAGTCTATTATTTGGAAATCTGCGTCCTATACTAATATAAGAAGAACTTTTTTATTAAGAAGCATAAATGAAAAACAATCCAACCTACATATTTCATTTTATTTAAAAAATAATTTTTAATAATCAAGTCATTGTTAAAATTTATTTCAAGTTGCCTAGTAAATCAATTAGAGAGTTTTTAACAAGCTAAAGTTCCTGATAAATACTGAAAATCTTTAAAATAAACTTAAAGAAACAAAGGTGACTTAAAATTAATAAATAGCAATTATTTCATACCTTATACCGAATATTTTATTTGAGGTAAAATTTTGAGAGAATTTTTAAATTGATTACAATATTGGTAAAGACAAAAATGTATGAGTTTTTTTAAACTTATATCAATTTAATTAAGTTGTATCTGCAATGCTAACGAAATTTTTCATATGGATATACCGACATATACACACACAAACACAGGATACCCTTACTTACACAGAATTCCGTTAACCTTGTTGATTGTTACCGATCGGTGACCGCAACTGGCTGCGCCGCTTGCCTCAAATGGTGGGAATAAAATTCTAATATTTCAGTTAAAATGTTTAACCCGTCGTGATAATATTGATTATAGCCTATAGTACTTATATAAACAACAATATCAAAGATAATTTGGTAAAAACGTTTGTTCATATAAAAATATACAAATCTCTAGAAACTATGTCTATCTAGATTTTAAATTTTAATTTTAAATCAAATAGCACAATACTGTTTTATTTGATTAGTCAATTTAATAAAGGTATTTAAAATATAGAAAATAGTGCGTACCATTGTGATCGCTACACCTCACAAATAATAGTTTTCTTCGAAAAATAATTATGTGTAATTAGCGTTTTCAAATTATAAATATATATTTTTTCCAAATTTAGAACGTTTCATTTATATTTTTTATGTATCATTAACATTACAACGACATTAATATTACAAACTAAATTAAGTAGTACAAAGGATTACTTATCCCTTTTAGAGATCTGTCTAAGTTACCCTTTGGTGTGAGACATTTTGTGTGAGATTTTGCGATCAGGTACGTCGATATATACAAGAAAAACGAAATAGCGCTATACAATTAAACAAATTTTATCTTTATATAAATAAACTACATAACATATAAACACTTATATATATAAACAAAAATAATACATGTATACATAAATATATATACATGTATTATTATCAATAGTTATATTTAAAACTATCAGTAGTTATATTTCTGAAAAAAGGTAGTACTACTTAACTCTTAGCTTAAAAGAGTCAAGGGAAGGATTACCATCCAGTATACACTGGGAAAGAGAGTTCCAAAGATTTCAGCAACGACGGTGAACGACTTTAAAAAAAATATTGGGTTAAAATAAGGCACTTCACGGGACTTAGAAGGGACACGTGAACTAGATAGTCTTTCAATGTGTCCTCTGCAAATTGTCTGTATAGAGATGGTAGTGACAAGAAATAAATTTCACGATTTACTTAACAAATAAAATGAAAAGAAGAGGAACTAATACGCCGCCCTGTGGAACACCTGCAGAGATTTATGCTCAGTCTGAGTAATTCCTATCCATAAATAAGGACTCTCTACCGACGTCCACAAAGGTTAGAGTTATTCCAATTTCTTACGAGAATTGAGATATTAAGAGAGCAAAGTATACCCAGCAATATATCAAAATTGACTGAATTAAAGGCATTGCTAAAATCAAGTAAAACGAGGATTGTTAATTCTTGATTGTCCATAGCATACTGAATATCTTCATTCACCTTAAGCAAAGCTGTTATGGTGCTATATAACGAACGAAAACCAGATTAGAGGATTGATTAATTATTTAAAGATAAAAAAGAGGTATGTTGCTTATAGACAGCATCTTCTAGAATTTTAAATAAGAGTGATTAAATTGAGACAGGACAAAAAAAGAAGACAAGATAGGGTGGCGCCCCACTATGGCGATGAGAGTAACCATTGATTTTTAGAGGGTAGCCTTAAAAATGGCAGCAAGCACATAGCCAACGGCTATCATATTTTTAACCGGCGGGTATCCGTAACGGATTTTTCGAACGACAAAAGAAAAAAGATATTATTAACGATTAGGCAAGTTTTATTTACTAGAATGTTTGACAACGCGACGAGTTCTGGATATTTTTTGGTCTTGGGCTAGCTGTATTTGAGAAAAACTTAACCACAATCTGCAGTTCCGGTAAAGACACGATCTTTTTCCTCGTTTTATTAAGCATGGCGATGACTATGAAGCCATCAGTAGTGCAGCAGTTATTCATACCGAAATGGTTTCTAGCTGCCATTATTCCGAAACCGTAATGGACCTGACCCCTTTAATATGGTTTTAGCAACCTAAACTCTTATGCTTCATATTAGTAAAACGCACAAGAACTGGATTGAGCTTTTCCTTTTCAGTGCCCAGACGATGGATGACATCAATCCAGCTATGGTTTATGTCAGACAGCTTCATTGTCAATGATTAGAAAGTATTTTACGAATACCTTTAAGTATTTTACAATTTATTTATGTTATTTTCATTTGCTTAGTAATCTTATCCTAAAATCTTAGAGTTCATAGCTAAGCTAATATTTGTTTAATCAAATATGACGACAGAGTCATTGAAAGTAAACTAAAAAAAATATATCTACTATGTACTTGTATTAACCCAAGCTTACGTTTGAAGTGAAATAAAACGTTACTATAAGAAACTTAAATAACAAATTTTAGAAACATTAATATTTATACTTTATACTTTTCTAGTGAAACTAATTTATATGATTTTGTAATAAGTTTGCAATGAAGTTATTGTTAAAGTTCGAACAGTTATTGCTAGAGCTGAAATACTATAAAATTTATTTAACAAATAATTAGTTCTCATTACATAGAAGAAATGCATTTTCTTATTTAATTTGTCTATTTAAAAGAGGTCTGAAAAAAATAATTTCTACTAAAACTACTAAAAGTAAAACACATGTGAAAGTCTTAACAAAATAACAATTAAGGGCGTTGTGCTCTGCGCCTCGTAGCACACCAACAAGGACTCTAGTTAAATGTTTAAACCCGACATAAAAAGTAACATACCCATGAAATATAATTTGTTTTAAGTATTGTTCAGAAGTTTTAATTTATGCAAAGTAAAGATGCCAGGGAATATTGTAAGAATCTTGTCTGCTAACTTCGTGAAGTATTTATTATAACGAATAAGTAACAAATTTAT
The DNA here is from genome assembly GCA_963555665.1 of Dircenna loreta. Taxonomy (NCBI): domain Eukaryota; kingdom Metazoa; phylum Arthropoda; class Insecta; order Lepidoptera; family Nymphalidae; genus Dircenna; species Dircenna loreta. The sequence continues at coordinate 1,677,268 of OY743098.1, forward strand.
AAACTTAGCTAATTAGGTGGGAGCTTTGGCCTTCACGTTTACCTGATACGTTACAAAGTTATATGTGTACCTGTTTTATACAGTACTTGTGTACAAATAAGCTTTTTATCAGAAATTTAATATAAAGGGTAAAAAGGTTGAGTTTGGGAAATGAAATTACTATATAAAAGACAATAAAATACTTGTAAGATATTATTTAGTATATATCTGTTCCACTGGTTGGCACATGTCTTCTTTCCAATGATGTAGAAATAGTGTGGGGCTTAGCTCGTAGCGCTCTTCCATTGTCAGCATTGACAGATAACATCTCATATATTTTTTTTAATAATATAAAATTCCATACAGTGATTTCATTCGCGCACCAGAATGAAACTCAACAAACGAATTCAACGACAAGCATTAACTCGCCAGTCATAATTGTATTTTTTTATTGTACTTGTACCTTAAGTGCATGGAAATTATTTAAAATATTTTATAATAACAATCGAAAAGTAGCTAGTAGCCACACTCATCAACCGAACTAAGTATTCAAACTTGTCCGTACTTTTTGCAGCAACAGTTTTTATTACTAAAGTTACTAAATAAATAAACCATAAGAAATTACAGAGGATGCTAAAAATTTGCATCGAATAAAAATCTTGTATATAGTTATAATATATCTGTGTTGTATTCAACTACACGCCTTCACGCTGCATTAGCCACTAGTCACTTTGAATCTATAGTTTTTATTTTAAAACGTGCCTGTCGGTGTTCTTTTTATACTAGTAGTCGTTCATGACTTATTTCTGAAACATATAAGCAAAATAACTAATGGAAGTAGAGGTTGTCACGTGACTGAATTGATAAGGGTCAGTCTGAAATGTAACTTTGCGAAAACGAAATGCCTTTTTTTCTTTTAGCCCAAATGTATTGTGCATAATAAAATACAACTTTATTGTACATTGTGAATAATATAAGAGTAATGTGCTTCGTTTTGCCCTTTTTATATATGAAGTCGCATGAATGGTTAAAATTTTTCTTCAAGGCTACATATTAAATGTTTTAAGAAATGTGAGGTAGAGTGAAATTTTAAGACGAATGATTAAAAGGAAGAATTAAAAGCGTTTCTTAACGTCGTTATAGTTTTAAATGTATACAACAAACCAACATACTAATATGTTATTAACTATTCATCTCAAAACATTTAACTTTCACGTTGTTTGAGATGGTTTGCCAGCAGACCATAGGTGACATTTATCTCATTATTGTAGCACTTGGCGGTATGTGAAAGTGCATAGACATATAAAAAAAGTGACAGCATAATCTCTTGTGACCTGAAAATACAGTTTTCACCGATCGATGACTTCCAGAATTATCTGGTCTTAATCCTGTCTTTTATTACACTAATATTTAATTACTAACGGCTGCACTTTTTGTAATAAACATCGACATAATCACTGGTATGGTTAAAAAATACTATTTTATCTTAAAAATAACTATAGGAAAATAAAGACAATTAACCACCCCGTCGCGTCATAAGCCGCAGGCTAAATATTTCAGCCAAGTTATAAACAATATTGCAAATACGTCGTTTTGAATAATCTCAAAAATATATCAGGGATATAATATCTCAATTTAATACATAATACTGTTATCATATTAAATATAAAGTTAATTATTACGATTCAACATCAAAATGTAAATAAGCGAAATTAGCGCTTTGTACAAAACAGAGTGTTTAGACGACTAGTTACTGATAAAATTATGTTAATTGTCTATTATCTTTTATTAATTTGGTATTTCTGAATTTATATCTAACGCCTTTATGCCAATTAACGTTAATAATTACTATCTATTGTACCCAATAAAAATTCATTTAATTAACTTTTTACCACTTTTTACCAGTCTTTTAATACTGGCGTTGTCATATAAACTATATGAGCTTTTATAAGTCAATGTAATTTAAATAAAAATACTCTATAACCACGTTCACTATGTTTTATAATAAGATTTTTTTTAATAACGACAGAACCGACAATAAATAAGGCCGACATCACACATCAAATTACGAGGCTCACGCTAACCGACAGTGTATGCGACACCTTGACTCAGCAAGCTCTTTGCTAGGCCCTGTCACGTACAAACCGCGTCAATTTATCTCCTATTACGTAACAAACAAAGAATATACTCATATTTGTGAGGCAATTTTTATTTTATTGACTCTTATATTCTGCAAAATTTTTAGTAAACTATTCCTTTTTCCCTAAGCTTCTAGTTATTATAAATATAAACCTATAACAGTTTAAATATAAAATACAGATATTAAAGTATAAAAAAAACCTAAAAAACGATATGGATGTTTCAACAAAGTTTTAAAATGTAAACGAACATTCAGTGGAGCGTCAAGTAACGCGTCATAGATGCGAATGAATGACAATAACCCATTAAAACGGACAATAGCAAAAAAATATTACCTATAAAATAGAAAGTAAAATTCTAGTGCTTTTATCAAAAACATTATTAACTAGACACTTACAACGCATATAACATAACTTTTGCACAAAATTTTAAAACTTGCAGTACCAAAAAAAAACATTAATTGTAAAATACACACTAAAATATTAGTGTTTCAATTTCAATATTCCAGACTCAAAAACAATACTTTAAAATAATGCAATGAGGCACTTAGATATAATAATAACGGAAAAAAATTAATTCAGAATATATTATAAAGTATCCTTTGTTTATATTGAACTAACTATAGGAAAACTTGTCAAAAATGTTCCCTCTAAGTCCTTCAAAGTAGCTCACAGAGGGAGTAAAAGCGAAATACAATTACTGAAGTTCACTGAAGTAACAAAGTCTAACTTTACTAATATACTTCCATTCTTGAACGAATCGATGGGGAAAAAAACTTTCACATTTAGACTTATAATTATGTATTATTATTGTAATTTAAAATGTTATAAGTGACGAAAGATATTTCAATAATTGTAATACTACTTTATTAGATTATTTTTATGTCATAATTTTCTTGTGCTTAAATAAACCTGAACATATTTTAATACTGGCAGAAGCTTTTTAAACAGAATTAATTTTTTATTCAGTTAATAATACAAAAAAAAAAAATTTTGCCACCGACATTATATAAATGAATTCCTTTTAAAAACTCTTATTTAAGAAACATCAAACCACAATTCAAAATATGAGACAAGTTTGTGATTCAATTAAATGTAACTTATTTAGCTCGACGTAGACCGCCAGCGTTAACTTTACTCAGACGAAAACTTCAATACAAATTGAGCATTTCAAAGATATTCGTTTTTGATTGAAGTATGTTTCTAAAATGTAATAATAACAATCACAAATAATAATAAAATATTCTTTATTATTATAATATTATATTCTTGGGACATCTTTCTATAATCAATGACTCTAATACAGCATTTCGAACGTTTCATCTCAGAACTGATATACTTCGTGGTATATTATACAATAAGATAATATCGAAGAATGTCGTCAGGTTTGACGATATCAATATGGTGATATATTCACAATTTCACCCATTGGTTTCATTTGTAGATTTGAGTTCAAGTGCCATTTATCTCAATGGTTTTCCTATTTAATAAATCATAGCCATATTCGATTCTATCAGACTCTCGATATTTTGTACTGTATTCTTTGTCTGTCAATTCTGATATAAATATTTGGAAATATGTATGAATAATATTTATAAGAGTATATTGTGGTGAAAAAACTTTTCACTATAGTTCTTGGTGCAAACTAAGACAAAAATAATGCAACTTCTTCAAATATTATTTTAAAGATAATCTAAATTCAGTTTTGTTCGCGGTTTGACTTCAGCTTTAGATAAAAGTAAGTATTTATCGTAAATAAACATGATGACATTGAATGAATGGTGATGGATTATAGTTCTACGTATATCATAAATAATATATCTAAAATAATATTTTCATTGTAATCCTAATATGCCAAATGGTATATTGACTGCTTTAAAATAGGTACATTAAAACTCAGATTATATATTATTACGGACACGAAGATTATATTTTATCACGAAATATGGCGTAATGTGATTTCAAACCAATCACAATCATCAAGGGAAATAAATTAGATAATAGGATCGGGTGAAATATTCTATGGCGGAATATGAATGATGGCATATAAAATATAGCACGTTAGCGTATTTTAGAATGTAAATATTATAATTGCGTGATCGTTGCCTATTTATTTATGATATTTGTAACAAAATATTCCATCGAAACTCATAATATAGCGCGCTCGTGAGAAATCTATTCTATTGCCAGTTTATTTTGTACAACTCACTGCGGCAGCCTAATGTATGTCACACACAATGTAAATACTCTCCTATGGATATATACTTAAATTATAATTAAAACCAGTCGTTTCATTGCGGCTTCTGAGAAATCAATACTTTTTCATTATACTTAATTTATATATGGTCCGGAAATTGATTTTGTGTTTCGTAAGCGTGTTAATGTTAACGAAATTATGGATGTAGTCTAGAATATTTAAAACTGAAACTGACACTACTGACACTCTTGAAATGTCTGTGTTGACTAAAGTACTAAAGCGAAGTTTGTCACCACAACGTTATGTTCAGTGATTTCTCGACTTTGTATAAAATGACCAAAGTCTTATTTACATTCGTTTTGAGACAAACAATAGCTTTTTTCAGATAATTAAGAGTGACAAACAAAATTTCTAACAACTTCGCAACTTAAATCAATAGTTGTTTCTACGAAATTATCAATGAGTTCTTTTTTTATTGTATCATTTTATAAATAAGTTTGTATTACTAGCTCGTCTTAAAATAAGAGGCTTTTGGGAACTAATATAAAATTACACTATTTTCAACCAGTGTAAAGAGCACTCCACGGCACAAAACTGGAACAAGGTGAAACCTAGTTTAAGGACCCTCTAAATCTTTTAATACTACCAACTTATATGTCTAAATTCTATTCTTTTATTTGTTTTTAAATCGATTTTTGTAGGTTCTTTGTTTAACTATATCAGTGTAAGCTACACTCCATTCGTATGTATCGAAACCTAATGGTGTATTTCAAGTGTGAAAAATATAAATATATGAATAAATATGGTGATTTCATATTCCATTTGGCTGTTTAGAAAGCTGTTTTGAGATAAAAGAAAGAAATTATCTAAAATACAAAATAATATGTTGAATTATGGTTATTAATGCTTACTGTATTAATTATACAAATAAATATACATAATATTTACGTTTTAAGGCAAAAATGACAAGACAATGATCTGTACATGACTCATATGACGGTAAGTTCAACCCGACTATTCTCTCAAAGAAGATCAGCGGAAAGTAGTTATCAAGTCATAGTTATCAAGTAGCTAAGGTTGGCTTTTATATAATTGGTGAGACAACGGGATTCTCAATCCTCGTTTCTAGCGGTCTTTTTTTTGCATCCGATCAGTGGAGAGATGTTGGTACTGCATGTACTGTACTGTATGCATACAGCATACTGGTGAGAAAACACGTGAAGACTGTTTACCTCTACATAATTAGTCCTATTATGCTTGACGTTAAAGATAAGCGAGGTATGAGTACACAGTAAAATTTTACATAGATCTTTAATATATAGTAAAAATAAGAAAGGGCCAAGAATAGATCTTTGTGAAACACCCATCTTTAGGTAAGAGTCAGGTGATTTGGAATTATTTACATCAACCGTCTAGACTTTTTAATCAAGGTAAGAGGCAAAAAGATCAACATTAACAAAGCGCAAAACTACGCTACATACCATAGTGGCTAAGTTTATATAGCAATAATTGATGATTAACACACTTTGGCTCTCCACATCTGGAACTCGCGAAGGCATTGCAACTAATTATGTCAAGGCATAATTCAGGGCTACTCCGTGAACAGATCTCCTGCATGATACGTTTTACGTAAACCTAGCCAATCGGCGTGGTGGGCTTTAAAATCACTCTTCTTTCTGATCTCTGCAGACGTACAGAGGTGCAGACAATATAGACGTCCGACGACTGACGTCGATATGGACGTTCGACGATCACGTGGTCCAGCAGAAGATGTGTATCGGCGTTACTGCTATGGGACCTGTAAAGGTATGCGTTAATAGTGGGGTAGTCATCGCTGTGCACACGGAGCCGCAAGATAGACAGGTGTCTTCAAGATTACCAAGGTGACGAGAATTGATAACATCATATCTTAATTTTGCTCCATATGAATTTTAAATCTTTTATAGCATTCATTAATAAATTTATTATATATAGTACTCCATCTTTTTTATACTATTTTAAAAACATTAATATAATATAGATAAAAAGAAGAGAAAAAAAGCACACGTTCTCCTTTTCATTCCTTAACAAGATACTAATCTCATTATTTTATTTTTTACATAAAAAAATATCTTAAGAAAGGTAAAAAAACAAAAGGTTCAAAAGGATTTGTTGTTATTGTGTTGTGTATATTGTTTATTTTAAACAAAACATTTGACTTCCGCTGTCATCGCGGCGGGTTCATAATTTAAATTCAAAACTTCCTTGCAAAACATTTACATATAATAAAAAAAGTGTTGATTTTTCAAACGAATAATTTATTGATTATTTTGTTTAGAGCCATAGACTGTGCTAAGAAAAAAAAATCAGAAAGATTTTAACATAAATCAATTTTCATTTTTATTCAAACCACATCGAGTGTTGTTTCACGACTTACAAGTATAAAGAGATAGTGGATATTGGAGCTATTTTGTTAAAATAAATTGTGAGAACTCCTAAATAAATACGACTCTGTACACTTAAGAAGTACAATAGCAAGTATGATTGAACTAAAAGTTAATGAAATTAGCAAATTTTTTAATGAAGAGAATAAACGAGGGAAATGTACACACATAGTTCTTGTGCATGCATTCAGTACTGGTAACAATTTCCGGAGCATTGCCATTGCAATTTATCAAAACCAACATTTAAATGACCAACGCGTAGCATAAACTTGTTTGGTTAATGGTGGATTTCTAGTATTGCTTTTGTTTGTACCAATAAATTAGTTCCTAACCTCTTCTTAAATCTTAAACCAATCTTAATACAGTGCTGTTGCCAAATACTGTTTGCTTTCAGATAGTTGTACTATTTTCTCGCCTCCATACCATAATTGTTTTGTAAAATATAGACACCAAGTTTAAAAATGTGTAACATTTTTAGATCTTCAAAAGCAATATTTTTAGGTGGAGATATTATTATAGTTTCAGCACGTTTTGGTTTTAGTACAGAATATTATTTTCTACTTGAAAATCTACTGCAAAACAATGGTTAAAATGTAATAATAAAAAAAATTCTAACACTTGCAAAACATAAATAAAATATACATATTAATGATTATAGTTGAGGTTTGTAAAATTATTTATAAAATTGGAATTAATGATTGTTGTAAACGTATAAAAACGATTACGATTTTATACGTATACAACAACTAGTAAATAAATATTCACGGATAATAACATTCAATTTGAGCCATTGTATTTACGCGTCTCCACTAAGGCCTAGCGCTACTGATATTTATGAAGGTCTGTAGCAGCTTCCCAAATTGAAAAACATTAATATTTTACCATAAATGCGACACTTTCATACGGGACATAACGTTATCGTAATTGGATTCTTCCCTGGAAGCGAAATATGCCTACGTATGGTGAAAGTAAATAAATTTATAAGAAAGTCCACGTGTACCATAAGCTTACATCTAATTTTAAGATTTGTAAAGATATATAAGGCATACATTTTTTTTGAAGGTTATTTTTTGGTAAAGTTGTTAAGGTAGAAGATGAAATTAATGTAAATTTTGCTTGACAATTTTAAGTTAACCTTTTAATACACGGGTATTAATTGCATTTATATTCACGTTGTTTTTTTTAAATTGTAACTCAGATTATAAGAAAAGATTGTTGTTTAAGATAAGCATTTATTGTTCGTAACATAATAAGTCTTTACGCAGTTATAAATTTAAAAAAATATATCATCTCGTATATAGTTTCTTTTATGCATCTATAACTAATGTATTAATATTGAACAAAATAGTCAACTTCTGACAAACATATTTATAAATTTCTCATATAATAGGAATTAAAAATACGTAATTATAGCAATTTATAACAATACCACAAAAGAAACAAAAATAAACTTCGCCTCTACGTTACTTTTGTGCTCGAAAGTTAAAAATTATTCTTGGGGTTGGCATGGCAAGCAATATGTAATTGCTTCTGAATGCGGCTTTCAAATTGTTTTCCTGCTACTATTACAGACTACAGTACTCTTTTTATCCTTGAATCTAGGACAATTAAAGCACCTTTGCTTCATTTTTGGGCACTAGGCTACTCTTTGTCGACCAAATTACAGATTACTACCCTTATATCTTTGGTTACGTTAGTATTATTTTCAAATTGTTGGCAAATATGTGGCTTTATAAGAGACATTGCAATAGACTACATATTTTCTACGGCTCATTCTTTTGGATTTCATTTGGATTGGATACTTTTATTTGGAAAATTTAGCCATTAGCATTTGAAATCTTCATCAGAGCACCAAAGATTGCATCAGGCCATATTCGCGTTCAACGTGGTGTTTTAATCCATTTGAAACGGTTTCTATCGTAATTACTTCTTGCTAGTTTGTTTTTTCTTTGGACTTACTGGTGAAAAAGTCATCGGTATGCCCTATTTCTGACTTAGAATTATTCTCACTCTGTATTGTCTCACTGTCACTTATATCACTTACATCTTGTAGAATTATTTCAGAGTCACTAAAATCCTGTATAATTTGTGCAATGGTGTTTTCTGATAGTTGGCGACTCATTATATCTCATGTGAAAAAATACACTTGTGATTCATATGAAAAAATATAAGTACAACGTAAAACCACGGGTGGGGTTCACGGATATCCCCACATAAGTCAAAAATGAATTTACCTAAGAGTAATCGCAACGTAAGTTCGTCCTCTGAAAGCCTCTGAACCGCTAGGAAATTAGCGGAAGCGCGCGATCAGGGCTTATTAATTGGAAAGATTACCTTTGTAAAATAACGCATGGGCTCTGCTTGGACTCTGTGATGTTAAAAGATAAATATAGAATTAATATTGAATCTGTAGACAAAGTCGCTTCGTCCCATTTTTATAAAAAAAGAATTATCATTTTTTTAAAAAGTAAATAAAGTTTTTACTACAATTTACCTTATAAATATTAAATGAAAGATAACAGAGAAAGTAGCTTTGTGGAGATATAAAATCGAATTTCCCTATTTGTAACATTTCCAAAACGAAAAGCATATCTTTTTTGCTACTTACAGATATATTTATATTACTTATTTCAAAATGATGATCACTGATCCTCATTGTTTAATATTATGTATTACTTTGTCTGCTAGATAAGGAACAAAAAACAGTTTTTTTTATATTGTTATTTTTATACATACTTAAATAAATACCTATATAATATATATATATTTTTTTGGAAGATAAATTAATTAATTCGCATGAGTGAGTCCAAACTACCTTTAAAAAGTTTAGTACTTTCGCTTCTAAAATGTTTATAGCAATAGAATTCATGAACAACCTATAAAATGGCAAAAATATGTAGATGATAATGGTAAATAATTCGATTGATTAAATATATAATTTCAATATTTTCTTGCCTTTTACTTTTTAATATAGAACGCTAACTTAATATGTAAGGGCCTAATATTACATGAAAGACACTTGAGCTACTAATATAGCAATTAAATAAACCTATAACAATGGAAATATAAAATTCAAATTTAAAAGAATACAAAAATACTAAATATCGATATCGATGTTAGAACAACATTTTAAAATGTAAATGAGAAAGCATCGTAAATGCGACTGCATGACAATAACCCATTCAAACGAACAGTAGTAAAAATAAAAATATAATTAAAACATTATTAACACTTATACATCAATTACAACGCACATAAAATATCTGTTGCACAACCTTTTAAAACTTGCAGCACCAAAAAAAACATTACGTGTAAAATAGACACTAAAATCATTATTTCCCATGACATTAAATACGGAAAAATTCAAATTCAGAATACATTAAAAAGTATAATAAATATAACTACATCAAAACTTGTCGAACCATTTCCGATAAGACCATCAAAGTAGCTCACAGAGGGAGCGAAAAGCGAAATACAATTACTGAAGTTCACTGAAGTAACAAAGACTAACTTCACTAATATACTTCTACTCTTGAAGGAATCGATGGGGAAAAAACTGTTTAAACTTTCACATTCAGACTTACAGCTATAAATATAATAATTGTAATTTAAAATATAAAAAATGACGGATGTTTTTTTTAGTATAATAATAATCACTTTATTTAATTCGTTTTGTCACAGTTTTTTTGGGCTTTAATAAACCCAAACATATTCCAATACTATTAGGTACTCTTTAACCAGAATACATATTTTATTCAGTAAATAATACAAAAGACATAGTTTATTATACTAAGATTTGAAAACCAATGACTGCATATTTTTGGGTTTACAGATATTCATATTCATGATTTTATTTTGTAAATTCTTATTTAAGAAACATCAGACCACATTTCAAAATATGAGACAAGTTTGTGATTCAATTAAATGTAACTTATTTAGCTCGACGTAGACCGCCCGCGTTAACTTTACTCAGACGAAAACTTCAATATAAAAGAAACATTACCAAAATATTCATTTCTATTGCAATATTTAACTATAATATAACATAAACTTTCAAAAATAGCTACAAAATATACAAAATAATATTCATGTATTAAATACATTAATTTTATACAATAGACATTTTATTCAATCACTCTAATATAACATTGGATATTCGTCGTACATTTCATGTCAGCACTGATATACTCACAGGTAAATATTACAATAAGATAATATCAAACAATGTTGCCAAGTTTGACGACATCAATATGGCGATATATTTACAATTTCACCAATTGGGTTTATTATTGGCTTTTAGTTTAAGTGCCTTTTTATGTCAACGTTTTCCTATTTAATAAATTCATAAGTAAATTCGATAAGAATAATCGAATGTATCAAACTCTCGCTATTTTTGTGGTACTGTACTGTTTATTTCTCGATTCCGATTTGAGTCCCTTACAGGTCTTTGTCACTCGTCGTTGTAATATGTTGTATATATACTGAACTCACCGTATCACTTTTGAAATCATCTAACCAGTCAGGCATATTCCTATTTAAAACTACGTGAATATAGCCGGGTAAATATAAATATAATAAATTTTCTATTGTATGATTTTAAATTAGATTTTTGTAAGTTTAATAACTTTATCATGGGTAAGTGTTAGTGTAAATATTAGTGTAAATTGTGTTAGTGATAAGGTGGACCGTAATAAAACTAAATTTAAAAATATTTTCAGAGCGTATATAAACTAATATTAAGTAATGTAATTAAGATTTTACCGACAGATTTATAAATTTATTCCTAACTAGGCACAGTCCGCCACGCATCTTTTCCACGCCAACTCTTATCTTTTAAATGTGATTTTATTATTAAAATAATAAATTATACAAAATAATGTAAAAAAAACTCTTTTCTGTAAGACCTACTTTGAAAAAAAATTTACAAAAACAGAGAACCTAAAAAAATTTCTTAACATGATACAAATTTTATAATTTCACTTTTTTTTACTGGTATAGTTAAAAAAAAGAATTAAATCAAAGAATTTAAAAAACGGAAATTGGATATTTATGCAAATGAAAATTGCATATTTTAATCAAATTAAAAATCTTCCGCTGATATCGTGGCGTGTAAATGATTTCAGGTTCAAAAATTCCTCGCAACACCTTTTCAGAAATAAAAAAACCTATTCAATTTTCCAACGAAAATTTATTTGTTATTTCGTTAAAAGCCATCAACTGTGTAAAAGAAACAGAAATGTCGGAAGAGATTTCAGCTTGAATCATGTTTCAATTTAATTCCAACAATATCGAGAGTTGTTTCCCAATGTACAGGTATTAAGATACAGTATATATGCCACTTTTTTTAATAAGTTGTGAGAAATAAGTATGAGTTTACACTTTTAACTAGTAGAATAACAATAATATTCCTATATTTACTAGAAAATGTGTTATGTTTGTATGATTTGGAAATAAAAATTTATGAAATTAGCTAAACTAAACAAAGATAATAAACGGGAGGAAATTTAAAATTTATATTTACTGTATTCACGAAGAATCATATCGGAACGTGCCCGACTAGTTTCGAACCCATTCGGGTTCTTATTCATGAGCTCTAAGCGTGGCGGACTCGCGGCGTTAACTGTATGCCGAAGCTCTCTGGGCGTGACGAGAAGATGGTGGAAGCGGTGGGGGTTGTCTTCAGAGGTCTTTTGCAAGGTCTTCGTCACTCGTCGTTGTAATACGTTGTGAACTCACCGTGTCACTTTTGAAAACATCTAAGTAGTACTTGTTCTTTATTGTTTTAATAACCGGTTTCCAAGCCAACTAACCGGAAACCGCTCCAACCACTATCCCTATTGAAGTTTGGAGGGGAAATTTGTACACATAATTGATGTGCATGCATTCAGTACTGGTAACAATTTCCGGAGCATTGCCATGCTAGAAATTATCAAAACAAACTTTTAAATGACCAAAGTCGGTGCAAACTTGTTTGGTTGATTTTACATTTCCAGTATTGCGTTTGTTTGTACCAATAAATTAGTTCCTAACCTCTTCTTAAATCTTAAACCAATCTTAATACAGTGCTGTTGCCAAATACTGTTTGCTTCCAGACAGTGGTACTATTTCCTCGCCTCCATACCATAATTGTTTTGTAAAATATAGACACCGAGTTTAAAAATGTGATACATTTTTAGATCTCTAAGCGCAATATTTTTAGGTGAAGATATTTCTTTAGTTTCAGCATGTTTTGGTTTTAGTACAGAACATTCTTTTCTACTTGAAAATCGAATGCAAATTAAAAGTAAAAATGTAATAACAAAAAAATAACAATACTTGCGATTATAAAAAAAAAAAGTATTCTTGATTTTAGTTAAGTTTATAAAATTGGAATAAATGATGTTTTACAACAATTAGCACATAAATGTACATGGCTAATAACATTCATACAGTTTAGCCATTGTATTTACGCGTCTCCACTAAGACCCAGCGCCACTGATATTTATGGAGGTCTGTAGCAGCTTCCCAAATTGAAATACATTAATATTTTACCATAAATGCGACACTTTCAAACAGAACATAACGTTATCGCAATTGGATTTTTTCCTGAAAGCGAAATATGCGTATGTATGGTAAGTGTAAACATTTTTATAAGAAAATCCAAGTGTATCCCAAGCTTAAAACCAATTTAAAGATAAGGTAAAAAAATATTTACGCATATAAACTTTACTTGAGGTTTTTTTTTTGATGGTGTTCAAGAATGTTATATATTATTAGATTGTCGTGATTAAGTCAGTAGATGAATTTAAATTATATTGTTATTTACAATTTCCAGTTTTATGAGAATTAACTCTAAATCTGTAGACGAAATTGAGGCCTATTTTTTATAGAATAGGCCCCAATAATCTTTTTTTAAGAAAATCATATTTTGACAAGAAAATACCTCAGACATATAAAAAAGATAATTAAATGAGAAAGTGGCTTAATATATTACATGTTATGAAAATAAAAAGAAATATATACCTATTTCTATATATACAAAAGAAGTGGTGTTAGTACAACTATTTATAACTCAAGAACGGCAAAACTGATTTGGGTGAAAATTGGTGGGGAAGCAGCTTAGAGCCAGGAAACGGACATAGGATACTTTTATTCCATTCGATCACGTTTATTTATTTATTTTATCGTTCATTATTTATTTACTATCTGACAGTCACAATTATCTGTTAGTTCGATACTATTCTAATAGATGGCAGTATAAGTATATTTGTTGACTGGATTGGGTAAATATCTATCCAAGAGATAGCGCTCTGATAAAATACAAACGTTTATACAATCTAAAACTTAATGGAATAACCGACTACTTGTTGCTGAGGGTAAATTATAAGTTAAATTTATAATATAGTGAATATAATACTGTAAATTCAATATATATAATATTTTTTATTCTATTGCGCCAGGTGACAATCTACGAGTATTTAGCGGCCATTAGACATCAGATTCATATATACTTGACATTGGCAGTATAAAAGTAAACAATTAACTTATTCATTACGAATTTATAATAAATTTTCAGCTTTCAGCACTCCTTTTCAATATAAACTTTAACTAAGGATAATCTTATATTTTGATTTTGATCTATTTATTCAAATATAATAAGGAGGTAAAGTTTAAATGTTTGTGGGTTTATAATTATAAGTTTATTTTTTAGAGATAATCTTCAAAGAGAGTTATCCGAATCTAAAAATGTCTTTAATATTTAAAAATAACTTTCATATTGGATACAGGCTATCTAATATTATTCCGTTGAAATAATAATAGGGCTTTTCAAGGAGAAAAAATTTGAAATAATATTGAACAAAACAATTTTTGTTAAAATTGACTCAAGCGAAGGAGTTTCTTACGAGCCCTGTGTTCTGATGTCCTCGCGGACAGAGACGCGGGTAACAGCTAGCATGTATCTAAAATAGCAAAATGTATGATAGTGAACTCATTGCTAAAAAATATTTTAAGTTGCCTTATAAACAATTAAGAAAATTTTCATACATAAGTACCCGAGAAAAACCAATAATATACAAAAGGAACGAAAATACAAGGGTGATTTAAAAGTAATGAAAAGTGACCATTTAATACCTCATATCGTAGAATCATTTTGTTATGTAAAATATTGGAATCGTTTTAATATTTTTTCGGTTTAGGTAAAACACAAAATACAAAAGTATATTAATAGCCTTCATATTTTTTAAGCTGGTAACAATACGGTGAATACATAAAGAAAGACATAATTGATTTTTTAAAATATATATCAATTTAATTAAGTTGTCTGCATTGCTAATGAAATTTTTTATATGGATATACCGAGACAAACCCAGGACACCCATTTTTACACCGAATTCGGCTAACCTTGCTGATTGTTACCGATCGGTGACCGCAACTGGCTGCGCCGCATGCCTCAAATGGTAGAAATAAAATTCTAATATTTCAGTTAAAATGTCATGAGTAACTTAACCCCTCGAAACCTGATAATATAATTTATATCAAAATATCTAGAAGCATTTTACATTTTTTAATGTTTAATCAAATAGCATAAGATTTTAAAGCTTTATTATTAATATTAGTACATTTAAATGAAAAAGGAATAATAGTCATCATTGAGTCGCTATACTGCAAAGATAGAATAATTGTATATGAGATATAATTATATGTAAATAACGTTTTTAAATAACAAATGTGTATTTTTACGATATATGTCTGGGCCATAAGCTGATTAAATTGTTACTTAGAAGTGTAGAGGCCAATCATCATTATAGAATGATAAAAAACTTTCGTTTATTTTATTTTGTTTTGCTAAATAAATTTTCAAATAAAACTTTAAGTACACTGAGAAAAATTAATATGCATTATACGAATACCTTTAGGTATTTAATATTTATTTATGTTATTTTCTTCTGGTTAGTAATCAAATCAAATAATTTCATATTTAAGCTTATAATAGTTTTTTAATCTGTGACCACCGAGTCACAGGTAGCAAATCAACAAATACATCAAATATACATTACAACAAACAGTATAACAAGAAATATATTTTCTACTATATATATTTATCAGTTTTATAAATATAAGAATCTGTAATATTTGTACTTAATACTTCTGTAGTGAAACTAATTTATACGCTTTTGTAAAAAAGTTATCAAGAAATCATTGTAAAAGTTTGAATAGGTATTGATCGATAGAAATAGAAATGTATTTTCTTATTTGATTTGTCTATTTAAAAGAGTCCTGAAAAAATAATTTCTGATAAAACACATGTGAAAGTTTTAACAAATTTAACAAAATAGAAATTAAGGGGGTCGTGCTCTGCGCTTCGTAGCACACCAACAAGGACTGTAGTTAAATTTTTAAAGCCGAGATAAAAAGTAACATACCCATTAAATATAATTCATTTTAAGTTTTGTTTAGAAGTTTAAATTTATGCAAAGTAAAGATGCCAGGGAATATTGTAAGAATCTTGTCTGCTAACTTCGTGAAGTATTTATTATAACGAATAAGTAACAAATTTATAAACTTAGCTAATTAGGTGGGAGCTTTGGCCTTTACGTAGGTACGTTACAAAGTTACCTGCTCTTGATTTGTATTTGTGTACAAATAAGCATTTTGTCAAGAAATTATTATAAAGGGTAAAAGGGTTAGGCTTGGTAAATTAAATTTCTATTTAATGGACAATGAAATACTTGTTACATATCTCAGTATATATTCGTTCCACTAGTTAGCTCATGCTTTTTTTCCAATTTTATAAAAATAGCCGCCTATCCGACCACGTTTCCCCATTATCAGCATTGGTAGATAATAAATCAAAGTTTTTTTATATCATAAAATTCCATATAGTGATATCATTCGGCACCATACTGAAATTGAACAAAAGAATTCAAAGACAAGCTTTGTCACATCTTCGTCAGATATAATTGTAGTTTTTTTTATCGTACTTGTACTTTAAGTGCATGGAAATTATTTAAAATATTTTACAATAACAATCGAAAAGTAGATAGCAGCTACACTCATCAACAATTTTTTTGTATCGTCTCTGGCTATTGGCTTTTACAGCGTCACCGGTTACAGCGTCAGCGGTACTCATCAACTAAACTACTCAGTTTAAAACTGAACTATTCAAACATGTCCGTACTATTTGCAGCAAATGCTGTTACTCTAGTATTAACTTAAAACAATTAATAAATCATAATAAACATACTGAAGCGGTCAAAAATAACCAGCGTATAAAAAGCTTGCATAGCGTTGTAAATACATCTGTATTATATTCAGCTACACGCCTTTACTCTGCGTAGCCACTTGTCACTTTGAACCTACGGTTTTCATTTTAAAACGTGTCCGTCGGTTCTCTTATCATACTAGCAGTCAGTCATGAATTATTTCTGAAGAATATAAGCAAAATAAGTCATGGACGGTGAAGTTGTCACGTGACTGAATTGATAAGGGATAGTCTGAAATGTAACTTTACGACAGCGAAATGCTTTTTTCTTTTAGCCCAAATATATTAAACATAATAAAATACAGCGTTATTGTAGGTATATCGTGAAAAAATTTAAAAGTATTATTCTTCATTTTACCTTTTTTATAAAAGACACATGAATGGCGATAGTTTTACTCCAAGACTGCATACTAATTGTTTTATAAACTGTATGTTAACAACCCTAGAATAATAAGACGAAAGAATAAAAAGAACTACAAAAAGCTTATCTAAAAGGTCGTTATATTTTAAATAAATTCAACAGCTATAGGTACATTCGAATATAAAATTAATTATTCATCTACTAATACTTAGCTTTCAAAATATTTAGAATCGTTGGTCAGCTGACATTTAGCTTATTACTTTAGCACTTAGCAATATGTGTAGTGTAAAGACATAAAAAAGTAGTTCCAGCAAAATCTTTTGCTATCTTAAAATAAATTTGCATCGATTGATGACATCAGGATTTATGTGGTCTTGTCTTTTTATATACTAACATTTTAAGACTAACTACACTGTTCCAAATAAATATCGACATAATTATTTATTTGCTTAGAAAATCCTATTTTTTTCAAACAAAAATATAGAAAAAGAGAGAAAAACAATTAACCGCCCCTTCGCGTCTTAAGCCGCAGGCTAAATACTTCATCCAAGTTATAAACAATATTGCAAGTTCATCGGTCTTGAATAATCTTAATACTTTATTGATACTGCTTTCATATTAAATATGATAGTATAGAATTATAACGTTTTAACATTTAAATATAAATAGGCAAAATTATTGCTTTATACAAAGCAGAGTGCTCGGACGACTAGGAACTGGACAAAATTACTTTACATATTTATTATCTTATATTAATTTGATATACTGAATTGATATTAAACGCCTTTATGTCAATTTATTTTAGTATTTATTACTTATGTCACCTACCCACTAAATTATAATTTGATTTAATTAAATTTATAATTAGAGCTTTTTAATACTTTTTTTAGTGGCACTGTCATATAAATTAAATAAAACATATTCACATACGACCTTGACTCGTCCGTCAAGTAATTAGTCAATGTATCTCCTATTAGATAAAAAAAATATACTCTTTGAGATTTTTACTATAAGTCTATTAAGTTTCACAATCTGATAAATTCATATATTTAGTAACCTTTACTAGATATTATAAATATAAAAAAATATCATGAAATACACATAAGGTACTAAAGTGATGATAAAAGTAAACTTATAACAATAGAAATATAAAATATAAATTTAAATGTCTATACAAAAAACTAAAACACGATATCGATGTTTCACCAAATTTTAAAATACAAGTATTCAGTGGAGCGTCAAGTAACGCGTCATAAAACTGTATGACAATGACTGAAACATTCTAACATAAGAACTATACTATAACTAAATAACTTAAAATAGCACTTACAATCACAACCAAAACCTTTAAAACTTGGAATATATATTATCTGTAAAACACAACTAAAATCTTAGATCAATTGAAATATTCTTGAACGAAATTCAATCCTATATTTAATTTTTAAAAAAATGGAACAAAATACTCACAATAACAAAGAAAACATTTAAATTCAGAATACTTTATAAAGTGATTTATATAATTACCTATAGGAAAACTTGTCAAAATTATTCCCTCTAAGTCCTTCAAAGTAGCTCACAAAAGGAGTAAGAGCAGAATACAGTTACTGAAGTTCACTGAAGTAACAAAGTCTAACTTTACTAATATACTTCTACTCTTGAACGAATCGATGGGGAAAAAACTGTTTAAACTTTCACATTCAGACTTACAGCTATAAATATAATAATTGTAATTTAAAATATAAAAGTTTATTATAACATTAATCATTTTTTTTATTCCTTTTATGTCACAGTTTTCTTGTATTGAAATAAACCTAAACATATTCCGATACTTGAAGACACTCTTTAACCAGAATACATATTTTATTTATTAAATAATACAAAAGACTTAGTTTAACTTACTGAGATATGAAAATAAATGACTGCATATTTTTGATTTTACAGATATTAATGATTTTATTTTGTAAAGGCTTATTTAAGAAACATCAAACCACATTTCAAACTATGAAACAAGTTTATGATTCAATTAAATGTAACTTATTTAGCTCGACGTAGACCGCCAGCGTTAACTTTACTCAGACGAAAAGTTCAATATAAATGAAGCATTACCAAGATATCCATTTGTATTGCAATATTTAATTAAATATAACATTAACTTTCACAAAAAAAAGTACAAAGTATTTTTAACTGACACAAATTAAAACCCTGCAAATGTCATGCAAAATAATATTCTTGGGACGCCTTTCTGTTGCATAAAATTAATGTATTCAATCACTCTAATACAACATTTGATATTCGTTGTACATTTCATCTCAGAACTGATATACTCACAGGTAAATATTGCAATAAGATAATATCAAACAATGTTGCCAAGTGTGACGACATCAATATGGCGATATATTCACAATTTTACCAATTGGTTTTATTATTGGCTTTTAGTTTAAGTGCCTTTTTATGTCAACGTTTTCCTATTTAATAAATTCATAACCAAATGCGATAAGAATAATCGAATCGATCAAACTCTCGCTATTTTTGTGGTACTGTTTATCTGTCGATTCTGATTTCAGTGTTTGGAAATATATTTGAATAAATATAATTAGACGAAATCTTTAGAAAAATATTTTTTTTGTGGTAAAAACTTAATATAGTCTGTGGTGCAAAACAAACGACAAAAATAAGGCTGCAACTTATTCAAATATTATTTTAAAGACAAGCCAAATGCAAATAAGCGGTGGCCACGCAGCGAACTTATTTGTATAAAAGTCATTTAGACATTTGTCTCTAGATAATAGTAACTTTTTCCGTATATAACTATGATAACTCTATTGAAATAATAGTAACGATTTTGATAGTTCTACGTTTATTTATAAAGATACTATCAATATAATTTTTATATGCCAAATGGTATATTGACTGTTTCTAAAATAACTACATTAAAATCCTGATTACATATTATTACGGACACGAAGGCAATATTTTATAAGGAAACATGGCGTAATGTGGTTTCAAACCAGTCAGAAAATATAAAAAGAAGATCGGGTGAAACATTCAATGGCAGTAAATGAAGGAATATAAGATATAGCACATTAGCGTCCATTAAAATGTAAATATTATTATGGCCTGATCGTTGCCCATATATTTATAACATTTGCATCAAAATATTCCACCGGAACTCATAATATAGCGCTCTCGTGGGAAATCTATTCTATTGCCAGTTTGTTTTGTTCAACTTACTGCCGCGGCCAGATGAATGTCACACACGACGTTATTGCTCTCCTATGGATATATTGTTAAATTATTGAAACCACCGGTTTCATTACAGCTTCTGGCAAATCAATACCATAAAGTACAATATTTAAATTTGTATCTAAAATTGTTTTTGTATTTTGTAGACGTGTTAAAAGTTACGAATTCGTTTTTTCAATCAAGAAATTTTTTTTTAGGACTGACAATCGTTAGTTTGAAGCATAAAAATCAGCTACACTGTCTTCGAACAAAATGTAAAATTTTAAAAAATATTCAGCAGTATTTGTCAAAAAAATCTACTAGTACTCTTGAAATGTATGTGCTGATAAAAGTACTAAAGCGAAATTTATCACCACAATGTGTTTGATGTTCAGTAATTTCCCGACATTGTATTATATGACCAAATCTTATCAGCATTCGTCTTGGCGCAAACATAATCAATATTGAAGCTAGCAATGGCTTTTTAAGACAATATCGAGTGACGAACAACATCGATGTTTGTTTATATATGTATGCTATTATATATGAGCAAATTTTTTGTAGATATTTTAAAATCCTTATGATTTAAAAAAAAAAAAGAATACGTTCTCCGTTTAGTTACAGATTTTTTTACAAGTTATTAATCAGAAAATTTCCCGTTTTGGACTCGTCTATTAAAAAAAGAATTATCTAAAAAAGTTAAGATACCGAAAGTTAGATATTTATTCTAATGATGTTATATATTTTAAAGAAAAAAATAATAGTTCCGCTGATATCGCGGCGTGTAAATTTCAAATTCAAAACTTGCAACACCCTTACAAAAAAATTAAAAAAACTTTTCAATTTTCCCACGAAGCATTTATTTATTATTTCGTTTAGAGCCATGGACCGTGCAAAGAATCGAGAATATCGGAAGAGATTTTAGCATAAATCATTTTTCAATGCAATTTAAACAACATCGAGTGTTGTTTCACGATTAACAGCTAACAAGAGATAATGAATATGCCAGTTTTTAAAAATAAATTATGAGAACTCCTTAACAAATACGACTTTGTATTCTTAACAAGTAGAATTTAAACTAAAAATTTGTTACGTTTTTATGATTTGGAATTATTAATGAATGAAAGAGAATAAACGAGCTTACACAAAGTTCATATGCAAGAGCATTGCCATTTTGCAACATTGCAATTTATCAAAACCAACCTTTAAATCACCAAAGTCGATGCACAAACTTCTTTGGTTGATGTTACATTTCAGGTATTACTATTGTTTGTATCAATAAATTAGTTCCTAACCTCTTCTTAAATCTTAAACCAATCTTAATATAGTGCTGTTGCCAAATACTGTTTGCTTCCAGACAGTTGTACTTTTTCCTCGCCTCCATACCATAATTGTTTTGTAAAATATAAATACCAAATTTATAAATGCGTTACTTTTATAAACTGTTAAGAGCAATATTTTTAGGTGAAGATATTATTAAAGTATCAGCAAGTCTTGATCTTAGTAAAGATTTTTCTTTTCTCTTTGTAAACATACTACAAAACAAAAACAAAAATGTAATACGAAAAAAGAATATCTACTTGCAAATATAAGAATATTGCATGAATATATTATTTCGATTGACTTTTTAAAATGCATTAAAAATTGGAATAAATGATATTTCACAACAGCTAGTAAATAAATATTCACGGATAATAACATTCAATTTGAGCCGTTGTATTTACTCGTCTCAACTAAGGCCCAGCGCTACTGATATTTATGGAGGTCTGTAGCAGCTTCCCAAATTGAAATACATTAATATTTTACCATAAATGCGACACTTTCATACGGGACATAACGTTATCGTAATTGGATTCTTCCCTGGAAGCGAAATATGCCTACGTATGTATGGTGGGAGTAAATTCGTTTACTTACATTTAGAAAGTCCACGTATACCTCAAGTTTACATCTAATTTCGAGATTAAGTAAACGTAAACAGGCATACAATCTTTACTTAAAGTTTTATTTTTGGGAATGTTCAAGAATTATTTACATTATCAGATTGTTGTGATTGAGGTATTAGATATATTTCATTTATGTTGTGATTGCCAATGTTTGTTAGCCCCTTATTCCAGGTTATGAACTCCTGGAGCTGGGACTAGTGTATTCCACGTGGTCTATTTTATTAGAACAAGTTTCACTATAATATATTTATTGAGTTTACCTCGAATTAATCAATGCCGAGAAAAAATCCTTCAAAATATTGTTATAGAAGCCGATGCCGGCGAAATCGTCTGCCAAAAAAAAAAAGCTTATTGCGTAATGAGCGAATGAATTAACAGACCACAATTTACAAATTATTAAATTATACTACTATTTGGAAATCTGTCTCCTATACGAAATAATCCATAGGTCTCTGAAAAATATTTAATATAAAGAGTTGTTTTCATGAAAAACCAGCATTTAAAAAACTACGTACATATTAAATTTAACAGTAAAATGTATAATGTTTTAGTTATTGTTAAAAAAATCTGTCAATTTGTCTAGTCAACTCTCAACTCAGTTAAAAATAAAAGAATTTTCATAAAAAAACTAATATTAGTAATATACATTAAAAAAATGAAAAAACAAAGGTGCTTTAAAATTAATAAGGAACAACCTTTTTATACCTCATACCGTATAATATTTTTTTATTTTAAATTTTTAGGGGTCTTAATATTTCTTTGATCTAGGTAAAGTACAAAGTACAAGCACAAATGAATGAATAACCTTTTTACTTCTTTTTTAAGTTGGTTAAAATATTATGGTGCAAACATAAAGAAAAATAAGTTTTAATTTTTTAAAAGCTTGTATTAATTAAATTTACACAACGCACACCAACCAACACACACACATACAGCACACACCATTACTTACGTTTAAACCGGATTCGGTTAAGCTTGCTGTTACCGATCGGTGACTGCAACTGGCTACGCCGCTGGCCTCGAATTGTAGGAATGAAACTCTTATATTTCAGTTCAAATGTAATTAGTAACTTAACCCGTTGAAACCTGATATTATTTTACTTATAGCCTACAACAAATATCTTATGAACCCAACAATAAAAAACTTCATCGCTATCATTAAATGGATAAAATTACCAATCTCTATTTTTTACCTTTTCTTTTGTTAAGCTCATTTTCTACGAAGAAATATTCTAATCAAATCAATAAAGAAACCTACCAATGTGAGATCATTCCGAAACTTTAAGTACACTGACAATTATTAAAAAATGTTCGTCGAATACCTTTAGGCAGTTAAAATTTATATTTGTTATTTTTGATCTTGCTAATCTCATCCTAGAATCTCTCAAAGTTAATTTAAAAGCTTTTGTTTTTTAATATAATATGAAGGCAGAGTTATTAAAAGCAAAATAAGAAATAAAAAAATAAACCTAAAATTACGTTATTTCTTAAATATTTTAAGTGTTTATTTATCTCCTTTATAGAATTCTACTAGTACTACCCAAAATCTACGTTTGAAGTGAAATTTAACCTATATCTGTAAATCGTAACATTTATGAACTTAAATAAAAAATATTAAAATCACTTATATTATACTTTGTTATTTTGTAGTGGAACTTATGTATACGATTTATTATAATATTTTGCAATAAATGAATATTAAAGTGCGATTAATTATTGCTAGAGCAAAGATAGTATAACATTAATATAACAAATAATTAATTTTCATTACGGAGACGAAATTTATTTTCTTATTTGTTTTGTATTTTTGTAAAATAGGTCTGAAAAAATAATTTCCACTGAACCATATGTGATCGATCTTAACAAAATGGCACGGTGTCGTTCCCCGCGCTTCATTGCACACCAACACGGGCTAAAATTAATTTTTCAAAACCGACATAAAAAGTAAGATACAAATTAAATATAATTCATTTTAAGTTTTGTTTAGAAGTTTGAATTTATGCAAAGTAAAGATTCCAGGGAATATTGTAAGAATCTTGTCTGCTTACTTCGTGAAGTAGTCATTATACCGAATAGGTAACCAAATTTGTAAACTTAGCTAATAAGGCCGGAGCTCGGGCCGACTTTCACGTTTACCTGGTACGTTTCAAAGTTTCATGCTCGTAATCAGTCTACCGGCTTTATACTTTACTTGTATACAAATATGCCTTTTATGTGGAAATTAATGTAAATGTAAAGATGTTGAGTTTGAGAACTGAAATTACTATTTAATGGATAATAAAAATTTGTCTCATGTTTCAGTATAAACCTGTTCCACTAGTTGACACATGCCTTCATTCAATGATGTTGACAGGGTGTAGAGTTTAACTCTTCACGCTCCTTCATTGTCGGCTTTGGCAGACAGCATATCATAGATGATTTTATATTATATTAAATTCCAGACGGCGATTTCATTCGCGCAGCTGATCCGAATTTTAAAAAAAACGAATTCAAAAGAAGACATTGATATCACCGCACCAGTCACAATTGTATTTTTTTTTATATGATTTCGCAAGCTGAAGAATTTCTGTTTTAAATGTCAAGTATTTATTTAATAATTACGATAAATCTATGTGGTTACTATAATTTTCTAATTGTTATTTATTTCTGGTTGTTGTACCAAAAGTATATTTAAATTATTTTATACATTTTGCCAAATTAATCAAAAAGTATAGAGAAACTTATAACCTAAACTCAGTATTCAAGTTTATCCGTATTTTTTTCAGCGTCAGTTGTTATTATTAAAGTTTCTCAACAGAATTAATAAATCATAATAAACATACATAAGATGCCCAAAATTATCACTGTATAAATAGTTTGTATGGTAAATATTTTTTTAATATATTGTATTCAGCTACATGCCTTTACGCTGCATTAGCCACTAGTCACTTTGAATCTATGGTTTTTATTTTAAAACGTGCCTGTCGATGCTCTTTTTATACTAGTAGTCGTTCATGAATTATTTCTGAAACATATAAGCAAAATAACTAATGGAAGTAGAGGTTGTCACGTGACTGAATTGATAAGGGTCAGTCTGAAATGTAACTTTGCGAAAGCGAAATGCCTTTTTTCTTTCAGCCCAAATGTATTGTGCATAATAAAATACAACGTTACTGTACATTGTGAATAATATAAGAGTAATGTGCTTCGTTTTGCCCTTTTTATATATGAAGTCGCATGAATGGTTAAAATTTTACTCGAAGGCTACATCTTATTGTTTTATTAATAAAATTATGTAAAACAGTGTGGAAGTATAAGATGAAAGATTTAACTTTATATACATTTAGTTTGTGTTGATTCATACGTCAAATTAGGGGGCTAACGTTAGCCGGCAGCGTTCGCGACACCTTGACTCAGCAAGCTCTATGCTAGGCCCCGTCACGTACAAACCGCGTCAATTTATCTCCTATTATATAACAAACACAGTATATACTCATATTTGAGGGACAATTTTTATTCTATGGACTTTAATACTCTCCGATTTCTTTGTTAACTTTGCTCGATGTTAAGAAATATCATGAAAACATATAAGCTGTTAAAAATTATGATACTACCTATTACAATGGTGATATAAAAAAAAAAAAAGTATACAGAAAAAAAAACAACTAAAACTCCATATCGATGTTTCAGCAAAATTTAAAATGTAAACGAGAATTCAACGTAGCGTCAAGTAATGTGTCATAGATGCGCCTGCATGACGACCACCTATTAAAAAAAACAAGAGCATAAATAAATGATTGCCTATAAAAAAAAATTAAGTGAAATCCTATTAGTAATAGTATTTAAAAAAAAAACATTATAAACTAAACTCATATCAAATAGCACTTACAACGCACACAACACAACTTTTAAAACTTGCAGTTCCAAAAAACATTACATACATCTATAGAATACGCACTAAACTTCGTGTATTTATCAAAATATTGTAGACAAAAATTTAATCCATTATAAAAAAAATAATAATAAAATAGAATAAAATGCTTAGCTATTATAAACATTTAAATTCAGAATACTTTATAACTCATAATGTAATGAAAAATTTAATGTCAATAGCGAAATATAGAGAACCTTGTCAAAAATGTTACCTCTAAGTCCTTCAAAGTAGCTCACAGAGGGAGTAAAAGCGAAATACAATTACTGAAGTTCACTGAAGTAACGAAGACTAACTTTACTAATATACTTCCATTCTTGAATGAATCGATGGGGAAAAAAACTGTTTAAGCTTTCACATTCAGACTTACAGCTATAAATATGACAATCGTAATTTAAAATATAAAAAATGACGGATGTTTTTTTTAGTATAATTATTATCACTTTATTTAATTTCTTTTATGTCACATTTTCTCGTGTTAATAAGCCTAAACGTATTCTAATACCTGTGGAGAATTTTCAAACAGAATTATTTCTTTATTCAGTAATTTAAAATCATTTGAAAATCAATGACGGAATAAAATTAATTTCACGGATATTAATGATTTTATTCTGTATAGTCTTATTTAAGAAACATCTAACCACAGTTAAAAATATGAGACAAGTTTGTGATCCAATTTAATGTAACTTATTTAGTTCGATGTTAACTGCCAGCGTTAACTTTACTCAGACCAAACTTCAATGTAAATTAAGCATTTCCAAAAAAATAATTTTTAATTGAATTATTCACCAGAATATAAAATTAAAAATCACCAAAAACTACTGAATTTTCTTTAATACACACAAGAAAAAAATATTTCAATAATTTTTTGAGACACCTTTCTCTTATATCAAATTCATATATTCAATCATTCTTATATACCATTTGATATTCATTGGGCATTTCATCTCAGAACTGATATACTCACAGGTAAATATTACAATAAGATAATATCAAACAATGTTGCCAAGTGTGACGACATCAATATGGCGATATATTCACAATTTCACCAATTGGTTTTATTGTTGGCTTTTAGTTTAAGTGGCTTTTTGTGTCAAAGTTTTCCTATTTAATAACCAAATTCGATAAGAATAAACGAATCGATCACTCTAAATATTTTCGTGGTACTGTTCAGTTTATTTGTCAATTCTGATTAGAGTATTTGGAAATATATTTAAATAAATATTATTAGACTAGATTTTTTATTCTGGTAACAAAAAAGATTTCAAAACTATTTAATAATGTTGGATATTGTCAAGTCAATGATTATATTTATTTTTAAGCCGAATTTTTAAATTTTATCTTAGTACCTTATATTGCTGTTATATAAATCATCTTTAAATAAAAAACCGACAAAGCGCACATTATACTGGGGACTAAAATAACTTAACTTGCGGCCAATATACATATCAGCTTATTTCACAGCCAATTATGCATAGATGTGGTGTTCATTAAAAACTAGAGGATGTGCTGACGGATTAAGGATGAAAAATTTCACTTACCCCAGCTGGTAAAGTTAAACCACGGTTCAGTTCATTCGCATAGCATATAGTTCACGGTTTAAACCAAGACCAAAATAACGCAACTTCTTTTAATGTTATTTTAAATACAAGCTAATTTTAGTTTCGTTCGCGGTTTGGCTTGAGCTCTAGATCAAAGTACGTATTTGTCGTATATAACTATGATAACTCCGTTGAATGAATGGTGATGGACTATGACAGTTCTACGTGTATTTATAATGTCATTTTTAATATAATTCATATATGTGGTTTCAAACCACTCAGAATATATAGAAAGAAGATCGGGTGAAACATTCAATGGCAGTAAATGAAGGAATATAAGAAATAGCACATTAGCGTACATTAAAATGTAAATATTATTGTGGCCTGATCGTTGCCCATATATTAATAACATTTGCATCAAAATATTCCACCGGAACTCATAATATAGCGCTCTCGTGGGAAATCTATTCTATTGCCAGTTTGTTTTGTTCAACTTACTGCCGCGGCCAGATGAATGTCACACACGACGTTATTGCTCTCCTATGGATATATTGTTAAATTATTAAAATCGCTCGTTTCATTAGAGATTTGAGAGAAACAAATCAATACTTTGTCATGGTACATACACAAAATCGATATTTGGTTTTATTATGTTCTCCTTTTTGCAACATGAGCATTGTCAGGATGAATTTTATAAAAACAAACATTTAAACGACCAAAATCCGTGCACAAACATTTTTGGTTCATGTTACATTTCCAGTATTGCTTTTATTTGTACCAATAATTAGTTTCTAATCTATTTCCTAAATTTTAACCCAAACTTAATAAATATATTTATTAAGTTATTAAATATATTTATTAAGTGTCATTGACAAATGTTGTTTGCTTCCAGGCTTAAAACTGTCTGCCTAGAATCCTAAAATATAGATACCAAGTTTAAAAATGGGTTAATTTTTTAAATCTTTATGCACAATATATTAAGGTTATTTTAACCTTTATAAGTAGTTTCAGCAAGTTTTGGACTTTGTACAGAATATTATTTTCTACTTGAAAATCTACCGCAAAACAAGGGCAAAAATGTAATTACAAAAAATATATTTATACTTGCAAATATAAAAATGATGTTTATATGAATGACTTTAGTTGAATTTATTAAATTATTTATTAAATTGGAATAAATGATTGTTGATGCTTCACAACAACTAGTAAATAAATATTCACGCATAACAAAATTCAATTGTAGCCGTTATATTTACGCGTCTCCACTAAGGGCCAACGAAACTGGTATTTATGGAGGCCTATAGCAGCCCCTTAAATTGAAATATATTAATATTTTAAAATTAAAATCCTTACTACAATTGTGGGCACTATTGCTCCTGTACTTGCAGGCATTTTAAATCAATATATTGAGAGCGGTTCCTTTCTCAGAGTTAATGAAACAAAGTAAAGTAAAACGCATTTTCAAAAAGTGCTGTTACAGTAATCTCTCTTATTTTAGAAACATTTCACTACTACCGTCAATAAGTAAAATTTTTGAGAAAATAATGCTAGATCAAATGATGGTACATTTTAATGTATACAACATAATTAATTGCCAAAAACGAAACGAAACGAAACACGAAAGACAGGTTGACAGGTTGCGGGTGTTGAACTGGTCTCGCGCATTTTGGGGGCCTGGAAAGACTCAAAAGATGCCATTAGAATATTTTGTCATTTCTCTAAAGCATCTGATCGCGTTGACCATACTATCTAGATCCGTAATGGCGATTACGGAGTTCGTGGTTGGGCTGCTGATTTTGTTACCTCTTATTTTTTAGTAAAAGTAAGCGTCCTTCAAGTTAGTAAAAGTAGGTACATTAGTAAAAGTAAGCGTCCCTCAAGGGTCAATTCTTGGTCCTTTTTTGTTCTTATTTTACATTAAGGACACGTTTACAGTTTTGCCGAAAATCATCAACTTTTCGGTACATATTACTACGAAATCCAACTTAACTTACTAAAACCTATACTAACATCAGATAAAGGGTTTCTTTATTTTTAATTCCTTTAAAAATATTTATCAATTATCTTAGCTTTTAATATTAATAAAACGATTTTCCATCACTTCTTCACACATCTTCCACGATTTCAGGCATAGTTTCGGTACATTTTTGTTGTCTTCATTGCCATATGTTTCAGAATAAAATAATACCTTGGGTAAGAAAACATTCTCAACTACAATCCTGTGAAGATATTTTATAAAACATTATTCGATACTTTACAAGTTATACTTCACAATTTTTTAGAGTCGCCAAATTCCTATAAATCCTTCCCCAATAAGAACTTAATTTATCTATCACTATTATTAATGAAATTGTATTTTTAGGTATATCTTTAGATCAAAAACTACAAGTGGGTGGTTATATGAACACTCTAGCTAACCATTTAAGTTCGAAAATAAGACAGTTGTTACCATGGCTGGGTTGGTTTACTTTGCATACTTCTATAGCATTATTTCTTACGGTATTCTGCTCTGGGGATCAGGAGCAGATATAGAATATTTTTTTATTTTACAAAAAAGAACACTTCGAGCTATATTTAATATGGGTCCTCGGGAGTCTATTAAAACTTTTCAAAGATGCTGCTATATATGCTATATATGCTGCTATCGCTTCCATCACTTTATATCTTAGAAAATATTAGGTTGGTATGTTCTGAAACAATTGCAAACATTTAATGTAAAAAGTGACTTGCATAATTTAAATACTAGATATTATCATAAAATAGTAGTTCCCAAATTTGGACTCGTTAAAACAAAAATCTATTTTGGGTAATGGAAATCGTTTTTACAATAAATTGCCAAAATATGACACCGAATTAACAGAATATAAATATAAAACTTTAATTTAACGCGTACTTATATCTAAAATTTATTATAATACTAAGGAATTCGCTGATGATAGTTTAGTAATTACAAACTTGTTGATAATTCTAAACATGTTACTTTACTGTCATAGCTTGCGGGGTGTTCTCTATTGACGTTCTTGGTTCGAAGTTACGAAGTAGGAACTATATAATTACTATTGTTTGGAATATTTAAAGTTAGAATCCTTGAAGACCATTTAAATGTGAGAACATCATAGAACTAATGGCAGCGTGGTTATAAGTGGTTCTTTTCGATACCGCGTTTGACTTAAGTTATAATTTATTTACACATATCAATCAGCACTGTGACTTAAGTAGTCAATACCATGAAAAATTGTATTTTAATTAATAAGTTAAAAAAGTATCCATGTAGTTTGTTGTTGGTTCTGCTCGATGGATCTATACCTTGGAACCGTGCATCTAGAGTCTGGCGTTTGATAGGTGCAGTGTATGCCTATTTGAAAATACTACTTCTTGTACCATCTTCTTGTACCAGCCAAAGCGTACGTCTGAAGTAAAATTAACTTATAACTATAAAAAGTAACCATAAGATAGTTAAATACCAAATATTAGAATGATTAATATTTTTACTTCATACTTTTGTAGTAAAACTAATTTATACGATTTTTTAATAAGTTTGCATTGAAATTATTGTTAAAGTTCGACTACCACCCTTTCTCTTCTTCAAGATGTCGTAAGAGGCGACTAGAAGAAATTCGTTTCTATATTTGAAAGGGGTTGGCTACGATGGGCTTGTCACTCACTACGCCTGCAGTTTCCTCAAATGTAGAAATTTAACATAAATGGATGGTGGTGCCATCTTGCTTACTAAACTAAACTGAGGTCACCTACGCTTCGCCAAAGTGGTGACCAAGGCCCTAACCCCCCTTCCCCTCATAAGCGCTCAAAAAGAAGGGCCCCAGTTCCCAGCAGCTCCACTATCCCAGGCATCGATCGCGGTTACGGTAATTAAATGTTTAAAACCGAGATAAAAAGAAGTTTTTTTTTAAGTATTGTTTAGAAGTTTGAATTTATGTAAACTAAAGATACTAAGAGATATTATAAGAATCTTGTCTGCTAACTTTGTGAATTACTTGTTATACCGAATAGGTAACAAATTTATAAACTTAGCTAATTAGGTGGGAGTTTTGGTCTTCACGTTTTTCTGGCACGTTACAAAGTTTTCTGCTCGTAATTTGAACGTTCGTAATTGTTGTACCTGCTTTATACAGTACTTGTGTACAAATAAGCGTTTTATCAAGAAATCAATATAAACGGTAAAGGAGTTGAGCTTGAAAACTGAAAATACAATTTAAGGGCTAATTAATTATACGTTTATAAGACATGTCTCAGTACATATCGTTCCAATGGTAGGCCTTCTTTCCAATAATAAAGAAATAGTGTGGGATTTAGCTCATAACGCTCCTGCATTGTCATCATTGGCAGATATCATATCTAGATTTTTTTAAATAATATTAAATGCCTAACAGCGATTTCATTTCCGCACCAGAATTAACACTACTTCGCCAATCATAATTGTATTTTTTTTATTGTACTTGTACCTTAATTGCATTCTAATTATTTAATAGATTTTAGAATAACAGGCGAAAAGTATGTAAATAGTAGCTACAATCATCAACTAAACTGAGCATTCAAACTTGTCCGTACTTTTTGTAGCTACAGTTGTTATTACTAAAGTTACTTAACAAAATTAATAAATCATAAGTAACATACAGAAGATGCCACAAATTAGCAGTGAATAAAAATCTTTTATAACGTTATAATATATATGTGTTGTATTCAGCTACACGCCTTTACTCTGCAGTAGCCACTTTTCACTTTGTTCCTACAGTTTTTATTTTAACGTGGTCATCGGTTCTGTTATCATGTCAAGTCGCAGTCGTTCATGAATTATATCTAAAACATATAAACAAAATAACTAATGGAGGGAGATGTTGTCACATGACTGAACTAATGAGACTCCGTCTGAAATGTAGCTTATGTACGAAATGCCTTTTTTTCTTTCAGCTCAAATGTATTGTGCATAATAAAATACAACGTTATTATGCATAGTGAATATAACAGTATTGAACTTCATTTTGCCTTTTTTATGTATGTCGAAGACATTGATTGCGGAGCGGTAGGGCCGTCATCATTTAGACTTATTGTTATAGGGTTCATGTTGCCAGTGTATTAAAATACCAACACTGATACTTTTATAATGTAGCTTTATATTGCACAGAAATACAATCTGACTAATTATTACAAACACTGACGTATTACTCTAGGCAAATAAGTGTCCAGTATTAGATAAGTGACTAGGTTAGGTTTGCTATCTAACCTGGTCACTTATCTAAATAAGTGACCAGGTCAACGCCTCCAAGGGAAGTGATAATTGGACTATCCACACTTTCCAAAACGACTCTATCCATATGCTGCCATTACAATTCTTTGACTGGACGGCGCTTGCTACGAAGTAATCAATTGACAAACTTTTATTAAAACTATATCGTTATCCGTTATCACATGAATGGCGAAAGTTCTACTCGAAGGCTACATACTAATTGATTTATTAATAAAATGTGAATAAGCGTGGAAGTATCACAAAAGAAAAAAAGAACAATGATAATCGTTGTTATAATATAACATTAATACAATAATGGCATAACTACTTCACTACTACCCACTTCACAAGTTTTCACGGTGTTTGAAATGGTTTGCCAGTAGTCCATAGCTACCTAGCCGATACTTAACTCATTACTTTAGCACTGAAAAAAGGAACTGAAAGAGTATTTTCTAAACAAAATAAAGAATATACACCTTTTTCTTAAAAAGTACTAAAGAAAAATAAAAAACAATTAACGACCCAGACAGTTGTAAATAAAGCTGGCATCACACATCAAATTACGAGGCTCACGCTAACCGACAGTGTTCGCGACACTTTGACTCAGCAAGCTCTTTGCTAGGCCCTGTCACGTACAAACCGCGTCAATTTATCTCCTATTAGGTAACAAACACGGAATATACTCATATTTGTGAGTTTTTTTTTTTTTTTAATTCAGTCTCATATTCTGCGAAATTCTTAGTCAACTTTACCTTAAAGTCATATTAGCTCTTAAAGTTATAATAAAAATAAATATATATCAAAGGTTGAATGTATTGTAAGTATACAAAAAAAAACTAAACCAAAACTCCATATCGATTTTTCAGCAAAATTTTAAAATGTATACGAGAATTCAGTGGAGCGTCAAGTAACGCGTCATAGATGCGACTGCATGACAGTAACCTATTAAAACGAACAGAATAAAAAATATTGCCTATCAAATACAAAATGAAATCCTAGTATTTTCATAAAACCATTCTTAGCTAAACAATCACATAAAATAACATTTACAATCAGACCACAACCTTTTCATTTTTGCAATACCAAAAAAAAAAAAACATGACGTGTAAAATGCACACTACACTTAGTTTGAATTGAAATATTTCAGACTGAAATTCAATCCTTTAAGAAAAGGGTAAATTAAAATGGAATGAGTAATGTACTTTAAATAATAACGGACACATTTAAATTCAGAATACTGTATGAAGTATTCTTTATTTATATTGAACT
This sequence comes from Dircenna loreta, assembly GCA_963555665.1. Lineage (NCBI taxonomy): Eukaryota > Metazoa > Arthropoda > Insecta > Lepidoptera > Nymphalidae > Dircenna > Dircenna loreta. The sequence goes on from OY743098.1 coordinate 1,711,739, forward strand.
AACTATAGAAAAACTTGTCAAAAATGTTTCCGCTAAGTCCTTCAAGAAGTTCACAGTGGGAGTAAAAGCAAAATACAATTACTGAAGTTCCCAGTTCTAACAAAGACTAACTTTACTAATATACTTCCATTCTTGAACGCATTGATAAAAAAAAACGGTTTAAACTTTCACATTCGGACTCACAGCTAAAAAATAATTTAAATTAAAAAATTTAAAAAATATAAATGCTTTTAAATTATTTTAAAAACACTACTTCATTTTATGTCACAGTTTTCTTGTGGTAAAAGAAACCTACACATATTTTAATACTTGCAGAGACTTTTTAAACAGAATTAATTATTTATTCAAAAATAAAATACATTATTTTGCTCACCGAGATTTGAAAATCAATGACTGCATATTTTTAGTTTTACAGATATTAATATTATTGATTTTGTTTTATAAAGTCTTGTATATAAAGAAACCTCAAACCACAATTCAAAATATGAGACAAGTTTGTCATTCAATTAAATGTAACTTATTTAGCCCGACGCAGACCGCCAGCGTTAACTTTGATCAGACGAAAACTTCAAAGTAAATTAAGCATTACCAAGATATTAATTTTTGATTGAATTATTTCACTAAAATATCAATCACCAAGAACAATCAACAAGAACTACAAAGTTTATCGTTCATTTCATCTCAGAACTGATATACTCCGCGGTACATTATACAATAAGATAATAAGGAACAATGTCGTCAGGTGTGACGACATCAATATGGTGATATATTCACAATTTCACCAATTGGTTTTATTAGTACATTTGAGTTTAAGTGCCTTTTTATCTCAATGGTTTTTTCTTATTTAATAAATCGTAACCATAATCAATTCTATCAGACTGGCTATTTTTAACACGTTTTTATTAGCTTGGGTTGTATGTATGTATGTATGTATGTATGTATGTATGTATGTATGTAACGGAATCTTTAAGCTCAATTTTCTCCTGGTTCCAGCGAGTCGATTGAATTCAAACTTTGCACACGTATCAAGGACCGATGACAATGCAATAATTTGATAAAAGTTTCCCATTATCCTTATTAGGACCACCAGGATTATTTTAGCTGTATTTACTCTTATAAATTCCCGTTTTTCGCGAATAACTCGGCGAGGGATGAAGCTAACGAGACGTTCGAGGTGTCAAAATGTGCGTCTCGTTAATATCTATCTGACGACATAGAATTAAATTTGAAAAATTTGAAAATGGAAATTTTCCGGAAGGAAAATTGAAATTTTGCTGTTTAAACTATAATATCACCCTAAGGGATAAACCGATAGGGGATAATATAGGTGTCAAAAAGTTTGTATTGATATAATCTAAAAGATAGTAATAAAAGAAATTTTGAAAAATGAAAACTGAAAAAGTTTTCCTAAGAAAAACTCAAGAATTTAAAGAAAAACCCTTAGATTTTCCTCAAGGGATGATCCAATAGGGACGCAAGGGGTGTCAAAAGATGCGCCTTGAATAGTTCTGGATAATATCCGAAGAAAGAAAATCTGTAAGTTATACTACAAAAAAGTTACGAAATAAAAACACGAAATTCTTTAAATAAAATAAAACAAAATGGCGTCAGATAAATTAATACGCTTCCAGAGCGAGTCTCCTATAGTCAGGGAAGATGTAGTGCCGCTAATGGGATAATAATACAAGAAAAATAATAGTTTAAAAAACTAAAATAACACGCTTTTATTGCTAATTGAACTAAAAACTAGAAAATAATTTTTAATGACAAAGAATCTAATATTACAGTAGTAGAAGATCGAACAATTAATCATAGTGAATCGCCTCAATATAAAATTATAATAAATTTAAGTTATTAACAGAATAATTCAATTCAGAGTAAAAAGCGTGGGGTGCATTTTACTGTGATTCATAACTATCCTCTCATAGATAGTTGCCAATAAAATGATTGTAATATTTGAAATATTAAGCACCCCACGCTTTTTACTCTGAATTGAGTTATTCTGTTAATAACTTAAATTTATTATAATTTTATATTGAGGCGATTCACTATGATTAATTGTTTGATCTTCTACTACTGTAATATTAGATTCTTTGTCATTAAAAATTATTTTCTAGTTTTTAGTTCGATTAGCAATAATTGTTGTACTGTTTATGTGTCAATTCTGATATGAGTATTTGGAAATATATTTAAATGAATATTATGAGATGAAATATTTATAGGAGTATTATATATTATATCAAAAACTTTTCATTATAGTTCTTGGTGCAAAGAATGAAAATAATGCAACTTCTTCAAATATTATTTTAAAGACAATCTAAATTTAGTTTCGTTCGCGGTTTGACTTCAGCTTTAGATCAAAGTAAGTATTTGTCGTAAATAACCATAACTTAACTGGAATGAATGGTAATGGATTATAGTTCTACTTCATCTTAAATGATATCTTTATAGTAATACTAATATGCCAAATGGTATATCGACTATTTATAAAACAACTACATTAAAACTCAGTTTACATATTATTACAGGCACGGAGATAATATTTTATCGCGAAATATGGCGTAATGTGGTTTCAAATCAATCACAATTAACGAAGGGAAAAAAAAATAGATATTAAGTTCAGGTGAAATATTCTATGGCAGAATATGAATGATGGCATATAAAATATAGCACGTTAGCGTATATTAGAATGTAATTTGTAAATATTATAATTGCGTGATTGCCTATATATGTATAACATTTGTAACAAAATATTCCACCGGAACTCATAATATAGCGCTCTCGTGGGAAATCTGTTCCATTTCCGGTTTGTTTTGTTCAACTTACTGCCGCGGCCAGATAAATGTCACACACGGTGTTATCGCTCTCCTATGGATAAATAGTTTACTTATTATAACTACCCGTTATATTACGTCTTCTGTCAAATCAGTATTTTATAATTGTACTATATTCATATACACTCCTAAAATTGTTGTTTTTTGTATTTCAATGATTTAGTCTAGAACATGTGGAAAAAGTGATAAAAAAAAATTGCAAAATAAATATTCTGCTTTTTTCCAAAAAAAAAAAAAGTACCGACACTTTGGAAATATATATGTTGAGTAAAGTACTAAAGCGAAATTTGTCACCACTATGTTTTTAATGTTCAGTGATTTCTCGACATTGTATAATATGATCAAAATCTTATCAACATTGATAAGATGAGGTCAGGGACGGGTTAAGGTGCGAACTTTAGCAATATTGAAGCAAACAAAAGCCTTTTTAGATAATTTAAGGCAAACAACAAAATCTGGAACAACTGAGCACTTCGAACTTAAATCGATGGTAGTTTCTATGAAATTATCAATGAGTTCTTTTTTTATTGTATCATTTTATAAATAAGTTTGTATTACTAGCTCGTCTTAAAATAAGAGGCTTCTGGGAACTAATATAAAATTACACTATTTTCAACCAGTGTAAAGAGCACTCCACGGCACAAAACTGGAACAAGGTGAGACCTAGTTTAAGGACCCTCTAAATCTTTTAATACTACCAACGAGTACTTATATGTCTATAATGTCATAATGTTTGAAAACGAATAAAACTTTATAGTCTAAATTCTATTATTTTATTTGTTATAAATCGATTTTTGTAGGTTCTTTAATTATGTCAGCGTAAACTGCACTCCATCCGTACGTATCAAGGCCTAGTGGTATATTTTAAGGTGATTTTATATTCCATTTGGCTGTTTATAGTGCTGTGTTGAAAGAATGAAATTATATAAAATACAAAATAATATGTTGAATTATAATCATTAAAGCCTACTGTATTCATTATACAAATATACATAATATTTATGTCTTTAAGGCAAAAGAGACAAGCTGTAATGATCTGCACACGGCACGTATTACGGTAAGCTCAACCTGACTGAAAATTAGTAATTCTAGTCCGATAAGCACTACCATCACTATATTTTAAACTTTTTTGTTCAATATTAGAGAAAATATCAAAAGAAATCACAGAAATTTTCCAACCCGAAGAGGCCCGCTTTCGACAAGAATTGCCACAGTTGATCACATACCCTCGCTGGAGATGATTATAGAAAAATTTCTAGGTTTTAACAAACCACTCAATACAGTTTTTATTGATTATCAAAATCCTTCGATACTCTACTCCACTTATAAATCTGAGAAGCGTTAATATTTCAAGAAGTGCCATTGGAATATATATAAGTCCTGAAAAACATTTATGAAAATAGTACTAGCAGAGTGAGGTTGGAGATCTCTGAACCTCCAATTCAAATAAATAAGGTGTTAGGCAAGGAGATCCAATAACTCCAACTTTCTTCATAGCGATCTATAAATTTGAAAAGTAAAGTCATGAACACCTACCTACTCCCCTCACTTCAAACTTGGAAATTTATAAGGTAACTAAAAAATAAGATGACCAGCCAAAGAAGTATGGAGAGAAGCATCCTGAAAATCAAAAAGATAGTCATAAGACATAAAACTATAGCATCAACGCACTCAGTTACTCACAAAAGCTAACGTGACCATGAGCAGGATATATAGCCAGACTCAATGACAAGCGCTGGACCACAAAGACAACGTCATGGCTAGGGCCATCAGACCACAGGCCACAGATAAAGTGGTCACAAAGGCCAAATGCGTGCTGAGCAGACGAATTAATAAACATAGCAGGCACTGGATGCGAGTAGCTAAAGACATAGAATAATAGTCATCTCTGGACGAGGCCTTTACCATCCTTTAAAAGTGATTCTTGCACCCATAAATTTAAAAGCACCGTAAGAGAATGAAGTACTTAATTGGTTAACGCATATACAATGTTTCGCTGTTTATTTTATTTTTTCTCTTTTTCTAAATTGTAAACCGATATTGTTGAGCAACAAATGAAAGGTTTTTATTTTATTTTATTATTATTTACTACTCGTCTCCATAAAAAAACTTTTCTTAAAAAAGGTAGAAAAATGAAAGGGAGATTTATACATTGTATATTTTAAACAAAGAAACTATCTTGCATTGACATGTAACGACATTAGTATTAATAATTTTAAATTCAATACTTCCTTGCAACACATTTTCATATAATAAACACCACTGTTAAATTTTCAAACGAAATATTATTTATTATTTGGTTTAGAGCCATCGACAGTAAAAAGAAACGAAAAAATCGGAAAGATTTATAACATAAATCACTTTTCAATTTAATTCACACCACATCGAGTGTTGTTTCACGATTTACAGGTATTAAGAGATAGTAGATAATGGAGCTATTTTCTTAATACAAATTGTATGAACTCCTAATTAAATACGACTCTGTACACTTAAGAAGTACAATAGCAATCTGATTTCTATATTCACAAGTAAATTTGTTACGTTTGTATGATTGAATTAAAAGTTAATGAAAGTAGCAAATTTTTTTAATAAAGAGAATAAACGAGGGAAATGTACACACATAGTTCTTGTGGATGCATTCTGGTAACAATTTCCGGAGCATTGCCATTGCAATTTATCAAAACCAACATTTAAATGACCAAAGTCGTAGCATAAACTTGTTTGGTTAGTGGTGGATTTCTAGTATTGCATTTGTTTCGACCAATAAATTAGTTTCTAACCTCTTCTTAAATCTTAAACCAATCTTAATACAGTGCTGTTGCCAAATACTGTTTGCTTCCAGACAGTTGTACTATTTCCTCGCCTCCATACCATAATTGTTTTGTAAAATATAGACACCAAGTTTAAAAATGTGTAACATTTTTAGATCTTCAAGAGCAATATTTTTAGGTGGAGATATTACTATAGTTTCAGCATGTTTTGGTTTTAGTACAGAATATTATTTTCTACTTGAATATCTACTGCAAAACAAAAGTAAAAATATTGCTAGAATATAAATAACGGTACAGCCTGACACTCAGGTGACACTCGGTGATGAGTGTTGCCAACAATATAATACCAAAAAATAATACCAATAATAAAAATATAGTTTATGTCCATAAATTTAGATGAGTACTTAAAATGTATTAAAAATAGGAATAAATGACGTTTTACAACAGCTAGTAAATAAATATTCACGGATAATAACATTCAATTTGAGCCGTTGTATTTACGCGTCTCAACTAAGGCCTAGCGCCACTGATATTTATGGAGGTCTGTAGCAGCCTCCCAAATTGAAATACATTAATATTTTACCATAAATGCGACACTTTCATACGGGACATAACGTTATCGTAATTGGATTCTTCCCTGGAAGCGAAATATGCCTACGTATGGTGAAAGTAAATAAATTTATAAGAAAGTCCACATATACCTCAAGCTTACACCTTAATTTTGAGATTAAGAAAACATAATATATAGGCATGTAATTTTTACTTAAATGAAAAAGATTTTCTTTTTTTAAAGCAAATCAAGTTTTTACCAGAAAATGCCTTATAAATATTAAATGATAGATAATACAGAAAGTGGCTTTGTGCAGATATAAAATCGAATTTCCCTATTCGTAACATTTACAAAGCTAAAAGAATATTATGTTTTGTGCTCCTTACAGATATATTGATAATACCTATTTCAAAAAGAGGATCAGTGAAGAGTTCACAGATGTGTCTTTAGTTTTATTATTTAACATTATGGATTACCTTTGTTTGGTTAATGCTATATCCGCAAAAAAAAGGTTTATTATATTGTTATGTTTAATGCACTAAACGAATACTATATATGTATATATAGTTATTTTAAAAGCATCTCCGTATTATTATTAACATAGGAATTCTTTCTTAATCTGCTAAAGTCTGCTAGCCACAGATTCTAGGTATTGTGCTATCCTAACCCAAACTAGACTTAAAAGAGGCGTAGAGAACGTTTCTTGCATGTAGATCAGTCATTTCAAAGACTGTAATGCCTCGTCTGCGTTTTAACAGAGTTTTACCGAATTTCAGGAGTTAAAATTCCTAACATTATTAAAAAATCTATAATCATCATAACTGCTGAAGAATAAATGTATATGCAATAATCTCAGGATATATTTACTATCTTGTCAGTGGACCAGCTAGTAAAAATATTTTAAGTAAGACCTTTATTTTCCCATTAGTTTAAAATAATAAGAGTTAAAGTTAGAAGTGTATAAAAATCATGGTTATCCTGGCATAAGAAGGTGTTTTATAAAATATTATTTGTGACATATTGTTATTAATTTGTCATTATCTGTATCAGTGTAACTATAGTTTGTAAGTATATGGAGTTTGTATGTGTATGTATATCTGTGTCAGAGTAATTATAGTTTGTATGTATATGGAGTTTGTATGTGTATGTATATCTGTGTCAGAGTAATTATAGTTTGTATGTATATGGAGTTTGTATGTGTATGTATATCTGTGTCAGAGTAATTATAGTTTGTATGAATATGGAGTTTGTATATGTATGTATATCTGTGTCAGAGTAATTATAGATTGTATGTATATGGAGTTTGTATGTGTATGTATATCTGTGTCAGAGTAATTATAGTTTGTATGTATATGGAGTTTGTATATGTATGTATATCTGTGTCAGAGTAATTATAGTTTGTATGTGTATGTATATCTGTGTCAGTGTAATTATAGATTGTATGTATATGGAGTTTGTATGTGTATGTATATCTGTGTCAGAGTAATTATAGTTTGTATGTATATGGAGTTTGTATATGTATGTATATCTGTGTCAGAGTAATTATAGTTTGTATGTGTATGTATATCTGTGTCAGTGTAATTATAGATTGTATGTATATGGAGTTTGTATGTGTATGTATATCTGTGTCAGAGTAATTATAGTTTGTATGTATATGGAGTTTGTATGTGTATGTATATCTGTGTCAGAGTAATTATAGTTTGTATGTATATGGAGTTTGTATGTGTATGTATATCTGTGTCAGAGTAATTATAGTTTGTATGTATATGGAGTTTGTATATGTATGTATATCTGTGTCAGAGTAATTATAGTTTGTATGTGTATGTATATCTGTGTCAGAGTAATTATAGTTTGTATGTATATGGAGTTTGTATGTGTATGTATATCTGTGTCAGAGTAATTATAGTTTGTATGTATATGGAGTTTGTATGTGTATGTATATCTGTGTCAGAGTAATTATAGTTTGTATGTATATGGAGTTTGTATATGTATGTATATCTGTGTCAGAGTAATTATAGTTTGTATATGTATGTATATCTGTGTCAGAGTAATTATAGTTTGTATGTGTATGTATATCCGTGTCAGTGTAATTATAGATTGTATATACATACAAACTATAATTACACTGACACAGATATACATGTATATGTTTGTATATGGAGCACATAAGTAGCTAACTATTCACATAGTATATATATACATCGCATTCTCTTATACATTTGCTAAAACAAACAAACATACAAAGCTAAAAGCTAGATGCATATCAAAATTGTATTGTTTTATATTTTAAGATTAAATTTTCTTTCCATTTTGTCTTCACAGATACTTTGCACAGATGCCCTTATAGCATATAAAGCACTAAACTCCTTTCTTTCCTTTCAAGTTTTTTCCTTTATTTATTAATTTCAATAAGAGAGCGAGTATATAAATAATTAATGTTACAGGTTATTAAAATTAGGATTTAAATATAAGATATAATGTTAGTTTAGTTAGACGTTGTGGGTTAATTTGAATCTGTAAGTCAGACGTTGAAATATTTTCAAAAGAAAATTGTATGTGAAAGAATTCAAATCAATTAAATATAGTCCGTATTGACAAATTATTATTTAGTAAGTTCGTATTCATTATTCCAATAATTTAGCTTCATATTTTTTAGAAGTTCTTTCTTTTTCATGTATAAGTAAAGCTAAATGTAATCGTAAAGAAAATGTGTAAATTTTATATTTGCACATCCGTACAATAGGATATTAAAATAGGAGTAACAATGAGCTATTGTTTCGTTACAAAGCCTTTGCGTTGGTAAAAGCTTCTTTAAATAAGAATTTTATCTATATTTGTGTACAAAATATACATTGCTATTTTATTACAATAGAAAACAACGGAGATTATACTCAAAGAAGAACTGAATTTTTTTACCAAGTGAAGTAAATGAAACGTTCAAAGTCTTTGTCTTAATAAATGAATTTTAATAATAAATAGAATAAGCAATCACATGAGATAAAAGTACAAAAAAATCGAAAGTGAAATATGAAGCCCATCAAAGTGATGCAATAAATCATACAATCAATCCTGTAACTTAATCCAGGTCTATACTAGAAATAGTCTTCTGTCTGTTGGTTATAAAGTATATAATTTAAGATATATCTTTAGAAACGTCGAATGGATCAGAATGAGGCTATTAAATCACAATTAGAAGTAATGCGCGATGCGTGCGCGGCCACCAAAGGCTTAGCTCGGGCCCCGCCAAAAGGCTCAAAGGGGACTTACGCGCTTGTCTTTTATTATATTTTTCCCGGACCACGATATCGTTCGAATTTCGAAACCTATTTTGTTTATTAGGGGACTGCGACTAATCTTGGATAAACGAAGACTATTTAATTATGTTGATTCTATAATTATAATATCTATTCATGTTTAATAAAAGCAATATTTAATATTGTATAAAAATAATATTAAAAAAATATCGTATTATTATTAAGCAATCTTTAGTATTTTGAAGTATAACTTATATCATACAACTTCGTGTTTTAGTTTGAAGTCTACATTATTTTGTACGAGTGATTTCATAATACAAATCCAGGTAATAAAGGTTGATAGATAAAGACTGAGATAATTATTTATGTACTGAATACTCGTCAAACATTTGTAACAATAGTTAGATACGTCATTATATAATTTACATTATGTATTTTAAAACAGAAAATAAACGATGGGGCTGAATATTACTGACCTTAACCTAGAAATATTAGAATATCACCGAGTACCTTTAACTAAAAGTATTATCTATTCAGGAGTGAATATTGCAATTTTGAGATAAGTATACAGTCGTATTTAATTATTTTTTTACAACTATTTTCCTAAAATGATAGGATATTTATAAAAAAGTTATAAGTAATGTACACGAATATTATTTATGAATTTATCTGTTTTGTTGCTGAAAGTTCCGTAGTAACTTTAAATGCAAAAAAATCGCTTTTTATTCCGCTTGCTACGATCGCACTTCTTTGAAGTTTTCTGTTCACTAATGCTACAGTAATCGTTGGAATATGATGCCACAGTCAACTGTCATCCATTTTACCTTGAATTTCATAAATCCTTAGTACTTTAAACCAAAGACGGGTCACAAAGTTAAAAGTCATGTTACTTAAAGGGGTTTAGCGAGGTCGAGTAGCTTTACGGAGGGCGAAAGAGGATTGAACCCGCACCTGTCGGTGTCGCCATATACTTTGAACAAACATAAGAATAGCTTTTATACCGGCCGCGGGCTAGAAAATAAACCCACTCATTTTAGAGCTTTAAGGTCATAAGCGCCTTTGCTGTACTTTGTTTGATTTATATACACATAAAATTCAAAGGAATTTCATTAAGAATATTATGTATAATAATATATTTTTGTTATTAATATATTCTATAGTTTGTTTATTATTATTAATAATAATCTATTTTTGATACTTTTGTATACTCTTAAGATGAGCGTCGTTAATTTTTTAGATGTACTGAAATAAAGTACTTGACTACATTTTCTGTTTACTTTACAATGTATACAGTTACATTGTTTGCACAGCTCTGTCGTGGCAGATATTACTGCAGCATCTGGTCACACAATCTTCTCATACTAAACCAGAAAATCTTTCTGCCTGACTATATAATTTATTTCAAAATAATATCCACTTTAAAATAAAATTAATAATACTAAATAGATTGTACGTGTTTAATTATATTGATTGAAAAATTTAATCTGAATGATGATAACTATTTAGAATTAATTTTGCTATAAATTTTCACATGCCGCTGGAGACACATAATTCAAATATTGAAAACGCAACAATGTATTTCAAAATACTGAATATTTGGAAACCAAATATTTATCACAATATGATAAAAATGTCGGTTTTCTGATTTACTACATAATTTGAAATGAGATATGCAATTACGTGAAGTACGCATTAAATATTTATGTTATAACACTGCGACTGAAAGTCATATTAACCAATATTATTCTGACAATATTGACATGCTTAAATAATTACAGCTGCCTTGGTAAAACAAACAGAGTCGAATAACAAATTACAATTACAAACAAAAACACACAACTATATAATATAAAATAACTCGTTTATAATTAAATTGTATAAAAAATGAATGTTCAATTGTTACGTAAGCCATTATGTGACAGTTGAACATTTCTTTTTTTATTGAACATTTATTTCGAACCTTTTTTTAACATATAATATAATTGTATAATGGAATGCTATAATGAATTGAGATCGATACAGTTAATATAAAAATATATATATAATTTATGTATACTGTGGACACTCAAGAATAATATTAAGAACGTAAGGTATTTAATTTATTCACATTTTGATGTCCATTTTCCAATTTTGATCAACCCTTTTGACAATTTATCGGAGCATCAGATTTTCATATTGGCGAGCGGCACGTCGGCTCGACCGCGTCTCATACATATTCAAATATCAGGAACTGTAGGTACAAAGCAGAACATGGCGCGTCCTCGACGTGTCAGAATTACAAAAAAAGTACGAATATGGCGTCTGATAAACATCTGACACATATCTTGGAATAAATATAAATGTACTGATAAATTCGTTTTCGAAAGAAAGCTTTTTTATATATAGTATTTATATATTTTAGTATATATTTATTTTATATGTAGTTAATAGTTATGTTATAAAATATTATATACAACGTAAAAATCCCAAAAAATATAAATGCAGTTTGACCTCTTGTATTATGAATTACGAAAAAATTACTAGAATATAGAAAGAAGAAGAAAGATATTTGTCCAAGGTGCTAAGATAGGTAGTAATGTTTAATCTGACATGGACTGGCTTTAAAATTTCATAAAAGTCTACAATGATTCGATTCTCAAAAAGCTTAGCAACTTTACTTACACTTCAGAATTTTCCAACGCTGTGGTATATGAGAATTTATGCTAAAAATGTTATATAGTTTTAATATTTTAAAAGTTAAAAGATAAAGTTCGAACATAAAAAGTAATATACTCGTATTTAGCAACAAGATATTTTGTGTTCGAAACAATGTGAAATAAATCTGATTAACTAACTTGAGCAAAATTAAATCAAACACAACTATTTTAATTAAAATATTTAGATCAAGATTCAATAGCATTTTATAACAAACGAAATCATACATAAATAAATCAACCGGTTGTTTGTAACTTTCTATAATACTATTTTACTAAAATGTAAAAAAAACTACAAAATTCTATACCTACATCATATTTTTTATTCGGTAAACATACACACCGAAACGTCGGTAGGAATTTTGATTCATTTTTATTTATGTTTCCCTTTCCCGTGATTGCTTTAAAACGTAGCATAGCCCAAGGCTACTCGCAAAAAAAAGCTTTGAAATGCTTTTAAATATAACTGTTTTACATTACCACGACAGTGGCCTCAGTTTTATATGGAACATGGGTTTGTAATGAAAGGCTACATCGACCCTCCCTTCGTAAGTGCAGTTTCATGTATCGGTTGCCAAATCCTCAGGGTATGTCCAGAATATATGGGCCTCATGATAAAGTGCATGCAGTTTTAATTTTTTTAAACGTCCCTACGCTAAATTTATAGCCTCTATCTAACTTTTATTGTGCTAGTACGAATTGCGATTTGAAAACGAAACGGTTTTACATTTAACAGGTAGAGGTGTGATCAATAAGATAAATAAAAGGTTATTGGTTTATTTGACTTTTTAATTTGTTAGACTGCATGGGTGCTAGCTTTTTAATAAATCGTTATTTGAACCTATGATCGTTATACAAACAAACCGTTACAATAGAATTAACTAAACGTTAACATTGAAATATTAACCATTCAATTATAATAAACTGTTACTTGATATATTTTTTAAGTTTCTAAGAGTCCATGCATGTTGATCGAAGTATGTACTAATACAATACCCCTTTCTATAGTGTTAATTCTACATATTTTTTTATGATGTGTAATGTATGAACTAGATACTCAGAGAATATTTATATTATTAGTTATATATGATTTTCTATGAGCTTAGTGGTTCTACCTTCCTGGTTCATTTCACGGAATTTATCTGAACCACTCTGTAATATTATGTAACCATTGAAAAACCCATATTGGTATTATAATAATAAATTGAGTGACATAATTCTACTTTAAGCATATACGTTGAGAAGAAATTAAAAAAATCCCAGAAAGTAAGCATAGTCTGTTTATATATATTTTTTTCTTTTTATCTAAATTAAAATTATTAATTCCCGGCTTTAAGTTAAGAGAGCCCAAACATCTTAATATTTTACAAACACAATAGAAGAAAATTTACGACTCGCTTTGAATAAACTGATATTTCTTATCTCTGTTACTTGACTGCATCTTTTGTTTGGTTTATAAATTCCTTAAACATAAAATAAAAATCTCAACGTAAGTAATAACATGATAATAATATTCCTTCTTTATTATTCACTTGCCCTTATTTCAATTATTTGGGGTCTGCGAATTATATCAAGTTCTTCCAGAATCTTCCATCGTACGTCTACTCAGTGGAGACTCAATTCTTCGCTACAATATTTTTCAAACACGCCATAAATCTCTTTTCCGATTGCCATTTTATCTTCAAATCTACAATTATATTATTAAAAGAGATGTAAAAGAAAAAAAATAATAAAAAGCCAGAACATTTCTTTCTGATATAAAGCTGTACCTTAAACGTACAGTCGCCTATAATTAAACTGAGCCAATGAACTAAATGTGTGTACACTTAATTCATCCATTATTCACGCCATGTAATGTTCATTGCATGACAAATGTAAAAAGCTTTTCATTGTAATCAATGTATCTGCGAGCAATAAAATAAATAAAGTCAATTTCAATTACATTTAAAATTGTCATCTATTAAAATTAATTTCACACGCGATACAAAACAGTCTGTAATATTATTATTGTTTCACTATTTAAGTCCCATAGTCCACCATGTATTAAAATTAAACTCTTTATAAAATATATAAATATTATAAAATATTGATTTACAAATAATTTTGAATTTGAAAGTTTCAGAGCATAAACAATTCTGAAATTAATGTTGTTAAAGTATTCAAACTTCAGCTGAAAGATAATAAAAATCAGATTTCAAAGAGTACTGTTTGTTTTTTATTATTCATATTTAAACCTACAACAAACTAACTAAATATTCTATTCTAAACATCCCAAAGTAGTTACGTTACGTACAAATAGCCCGATGGTATCTAAGCTAATGTAAGCTCTTTACATAATAGGCCTACGGCTGCTATTTTGCAAATGTAGGGGCACTAATAGTAACGTATATTTATTCGAGTCACGTGCAATCCTAATACAAGAAAAACAGACTGAACAAGAACATACAATGTAATAAAAGACATTCGTGGAATTACTGTACATTCTATTCAATCCTTTTTATTTACAAGATTCTGAAAATTGTGCAATATTGATTCTAACCATATGGACGATCTTTTTAAATGGGTTTATTGGAATGTTATGTTGACATAGAACAAGTTTTATCTCACATTTAAGAAATAACAAGCTTTAGTATCATATTAAGAGTTAACGTATACTAACAGATGGCAGTTTTTGAAAAGCGAATTCAGCACAAGTATTGTTGTAAGGTTCTTAAAGAACGTCGTATAACTGGAAGATACTCTGCCAAATATAAAACTACAATAACGGCATGTGAGAGGTAGCCATAAACATTATTTTTTAATCTGCACATAGAACAGAACGGCGACGGCGGATATAAAGAACGGTTAATGTGACGGTTCTATTTTCTTGTCACGTTTTTTCGGCGTTTAAACGTCCTCCTACAAATGGCTTGGAAAGTAAGTTCACTGATAATGCAATATTAAAAAATATATATTTCAGGTAACGTATTATATTTGCGTATATATAACTCTGTATTTTATTTTCTTCAACGACTTTGTGCATTAAAAATTTTAATCGTTTATGCAATTCTAGTACTGAATAGTCTACTGAAACTGTATCTCGTCTAGATTCAATTCTTTCAAGTTGTATATTTTATTTTTAGTGAACAGTTACCAAAGTTAATTAAAACCTATAATGTCATTTGCTAACTTTATTTCTTTTACGTAATTCCATCCAGTTTAGGAGCTTTAGGAGATATACGAGTCTATCTACTCACGCGTCGCTTTTCTTCAGAAAAGCATTACATTCTGACGATGAGGCAGATATTTTACGAAAGGGATTTAACTTTCATTTTAACCTTATCCTTCTGGGTACTGTAGTTTTAGGAGACTTTGGAAGAAGCAAACCTCGAAAATTGCAATCACGCAAATTGAAAATTAATGGAGCTTGAAATCCAATTTTGTATTAAAGCTTTCTACTCAGCGTCCTCGTTTCTCAAAAGTCGATGATGTTTTTCGTAAAATATTCGATTATAAATATAGGGCAATAGATATATATCTAACGTATCTTCATATAAAATAATAACTCTTGTTAATTACATATTTGTTACTAATAAGAAAATTAACTTTGAAATTTGTATGATTTATTTTCGGTTTTACAACCAAGTACCTTTTATTTACACTTAATTTAATGTAACTTTTACTTTATTGTTACCTAAATTTATAGCTTACCTACAGCAATTAAATACCTTGAAATTAGGAAACTTTTCTTAAGGTAGGATATTAAATAGAAGGCAGTATATTTTACGTTTTTGTGTGTGAATACAAATGTTAAGATTAAGTTCAATTTCTTCAAACGTCATCTGTAATTGATTATACAATACTTCAATAGTCCATTATTTTTAAAAGTCGTTCCTACTAATACTAAATATACCATTCATAAATGTCACCAAAATATCCTTGGGGACAAAGTATTGAAGGCGGTCCAATATCTGGGTCACCAAATTAGCTTTAACAATGTTGGGGTATGTGTATAGTGAAATATCACACACCCATTCTCCCCGCTATTGCTGACGTATGGCGCTTACATCACTGGGCTATTTTTAATTAAATTGCTTTTAAATGCTAGCAATGTACTGGAATTTTATATGTCGGTTCCTTAAACATTTACAATTGCTTACTTATGTTTTGTATGTTTGTTTTATCACTATAGGATAAATAAAACGAGCTTAATTTAAATATTAGAAAAAACCAAAATAAAATCAACAGAAATCTTTTAGATTGGTTACTATGGCGTAACGCTAAGTGCGTTTTAAAAAGAAATGTAAATTTATTCGGCTCTTTTAAATCCTAATTAATATCCATAATAGAAAAAGCTTAAAAACTGAGAATAAGGGTTTATTTAAACTTAGTATGATTAAAGTATCTCATTCATTAAATAAGAGCTGAATTCCCGATTTCAAAAGCACCCCTTTTTATTTATTCATCAAACAATACCTAAATTAAAATATACACAATGCAAAAACTACAATATTACCAAAATTTTTCCTATTATTAAGATTATCTTAATGAAATGTCAAAATATCTTAGAACTCTAGGACTCTAAGATAGTCAGTTTAAAACTAGGCAGTCTAAAAGTTTGTTTGCCTACACTTCTTAAATAATGTAATAGGGCTTTGCTTTTGTTCGATTCCTCTTCCTCGAAACTTGTATTTGAAATTCAAATTTTGACTCTCATTTGAAAAATAATGAGGTTTTGCTGATTTAAATAAGAAATGTAAGCATCTCTTACTTAATTTGTGTCAATACATTGAACAGTTGTTATATACATGTCATATTATATACATATTTAAACAACGTCAGGATATACGTGTAGTTAATAAGGCGACTTCAGTCTCTAAGCATACATTATTAATTTCTAGTTACGAAGTAGGGACGCCTTAGGAGCAGAATAGCTGTTCTGGAATGGAATTTAACATTTCACACAAAATTCCAACTGGAGACGTTGAAACTATAACTCTGAATAATAGAACGTGACTATGCTCAGATTTAAGGACGCTGCAAATTTATCTTTAGTTTTTTATTATTTAATAAATTAAGTATACAATTATGACTAAATACTGTCCTGCTTTTTTTTACTATAGAATACATGCTTATATGTTGTTTAACATATAGCCACTAAAAATTATTTAGATATGATTGAAAAGATAGATGAAATTAATAATGATAAATGATTGATAATTGAATCACAGAAACAAAATATAATTAAGAATAAAATGACGTATAAATGTGCTGGAAGAACAGGGAGATAAAATAATGATAAGAAACAAATAGTTCGTTTATTTATTTTTTATTTATTTATTTTTTATTTATTTATTTAATAATGGACAACCAGTAGCTAAAACAGCAACTCTTAAATCTAATACTAGTTCTAAAATATGTAATGAGTTAGCTGTATAGCTGATGAAGGTATCACAGCGTGCTTGAGTCTATGAGACTAATTAAACAGTTATATTGTTCTTACCATTTCGGGTAAAAAACTTTTGTTAGTTTTAGGAGAGTGAGTTCCACAAATATGTAAATGACCTAAAATTTTCTAAAACATATTATCAGGCTATAACTAATATGTTACAGCATTACTAAAATACATTCAAATTTACATTTAGTAAAAGCAATACACACTAAGTCAAAGATTATAAGCTAGCAAGCACACAGATATAAATTCCTGTTTGTTTCTCCTTAGACAGTACTTCCAACTGAACTCCGGTTGATGTCCCAAACTGTAGCTTAGGCTTCAATAAGCTTAAGCTATTAGGAGTCACACATTTCAGTAAAGGTTAAGCTACCCTTGAAACATCTCTTTAAAAAAATTATACACTCAGATAATATTTAAAACAAAAATTAGAAAAACAGTCAACAATTTTAAAACCAATAATACTTTGATTTATTTACGTGTTCATGTTGAGTTTAAATTTAAATCGAAGTTACCTTGTTATATAAAAGAATACTGGGTCGTATCAGTTTTCAAAATATAACTGGTTAAAATATAATTCGTTTGTTAATTTTGATTCTACAAGCGTAAAGTCGTTAGATTTACCATAGTAGTAAGTCATTTCTATTATTAGAAAATCGATTTTAAATTGTAAAGCTTTGAATTTTTGCGTTATGAACTTTTTCTGGTAAGTCACGCTTCATTCTTAAATTTGTTAAGAAATTTATAAAAGGGGCGCCTCGGTTTCAAGACAAAAAAAACTTCTGAGCGCTTAGGTACGGGTTTCTTTTTGTACCGTCCATTAAATTATGGATTTTATATTATTTTATATATGTACGTATTTTTGATCAAATATCTTTAAAAAAAATGTCAAATATTTGATTTAATTATCAGTATTGATGTCTAATGTGACATAAAACTTAATTAAGTTTAACTACAAATATATTTTGAATATATGTAACCACAATTTTAAACCCATACAAAAATTGGGTTTTAATTTTTTTAAAAACCCTAACACTGTATAATAAAACAATATATACGTATATATTTACCACAGGCAACATTTATATTTTAATTATAAATATTAATTTCTTACAATGTTGAAATAATCGTAAAACCGAAACCATATTTAAAACAAAGATAAAATGAAATATTGCTATCGGCGTTCGATAGATGTGAAAGATAAACGCAATTTGAATGTATTAAACTGCCCGATATTCATACTTAACCGCGCATATTATTTGGCATTTTCCCGAAATTTGCATCAGCATTTGTGCCAAATGTCGAATACTATTCCCCTTGTAGGCACGGAGATCTATTTCCATTTTGAAATGTCGGCCGAAGCGGGGCTCAAGTGTGCCGTCAGACTATTTGAATAATTTACCATCATAGACTGTCACTGAAACATTATGAATCAGCATTTTTTTTATGAATAAGAATATTATTTGCAGTATTTAAAGCGGAGATTCATTTCGATATTTTCTGTTTATCTCAATATATGGCTTTTAGAAGAAAATTTGAAGTTAAAACATTATTCAGATGAAGACACAGATACAGAAATAGAGTTGGAGATATCCTATTTCATAAAGTGTCTATTCAAACCAGATATAACTTCTATTTACTAAAAATATATATCTAAAGCAAAACACGGTACATATATTTAATGAATATTTAAAACGAAAATGTTCCGCATTAACCGGACCGTGTAAGTTTGTCAGTTAAAAACAATTCGTACAACAACACCGGCGCTGCGACCACTTTTATGGTGACCTCCGTATGTGGAACGAATCCAAACCGCAGCACATTAAAGCTGCAATAGACCCACTGCGCCAGCGTCCCTGTTCCAAATGGAAGTGAGTAAATTTAAACAATTTAGCCTTTAATTATTAAGAAGCTTTTTTAAAAATACTATTCAAAATAAACTTATTTAGTTGTCTTATATATTTAGAAAATCATTATCACGTATTTGTTTAGTTTGCAGATTAATTTGTATATCTATTTGTATATAAATAAATTCTTCTGAATTAAAAATAAAGCCTGAATTATACAAAGTAACCTATGTGGTGATGAAAATAATTTAGTTTTTAGACAAAGGGTGAATCTTTACTTAATTTAACATCTACATTATTGACTAAACGCATGAATATAGGTAAATTATTAAAATCTTTTTCAGTTATAGAAGGCATATATTTTTCATTAGAACTAAATCCCCAGATACAATCTGACACATGATGAATCTCGAAGAATTGATGGATGAAT
The DNA here is from genome assembly GCA_963555665.1 of Dircenna loreta. Classification (NCBI taxonomy): domain Eukaryota; kingdom Metazoa; phylum Arthropoda; class Insecta; order Lepidoptera; family Nymphalidae; genus Dircenna; species Dircenna loreta. The sequence goes on from OY743098.1 coordinate 1,731,549, forward strand.
CACCCGGTGACACTTTGACACACATATTTAAAAGAATTCATTAAAATATATATTTTTTTGATCCATATTATTTAAAAATTTCATAAATATAAATATCAGTATTTATTATGATAAGTACCAGTTGTTTATTTTGTATAAGTCATTATAAAAGCTGATGTTCGTGGAAATAAGTGTCAATTATATTTTTACGTGTAAGTCATAATAAAAGGCAAAGTTTGTAAGAGGGCGAGCAAAAATATAGCTAATTAAGTGTACTGAAATGAATGCCATTGTTATTGAAGTCATAATTATAAAGTGCGCATATTTTTATTTTACAATGGATTCAACGAAACAAATAACTATTATTATAGAATATTCTCTTATACGCTTCATTACCATATCGTTTAAATTTAAAATATAACATCCCATCACGGAAAGCAATTAAAACAGCTCGTTATGGCGTCGGTCCGAAGAATAAGTAAGAATGTCCCTCATTTCCTTTGCCAAGAAAGCACTAACCCTGTAGCTACCTGTCATATTTCATAAAGGTATAATCAGACAAAAGGCATTTCAATTGGTTTCGAAATAAAATGTTCGTGCAAAATTAATTGTAAACTCCAGTTATATGAACATTTTGTTATATATTTACTCGTATAAAAATATTTTAACATTACATTAATAACATTAAAGATTGTCGGCATGTTATGTGAGATAGAAATTCACAAACAGGAATACAGTTCTCTTATATTCGTCCCATTATTGGACTCACGTCTCCTTTCTAATTGTAAAACGCGTGCGGATCTCAACCCAGCATGCTTCTCCATTGTATATTATTATATAATAAATAAATTATTTTAATCATAAATTATTTTAAGATTTCTTAATGCTATTCTTCTACCGTTCAAACAAATTAGTTGTTATAGAACCTAGATGAAGCCATTTAACGGCAATTAATCGACCCGAACAGTACCTAACTCTAACGAATCATTGTGTAATGGCTAACATGAGTACTTTAAAACGGCGAGTGAAATAACCGGGGACTCGATCCTCCTTCCTTCCTCTCCGAGGGCCGTAGTCTCCTACATTCATTTTCATAACTTAAGGGCGAAAATGCATTGTTTATAATTACAGATGTTCATAGACGATGGCCCCACTTCCTATCAAGTAAACCGTTTTTTACCATCCAGTTATTTATGACCACAAATTTGTTTTCACACATTATAAATTTCAATCTAATATTCTCATTCAGAGTTTTTAAAGTGATCGGATGCGTTTAATTGGATGGGTAACCACTATTTTTCAAATATTTTTACCACCTTGGGTATTTAAAACATATTTTTTAAACGAATTTTATCAAATCTCGAGAAGGCTTATCCATTTTATTTTATTTTAGCTAACTTTTTTTCTTCAATTTTCCCTAATATTATGATTCACCTCTAAAACCCGATTTACTACACGAAATTAAACCATAAATAATATTATTATATTTAAAATTAGGCTAATTTTAATATTCAGTAAATGTAGTTAAACTTTTAACGACTACTATAATTCAGAAGTTCGGTAATTTAAAATAGAATCACCCGTTTCGTAATAGACGAGCCTTATGGGGACCAAACGGAAACGTGCTTCCCTCAGTGAGATACCTTTTAAATTATGCTAGAGAATCTGCCTCGCTCGGTTTCACACCGTCACACGTTGAACGAAACTTCCGCACGGCAAATTTTTATGAGTGTCGCCTACAAACGACACACGAAGTCACTGACTTTCGCAACCACTACCAGTCAAAGAGAAATGGAGATTTCTGTTACAAATGTGGCAATAGTAGGTAGAGCTGTATTTCTTCGGGGATTACTTTCCCGACATCGCGTTGGTAACGTGTGTGCTGGAATTTTTATTAGATACGACTCCCACAGGCGCAGTTTTCTGACAGAGATACATTCGCGTCATTATGTTTGTTGCGATTGCCATTACCCGGAGACATGATTTAACTACAAAACGTTCCATGTTCGTTGAATTTCCTTCACAATATTTAATGTATTAACATTTTCATCAACAATATATATTTTCCACATAAAAAAAATTCGTGATATAAAAAAGCTACACGAAAATGACCTAAAATGCTAATAAGTTTCATTACTACCTTCAATATAAACAACACCGTTCCCTTAAAGAGAATTTTAATTAACAGACTGAAAAAGCGACTGTAGATGTATTCTATGAGATTAAAACGAACATCAATTTTAATAATAGGTGGCGCAGCTTGATAGGTGCCTCGTAGCGCCACCCGCCACCACGCTTATTAAGGCTCGGTAGAAACTTTACATCATCATATTTTCTGGATCGCTCACCTAAATGAAAGCTAATTTATATCTTTATATACAAAGTTAACGTGTGCTTTATGAAATAAATAATATTATGTATTAACTAACGTTGTATATAAATTGTCTGTGTTTGTAAGCTATATTTATATAGAGAATTATTGTTGCTATATAAATTTAGGTAATAAAAAACATTTCAAACATGAATACTGATATTTAAAAGTAATTACTTTCCTTGAGTTATATAAATATTAAAATGGGGTTTATTTCTGCAAAAAGTGTGGGCGTAAACCGTAAAATTATTCTACAGGTATCTTACACAATACCTTTTTCAAATTATGCGCAAAAAGTTGAGTAATATTAATGAGAACGCAATTTAGTTTAGTTATTTTTCATTACATTTATTAATTTATTAATATAAGCAGATAAAATGTTACCACGATTTGTATACATGCCTCAATAATACCAGTACAATACCTGTATTCATACAACCAGAAATATTAATACGTAGCATTTATTTCTGTAACAAAACTATTATATCAGTACGGATTCAGTATATTCAGGTACAAAAGCGTATAAAAATTACCTTCTATTCAGGGAAGCGTGAAATTAAAAATATGAATATTGTGAGACAGAGCAGATGCGCCTCGAATCGTAACAAAACATTTCACATATAGCAATCACGCTTCCCGCTTTCCCAAATAATTCCCACAAATCTCTGTTTTTTCAAATCATTTGCCTCATCAGAATTATTATTTAAAATATTTGAGAATAATTACAAATACATACTTATTACTTTTGTAAATATTTTGACGTCTATTTTAATATAAAATTCATATTCCTTTTCGTGATAAATTATATTAAATGTATATCATTAACGGTATTAATTAATAACAAAGGATGTTTAGACTCAGGGATAAAATAACCCTTAGTGCGCTGCAGGAGTTTAATTAAGCTATATTCTCATTACACTCCCACGTCTAAGCTTTGAATGCAAAATATCAAAGCGAGAAAATAAAGCCTATACATTGAATAGAATTTATATTGTGCTAATTTTAATCTGAAGTAATTTGATTAATTTTCTCATTTCTAAGAAAAAATATTTCATTAATATTTATGGCTACATTCCTTCCACATATATTTTTTATGATATAATAAATATTGCTTTTTTTCCAAGTGCATTCATTCATTTCAACGGAAATTATATTACAAATTTATATAATTAAGAAAGTTTTAGACAATCTTTTATATTTTACATATAATATAGTATAATTAAAATTTATTTTAATATAATCACAAAATGTTTTTATTGTTATTTAATTCTGATAATCGGAAACCAAATACAGCTCTCACAATAAATAGAACAGTTACAACAATGAAAGCGTTCGTAGGCTTTACACGTACGTTTTATCTCTAACATTATTATTAAAGGCAGCTAAACCCAAACATCCGTTTACAAGAGCCGTATTATGTTACCTAGTAAATAATATCAACGAAGACAATGCCAGCTCTAAAATGTTAATAAAAGCCTGTATCTAACTGTGAGGTGAAAGCCTTTAATATGAAAACTGTTATACTTTGGTTGTTTTATTAACGACTTTCCAAAGAGTTTAGTATTTTCATTTTGAATATCATTTATTAATTTACCTTGGTCGTTTTATATTTTCTAATCTCGGTATATTATATACATTAAATGTAATTAGCTTTTTGTGAAAATATAGCTGTTTTGAGTAGAAATTTAACTATTTAATTTAATACATTTCTTTAAGACTTCATACCTTGTGGTTCATTTTTGAAGATTTTTCGTAAACCAAAATGTATATATTTAAACGCTACGCTTCTCAAAAGATCTTTCTTTGACTTGGATTGTATGCTTATATTTTTTAAATTATTTTTTTCATTAACCAATTAATCATTAATTAATTCGTATTTTGGTTAACCAGTTACAAATAAATTTAAATGGTTCCGATTTTAAACAAGAATATTAATAATAAATATTCACCGTTATTTTAAATCAGTCAATTAATTTAATTAATTTCAACGTAAGAAGCGAACAGATATAAATTTATTTTTATTTAGTAAAGTAAACTTTAGTATACAACTTCAATTTCATTTGAAGAGGTTTTGCCATTAATTTATGATTGTATATTGTTGGCAACACTTACCACCAAGTGTCACCATGACGTTATGCTGTTCCGTTACCTTGCTATAGAATAACAAGCATGGCGGACGGCATGCTCTCTTCTTTTGGTTTGGCGTTGGGAAATATATTCGTTAATATAGCGCGGAAGTGAAGTGATGCTTATGAATTATTAGGCTTCGTATTTTTAATTAGTGAGCTTACATTACATGTAATTTCGTATAAGTTGATCTTGTTGATGTAACCTTGTTGAAATTGTGTTATCATAAAATTAATTTGTTTGAGTAAATTATTTTAAGTAGTTTTTACTTTATATCCTTATAATATTTTAAGAGCTACATATAACATTATGACACACTAACATTTATTGTAAAAATTATTAACAGAAGTGGGATTTTTTTGTTATAAATGAAACATGACTAACTTAATAGCCCCTGAACTCATCTGTTAGGATTTGAGCGAGCTTCCGACAATGTCACCACGTACGTATGTTTATCACACGTATAACGAATGATACAATATATCACGGCGTATTAACGTGTTACTAAGTGCAGGTGAGATTAAGTTGGAATATGAGTTATACGATGCACTTATCTCTACGTTTCAACCTTATTACGAAACATAATTCACGACGCAATTGTATTTGAATGTTTGTTGAATTTAAATGGAAAATATTAAATATGAAATATGTTTTTATAGAAATATACATTTTCGAATTTATTTACAATTTGATAAGAAATTGTTTTTCCAACGCGAGTTCGATTAAATACACGAATAAATAAATAAATAGTCTGTAATCGTTATAGCGTTCGTTAATTAGAGCTTACTTTGCTGCGAACGAATTTATGTTAAAATAACAACGAAACGCTTGGAATAGCAAGATGAGAAACAAGAACTCTGTCTGTAATTAACGTGGTAATTATAGGCGTCTAATTGCCTTACAGTACATGCTTTGAGTATCAAACGGGCGTGACGAGACTCCAGTATGAACGGGTCCCTGTCAGAATTATAATTATAATATTGAATGAACCAAATATTGACGAACTATCGCATTCAATATAAACCCATTATTTATTTCTTTTGAAATAATAATTTAAAAAATATGGTCTGGATTTATGTGAATTAGTTTAGCTATTTGTATATAAAATATATTTTTTGTGGCAGTACTTTCCAAGTGCAACAGAATAACAAAATTCTCCGGTTAATATTATTATTTATATTATATTTATTTATAACATTTAGAAATATAAATTTGACACGAATACCACTGATTAAAGAACAGAAAAAATAAATAAACATAATCCAATTCACATCCGAAAACAAAAGTACAAAGAATAGATTTTCATATTAAATTGGATGACGCGGTTCATTGATTTTCAATTTGTTTAAAGCGTGCAGCGGGACGGGGCAGCATGGCTTCAAATAGGCAAATAAATCTGTTGGACCAAGAACACGGACGTAAACCAAACAGTCGCCAAACTAGCAACATTGCCACAACAGTTCGTATTTACATGTCGTTTTAGAGTAACGTTTATTTATTGTTTTGTAAACAACTAAAATAATAAAAAAATATTACAATAAAAATAAAACAAGTAATGTAATCAAATCATTAACGATTTTAAAATAATAGATGTGTTATAAATTCGTATTAGCTCTTAAAAGAAATGTATCAACTTTTAAACATTACGGAATGATTTGTCGTAGCTTATGTTCAAAGCTACGTAGCAAACTAAAGAACTGGCGTAGCAAATTACAGAACTGGCGTAGCAAATTACAGTAACAAGTCAAGCCTGTTTAGTGTTGGGCCAGTAGATATGCATTCGAAATGCGTCCACGTAGCGTCATTGCTCCAGCCAGATGGATTGGAAACCTAACAGGCTGTCTCGCAAATACTATGAGAATTGCATACTAATGCGAGTCACCGAACCATAAATAGAAACCTATCAAGACCACAGGGTAGGTTCAATGAGAAATATAGACTATACATTTAGTTAAAATAATAATATAATATCCATACCATGAAAAAGTATATTGTATATTTATAATACAATATTACCCTACAGTGTAGCGTTATTACCTTTCAAATATATAAAAATGCATTATTCAGATTAAGTATATATGTACTATGATACAGAAAAAAAACTTTTACAAGAAAATTTAAAAATTGCCTTTAAAAAATACTAGGGTGAAAATAAATTTCTTCGCAAGTCGGCCGCAAGTAACACCTCTAATATACACAGCCCTAAAATACGCGCCATAAAAATAAAACTAGGGAACCGCGATACTACGACCTCGTTTCGTCCCAGAATGGTCATTTTGTTCCAGCATCCGAAAATTGTCACCTCGCTGTCTTCATTTGCAACAAATATAAAGCCCTTGCCTCTAATAAATTGTTGAATTTACTTTCTTTCTACCTTAAACTGTGCTATTTTTCAGTATTTGTTATGTTACAAAGGAGGACTGTTAATGCCGATTGCGTTTTATGCAAAAAATAAATTAAGTCACGAATATTTTTTTTTAGTTCAGACTACCACTACTAGTATTAATGCAAATTAAAAAACTTTGACTCGTGCCTTTTATGAAAGGTTATTTAAGAAATAATAATTTTATGATATTTTGTACTATAAAGAGCGCGCGAGGTAATTTGACAGTATAATATTAACTTAATGTTAAGTATTATTAAAAGCAATAAAGCAATTGAATTAAAAATGACTTGATTATTCTTATACTTTTAACGATTATTCGTATTCAAGTTTGTTTGAGTAGTCGCAACACTACGGTAAAGGAGATGACTTTGTAGTGATGTCTAATAAAAAAGTTCATTGTATATAATGACTATTTTTTTTATTCAAAGAATTTAATTATTTTTTTTATTTAAAATTGTACATCATGTGATGAAATAAAAAGAGCACAATAATATATATATATTTTTAATTATATAAAAATTGTGTGAGATACGCCAACACAAAGTTGCTTCGCCCTCTATAGTATGAAACGTCAAACAGTAGTTTAAGAGCTACTGTTCGATTAAATGGACTAAAGTAAATCTAACAAAGGTTTATAGAATAAAATTCCTATCACTGCAATAATCTCATTTTTAGTGAAATATGCCGCTGCTTCTAATACTTAAATAATGGGAAGACCCAGTAAAGGGCTTTTATGAAACCAAGGGTCGGCATTAAATCGAAGTGTCACTTTCAGTTGCCTTGTACTTGACAATAAAGGGAAATATACAGTACCTTTTTGAATAATACCTTTTACAAAAAGGTTTTATATAAAAAATAGTTTGTAAAACTTATCACATATATTTAATATTTTGATGAAAACGTAGCTAAAAAACGATGTTCTTAAGACAATTAATATAAAATATTTATTTAAATTACATATTTATTGATAATCGATATACGAAATTTCAGAGGTTCCATCATGCGGGGGAAAGCGCTGAGGGGAAAACAAATATAAAGTTACCGAAATTTTCAAAACAGTAATACAACGTTATTTTTATCCAAAGAAAATTAGCAATAAGCCCTATATCTTATAAATATAATAATAATGTTACTAAAATGACAAGTATACGTCATGCTTTTAATATAATTTACATTTTCCTCGAACCAGTCTCAAGTGTAATAAGAAATCAATAATAACACTTACGAGTCTTTAGAAATATCCTATAATACAAAACAAGTAATAAACATATTATAAACGGTGTTGTAAACGTACAAATTTGTTTATACATTAAAATATAGTAGCTTAAAGATTTAGATAAAACAAGATATATTTGTTAAATTGTTTCCCGTACGAAAGAAAAGTTAAAAACTACAATGGTCCTACAAGGAGAGTCGACTTGGCGCCGCTCCAATTGTTAAACTACCTATAATTATGTATGTTAATACGCGCGAGGTGGTTCAGATAACGTCTAACGACTTCCTTCGATAAAAATAAAGTTGCGTTGAAATTTTAGTTCCGTTGTTGTAAGTTTATTGCCGAATTGCGTGTACGGCGAGCTATCGTGGGTTTGCCATCGCTCTTTATATAGACATTGATTTGATTTACATAAAATTTTGATGCACATTAAAGATATATTTTCAATCAATACTCTTAGAATTGAGCCCTTAATAGATTTTATTTGAGTAATATTCAACCTTCGCATTGTTTGAATATAATATGCGGACGTATTTTCTTCTACATTATACAAAGGTATGATCAAATATAATATAAAATAGTAATTATATTTATGTTTAAAGTTGTTGGTTTCTAAATTTAATTTATACATAGCGCTGAGACAATTAAATCTAATTGCAACAATTAAAATATGTATTATGAAAATTTTTACCCGAAATATTTATATTATTTTAGATGTTTACAAGATACCTTTTATTTTATGTACATCTATTTTATAGTGCAAAAAGCTTACGTGCACAAAATTGTCGTTGTTCTTTCTTCGGCGTCCTACTTGTTCTCCCCTAACCTATATAAGGAACACTAGAATATGCAGATGACACCAAAACTACCGTAAACAGACACTTACTAAAAGAAAAGTCAATATTTCTGTGCAAGATAAAAAGAAAAACCGGTTACAAGCTTAGTTTGAAAGTATTTTATTTTTCCAATCACATATTTTCGTGCTTGTTTGTAATATATGTTTCAATATACCTGTACTCTAAACCTGTAATACCTAGCAGAGCAGCACTCCGAACTGGTGCTAGCTTACACACGGACAGACTATACTGATATTTTTTTTTTTAATTGATGATTCAAAAGTGCCTGTAAATTCCTACTTGAATAAATATATTTTGAATATGAATTTGAACTCTAACAAGTGTAAAATTCAATATAATGATCATAAAATCAAATTATAATAAGGTGATTTGAAATCAGGAATAAAATTGCAATGAATTACGTGCTTTGAAAAAGTTGTATCTCAATGAATCGTAAAGAAGATTGTAAAAATAATATAATAAATGAACATGAACAAAACGTAACACGTAATAAGATTTAAGGTGAGGCGATTTTATCATGGCTTTAATCTTTTTTCCACTTAAATATATTAGGTGTTTTTTTTTTATCCTGGGTTTTTTTGGGAATTATATTTTTGCCGTGGTTTCCTAATGGCTGTGACTAAATCCACTGACTTACTTTATTATATTTAAACAGCTTTTAGCGGAAGGGACTCCAAAACCTTATTTTTATTGCCTGTCCGTAAATATAAATCAGATAAACTAATTCTCATATTTTTTTACAAATATAAATTTGACCACTTAAGAATATTGGATTTTAAATAAAATTAGAATGAATATATAGACCAGATTTTAATCTGGGACCTCTGGGAAATTGTCACATCGCTCTGTCAGCCAAGCCTCCAGTAATTTAGAATTATTTACACAATTGACTTATCGAAACAACATCTATTAGGTTTCTTTCCTAAATCTAAACGAATATTTCTTACTTTTGCAATATAATAATACCAACCCTAGAATTCTATTTATAACAAATTTTAACATCGAAAATGCCATAAAACATACAAACAATTCTGTTGTTTTTGTAACATCGCAATTTGCTTAACATACGAAGTTTTTACATAACTCATGAAGTTTTTTGGGGCTGCCAAATGCTTACATTATCAATTAAGTAAGGGCTTTCAAAGGTCACTTTCAATTTAATAACCAATTTCATACATCTGCATGGGGGATACATTGTTCGAATTTCCAGCTCCGAGCATTTTGGTCGATGAGAAAGACGAACTTTGAGGCAATTCTCTCCAACTTTTATTATTAAGTAAATTTCCCAGCAATATGTTATTAAATTCCTTTTACAGGCGTACTTTTATTATTTACAAAGTTTCTGCCGAGTACATTTCTGATAACATACAAATATTTTAGTAAAAAAAATTAATCAACCTCGAATATAAAATAAAGTTTAGTTACCAAACGAAACTTTACATGTTTTGCATAGTTATATATGGAAGAAGTCTATTCTATTATATATTATTATGCAAGCAGATTATTTTTACTCTGTTAATTCTGGCAGTTGCGTTTTCATGTATCTTAACCCAAATTTCATTAATAGTTTACCAATTACGAGAACTTTCAGAGTGGGTAAGTAGCCCACCAACAATGGTAGCTCCTACCTACACTATTACAATTCCAATAATCCGTAAGAAGCTCTATCTTTTTAAAACCTCTCCAGTATATTGACATCTATAAATATGTTGATACGAAATTACATTTATTCATAGTGTTATAATAGGATATTTTGAATAAGGCCGCCTATAATAACCGAAATATCGCCGCGATGGCGCCATCTTAGACAGAAGGTCTATTTGATGTACGTTAAAGCAAAAATGAATAGCCAATACAAATTTGATACTAATTTTTGCTATTTAAAGGATATAAAAAAAATATTTTTATGTTTTTTTTTTTATTTAAGACTATGTATAATATATTTACTATATGGTAATTGGAGACTTAAAAAAGTATTTACTATGGTTGGTTTATTTAAATACATTTGAAAAATGCATGCAAACAAAGCATATTCTTGCGACAGCGGAAACCATAAGCCAATAAACCGACAGACAGAGCAGAACGTGACGTGGTTAGAGTTTATTTTACCCCGACATCTATCATTATATATACAAAGCTCTTTTAGATATACAGAGTTTTTTTATAAGTTTTTGCAATATCATATAGCGTTTTTATTAGAATTCCATTGTCACAAGGTTTGAAATATTTTACATTTTTAGATTGCTTATTTGTCATTAACCAATAAATAAAATAATATAACATATTAACACCTAATTGAAACTGAAAAAGTAATTAAAAGTAAAATGTCTTCTTATTGGAGTTTGAAAGCATCCGACCGACACAACCTCGGCAAGTAATAACTAGAAATGGTAAGTCAAGCAACCACTCAGGCTATAGTTGGCTATAAATCAGGGACTGCCCTTAGGGTATTAACTCCCGCCTATCTCAAGTCCGGTGGAGTTCATTGTTTCTAAAGATCAAAGTGACACTTACTCTATGAGGTTTAAAACTCAATGATGTTGAGATAAAGGATTTCCCGTTAGGGTAGAGCAGAGTTTTACAAAGTTCTGACAGCTTGGGAGTTTGACCCTTGTAAACCCTAAACTTATATCAAATATCAAATGTATGTTGAATCTTTTATTCGTTTTTAATGGGTTTTTTGGGTAAGGTTTTATATTGAATGCTTTATTGATATTCCTTTAAATGGTTTATGATATTTTGTGTTTAATATGTTATTTATGATTATTTCAGACGTGAAAGATATAAATGTTCTTGTAAAGACTCCTGGATGTATATTTATCACTAAATCGTTGTAATTGTAGTAACAACAACAAACTTCATTACAAAAAATAAACCCGGAAATACTCATTTTTCATAATAATTACTCTTACAATATTTTAAAGGGATTTCAATGAACTACCGACCCTCGGATCATGTTCAAACCCTTTTAACTGTAGCCTCAGGGTTTCTATTCAATCTACATATAACTAAGGGTTTTTTCCCGTTCACAGTCCCCAATATTCACGGTATAAAAAAATGGGTGTGGCTCTCTATAAGCGCTAGTCGTTTATGCTCCAAGATTGATTTCCATAATAAAATTCAATAACAACCAAGCCATAAAGTCACTAAATAAATACGTCAAGAATGGTTGTATTTTTAATTAAAATATTTAATATTCTTATAAGAATTGTACAATTTTCTTAACCCACGCAAAAATAATAGGATTACAAGTTTAACTTTTGATATTTATAAATTTGTATAAACCGATTGTATAGACCGATTTTAATTTTCTTTTTATTTGTTTGAAAGCTTTTTCACTTTCATTTGTATATAATTATTGTTAGTTTGTGAGTATATATAACAGTAATCAATACTTATATTATCAAAGAGAAAGTTGCTGTTTGTCTGTCTGTCTGTCTATTATGCTGGATAACAAGAATAAAGGTTACTCTTTGTTGTTAAAATAATACTTGAAAGAAATTAAATTACATAATCTTAACCGGATACGTTGCTCTGTGGTATAGAATCACTTATATGCGGATGAAGCCGCGGGCAATAGCTAGTTAACTGATATAACTATAGCCTGCAAATACAATATTACCGGAGATATATGACTGAAAATAAAATATATGAAACCATATTTAAAATACCGTCAGGGGTAATTATATAACATGATAATTGAAGGTCATTTTAATTTGGTGGCATTAAAAATATGACACTCATCTATACAGATGGCGTGTAATTTATTTCTCTTGGGCTTGTTTTGTCACCAGTTGAGCTTGACAGATGACAACATCGTTTTGTTACTACAAAATAACAAACAAATATGGCAACATCACGCTCTCATAAACGGGCTCAAACATTAATCCCTTAACAAATTACCACATTTTCAGAACGTGAAAAGTAGCTGCTTGAAATTAAGATTAAAAAGGTGATTTTTCTTCTACAATGATGGCATCAATGTAATTGTGTTTGTATGTGTGCGTTTGTCGTATGTCTTTGTTTTGTATTATAGGGTTGGTATCCTTGAACGAAATAATTCATTCAATGTTCTTTACCGAAATATTTGATCATAGATAGACGAATATCTATCTATGATCAAATATTTCAGTAATGGAGTAGTCAGAAAGGTGTTTCTTTACGATTAATTAACGAATGATAATTCATTGTAAACTCCTTTATTCAGCATATGAAATTGTTTTCCACTTTTAACCACCTTCTTACAAAAGACAATAAATATATGCACTACAGTGACTAAACTAATTAAAACTAACAATCTTATATAATAACTTAGTGCTGTTCTACCCCGAAGCTGAACTGTAAGTGTTCACCAAAAATCAACTGATCTAAATGTTAAAGTAAAAGAGATATTTAATTGATTTTTATCAAAGTCAAATGAGTTACTTTTTGTGACATAATAATACTAACAATTCCAATACCCACATTATTTAAAACATTAATAAATATATATAATGATTATAGTTTAAAAAACATTAATCAAACACTTCATATTTTACATTTGATTGTAACAGACATTTTTTTTATTTAACATAGACATTAGAAGATGGATTTTTTTATTATTAATTATACATTGTAATTTTATACTATGGGTTATGTAACAAGAACATCACCTATGAATAAAGCAATCGATATTTTTTTTACTGGTATCATTTATGAATAATATCAATTACGTATTATACTTTCCAAGTAAGACAGGGTTTTATTAACGTAATCTAAATTCATATTAAATATATTCCGACAAATTGTTTATACATTCCAAATATGGTTTACCATTTGATAAATCATTTAAAATAGTAAATATTGTAGATTTTAATAGTATCATGTTATATTCTCTCTGAACAGAATTTAAACAATCTGAAGCATTCATTGAATTAAAGTCACTTGTCGGCTTCCTTTTTCATATTTCTAACAAAATCTCATCAACTGCTTTAAAACCTTTCCTAATACAATTATATGTTGTTTGATGTCTTTAAGTTGTTTGAAAAAAGTATATCACTAGCTTTTACCCGCGACTTCGTTCGAATTCTGCTTTAATTATGAATCTAATAGTCAACTCAGATCAACGATGGTGTATATTTTTTGTTGCAATCTATGAATCTAAAATGTCATTCAATAATATATATTTTGTATATAAAAATAGTTGAAACAAAAATTAGTAATTAAATATTGCCGGGCATTATCATACCGAGCTTGTGTCAAGGAAAGCCAGTTGATAAACGTACATATTTAAATGACTAACTAAATACTTAGATACTAAACACCCAGACACAAAACAAACATTTGAGTATTTTAGAGATAAATGTTTGCCCCGGGTGGCGATCGAATCAACAGTCTTTGGCTTCGTAGCTGAGAGTACGGACCACGAAACCAACTGGCTTGGCAAAATTTAATGGGGGGGGGGGGGGTAAATAAAATAAATACTTTATTCTACCACATACATCTAGGAAATTTAATACGCCTTGTAAATAAGCTTTGTGAACTTTTTAGTCTATTGTAGACTGAAAAGTTAAAAGTGTTTTTAAAAATATTTTTTTTCTTAATCAAAGCTCCAGGTGATCGGTTTATTTAAATAAATGAATAGTAAACCAACACTGCTTCGTTGCAGATTGTAACAGCTTGTCATTTTCATATTACTATTTGGCTTAAATATTCATTTACCTGCATTTACTGTACTTAATGTAAAATGTCATTTGGGATACCAAAATAAAATTATGTAATATTATTTCAAAAGCATTTAAAATAGTACATTGATTATATATCAGAAAATCTATCTGTTTAAATGACCCCTAATGTTTAAAAAAAATAAATTTTTAAAAACACTTTTAACTTTTCAGTCTACAATAGATTAAAAAGTTCACAAAGCTTATTTACAAGGCGTATTGAATTTTCTAGATGTATGTGGTAGAATAATGTATTTATTTTATTTTCCTATATCGAGGATTTAGACTAAACATTGATGGAAGCTTAAAATTAGTTCTAGATTTATTTTTATTCATTTTTCAATTAAGCCGGTTGTAAAAAACCTTATTCAATGTTCAAAAATCAACGTAATTAAGGAATGCAATATAGAATTTATTGCAATATCTTTAATATTTAATTATTAAACCACAGACGACTGCACAAACTTTATTGCATATATACAAATATTTTATATATAACAAAATACCCAAATTGATCTAACAATAAATTAAAAACATTTTATTTTCTTACTTGTATTTATTTAAGTGTAACAATACATAAATTGTGAGTAGTGAAAAATAAATTAAATTAGAAAACAAATTAGCTGTAAGTCTCATTTGAGGTATTATATAATAATATATTATAGAGACAGGAGAAACCTGCTCCTTATTATAAATGTGCAAGACATAAAGTCGTGTCATTTGATAGATATTAGAAATATACTTTCATCGAATGATTGGACCACACCCAAATATGCGACGAGTGCCGACAGACCGTCCACGCTATCAGATGTTCGCGGTACATGCTATTTTTCTCGCAAGGAATACAAATGTCTTGCCAAATTGTCTACCATCGGACCAGTCCAATTTAGAAAGTAATTTCGCAGCCAATTCGTTTTGTGAGCAAAGGCTAACGTTATAAATCGCTATTTAATAGTAATCTGGATGTTAAATGTCGGATAGTAATTGTTTTTTGATCAATGCGATAAATAAAAGATTGCTTTAAGCATCGTTTAGAAAATCATACCAATTGCTAAGCACTTTTATATGTGGAAAGTTATACTGGCTAATTGTCTTTGAACTACTTTCCTAGAATTTATTTATTTGTTTGCGTTTTCCATAAGCCTTTCCATCATAAGAATGTTAAGTGAAAATCTCGTATTTAGTTGATAAAGGAGTATTATTGTATATTAATTATCTTTTCGACGAAAACTGAGTACTATACAAGAAACGATAGCTAGAATTAAAGCTATATAAAAATAATGCAATTGAGTAACGGTAGCTGGGTAATGAAGTGACATTTTTACGTTTATTCAACGGTTGTTTGTTACAGTAATATATTATAATTAATAGGTTCCAGTAATTGTTCTTTTTATTATTTATTCATTTAAAATCCAATTTGATAAATGGATTGACAGATTATATCGTGTGTCATTATACAGCTTGGTATTTCAAGTTATTCTTGATATGTAAATTCATTATAAATAGGACAATAAGCCTTTTTTAATTTAAATAAACCTTTTGCTTTAGATAACCCTTTTTTCGTAACGTTTTTGATTTCAGCTGTACAAAAAATTTACTCGCATTCTAATATTTTTTAATTTTAATTTTAATAAAAAAATATTTATAACACAAAACATATACATTTTATTATTCCTTACAAGACAGTTTTTATAGTTTCATAGACGATAATAATTGTCGTTTCAATTCAGACATTAGGTTATTATATTCCTCATTCAGTTTATTTTATCCTTAAAATGTTTTCAAATCTTCATTCTGGAAAATTGTCATCTGTGTATTTGGCAAACTCACAAAGCAGTTAGATGTTAGTCTTCGATAAGCCTCTCTCAACCTATGGAACATGAAAGATCCGTATCTCAATGAACTCGGACCGTGTTGTGTAACAACACGTTGCGATATGATTGAAAACAAGTTTTTGATAGTTATCGGATACATTTTGGAACTGATCCGTACTTATTCATTAACTTGATATCCTTGGTGATAAATTGTTTAATTAAAATTGGACATAAGTTGATAATATAACGTTGTACATATTTTGTTACCCAATTTATGAAATAATTTATGATCTCACATAGTCCGGATATTTGGGCTTACGTTTAGGTAATTGCCTAATTTGTAAATCGATACCTGAAATTTTAATATGCTTAAGTGAATTCATGTTTCTTTATGATGTTTATTTTGTTTTTTAGTATTCGCAATAAGCAGCGACAAGTAAATATACTTGGTGCAATCTGCTTGATTTGATATTTGCAAATTGAGCCATGGTAGCACAAGGTAGCCATCATGTTAGCAAAGAAAACTAGCGGCACGTGAGCTACATGAACTTCGAGATCAACTTCGCTAACCCGCTTCGGGACATATTGGTCACGTATTTCCACCAAATGCGTTTATTATCTCTCCCCGTATTTAATTTTGGGACGAAACTAATAAATAGTACGTTATTATAAGCGGACTATTGATTAAAACATTAGTGTTAAGAATCGTGTTGTAATTTTTTGAGAATGAATTCAGCTTGTTATTTTAATTTTTGTTAAGATAAAATAGCTTCCTGTATTTTAAAGCCATCATATTTAGTTCTGGTCAAGATTAACCATTCACATCTCTTGGAACAGACTTTGAGTATGAGAAAAATAAAACTTTGTATTTAAATCCGCTTTACCACAAATATAGGCACATAGGTAAAGTTTTAAAGAATGTCAAGTAATCCCGTCACAGACAGTGTTCAACTACTATTTCCACCCCACTACTTCCACATAATGGACTGAACAAACAATAGTAAGATTTCCAGATTACTATTGTTGAGAGCTATTTCTAAAGTACGGACATTTCATTTTGCCCTGATCATTACGCATCTAACACAATAAATCATGACTCTTCTTATCACTTGTTTTGACCAAAAATGTTTAACTACTGTTAATACTGCCTTGGCATTTCTTGGTTGGTTGGATTGGACTCATGTCCCTTTCATCTGTTTCTTATACATTTAAGCCACCGTCAATAGTGAGTTATCAGTGATCACAGTGCTCCAACAGAGAAGAAACCATCTGTCTGCTAGCACCAGCGCACTCCAACGTTATCCTAGTTGCGTATTAGTACACATTTGTTAGGGTATTAGACGTAAACCTCCTTAACCTATGGACAAGGATTTCTCTGTAGCCTTCATCCAAATCCCCCCAACGGCTACTCTTGGTTTTTTCGGGGTCCGTAACAATCCGACGATGGCGCGATTTTTAGGCCTGAGCTTGATAATAGCCAACGGTTGACAAGACTCCGTAAAGAACTACTCAACTGTTGTTGCCCAGAGAGCACTGGGCCGTACCGCTTCCAATGCCACCAAATGAATCCGTATAGCATTAATCAGGGACAGGCACACGAGGAGGTTCCTGGCGAGGCCCTCCACGTCCACGCATTTTTCCCCTATGGGTATCTACAACAGGGAATTCAGACTACCTAACTCGCCTCCTAAAATAAGAGATACGGTGAAAAAACCCGCAGAGATCTAAGTGCTCCTAAAACACGCCGACCTTATCAAATCGCTGTAGAAGTCTACATTATCATCAAAAATGACATTGCAAGAAAGGTTAAGACCTCACATTCTCTGACTGTTCTACATTTAACGTAGTCATAGTTACGTACCAGTTAGACATTTTAATAAAAGAGGTCTAGAGGTCACCACGATCCGCGTCTTGTGAATTTTAACGCGTACTATACAATTAGTGATATACCTCCAATGTATAAATACTTGTATTTTTGTAAAAAAAAAGTAAAAATTATAATACATCGTTCACTTACTGATATCGATATACATATATTTTAAAGAATAACAATTTCATGATTGTTAACTTGATTACCAGAAATTTGTAGTTTCTTAATTAAACTCATTAATTATGAGAGAATGAATATTATAATTAGTAAAATATTGACCTCTTTTATTACGTTTATACTTGTAGGTTCATAAAAATGATTTATCTGCTACTCCAGCAGCTTAATTGAAAATTAAGTGATTAATAATCTAAAAATAGCTTTAACCTTCCACTGCCGTGAAGAATAATCCAAAATAAATTTGTTATTTTACCTCTACACAAAAGTCAATTTATCTTTTCGGCTTAGATTATTGCGTTACATATTTCTAATTCTGGTTAAGATAACGCAGCTAGTGTTGTTTCAATGTTATTTTACACCCATAGCAATTTCAAAATGTTATATAATATAGATTCGTTGAAAGTTCGTAGCAAATTGTAATAATTTATCATTATCATATAACTCTGGGGCTTAAATTTTCATTTACCTGCATTTACCGTGCTCACTATTGAATATCATGCAGGGTAATAAATTAAATTATATTACATTTAACACAAGCTGAGCTGAACATATAATAAAAGTACACTACTTATCAAATAACCTCGATTATTAAATATTGTTTTCTTTTTATTTTCGAACCAGAAATGAATAATAATGAAACCAAAAATGGGTAAAATAATAACATCGCTATTACGCTGTCAAAAACGTTTCCTTTTTATATATTTTACCTGCAAATTACGATAATTTGCTCGTTATTTTTAAACGTATTGTTATATGATATTAAGACACACGTTACTCTTTAGAGACTAGAAAGGGAACCGTTATCTATTTAATGTTTAATTCCTTTGTTAGTTTTGGAACAACAATAGCTTTGTTAATAAATGTCAAATACTTTCCCAGTTGGTGTTAACTTGTCAATAAGTTGGTGTCGCCGTAATTTGGATATGTAAAAGCTTATCGTCCGATTAACATATATTTTTGAAACATTTTGTACTTGATAATATAACATTGTAGTTGTATGTATGTTATGTTATATCTATTATATTATTTCATCGCTGTAAAAGAAAGTTCTGCTGAAAAAATTGAATAGGCTTTAAATTACTAAATACTGTAGACACTTTTAATTTCCATTCATAATTAATTAACGCCAAAACTTCACTGTTGTAGTGGATAGACCCGCTGGATTTATTTTATAACGTAATTAAAATTAATGTTATATCATAACATGACTCGCTTTTTATATGTATCGTGGCATATTTAAAGAAAATTTGATCTTACCTATGCGTTTAGTGTTAGTGACCACTAAACATCTGAGATATATTTCACACATTACATAATAAGGAGGTTGATACTTGGAATAAAAGCGAATAGTGACAATTTCTACAGCGATTGGCAATTTAAGTTATGCCACGTTATTCTGACTGCTCTAATTTAAAAAAAAATCTTGGATCATCTAAAAATTTTACTTTTTAATATATTTACGATACCAGTGACCAATTTTGCTTTCGAACTAAATTTATGTTAAACATAAATTTATATTTTTAATGTATAGATAACTGATTCACTATGAGCTTTCAGATTTTTGCCCACGCTCTATAAACTTATATTATCGCAGTTTTTTGTCAAACCAGCTAATTTTTAAAACAACTGATCCGATCTTTAGGGATTTTACTCATACGTCAAATATTAGTATAATTAGTGCTCAAGACTGAAAATACTATAAAGATTACATTTATAAGAATATTATACAATTTACAAAACCGAATTCCTTAACTTAGTATTATTTAATTTGTATAGCGATTTAAAATTGTTGGTAATATCATATTCTAACAGAAATAGAACAAATAAATAAGTCTCTCTTCCCTTTCTATCAAAAGTTTCTTAATATAAAGAACTTTTTTATTGTATCAGAAATTTTTGTATCATTATTATTTTGTCAAGAACAAGACAAAAAGCTTTTTAAGATTTCATATTTAGAGTTAAAAATAGTTTTTTTTTCTGCAGACTGACAATCATTTATCACAATAAAAGTGCAGTCGTTCTTTATTCTCATCTATTTTTACCATTCAATTGACATTAGATAAATGGAAATTTGTTAAATAAAATTGTCTTGATGCCATTCCTAAGTGGCTTTGAAGTCTTATTTGAAAATAATGTAAGCTGAAATCTATCTAAGACATCGAAACATTTTATGTAGGTATAGTATTTATAGTCAAACTAATTTTATTACATTTTATTTTCTTTATTTCACAATAAAGAGAACTTAACGTTTTGTTACTCTTTGATTAGATGACAATTTAAGCGTTCAATGACCTTTGGTAGTATTAGTACGTGCATCTTTAACTGTATAAAAGCATTTTGTTTCAATCAAATAATAGCGAGAGACGATCCATGTTTTACAATAAATACAAAATACATAATAATTTGTCACATTAGACTATGAATAAATCTCTCCAGTAATAAAAACTATTTTGTCTCTCTTAATTATTATTTATCTACACAATGATTATTTAAAATAAACTTAAGAAAATGACCTTGTAAAGGCTAAATTTGTTTTATTGTTACGTAACTAGTCTCAGTTCTAATTATCGTTAATTGAACAGTATAGAGTTTCCGTCGAGTAGCTAATTAATATAAGGTATTCTTGTAAAATTAACATAAATAAATAAATATCTAATAAGCTTAAAGGTTATTTGTAAAAATATACAAATAGTATAATTTTAAACATCCAGTCGTAATATTAATACTCTGTCTGTACTCGTCACATACATCAATCAATCGATGGAAATGAATTTCTGTACTGTTTATCAAAAGCCATCACTATTTTATAACTAGTATATGTATATAGCGGGCTCTTTCTAACTTACTAAAATTACACTATTGTTGTACCTTTCAAATGTGACAAACATCTAACTTCGTCCAAATTTATTTTACCTAAATGTAGAATTAGTGATGCTCCATATTTATATTTACCCGGCTGTATTCACGCAGAAATTTAATCGGAATGTGCCCGACTAGTTCGCGCCGAGAGTCCGCCACGCTCAGAGCTCATGATTAAGGACACCGAATGGGTTCGAAACTAGTCGGGCACATTCCGATTTAATTTCAGCGTGAATACAGCCGGGTAAATATAAATATAATAGTCATGGTTCACGAAAGTTTAAATATAAAAAGTGATACTCCAATTTATAAAAATGTTTTTATTTATTTATTAAATCTTTACTGACGAAAAACTGTTCAACGGGCGGACTTAATGCTTCAGAGTATTGCCTAACAGTCAACCCGAAGAAAAAACACAATAAACAGAAAAAAATGGCAATAAGCAGTATAACTGATGAAAACTAAAATATTACAAAATTATAATACGTAACAATAAACACAATTATAAAAGAATTATATTGATTAATGTAGATATATAAACTCTACTACTACTACATACATATTGTATATTATATTGTATACTATATACATATTGTATATTGTATATATTTAAGTTTTCGAGTATATAGTCTTTATAATGTTATAAATATAACGATAAATATATAACAATATAAAAATAATAATTAAGAATAAATATTTTAACAATATTATATACAAAATATACACTACTGTTTTAGTAATTTAGTTAAAGCGATAACTCAAACAATAACGTCTGATACTTGTTAATTTTATTAAAAGCAGTATGTAGACTAATTTAGTAAATTAATTAATAATTTTACAGATATTCTAATTACCGTCATATTGTACTAATTTACACGATTCAATATTTTGCTAGAATATATTTAATTTAATACGAAGAGTGACTTTAAAGTATGTAAAATCCTTATCTTAAATTAAAGGTATAGTAGTAAATCGATAATTTTCCAATTACATGACCAAGAAAACTTTACTACTTATCTTATCTTTTATTAAGTTTCAGTAACATAACTTATCTTTTTTAAGTTTCAGCTCCTTTATTGAATATACAGTACTTAAAATTTAAAATGTACCTAATTTATTTATCAAATATCTAAGTAATGATATTTCAGTAACAGAAAAAAAAGTGAATTCTATTTGAAAAAGTTAATGGGGATAATTTTTTTTGTTAAATTGTGTTTTATATAACCATACAACGTACAATCATGATCTTTTATAAGATAAAAATATTGTATATTAGTAAAATAACGAAATTATATAATATTATTTTATTATTTATAATTGATGTCAAATGCGATGTATACATAATATTTCTTACATTTAGAATTTAATAGTAACTAATTTATTTCACTATAAAGTATACTCCGTCTCGCTGTCGGTGAATGGCCCATACATCTAGTTTAGTGGTGTAAACGCCCCCAATAATAATATGACAATAGCTTCGTAGCGCCGACATAGCAATGGAGTATTCCAGGAATAATTAATTTCGAAACGTCTACATTTTATATAAATAAGGAGTTTCTGTGATTTTGATGTTCGTGATTCACTTATTAACATATTCATATTAAACACTATTAAAGTTTATATAATTTTAACACGGGTTTGAATTTTCATATCATTGTTAAAATCATATAACCTTCATAATTAATTCTTGGAGATAACTAGAATAATTAGTCTACTGAATTGATAATATTTTTATAGATATTATACCAAAAATTAAAAAAACAATAGATAGCTTGAATTCTTATCATTGTAAAAATAATTTATTTTAATTACAAGCATTCAATGACTCCTTTATTCAAAAATTTCGAAATTATTTAATCAAGTTTGTTGACAGGCAAGGTCTTTAGATATTAAATACCTAATTAAATACCTAATTCATTGAATAATACTACAATGCTCTGGAATATCAAAAAGTGTGATTATCGTAAAATAAATTTTACTTTTCACATAAATAATCAAATAATAAAATCAGATAAGGATGTTGCTTTTGTTTTTAAAAAAATGGTTTAAAAAAACTCCAGCTTCTACAACTTCTTATATTTCTTCTCTTGTTATCTCAAAGTCTTTATTTAAAAAAAAAAATGTAATATAAATTTAGAAAAGGCAAAATTTTAACATGACATTGATTTAATGCAATTTTCATTAAATTATATATATTTATGTGCGTGAATAATTATTCTGTGAAAATAGCTTGCAAGTATTACATTGTCTTTTTAGATAAGGTTCAAATATTTGTTTTGGGTTTATTTGAGGAATAAGATATTCCGAGGTTAAAAATGTTACGAATATTTTGTATAATATAATATATTATACAAAAGCTTTGTTTTATATAATTTGTTAATAATAAACTATAATATTTATAAGATATTTAAACAAATGTCCAAAAGAACCTATATTAAAGGAGAAAATATTGTCGCAGTTGGGGTTAAGAAATTGGAATTTATCATATAAAGTCTCCGTATATAACATCTCGTTATTCGTAGTGGAGTACCCGCGACAGGCTTCCGGAACTAACAGCCTCGGAGGCTGTAAACGTCTCGAACGCCTGACTTTTGGTGATTTACTCCGATTTTATGTTTTGCCCCTCCTGGGATTTATATTAAATTTATTTTATGGCTATTTTACAGCCGTATAGCATGTCGTGAATACTTGGCGCTTGTTTCGTACGAACGTATGTTACAAAATTTAATGCTTTTGAAATTATTTTCAAGATTCAATTTTATTTCTTTTAAATTATTAGTTAGAAAATGCAATAGTCCTAAAATGATCAAAAGTATATTTTGTTTTATATCATTATTTACCAATTCTTCTAATATGATGTTAATTCGATTTTTTTAAATCAAGCTACCCTAGAATTAACTGTATAAAAACGTTACAAATTTATGCTTGTGGTACAACCACAGGCATAAATTTATATACAAATATAAGTAGTGTTTATAAATTTCACTAATTTACTAAAAAATATCTATTCTCTTCAAATTCAATGAATTTGTGAATAGATCAAATGGTCAAAATTAGGTATAAAGAAAGAGAGTTTTTAATATGCAAACAGATTTTATTTATATAACTGGCTTTATTCACCTGGAATTAGAACTAGTTTCGAACCCATTCGGGGTTCTTACTCATGAGCTCGGCATGGCGGAGTCGCGGCGTGAATAATTCCACGTGAATACTCCAAATATTACGAAGACTTACGAAAGTTTAAATTCAAATCAATTATCAAATTTTATAAATGGTTTGTGGAAATAATACTATTTGCATTTTTTTACAAATTAAATTTTAACTGTTTTCTTAAAATTATAATTATGTTGATTTTATATTAAACTTCCAAACATGAGTTTATTATATTAAAATTTAGTATTCAGTTATTAAAATAAGATTACCGTATATTAATTAGAAACTCGACAGAAACTCTATACTGTTCAATTAACGATAATTAGAACTGAAACTAGTTACGTAACAATAAAACAAATTTAAACTTAAGAAGGTCATTTTCTTCAGTTAAGAGAGACGAAAAAGTTCTTATTATAAAAGAGATTTATTCATTATCCAATATGACAAATTATAATGTATTTTGTATTTATTGTAAAACATGGATCGTCTCTCGCTATTATTTGATTGAAACAAAATGCTTTAATAAAGTTAAAGGTGTACGTACTAATGCTGGCTGAAGCCATAGCAACGCTTAAATTGTCATCTAATCAAAGAGTAACATAAAACGCAGCAAAACGTTAAGCTCTCTTTATTGCGCAATTTAGAAAAATGAAATCAGTCTTATTTTAAATATTTTACCTATAAAAATATTTCAGTACCTAGGATAAAGTTCAGTTTCTCTTTATTATCAAATAAGAGTTTTAAACCATTAAAGGATAACATTTGGTCAATTTTAAATAAAAAATTTCCATCGATCCTACGAACAAGAAAAATAACGAATGCACTTTTTTGCAATAACTGATTGCCTAAAAGATATACCCCTAACGCGAAAGATAAAATGTTTGAAACCTTTTTATTTTGATTTTCATCAAACAACAATGATAAAAAATTTAAGGTATTATAATTCTATTATAATACCCTAAATCTTTTTTCCCATTTTCATTAAAATATAATACTATTAACAATTTAAATCCCTATACAAATAAAAAATATCAAATTTAGGAATTGTATTTTAAAAATTGTTAAATATTTTAAAAATTGTTAAATATTCTTATAAATACAATTGTTATAGTATTTACAGCCATGAGCATTAATAATACGTATTTTACGTATAAGTAAGACCCTTAAAGGTTCAATCGTATCGAAAATTAGACTAAATTACAACAAAAACTACGATTATATAAGACTTATACTCTCATTTTTTAGCATGTTTTAGCTCATAATGAATCAGTTATCTATTCATTAAATATACCAATGTGGGTAGGTATAACACAAAATTTAGTTTGAATGCGGACTTAGTCACTTGTACCGTGTAAATATTCAAAAGTAATTTTTTTACATGTTACAAGTTATATATATTTTTTTTTAAGAATGGTGCAGTCAGAATAACGTGGCACAACTTCAATTTCCAATCGCTATAGAAACTGTCACTATTCGCTTCATCGTTCGTCACCTTCGCTTTGATTATCTGTCGTGCAAAATGCATCTGAATTGCGCAGTGGACACTAACACCAAACGCATGGGTAAGTTCAATGTTTCTTTATATAGACCACGGCTCACATACGCAGCGAGTCATGTTAAGAAATATAAGAAAATATTAAAAGCAAAATAGTCCTCAGATTATGGTATCGATTTTTAAATTCCTTGTTATCATCCATTTACTGGTTCGAGAATAAAAACAGTAGCACCAATTTTTTACACGAGGTTCACGAGATACGCGAGTACGGTAAATTCAGGTAAATGAAAACTTAAGCCCCAGAGTTATATGATAAAGATAAACTATTACAATTTGCTACGAACTTTCAACGAATCTATATTATATAACATTTTAATATATAAATGTAAAATATAGATGTAAAATACCGTAATCGAAACAACACTAGCAGCGTTACCTTCTAAGCCAGAAATATAATTATATAATGCAATATTCTAAAGCGAAAAAAGTTTTTATTAAATATATCACAAATCTTTAAAAAAATAATTAAAAGTTTGTAGAGTGGTAAAAATAACATATTCATTTTGTTTCAGATTTTGTTTTGCACAATAGTGGGGCTAAAAGCTAGTTCCACATTAATTTTCACTTAGTTTGCAATTAAGCTATTAGTTGCAAATAAATCATTTCCATGGACCTTCAAGTATAAACGTAATTAAAGAGTACAAAATGTAACTTTATTTATTTTATATTTTTTATAAAAACTTAATTAATGCATTAAATTAAAAAAACAACTAACAAGTATTAAATTGTTTACGTTCAAAATTATTTATGTCGACATCCCTTAATTAAAATTTAATAACAAAAATTATTTATGTATATTTTGAAAATCGAAGAACTTTTGAATGCAGGGAGTACATCACTAATTGTACAATTAATTTGAACGAAAAAAGAAGTTGACAGTGACATTTCAAAAGTCAACAATAGTGTCAAAATTATAGTGAAACAAGAAAAACCTTCTCCCTATACAAATATGGCAGTCATTAGATAGTCTTGGCAGTTGATAAATAACATATAAATTCATTTCCATCGAATGATTGGCCAATGCCCAAGTATGCGACGAGTACTGACAGACCGTCCCCGCTATCAGATGTTCGCGGTACGTGCTATTTCTCTCCGTAGAATATAAATGTTTTGCCAATTTTTCTACCCTCGAACCAGTAGTTCCACTTGGAAAGTAATTTAGCAAACAATTTCATTTGTGAGCAGATCAAAAGGCCAACTCCAGAATTTAATCATCTCATCGTAGGAGTAAATTCTAATTATTCGTATAAATAATGAATAATTGGTATATTTTAACAAGTATCTTGGGACCACTTAATTAGACATTTACTTATGAAGGTTAATTGTACATTAACCTTTCAATAATTTTTATCTTACATGAAAATTTAGAATGAAGTTATTAAAGAAAGATTACCTAATATTAATAAATTTCTAGACAGAAACTAAATTTTATTCAATTTACTATAATAAGAACTATAACTAATTAAATATTAGGAAAACAAAACTTACCTTAAAGAAGTTATGTTTTTAAATTTATTTAATACAATCGTTGGTTATAACAGTTGTAGAACAATAAATTGTGACTAAAAATAGTTTCTATGACTAAGCTATTTATTCAGAATATAATATGACAAAGTAATATATCGTAAGAGATAATAGTACAACATGGTACCTTCTTTAAGGTATTCCTTATATGTAAATGTATTATCAATATACGCCCGTTTCGGTCAATACAAATAAACCATTTGGCTTAGATAACCCTTTTACTGTCCCGCCCTCTTCATATTAAGAAGATAAAAAGTTGACGTGGAATTATATGAATTTTATAATAAAGTAACAATTTATACGAGAAAAATTATGAATACAAATTCTGTTAAAAAATGAAATTAATACATTTTAAACCTTAATGCGTTTTCCTACATTACATAATTATATATTTTGCGTTCAGTTCTTTTTATCCTTAATATATTTTCAAATCTACATTCTAGAAAGAACGAACGAATAAAATTTACATCAATGTTGTTGGAAAACTTACAAAGCAGTTCGACGGTAGTCTCGGATAATGACTTTCTCAACCTATGGCACTGAAAATATAAATATCTAAATAAAAAGTTCGGACCGTGCTATGATTGGAGTTTTTGAGAACTGATCCTTACTTTTTCATTAACGATTTGGTAAATTATTAAATTAAAATTTTACATAGATGATTGAATGTTTTACATATTTTGTCGTCTAAAATGTTCCGAATAGTTGGGCTCGCTAGTGCCAAATCGCTTTATTGGAAAATCAATGACTGAAACTTTGACATTCTTATGGAACGTAACGTTTTATTTAAAGGCATATTTCTTTGACAACAAACTTTTTTGTCCATTTTAATGCTGTTTTGATATTCTGTCTACGTAGCTTTCACTAAATATACTAAGTTTGATCTATATATGATTTGATGTCTTTAAAATAAGCCTTGAAAGTGTAAAGTTACCATCGGCAATTGGCAAAGAAAACTCGCTGCACGTGAGTCACATAAACTTCGCGATCAACCCGCTCACTCTACTATTCGCTAACTCGCTTCGGGACATATTAGTCACGTATTTACACTCTCTATGATCTCACTCCACTATATTTAATTTCGGGACGAAAATAATAATACGTTATGATCAGCAGACAATTGATTGAAACGTTAGTGTTCTTGGACTTTACCTTTTTTCCTCAAAAGTTCAGTATTTTATTGTAATTGTTAGTACGACTAAAAGAATGTCGATTGCTCCCGTTAGAGACAGCATCCAATTTCTTACTATTTCCACCCCACTACATCCGCATTATAATGGACCGAACAAACAATAGTAAGATATCAAGAGTACTATTTTTGAGAGCTTTTTTAAAGTACGGATATTTCTTTTCCGTTGCTTCAACATTATTATAGATAAAAGTGGTGGTTTTATTATAGATAAGACTGGTTTTAAGTTTAGTGTTAGGTAGGATGTTAAAATCTGTAGACTTTTGACTAAACTGGCCAGTAACTAAGGCCATGATGTTCGAAAAAAATGTTTTTGATAAAATATACCCGTTGTTAAGGTCCATCATTGTTGAACAACGTGGACTTATTAATGCCAAATCCATAGAATTGAGCCCTTATGAGTTTACTCAATATGTTGTTGCAGCTCTGGTGGTTGTGGTGATGTGGTGGTCCAGTTGATGCTGTCTATACTGATTATTTAAAGGCATTCGATAAAGATTCTCACGATTTTTTAATAATGAAACTTGCTCGAGTAATCTGATTCGTTAGCTTGAATTATATTCCAGAGACTGCATATACGCGGTATCTGTAAAAGGTTGTTGCTTCACCGTTCTAACTTCACATTTGTACCAGTCACATGCGGTATACCTCAGGGTTCTTATTAAGAGTTGTAACTCTTAAATATTTTCATAACTAATATTTCTGATACCTTTTATTAACATAATGACATTCTTTAACATTATTATATAGAGATTATATGAAATTTTGAACACCTGTGAAGCACTTATTGTCATTTTCCAGGTGGAAAAAATAAGTTCCCTTGATTATTTATTGAGATGCATTTCAGTTCCTCGAGTAGCTATTTAAAAACTAAGTTCTTGGTGTTATTCTTGACTATAAACTTCAGCAATTTGAGGCTTATATTAATAATATTTATATGTTACATCATATTTCCTCCATGGCAGCTCGTAAATCTTAAGACATCAGTTAATATTGTTCAAAATTATTAAAAATCATGTTAATACACTATTTTTTTATAACAACACAATTTATCCCAGGCTGTGTTTTTTTATACCGTACTTTACGAAAAAAAAAAATAGTTTTAACGCTTGAAAAAATAGTAAACTTCTTATGGATGAAATCATTCTTCAAGTATAATATATTAAGTATTATAAAACAGTAATCTCTGCACACTCCAAGTATTACAAGCATAAAGTTTTTTATGTAAAATATGATGAATACAAACGTAGTATAAGACAACGTCAATAGCAAAAATTTAAGATAAAAGATGCCGTCTTATTTAATATAAAGTGTTGACGTTGCGAAATTAATTATTCCTGGAATGTTCCAGTGTTACTTCGCCACTACGAATTGTCATATTATTACTGTAGCAGTCACACCACTAAACTAGATGTATGGACCATTTGCCAACAGTAGCGCGACGGAGTATATACTATTAATGGACCGCTTTAATGCCTTCCCATGGTAAATGAAAGCAGTTTTTAATTAAAAACGTAAGAACTTTTATGATGCATTGCATTTTATGTCTCAAATCTCATAATTATTTAAATTTGTGAATTAATTTCGTTATTCAAATTTAACATACATAAAAAATCTGTTCGTCACCCATCTGCACCCGTTTGCGTCTGTTTGCCTCCCTATCCCAAAAAAAAAATATGCTAAGTATAATACGATTGTTTTTAATAATACCTTTTAAGTAATAAGTTCTAATTACCTGGTAACAACTTGAGAAACTTTTTCAGGTTGGAAGTCGCTGTCAGCTTTGGCACAGTTCACCTGTCACAGTCAGCTGTGACAGGTGAACTGTGCATATTTGTGCTTTTTTTTTAATAACGTTGCTGACAACAAATATTGTATCACTAGATGCTTTTTTAGAGCACATAAACATGTACCTTTAAATATTGAATTTCTTTTTTATTATTGTTATTATTTAAAAAAAGGAAACAAATATTACACTATATAATAACAAACAACATTTTTTTCACTTTTACACTTCACTTAATATTTATTCAAGAAAAATAAATTCAAAATCATAGATGTATTTTTAAATTAATATAAAGAACTTATTTTTAGTAAAAAGCGAGGAATAGCAGAAATATCAAACATAATATACTTCCTAAGTATCAAATAATAGTTACTTATATTTTTCATAGATATTCGAAGGCTCATTTAATGTAACTAAGCAAAATTATACTATTGATAATGAAACAAGTACTATAACTGAGCTGTGGCCTTTTTTCGAGCTAAGGCCTAGGTATGACTTAAAGAGGGAAATCGGTTTCTTTTTTATAGTAATTTTATTTGAATACTACCAATTACCTAATATATTTCAGAATTCAGATAAGGCTTATAACGTACCGTATATCTGTTACATTTCATTTATTCTAGCATTTTTTTTTGTATTTATCATTGTTAAAAATAATATCAACGTTTTGGGTTCAATTTCCAAAACCAATAATATATACATATGAAAAATATGTGAAATTGATTTGAAACTGTCTTTATTTATTTCGCCATGCTTGCCAGTTTTTTTTTTCTTATTAAAAAAAAATAATCGTTTAAAACATGACATGTTATGCGAAAGAATGGAATGAAATGTTTAGGTGGATATTGTATCCAATCGCATAACTTATCTACCCAGGCTGCATCTCACCACATTATCTTACTCCTTTACCCAACTCAAGGCAGTCAAATGTTACTCTTTGATAAGCTTCTCTTAAGGTAGGAAACGAAAAATCCGTATCCCAATAAATGTGCGGACCTTGTTGTATAACAAGACACCCAGCAAAATGATTTAAACTAGGTTTTTGATAGCTATGGAAACTAATGGCTACTTATTTATAAACTCGATATACTTGTACGTTTTACATAGTTTGTCACCCAATACACGAAATATTTTATGATCTCATGTATTCCGGATAGTTGGGATCGCTAGTGAATTGGTAAATTTACACATGAAACCTTAATAAAACTACTTATAAGATCATGTTTCTTGATTTATTACAACGCCTTCTTGATTCCCTGACTATGGAGCGACAATTAATAATATTTAGGTCAATCTTATCTACGAAGCAAGAAATGGAAGCGTAACAAAACTCGCGGCACGTGAGTTACATAATCTTCGAGATCAACCTCACTAACCCGCATCGGGACATATTGGTCACGTTTTGACACTAAATGCTTTTATTATCACACCCCATAATTAATTTCAAGACGAAACTAATAGTACGTTATTAAAAGACAGTTGATTGAGTCATTAGAGTTCAGAATCGTGTTTACATTTTTCCAAAATGAGTTAATTTTGTTCTTGCAATTGTTGTAAAAAAAAACATTCAGTTCAAGTCAATATAAACCATTCATAGCTCTTTGAACAAAATACTCAATATAAGAAAAATAAAACATTTCATATAAATCCGCTTTAACATAAATAATTAGAAAGATTAAATGAATGTCGAGTACTCCCGTCACAGACAGCGTCCAACTCCTTACTATTTCTACCTCACTACATCCGTATAATGGCCGCACAAACAATAGTCAAATATCAAGATTATTTTTATTGAGAGCTATTAACCAAAGAACAGATATTTCCTTGACGGATGCTTAGAGATCGCGAGTTCAAATCCCTGACCGGATTAGTTCATTCCAAATTTATTAAATATTTAAATAAGCTTCAAATGGCTATACATGTTTTTAAATATATTCAAACACCTAGAAATGTAAATTTAGTAAATGTATCAAAACGTATCAGTAAGGCTCGCTCTTTATTGCGACATTTTAAAAATTTGCTGTATCGTTATCTTTTAAAACACAACATAAATAATGAAATATATGTTACAATATTTTACTTACAAAG
This sequence comes from Dircenna loreta, assembly GCA_963555665.1. Classification (NCBI taxonomy): domain Eukaryota; kingdom Metazoa; phylum Arthropoda; class Insecta; order Lepidoptera; family Nymphalidae; genus Dircenna; species Dircenna loreta. Next base: position 1,764,202 of record OY743098.1, read on the forward strand.
AATATTTGAATATTCTGGGTAAAAATCAGTAATTCCTTATTATCAAACGGTGCAGAACTACTTAAGAATTGCATCCTGTCGATGTCGATAACGTCACACCGTCAATCTTTGTGGATAGTATAGGTAAAAGTGGATGAATTTAAAAAGTTACACATTTCTATAGTAACAGCTGAATGTCTGAATGTCTGTCTTTTAAAAGCTGTTCAATTTTTCTAATTTCCAGAACTTGTCTCTCAGAACTTGCCCCAGCAAAACGTTATGTCATAAATAGTTCAACCACACATTCATCAAAATTATTGAATACAGTGCATTTATTATTTACACGTTTCCAAAAACAAAACGGTTTAGGACACTACTGTTAGATTTTGTATCCAAAATATTACAACGACACCGATAAAACAATGCGATTGTAATATTTTGATAGAAATATTTAATCACCTTTTCTTTTCATTATTTGTCAATAACATACATACATACAAGATACAAGAATAATGTTTTATAAGAAAATTTAAAATACATCCGATCTTTTCAATTTACTTCATAACTAACGGCTTTTCAACCATCAGATGAGCAATAAATAATAAATTCATGACATCTCGTTAGCATGAAAAAGTAATGCTAAAAATTTGTAACGACGAAAATAATTTGAATGTTTATACCTATTAGAGCCTAGTCAGTAAGTATACTCCGTTTTTATAAAAGAGCTTATATATTATATAAAAGGCTTTTTATTTTTCCTTAATATTTTATAAATATATTTACGAATAATGATTAATATTATTTTAGAATATTGTACGTTTATTTTTTTTAAGTTATATCGTGGTCTTCAATGGACTTGCTGAAAAGTTATCGATATTTTTTTTAATAAATTAAACATTATTTGTATACGAACCATCACTATAAACACACATTATCATTGTATCTTTATAATTAAGTAACAAGTTAAGTAAATAATTTATTAATAAATAAAAGAAAAAATATATATTTAAGAATTAATTGCAGGCCATATTATGAAATTAAAATACACAGATATATAAAATACTACTTTTATTAACCACAAATAAATATTAAATATATATATATATATATATATATATATATATATATATATATATATATATATATATATATATTACCTCGAATAAGATTTGGTGAGTAATAATATAAGTATAGGTTTATCATTTATTACTGCTATATTTTCTATCTCAGACTATAAAAGAAATATAATTGAGTCCCAAAAATATATTCAACAGCATTAAATTTTATAACATACGTGTGTACGAAACGAGCACGAAGCATTCGCGACATGCTATACAGTTGTAAAATAGCCATAAAATAAATTTAATGTAAATCCCAAGAGAAGTTACACATAAAATCGGAGTAAATCACCAAAAGTCATGCGTCGGAGACGTTTACAGCCTCCGAGGCTGTTAGTTCCGGAAGCCTGTCGTGGATACTCACTCCACTACGAATAACGAGATGTATTATACGATAAATTTATAAGATGAATTCCAATTTCTTAACACCAACTGTGAAAATATTTTCAAGAGGTTTTTCTGGATAAAAATCTTATATCTATTTCAGTTTATTATTGTTTTGTAAAATACAAAATTTTAATGCAATATTTATTTTTATATTTGCAACGTTTTTTGAAAATAAGGAATGGACAATTGCATTTGGCAATAACAGTAAATTTTTAATTTAATTTAATTTAATACTCTTTACGTTTCAGATAAACATCCAAACAGAAATATATGATTATTAAAATTTATTTAATATGATATATTTATTATTATTTAGACTATAGGTACAAATTTGATTAAAAAAATCTTTTTGAACTCATACTAAAGTTCTTACAGCGAATTATTTTTTTAAGTACTTAAAAAACTATAAATCAACGGAACCAAACTGTCATTGTATTTTATTAAAACACCGCAACCCCTTGTTTATACAAAAATTAAGATGTTGTTAAATTATTTCCATTTCCATGTTATTTTCCATTGCTATTTCGGCACTACAAAACAACTGTCTCTTTATTATTGGGGGCGTTCACACCACTAAGCCAGATATATGAGCCATTTGCCGACAGTCGCGCGACACAGTATTATAAATTGTAAATGCCCTCCTGATGGAGAGTTAACGCAGTTTTAAAATTTGAAATGGAAGAACTTTTATGATGTGACGTCAAGATGAATTTTTACGACAGTGAATTTTTGGTCAACAATGGCATCTGAAATAATTATTAAAAAATGTCATACAGTTCCGTTATTTTATATTACGACACATGGACAATCTATATAGATAGGAATATCGTAGGAAAATCTAGGTTATGTTTTAAATCTACTACTATTTAAACATATACATACATTCCTACTTAATTATTTTATTATAATATATTAACAAACAAATATACGTATACAAATATATATTTATGTATAGTACTAAAATGATAATAGCTAGTTTTTATATTTAAACTTTCGTGAAACATGACTATTATATTTATATTTACAGGGCTGTATTCACGTCGAATTAAATCGGAATATGCCCGACTAGTTTCGAACTCATTCGGGGTTACAGCCGGTTAAATATAAATATAATGGTAAAAGCTAGGTTTTTAGACTAAATAATTAAAATAAATACATTTGGACGCAGTAAAATGTAAATATTATTTTCAGGAAAATCTTGCTCCCTATATACCTATAGATGTGTCAGCCATTATTGATTATATAGTCATGGCAGTTGGTAGATAATATATGAATTTATTTCTATTCAATAATATTTGTCACATTTTGACAAATGTATGACAAGTATATGACAAATGTCGAGAGACTTTCCAACTAACGTGTATTATTTATTATCCATGATTATACCTGAGTTTAACATTATATTAATTGTAAATTAATTAAATTAAACTAAATTAGTACATCCATTTAATTTAATCGTTGGTCATTAAATTATGTAACAATTAATAGGAGCTAGAAATGGTTCTTATTTCTAGAGCGGTTTATTTTTAATCTTATTTCAAATTATTTTATAGTATGTCATTACAATACCACATGTATTGTTTCTCGTTATTACTTACCAGAACAAAAATGTTTTAATACAATTACAGTGTACGTAACAAATTTGCCTTGAGGGCTTGCAACACTGAGATGGCCATCTAAATAAAAAATAACACGTATTATAACAAAACTTATTTAGACATTTTTAAAATTATGTAAATTATGAAAAAATTTAAAAATTACTTACTTAACTTAAAAAGCAAAACAAAAAATATATTCATAAAATCAAGGCTACTTAAAATATTTCATTTATAAAATATACTTTAATGTCAAGGATAAAGTTCAGTTTTTTTTTATCATCAAATAAGACTTCAGAACCACTTAGAGATAGCATCTGGTCGGTTTTAGGTTCAGATTTTACCAATTTTCCAATGATCTGATTTGGCTCAGTTGATAAAATTGGATGAAAATAAAAAAAATGGATACATTCTTATGGTAACCACTGAAAACTAAGATAACACTGAAAAATAAGAAAAAACTAAGATTATATAAGACGTATTGAAACTTGCAAAAACGTGAGAACTCACTATGTATGAGTTATTCATTCACTAAGAATATCAACTAAAGTATGTTTAACACAAATATAATTTTAATTCAGACTTTGTCACTGTGTATATTCCAAAGTTAAATTTTCAGATGATACAAGTTTTTTTTTAAATGAGCAATCAAAATAACGTGGTGCAGCTTTAATTGTCACTTGCTAAATAAATTATAACTATTCGCTTCTATTCCAAATGTCTGCTCGCCTTAGTTATGTGACGTGCTAATTATATTTGAATTACGCATGAACACTGACATGGATGGATAAACTTAAAGCAACTGCTTAAAATATGTCACCATACAAATAACAAGCGAATCATTTTAATAAATAACTCATTAAAATTCATATTATTCAATAATTAAATCAAAATAAACCAACAAATGATCACATTTGTTAGATTGAAAAGAAAAATATCAAAAATTTGTTACAAGATTTATTTGGAGGTATCCTTTAGAGCCTAGTCAAAGAATATACTTTATTTTTGTAAAAGATCTGCTCATCTTTTCTAGATTCGTTTAAATAATAATTATAATTATGATAAGCAAATTTTATTATTCGATTAAACATTATTTACATTTCAAACTTTCACAAATAACTGTATAAACAAAACACATTATCTTGTTTAATTTTATATAATTTAACATTCTTAAAACCTTACTGAAAAGTGCTAGCAGGAAAAAATAAACTTATAAATTGGTTAATATCACTTCATTGTAAATGCTAATGTAGTTTAAATTTCGAGCTTATTGTCACTTCTAGATGTTTTATATATTTTATGTTGCCGTGGTTAATTTATTTAATAAACTATTATATTGCCTCGAAAAAGATTTGGTAAACATATTTTTCAAAATATTATAGATTTATTTTAAAAGTATTTGTATATTTTCTTACTGAGAGTATAAGGAATTATAAATGAGCACCGAATATTTATTTAAAGGGATAAAATAATACAATGTACGTCTAAGCAAAACAAGCACGAAGCGTTCGCTACGTGTGTATAAATAAATTTGTTAAGACTAAGTAATGTAATCCTCAATTAAAGCCACAACCAATATTACAATAACCTTATCGAATGTTATTGTATTATAGAATAACCTTATACAATGTTATTGTAATATTGGTTTCATATATTAGTGGAATCATTATTCATGAAAAAAGCACATGTATTATTAAATGAAAATCGCATCATGGTTATACGTGTTATTGTTTAATTATAATATTATTCTTGCCAAGTATAATTGAAACGAATTAAAATATATGGTAATTTTAATACATTTTTAGATATTTATTTATTATTATGTAAGCGATATAGAATACATTACAATACAATAGTAAATTTAAAAACTTCGTGTTTTGTAAAAACATTCTGTCAAACAATGTTTCCTTCTACCCTTTTTCAAATTTAAATTGTTAAAAGTAATTTTTGAAATATATTTATTAACGGTCTTATATTATAATATCTTAGGGTAGTTAAAATTTAAGCCCCATAATTATATTATAATGAGAAATCATTTTAAAATGCAACAAAGTTTCCACGGAACTATGTTATATAATATTTTAGAATTATTATCACATAAAATACCACATTACTTCATTTATATATAAACATAAGCTTCACCGTTACTTAACGTGAATTTGTTTTCTGTAATGTAGTTTTGTAAGCCGAATACAATCCTAAAATATATCCCAAAGCTTTAAGAAATTAAATTATGTGTCGGGAAGATAAAATATTTTTTGTTTGCTTCATTTAGGTTTTATTTTGTACAATAATGGGAGCTGAAATCTAGTACTAGACTAATTTTCACTTACTTTGCAATTAAGCTGGTGTTGTAAATAAATTAGTTTCATGGTCCCACTAGTATAAATAAATTAAAGAGTACTTTTTAATAATTATAAAATTTACTAAATCGTAACTACTATTAAATTCGGAAATTACACTCTAGTAATCAAATTAATAAGTAAGAAAAGGTATTGTTTAAATTATATTTATTTGGAAACCATTAAGTTATTAATGTAAATAAACAAATATTATGTTTTGCAAAGACAATTATTTCTAAACTGTATCACTACTTGTGCATTAAAAATGAATTTGGACGAAGTACGTTTAAAATATCTTTTTGAAATAATGTTAGTTTCATTTTGAAGTTTTAGTGAGACAGGAAAATCTTGCTATGGATGTGTTACTTATTGTATATTTATGGCAATTAATGGATAATATATAAATATATTCCCCACGAATGATTGGCACCTGCCCAAGTATGGGACCTGTGCTCACAGACCATCCTCGATATCACACGTTCGCTGTACTTGTTATTTTTCTGCGCCAGAATACCAATGTCTTGGCAAATTGTCTTCCGAACCAGTTACAATTTATAAAGTAATTTTGCTATCAATTCGTTTCGTGAGCACATCAAAAGGCCAACGAAATATATTGCAATTTACTAGTATTCCTGATGTTTTTTTATAAAAGAAGATCGCTTCAAATTGTTATTTAGAAAATCAAACTTATTGCGAAAAATATCTGGATAATAACAATACTAAAATTTATATGTACTAACCATTTTGTACTCTTATTTGTAAATATTTTATTATTTGCATGAATTTTAAATTAACGTTCCAAACATGAGTTTAATAAATGAAAAGATTGATTCCTCGTATTTATAGTATATATATCAACATACTTAATGATTTTATCCTTTATATTATGGCAAACTCACAAAGCAGTTAAATGACTAACATTTAACTTCAATAAGACTATTTCAGGGTATCATGAAAGATCCTCATCTCAATGAAACCCTCGGACCGTGTTGTGTAACAAGACACATTGCGATATGATTGAAAATAAGAATTTGATTGTTAACGCATATGTTTGGGACTGATCCTTACTTATTAATGAATAACTTATTGTTATTGAAACCTGGTATAATTGCATGATGAACAAAATTGTGTTAAATGTTAATTAAATAATTTAAATTAAAAATGTACACAGGCGATAGAACATTTTACATAATTTGTCTCTCAAAATGTCAGATAATTAATGAACTCATATTTCGGATAGTTCAGTTCGCTAATTAAGAATTGTTTGATGAGAAAATGGAAGCCTGGAATTTTTATGTGTTTACCTAATTTCCGACTTTATAAAAAAAAATTAAAATTCGCAATATTTTGTTTTATTAATCTGTCAAACATTTTTATACGCTTATTTTAGCTTTAATTGTATGTATATATGGATGATTGTTTGTAACCGACTCTTTTTGACTTGACGTTGATCTTTTAAACGGACAGATTTAATTGAAACTGTACACTTAACAAGAGTCGATAACAGTACAGTAATTTTATAAATTTATTGCATTATCCTGATCAAGATCTGTGATCAATGATCTGTCTCTCTCTGAGAGCAAGTTGGAACAACCACGCCTTCTACGCATGCGTATGGTCTACCTACTTTCTGGTTCAATCTTTCGGCTTATAACTTACAATATATAATTATATATGTATATTTCCAAAAAATCGAACTCTTACTGTTTAGTTTTGTTAAAATTGTCTTATGTGGCAGTTAATGTTTGAATATATACGTCATCAATCTTTTCGTGTATTTTTCATTTTCAATACAACTCAATCAATTGTATCCTTGCAACCAATTTTTCTTAAAAAAGTAATTACTATACAATCATTTAAATAAATCTAAAATATAGAATAACAACCTTGAATCACATACTAATAGTATGGATAAAGCTCATCTTTACTGAAATACTAATCAAAGAATTTTCTGTAAAAGAATCTGTTGGTAACAAAAATAATAAAAACTTCAAATAAGGTAAATTTTCACCCTATTAACCCCTTGGCTACTTTATTATCCATGCAATGGGATGTATATTTTATTCAAAATCTATAAATCGAGTCGTGCAAGCATAAGGCAGTTATCATGTCGGCAAAGCAAACTCGAGACACGGGAGCCGACCCTGAGACTGTCGGTCACGTATTTACACCTAATGCCTTTATTATTTATTATTATTGCTTTGCTGTTCCGTTGTTTAATTCCAGAACGAGACATATAGCACGTTATCAGCGGACAATTGAATAAAATTTTGGAGTTCCATTTTGTAACTTTGAGTCAAACAAAATGAGTCAAGCGTGTTGTTATAATTGTAAGGTTTCGATATCAAAATAAAACTTTTTGTACATAAAACTCGTCGCAATTGCTCTTAGTCCGTATTATGAATGAATGAATTCCAAGTGCTTCCGTCATATAAAGCAATCAAGTCCTTACTATTTCTACCTCACTACTGTCACACAATAGACTGAACATACAATATTAAAATGTCAAGACTACTGATATTGAAAGCTATTCATTAGAATTTTTAATCTACACTGCCCAAATTTCCATACCTAGAACAACGAATCATTGCTCTCGTTATCACTTGCCAGGCATAAAATGCTTTACAGCTTGAACTGGATGTACTACTTTACTTTACTAGCTTGGGGAGTTACAAAATTTAAACTGTAAATAGTATTCTAAAATAATATTTATACTTATTTTTTGTTTACTTCCGGTTTCATTTCAATTTTATTTAAATATTGATAAAGACAGATATTATATTATAAAGGGAGGCAGCGCGTTTCGTAACATTATTGAATGGATTTTAAAGTGTTTTAAGAAATTGGACTTATGAACTGGCAGTCGGATTATCAAAAATTAAGATGGTCGTACATTGGCACAAAGTCAAACATATATAGGTATCTACATTTAAAAAACTTGAAATTGAAATAATAATTTATACAAAAATATATATCAATATTCCAATACTTATAAGTAAAATATTAAAATTAAACTGATTTCGTCGTAACTTTTGTTTCAATAAATATAATTTAACGATACGTTCCGTTACCTTTAATGTTACTATTTGATTACATTGCAGTTTAAACGTTGCAAGGCCCCAAGGCAGTATATGTACGAGCAGTTTTAAATGTAGTAAAGCTTTTCGTGCCAGGTAAGTCATAACGAGTGCAACGATTCGTTATTTATGTAATTATCAAGGCAGCGGAACTTATTGAACTTAACGAATAGCTCTCAATAATAGTACTCTTGAAATTTTACTATTGTATGTTTAGTCCATAATGTGGAAGAAGTGGGATGAAAATAGTAAGGAATTGTTTGCTATCTATGACGGGAGTACTCGGAATTAATTTAATCTATGTTCTTATTTATGATAAGTCAGAATTAAATAAAATCTTTTTTACTGATTTGAGTTTTTAATAATTAATATTAATTTGAGCTAAACCGATGAGTTCTAAGTGTAGACACTATAGCACACTGGACTTATTTGGATTAAAGGTCCAATTATTTTTGAGTCCCAAGTTCTTTTATTTTTGTCTCGTTTTCATATTAAATACAGGAAGAAATAAAAGCATTTGGTGTAGAAACGTGACTAATATATCCCAAAGAGAGGTGCATCTCGAGGTTTATGTTCCTCACGTGCCTCGAGTTTGCTTTGCCTACACTTTGGCTACCTTATGCTTGCACGGCTTGCTTTGCAGACATCGAATAAAACATTGATGCCACTAAGTAAATTTACTATTAGTTACTGCATGGTTAGTTTAAAAAAAAAATGTACATAATATATGAATTAACATTAGCATGTAAATTTTTAAGGCATCGATTTTCCAATTAAGCAAATTCATCACCAGCGAGCCAACTATCCAGACTATATGAGATCATCAATTATTTCATATATTGGGTGGCAAAATATGTAAAACTATCGCCTGTGTGAAATTTTAATTTAAAAAGTATATCATATTAGGCAATGATATCAAGGTAATACATAAGCAGTCTCAGAATGCGGGAGATAAATTACAAAACTTAGCTTCAATCATATCACGTGTTTTTTTACGAACACGGTCCGAATATTTCATAAAGATACCGATCTTTCATGTTTCATAAGTTGAGAAAGACTTATCGGAGACTGACATTCAACTGTATTATGAATTTGTCAACAATATGGATGACAATTATCCAGAATATGGATTTAAAAAACTCTTTTAGAATATATGGACTGAATGCGACATATATTATTAATCTAATTTCTAATTCTAATTAGCATCCATTAAATTAAAAATATAGACAATTTTCATTTAATGACAGAAATCTATTTATTTTTATTTTTTTTTGTATGTGTTTGTTGTGTTGTATCAATTATATATTTGTATTTTGTATTATAAAATACAATTATTATAATTACACATAAAACTTTTCTCTTGTTAAAATTGAAGAGGAAACGAAAAGAAAACGGCTTTCCAAATCAAAAGGTTTTTGAATTAATCAATTTGAGCGAATATCGTTCTATTGACAATGCATTTAAATATTAAGAATAACTAGACATACCATGTTTTACTACAATGTAATTAAGAATAATATTGAAATAAAAATAAATATCTTTAGTAATAATCTTTTCTTCTCAGACCAGGGCGCGTTTGGAACCCTCGTAATTTTAACTTTAAGTTCAGAGGTGTTCTTGCAGAAGGGCTTATTACGATAAATATGGTATCAAAATACGCTCCTGACACCTCTATTTGACGTACACAAGTGATCATTGATAATGATTCAAAGTGGAAAAGATTTAAATAAATAAATAAAAACTATTTACACTCCCTTTTAATTCTTATATTATTAGTATAATTAAATAAACGTAAAAACATAACCTCATTAAGATTAATTTTGTATTGTTATTATATAACTGTTCTAAGTTCAAATTATTGTTAATTGATAACCATTCAGTTTCCGTCGAGAAGCTTGTTAATATTAAATAATCTTCCTTTAATAAGTAAATATTAGATTTCATGTTATATACTAATATTTAGTATATTAGTGTATTACATGAAATCTAATATACACAAATAATATTTCTTTAAAATATTTCTTTAAAAAGAGTTCTTAGATAATTTGTCTTGATATAATGGAACATGCTTGCACCGAGTTCCGGACCGGGCGTAAACGACTGCGACTCAGATATTAACTTCTGTTGTCGTTTACGATATCTATATCTCTGAAAAAATAATTGTATGTTCATTAATAAATAAATAAATATTGAGAGATTAAAACGTTCAACATCCAAATAGAATGTTAACAGACATTTGATTTATGTATATTTATATAATTACTATTTAATGCGATCTCTTTTTTATACAAATTATTAAAATTCACTCTTAATATCATGAATACGACAAAATTGCAATATATAACGTTGGCCTTTTGATGTGCACGAAAAATGAATTGGTTGCGAAATTACTTTCTGAATTGGACTGGTTCGATGATAGACAATTTGGCAAGACATTTGTATTCTTGCGGAGAAAAATAGCATGTACCGCGAACATCTGATAGAGTGGATCTCTCGTCACACTTGAGGATGTGACAATCATTGAATATAAATGAATTTCTATTACATTATTAATTTATTGATTTGAATTTAACCAACAACTTTTGTTGTGAGGTAGAAACAATAGGGAGTTAAACAATGTAACGGGAGCACTCAACAATTAATTAATTTTTGTAACTATTTGTTGTGAAATTTATTAAAAATATTTTTTCTTTTATTGATACTTCCCTTTTAAGAATAGAACTAAATGCATTGAGTTCCAAAATAGTTTTTATATATTGAAATTTAGCAACAATTTCAACAACATGCTGAACGCATTTGAAGAACGTCCCAGCATGATTCTGAACTTTAAATTTTCAATCAACTGTCCTATGATAATAACATTCTATTAGTTTCATCCTGAAATTAAATACGGGAAGACAATAAAACATTTGTTGGAAATACGTGACTAATATGTCTCAAAGCGGGTTAGCAAGGTTGATCTCGAAGCTTATGTGGCTCACGTGCCGCGAGTTTGCTTTGCCAACATGACGACTACTCTATACTTGCACGGCTCGCTCTGCAGATATCAAATCAAACATTGAACGCACTAGATATATTTACTTGTCACTGCATGGTTAGAATATCAAAAAGGTACTATAATGAATTTTAAAAATATATTTTGATATTTTTGGTAAAAAATATAATATTAACCTAAATTAAATTAAATACTTTATTAAACAACATACATTACGATAGAAAAAAAAACAGAAAATTACGAGAAATAAAGCAAGCGGTAAAAAGAAATAAGATAGAACTTGACTTAACGGAAATTCATGAAATTTTGTTTAAAATAATCAGTGGTTTAAACGTGAAAGAGTAACAGACAGACAGAGTTACTTTCGCATTTATAATATTAGTAGGGATTATGAAAAAGCTAATACAATGAGTACAAAATATATTGTATATATTCACGTTGATTCCTATCTTGACCTATCTTAACCTCTCTGACTTAATTACTTCTGTCGTACTGTTTCCGTTTGAAACAATGAATGTATAACGAGGAAGTCAAAAATCGGTATCATAATGGCGGCGTGGTTTTGTTATTTTATAAGGAGTATTGCGACGTCAATTGTTTTTTTCTTATTGTCTGGTCGTTATATGTTTAAAACTAGTATTATACTACGGTCTCTTTTATTATTTCTTTAATTGCTCCTCAACTATGAAGAAGTACTATCTATTTCAGTTTTATTGTTGTTTTTGGAAATGAAACTCATGCATGTTTTCTTTTTTTAAAATTGAAAGTTAATATTTTTAACAACTTATTAGTTGATTACGAAAGATTTACTTTTAAAACGTCTGATGAAATGTTGTTTTAAATATGAAAGAAGAAGCCAGAAGCTAGGTTAATTGAACAAAATTGTTCAGACTTTATTTAGAAACTGCATTCATTCACCCTCGGAAGGTCATTAAAGCGGTCCATTTATAACATGTATTCCGTTGCACTACTGTCGGCAAATGGTCCATACATCTAGCTTAGTGGTCTAAAAGCCCCCAAAAATAATATGATAATTGCATTGTAGTGGCGAAATTGCAATGGAACATTCCAGAAATAATTACATTCGCGTCATCTATATTTTATGTAAATAAGAGGTTGCGGTATTTTTGATGTTCGAACCATAAAATGGCTGCGCAATGTCTCTTATTATGTTTGTATTTATCGTGTTTGATAAAAAGTATTACATAGTTGTCAAATCAAATGTTTATAGACTCAAGAATATAATATATCAACAAATTTATTTTTGAAACATTGATGTCCGTTTCCATAATCAGAAAATCGATGAGATGCCTAGTTTTTCAGTCTAAATTGATAAATAGACACAACTGAAACTTTTTCTGGATGTTTATTTAATTAATAAATCCAATCCCTTACTATACATATCCAATATCTACAATAAACAATCTTATAGCTACAAATAACAATGGGTAATACAAAAGGCTCTAACGTCTTAAGGTAATTTCTTAAAGAAAACCATATTGATATTTTTATATATCAACTTTCGTAAACCATGATTATTATATTATATTAAATTTTATCTATGTTACAATTTAATATTTATATTTACACGGCTGTATTCACGTATAATCATATCGGAATGTGCCTGACTAGTTTCGAACCCATTCGGGGTTCTTATTCATGAGTTCTATGCGTTGCTGACTCGCGGTTTAATTCTACGTGAATAACTCCGATATAATTCTACGTGAATACATCCGGCTAAATATAAATACTCGTATTATATACAATATAGATAATTCAAATGGTGGTCTAAAGTTTCAAATAGTTTAAAAATAATTTAACTTACGGATACGTAACCAAAATACACAGGATTAGATTAGATTAAATCTCATTTAGGTGTTACAACCGCCTATTGTATTTTCCATGTATTTTTTTCTTGCTGTTTTTGTATTTTAATATATCTGTTTATCGAGGTGTACAATAATAAGAATACATAAATATCCAGGATAAGATTTTATTTGCCTCATTATCAAATAAAACTGAAAAACCAGGCATCTTGTAATTTTTTTGATGACATAATTTTCGTTTAAATGATTGGTTAGTAGAATAGTATGTGAACTAAAACTATAACATTTCTTAAAGGGTTTTTTCTTCCTAAAAACCAACTATAATAGCAGTTATTTTCAGGCGATAAGGAAAGGGTTTAAAAAAAATTAAGAATTAAAAAAAATTTTTTTTTTTCAAAATAATAATAATAATACAACGTGCTCTCAAAATTCTCAAATATTCCCAAAGTGACACATTAAAATATAAAATAATTCATAATTAACAACCATAATGGATGTTGCGACTCGCCTTAATATTTGCAATTCAGCGGGTTCACGCCGATAAGACCAAGAGGTAATAGAGGCTCAAGACTGAATATTCGATGGCCTCTTCTTTTAATGCTTGGCTAAATTATAATGAGAATAAAATGCCAAGTTATCCTATTCTAATAAAGCATGTTTGTTTGTCCATTTCCTAGTGGAAAAATAATATACGAGTATATTATACCTAAAAAAAATTAATTACCATACCAATTTAAAATATCTATGTTACACATTAATCCTCAAAACTGGTAAATATTCCGATATATTAAGTCGTCATAGTATTTACAAGTTTAATTTAATGATCCTCTACGTATTAGTAAGGTCTTTGAAAATCGATTCAGTTATTTTGAAGAAAAAACGGATAAAAATACGATGATATAAGACTTATTGGAGCGTGTAATTAACGTGTACGTAAAAAAACATTTTTAGTTACAACACAAATAAAATATTTGCTTTCATTCAAGTCACATTGAATAAAGTCTGAATGCAAACTTTATCACTACAGTATACAAATTCAAAAGCTAAATTTTTACATGTTACAAGGTATATTTTTTTTTATTTTGTGAATGGCGCAGTCAGAATAACGTGGCACAACTTCAATTGCCACTCGCTATAGAAACTGTCACTATTCGCTTCTATTCGAAGTGTCAGCCTTGCTTTGATTATGTGACGTGCAAAATATATATAAATGAATTGCGTAATGGACACACACTGGTCGAAAGGGTAAGTTTCACGCAATTGCTTTAAATAGGCTCAGTAGATATAATAAGCGAATCGTATTAATAAATACCATTAAACTATTAAAAATAGTAATCAAATAAATCGTGCAGTTCTAAAGTTCTTTAATGGCTCAAGTTTTAGATTATATTATAAATTTTAATGTTAAAAGTGTCTACTCTTTTCAGACGTTTCAAAGTCTTTATAAGTTTTCCAGTTTGCAAAACTGCTATTTATTAGTGAACTTCATGTATTAAATAATTCGATACTACACTGGTTCATAAACATTTGCAAATTGTTTAAAACAGCACAGTCATTATTTACAAGACAATAAACTTTTACCAATTAAAAATATGGCGTCGCTGAGGTAGCAATGCGAGTGTAACATTTTCGTCGTAATTATTTAATTATCATTATCTTTCATTATTATCATAACCCTCCGATAACTTTTACGCATTATATCTATATTATCTGATATTTTCTGATATTTATAATTGATATTTATAATTGCGGTTCAGCCTAGGAATAAATAAAAAAGATACATGCTCACATCTCGTAGAACGTTAGCATAAAAAGTTATCAAAATTTGTTACGTTGAGATTTTTGAATGTTTATTCCTTTTAGAGCACAGTTGGTGAATAAACTTCGTTTCTTATAAAACAATTTTATTTTTATGGTTACTTCTCATTTTATAACTATATTTACAAACTAGGGTGAAAATAATTTAATATTATGATTTTGTATTTAAAACTGAATAACTTAGTATGATTTAATATTTGTAAAAAAGAAAAAAAATCTTTAAAAACAAATTTGCAAAATGTTACTACGGTAATAAATATGAAAACAAAATTTCAATTAATTACTCATTAATTTTATTTACTTGATAATTATATAATTTTACCAATATTCTCCTGCGCCTTTCCCACTCTAGTGAGGGAAGGTTGTTACAATTATTTTCTTTTTTTACACGCTTCTGTCTCTCTATCGTATCTTTTTACACTCGTCAAAAAATCAATGCTTAAAGCTGGCGACTGGATCTACAAAATATTTTTTTTTTGTCCTTGGTATAATTATAATATTTACACGCTTGGCATATTGTCTTCATCAAAAGCCATAATTATGCTTTACAAATCAGTTTCCAAATGTTCGTTCATTCATTCAATATGGTTCAGTTGTTTCGAAAATCAGAGTTATCATTCGTACAAAAAACGATGATATAAGACTTATTGAAGCATACAATATACGTGTAAGTTATAAAACATTTTTAGGTTCAACACAAATACAATATTTGTTTTCATTCAAGTCACGTTGAATAAAGTCTGAATGCAAACTTTATCACTGGTACATTATACAAATTCAAAAGCTACATTTTTACATGTAACAAGTTATATTTTTTACGTTGAAAATGGAGCAGTCAGAATAATGTGGCACAACTTTAATTGCCCCTCACTATAAAAATTGACACTATTCGCTTCTATTCGAAGTGTCAGCCACGCTTTGATTATGTGACGTTCAAAATATATGAATTGCGCAGTGGACACTAGCACCAAACGCATTCCTTTAAATAGGATACATACATTTGAGAAGCGAGTCATGTTACAAATGACATAAGTTTATAAATTAGGCAATGAAATAAATCCTAAGTCTGAAGTAATTTAATGGGTGGAGTCTTAATTATTACTGGCAGTTACAAATAAAACTGTTTCCAGCATTTAGCATTTCAAAAACTTTTCAATTTTTCCAGTTTGCAGAATTTTCTTGTATTAAAATAAGCAATGTAATAGATAATGCAATAGTACATTTTTTTATTATGAAGACATATTAATCTTTTAAAATAATGGAAAAGTAATTTATTATATTATAGATGGCGTGTCATAAAACTTTTTAAATTTCCATTATCTTTTACTTATTAGCATTACTGTTCATAAATGTCTGGCTATAATATATATATATTATAGCCAGACATTTATCAACAAATTAATTAATGCTAGATTTTTATTTACAAAACCAACAAAGATAATAAAAAATAGCCATGAAATAAATACCACGTAAGTCTAAGTAATTTAATCAGTGAGTTTCTATGGTGGGTGTGCTTCTTATATGCCTTACCTTAATTATATTATTCAACATGATATTCAACAGTAACTAAATAAAATGAAATTCAAAATTTAAACCTTATAATTATAATGATACATTACTATAATTTCAAACCACACTGCTATTACGTTTTTTAACATTTGGCAACTATTGAACATTATTTTATTTATGCAGAAGTATAAACTTTAGTAATGTTTTTGTAAGCAAAAAAGATTTCTTTGAATATATCGTGGTGATAAAAAAACGTGTTTTGGGAGGGGTATTTTTTTTTCTCCCTCCAGTTTTATTTTGAATAACACTCAGGTTTTATTTTGAATTCCAGTGGGGGCTACAAACTATTTCTAGATAAACTTAACTCGCTTTGCAATTAAGCCGGTGGTAGCAAATAAATCACTTCCTATGTATTCCTTATATTCCCATGGAACTGCAAGTGTAATTAGAATTGAAGCGCACAACGTTGTACTAATTACAATGTTTAAAAACAAACCACCCACTGCTAGTAATGAAAGAAAATATTATCAAACAATATATTTTTAATTGTATTTATATCGATATTTTATTATTATACATCACTTCGGTTACATAACTTTCACTTGACAGTACACAAACAACTGATTATCAACTTGCCAGGTGACGTCCTTTTTACACAAATCTTGGAACCCCATTCCATTTGTTTTACAATCTACAAGTGCTCTATTGACTAACATAATTACATTTTGACATTATTACCGGAAGTCAAAATTGAACTACTAAAATACTAAAAACATTAATATGTCATTAAAACAATCATTAATAATTCTTAATAAATATTAAGTAAAAATAATTGATATCATATTGTAAACAATTCTAAAATAAAAGTAACATTGAATACAATTTAACAACTTATTTTTCTATGAATATCTACAAAATACTAAATATTCATTAAGAGGTATGACAATAATTTTTGGCAAGCTAACACGAAAGAACTAAATTAATAATTTTATAATATACAATTTATTTTCTGGGTATTTCTTTGTCAAAAATCAGTATTTCCAAATTATGTACTAATGTAGAGTACTAATTGTACTTTAAAAAAAGAAAATAAAGTGAATTTGGCTGAAGTAAAATGTTATACAGCTCATACCGAAGGAACAGTCAGTCAAATTGATTTTATAGTGAGATAGGATTTACCTGTTCAATATATAGATGTCCCAGACATTATATAGCCATGACGGTTAATAAATAAGACAGAAATTCATTTTCATCAAACATTGGCCCAAGCCCAAGTATGTGATGTGTGCCAACGGACCATCCTTTGCGGGACAATGTATTTTCTACCCCAATCGTACAAATGTCTTGCCAAATAGTCTAAAATCGAACAATTCCAATTTAAAAGTAATTTCGCAACCAATTCGTTTTGTGAGCAGATCAAAAGACCGACGTTATATATCGTTATTTAATCGTATTCGTGATTTTCAAGAGTAAATCTTAATCACTTGTATAAATAAAAGATCGCTTCAAATTGTGATTTGAAATCAAACCAATTTTAAACAGTTTTATATAGAATTAATTATAATTCTACATAAAACTTAGCATATTATTGGCTAATTTCTATAAACGTAAGCAATTTCAGATTATTTAAATATATGTACGAATTCAGCATTAGCTTTCAATAATGGGTGTTTTAAATTAATATTTTTAATTTTTTTATTAAAATAAAATTCTGTTAAATACTGTGATACTGAATACTGTCAGATTAACTATAGTTAGAAGCTAATATAATAAAGATACTAAATAACCCTCAGGTTATGTTTTTAAATTTACTTAGCATCACTTAAATACTCAGAAAGTAACTAAAATCATTTTATCTGTTTTACAATAAATAAGGATTAAAAGCTGTTCTTTTTACTGAATGAATTTATTTAAAATGTAAATTGAGTATCTCATATGTCATTACAGTACACTATGACACTTCAAGATATCTTGTAAATGCGTAATTAGTAAGATAAAGTTCGACCTATTTTGTCAGTTTCGATACACTGTTTTTTTTATATCCCTTTCGCGCCCTTTTTCCGATTTGAGAATTAAATTTATTTATTAAATTTACTTTCTGGATAATTGTCATCCTTACAGTTGGCAAACTTGCAAAATAGTTACATTTATTTATTTAATTATGAACATACTTTGAATTTTTCAGAGATATAGATATCGTAAACGACAACAGAAGTTAATATCTGAGTCGCAGTCGTTTACGCCAATTCCGGAACTCGAAGCAAGTATGTTTTAAAAATTCTGCAATAATATAAGATAAAATTATTATAAAATTATAAACACAGATATTGACAAAACATTTAATAAGATAATAACAAATATTAAAATAATTTTTAAACAAAGATATCAACAAAAGCTCCATTAATAGCTTGAACATATAAAAGCAGTACAAAATTTGTATTATTATTATTTTATTATATATTATATTTATTTAAATTATCGACAGAAACAAATAGATATATAAATATATTATGTGAGTGATTATGTAAGTGTGGTGTGTATGTGTAAGCGTATGTGTGTGTGTGTTTGTATGTTTGTGTGTGTAGGTATTTATCAATTACAAATAAGTGCCTCTGATTCAATATACGAGAGTATCTTCAGGTAGTCATTAATTTTATGTTTACAATACAAGTATGTAAGAGGATATATGTTTATATAATTGTATGTAATTTATTATAAATGGAAGAGGACAGGTATTCATAATGCCGTTTAGAAATCGCAGTTTGACTAATAACATACTGCTATATGACGTCACATATTTGCCTAGAGCTACGAGTTAATGACTTATTGATGACAAAAGGTAACGTCTCATGTTTCCGTAAGCTCAGTTGTCTAATAAACAACTGTCTCTCAGAACATTAACAGATTTGTATAACGCTAATATTTTTTATTGTCAATTTTGTTTAAGCGGTCGCCATTTTTAATACAACCCAAGAGACCAAGTGTCATCTAAGGCTTAATAATCCGCAGTTTACTAGAAATAAGGACTATTAATAATTTAACTCAAGAATATTCATAATAATTTTTACTAAAGAATTGTCTGCCACTTCAGCGTCAATCATTGACATAATGGAAGAAAAATGAGTTACCAAGTTGCCTAACACAAGCACCTTCATCCGGTATTATTCCAGTATAGCTCTATTTTCCTTATGTCACTATTGCTACATAAAAGTTATATGTTAATCTTTGATAAGCTTCGCTCATTGTGTAATATGTAAATCAGTATGAAGTATTACATAAATCGAAGCCAACTTTGCAATATAATGATAAAAAATTCACTAGTCATCAAATTAACCTTTTTCTTTCGATACACTTTTTTTTTATAACCTCTTTCATTTTCTCTCTTAAAATGTTGACCACTAATTATTTATAAGTAAAATATATTGAAATAAAAAAACGTTTTGTCATTTACTGAAAGTTTTAAGGAGATGCTACAGTATTTTTTCTTAATTTAATAGATAATAAGGAATTCATTTATGTTGTTACTTGATGTATTTTCTCACTCACGACTACAAATTATAACAAAACGTATTTAGTTTATTTTACAGTTAACTTCTTTTCCAATGTTAAGTCTGGAACGTTTTCATCTATTTAGCTTGATATTCAAAAAACAGTTGTATTGTATACTCCTTGATAAGCCTGTATCAAGGTATGAAAGGAAGTAGCCTAGCTAAATAAGATGTTCGAACCGTGTTAAAGAATAAGATACGCGGTGATGTGATTTAAAATAAGTTTCTGTTAGTTATCGCCCATATTTGGGTACTGACCCTTACATATTGAATAACTTGATACCTTTGTAAGATTTGATAAATTGATTCATTAAAATTTGACACAGACGATAGAACGTTTTACATATTTTGCCACCCAAAATATGCTGTTATTTATGATGTCATATATCACGGTTAGTTTAGCACGCCAGTTACGATTTACTTTTTTGGAAAATATATGTGTATTCTTTGATCGCACAAATATTTTTTGTAAAGTTTTTTTTTTTTAATTATTATAAGATGACATCTTAACCATACAGTGATGACAGATAAATTTACTTAGGGTGATCTGTGTTGGATAAAATGTTTATAAAGCAAGCCTTGCCAGCATCGGGTAGTCATCATGTTGGCAAAAGCAAATTCGGGCACGTGGGCTACACAAACTTCAAGATCAACCTTGCTAACCCGCCTCAGGACATATTGCTCACGAATTTACACCATGTTTGTATTATCTCTCCTCAAATTTAATATTGGAACGAAACTAATAGTACGGTTTTATCGGAAACTATTGATTGAAATTTTAGAATTTGGAATCGCGTTGGCATTTTCCTAAAAATGAGTTTTGCGTTGTAAAGTTTCAACATATAAATGCTTTCTGCACTTAGAACCCATCACAATTTAGATATATTTAGTATTCATCAATCTAATATCTTCAAAGAATATTGTCAGTATAAGAAATAAAAAAACATTTAAATCCGTTGTACTACAAATAAATGCAAAGATTAAATGAATGCTCAATACACTCGTTACAGACAGCGTTCAACTCTTTTCTATTTCCACCCCACTACTTCCCCATAATGGACTGAACAAACAATAGTAAAATATCAAGAGTACTATTGTTGAGAGCCATTACTAAAGTACGGACACTTCATTAAATTCCACTGCCTTGATCATTACGTACTTAGGACAACAAACCATAGCTCTCGTTGTTACATGCCATGTTACGTACCAGTACTGTCTTACATGTTACGTACTGTCTCAGGGCATTGCGACATAAATGTCGCAATGCCCTACTACTACAACAACAATTTTATCAAACAGCTTTTATCAAATCACATATTAAATATATATATCAAAACGTATTATTAAC
Source organism: Dircenna loreta (assembly GCA_963555665.1). NCBI lineage: Eukaryota > Metazoa > Arthropoda > Insecta > Lepidoptera > Nymphalidae > Dircenna > Dircenna loreta. The sequence goes on from OY743098.1 coordinate 1,785,744, forward strand.
TTATTTTTATGGTAAAATTTTGAAAATTATAACCTTTTTTCTTATCGTATAAAAACATCAGTTTTACTTTTAATATTATACTGACAGAAAATATCCAGGATAAGTTTCAATTTCTCCTTATTGTTAAATAAGACTTAAGAACCACTTAGTGATAGCATCTGGTTAGTTTTTTATAACTGGGACTCTTTAATAGATTTGTTGGTATGAGAATATTTTTTTTTTATTTTAACCTCTTTATTTTCTAACTTTCTGCAAAGACAATCTATACTCATTAACATTCTTATAAATACAATATAGTATTTACAGTCCTTATAATACTGACCCATTACATATTTTACATATTAGTAAGGTCCTTCAAAATTAGTTCAGGTTTTTCGACAATTAGCCCGATTATACGTACAAAAATTAACGATTTTTTTAGACCTACTTAATTATAGGCACAATAAACGTGTAAACTGAGAATTAATCACTTTATCATAAATTATATTTATGCATGTACTTACAACATTTTATATCTATACTCAAAGCAATATTGATAACCGCTGTCAAAATTAGGTAAATGTACAAAATTACGCTGTTGGAAAAATATACCTGTTTGCCTGTCTGCCGCCCTCGCTACAGACCCGCTATCGAAAGTGCTGGCGCTCGCCAACACATATTTCTGTTTATTCAAGTCGCATTGAATTTAGTTTGAATGAGTAATCTCAATACCATTTCAATATTAAAAACGTATATATTTACAAGTTAGAAGTAATATTTTTTAACTTTTTAAATGGAGCAGTCAGAATGACGCGGAACAATATCAATTGCCACTCACTATAGAAATTGTCACTATTCGCTTCTATTCGCAGTGTCAGCCTCGCTTTAATTATTTGATTTTAATACATCTGAATGGCTTAGTTGACACCAACACTGGTAGTAAGATGCATATAACAAGCGAATCATATTATTAAATAGCATTAAAATATTAAATTAGTCAATTAAATAAATCTCGTAGGCTTACAGCGTTTTCATGCATTTAGTTTTGACATTAATTACTTATGGAAGTTAAAAGTGTCCACTCTTTAGCATTTCAAAGTCTATATAAATTTTCCAGTTTGCATAAATTCCATCTATTAGGTAACTTCATGTAATAAGTAATTCAATACCATAATGTTTTATGAAGCCGTACAAATTATTTTTAAAAAATGCAATATTTATTTATGATATTATAAGCTTTTACTTATCCAAATACACGTCAACAGTATTAAAACAATGCGAGTAACATAGTTATCAAAATTATTTCATTACCGATGATAAATATTACAGATTGTTTTTAATAACATCAGATATTTTCAATTTTTCATAATGAACAGTTGTTCCGCCCCTGAATGCCCGCCTCTTAGTACCTCTGAATAAATAAATCGTTAACATAAAAAGTTTTGTTAAAATTTGTTGACGCAATTTTTTTAATGTTTATTCCTTTTAGAGCGTTCTTGGTAATTTACTTTATTATCATAAAAGTTCAGTTCATTGTTATTATATTTACAGAAGCAGCTAGTTCTATAAAAAAATATAGCCTCTGGTTTCTTGGCTTAAGCGCCAGTTATTAAATACTTGATCTTTAAAGGAGTTCTCAAGAGAAAATACAGCAATGTCCTCCGATTCTTCCAATGACAACTCACTACAAAGAGCTAAGAATTGTTTCCGTCAATACTGGCGAACAGCTAGGAAGCTATCCACCCGCGAGATGAAAGATGTGGGCGCTCTTTAAAGCTGACAGATATCTTTCCCTGCCTTTTTTTCATTACAAAATTTTCTCTTCTTAGATCTTCATAAGTAGAGTAGTCTGGATTTTATTTCCTCAATCGTGCTCCAATCATATGTTCACATAATAACGCGTCTATTTAAAATACATTATCCCGAAGTCATGGAAGCGCCCTTGTCCATTTGATCTGTAAAAGAGGTGATAAATCTGACCTAGCTAATTACAGGTCTTTTGCTTGTACCTCACTTCTTTCCAAAATATTAAAAATCATTATAAGCCAACAGCTTCCAGAATTCCTTGAGGATTACAAGTTAGCCCGTGACCGGCAATATGGTTATTGCCATGGTCTATCACCTGGAATTCTTCTATTTTACTTAACATATTATTTGCAGAGACTATTGAAAGGGTTGGGCTTGGTAGTTTGGAGATTTCAACAGCCGTGGCACATGGTACTTTTTTCGAAACTACCTTCCTATGGGTTAAAAAAAGTTCATGTAAGTGGATCACTAGGTTTGTTAATGGGTGGAGCATACAGCAATAACCACAGCTAAAGTACGGACACTTCACAGCATACTTGCTATCAGATGTTCGCGGTATATGCCAAATAACAAATTCTCTGCAAATAACAAACTGTATATCAAGTAACCACTTCAATTAAGAAATCATTTCAAAACCAATTCGTTTTGTGAGCAGACCGAAAGGCCAATATTACTTATATGTCGCTTTTTAAGCGTTTTCCTAGTGTTTGAAAACATATTCTAATCATTTATTTACATGAAAGATCTGTTTATAACAGTTATTTCGAAAATTATATTGACTAATAAATAAACAATTTTGATTGGACGTTTAAAACTGTAAATGCTAATTTTAATTAAGGTAATTATTTAAATGAATTTAAAATAAGCCTGTTTCCAGGAATAGACCATAATAAAGCCGTATTCTAAATGAAACGTTCAGAACGTGTCGTGTAACAACGTCGCGGTATGATTGAAACTAAGTTTTTTGATAGTTTCAGCGAACATTCGTCAATTGTTCCTTACATATTCACCAACTCAATATCCTTGCATTATGTGATCAATTGTTTATTTGAAAAAAATAAACAAGCGATAGAACTGTTAAATAAATATTTTGAAATTTTCCGGGGGATCTTCCAAAAATATTTGAACTAGGAGACCCTACTAGGGAGAGGCTCTCCTGTTTGCAAAGATTGATTTAAATTTCTATCAGTTCTAAATTGCAATGCTATTACACGTTTACAGTTTTGACGAAAATCATCAACTTTTCGGTATATATTGCTACAAAATCAAACTTAACGTACTAAAACCTATACTATCAGCAGATATAATATTTCTTTATTTTTCATGATTCCTTTAAAAAATATGATAAATATTACAGCTTTTAATATACAAAAAACGATTTTCCATCATTTCTTTACAAATTTTTCACGATTAAGTACCATTTATTTCAGAATAAAAAAATACCTTAGATAAAAAAACATACTCAACTACAATCCTATCAAAATTATATATATAATTTTAAAAAAAAAGTCTTAAAAATAATAATATATATATATATTTTTTAATTAAATATATTGTCATGCTACAAGTACGTAAGGATTATTATCAATTAGTATTGACTGCACGGCGTGACCTGAAGGTATACTGGTGGATGGATGCTACTGAATCTCCTAGACAAATAGAGCTAGGCGCTCCGAGCTTAGGCTTGTTTTGTTAGTTTTGATAAGATCTTACGGTCGGACTTAATGGAGTGACCTGAAGGTATGCAGGTAGATGGATGCTATTGGATCGTATAGACGAATAGGACTACATGCGCCGAGTTGAAGCTTGTTTTGTTAGTTCTGATGAGATCTTACTGTCGCACTTGATTGAGGGACCTTGAGGTATACAAGTATATTGACGGTAAGATATTATCAAAACTAACAAAACAATACGTATTCTTTCATAAAACGAATATGTTTTTCATTTACGTATTCTTACACGAAATGAATACGTTTTTCGTTTACGTATTCTTGTTCGAAACGAATACGTTTTTCGTTTGCTTATTCTTGAATGAAATGAATCCGTTATTCGTTTAAAAAAAAAACAAACCTAAACTCGGCACAACTAGTCCAATCTTTCTAGGAGATCCAATAGCATCCATCCAAGAGTATACCTCAAGGTCACTCAATCACGTCTGACGGTAAGATCTTATCAAAACTAAACTAAACTTGCCTGATCTAGCCTATTTTTTCTAGGATATCAAGTTGCTGCCTTCAACGTTTGGACCGTCAAGTCATAAACAATACTAATATCACATTTTTATGTAAAACATAATATTTTACATAAAAAAATATTTTTTTTAATAATTTTAATTAATAAAAGTATAATAAACATATATATAACCAATAAATTCAAATAATCAAAATTGTTTCATGTCGCCATTATTTTGCGATTATACAATGACATAGACAATCTAATAATGAACGAGGTATTATTATTTTTAATATTTGCAACAGATACATATATATTAATTTAAATTAAAACACTGATTTTTCAAGCAAATTAGCACCAAAATTTTAGGTTTTATGGTGCAAAGACACACACGGATGCACATGTGAATGTAGAACTAACGCGGTCTCTCTTGCTATAGCATGTAAACACACTTAGATGTTTGCACACTTTGATATTTTGAAACACATAATATGCGAATGAGCGGAGGCCATCAAAAAGCCAGTTATTGTGTAAATGGAATTTATATGAATTATTAAAATAATGAAGTAATGCCGACGGTATGGTATTGTAAGGTCTTTTGATGGGCTTAATCATAGACTATACATTACTCAAGAAGTATGAGTATTATTTTGCTGGGGGCGGTCTCCTTTATAATATATCGCTAAGGTCTCTTGTAACCAATTGCAATACCACAATAACCAACTTGTAACCAATGGAACGTTGCTTAAACAAGTTATTAGATATAAATTATTAGGTATATGGAGGGTCGGATCAACATCGAGCGTTAGATGTGACGTGTAAAATGTTAGGCCGCAGTTTTGCCCGATGTTATAAGAAAACTAAAGTATAATTTTCACTGGGCTTATCCCGTTTTTGTTCAGCTTCACATATGTTTGCACTAGATCGGATAAACGAGTTTTTTGCTATAATTCGAAAAAGAACGTCATCCCTGCTGAAAAGGATACGTTAAAGCTCAGCATCCTGTTAAAGGCAAAAACGGATTCCTATTTGTTACGGAACTTTATCTTTCCTAATGTAATGTTTAAAAAAGGAAATCAAAATGTTAGTTTTGACATAATATTGATATTTTTTAATATTACATTTATTACGATAGGAGTTCTTATTTAAGTAAGAATAATTTTACAATTATGACAATGTTATTTTTGCTTATTTACTTTTACCAATTTTACAGACTGATTACTAAATTTGCTAGTGATGTCAAAAATTTAATAATATTTACAAATATAAGAAGAATAAAGGAATGACTCAAATATTTTGCAACCCAAAATATAAAAATATTTATAATCTCATATATTGTGGTTTAATTTGGCTCGGTAATTATGAATTTCTTGTTTTGAAAATCAGTGCCTATATATGATTACTTTTTTCTAAATTATGCTATGTTTTGTTTAAAAAAAAATTATAGGTTTCTTTCGTTTTTGCATTTATTGTATTATTTTAATAATTTTCATTATATTTTAGTTTTATTAAATTATTATGATTATTTTTTATTTTCAGATTTTCGTAGTAGTTAAATTGAAAATAACTATGTTTAAACAATACTTCGTTAAAGATTTATGTGAGCTAAATCAACAACACTACTGGCATTCCTCTTCCTTTTCATTCATTTTACCACCTTAAAGCCTTATAGTAGTTACAAGATACATTGATAGAGGCATCTTAGACGCGATAGAACAATTAATTTGGGAACCCCCTGTTACGTTTTTTTCGCCACGCAATATTACGTCTATTAGTTCATCTTATTTGGTCATTATTTATTTCGTGGGCGTCGGTTTTGTTATTCTGGTAAATGTAGCGTATATAACATTTATATGTAGTAAAAAGCAATTATTTTAATATAACAAACAGACAGACAATTTTATGTATTTGTATAGATTAAAACACTTCAGGTCAAGGTGTTCCTCGTAATGACGACATTTAAATTTAACTATTGCGATCTATGTTTGATTCGATACCTGCAAATCTAGCCAAGTAAGAATAAGCTAGCCATCATGTTGGAAAAGTAAACACGCAGCACGTGAACCACATAAACTTCAACGATAACCTCCAAATTGAAACTCCCCTCAGAATCCATTCAACATATTGTTGTATGGTTCCAATATAAAAAAAAAAGTCTGCGTTCATAACCAATCATATTTAATTTTAATTCAAATTAATCATTGAAATTTCTTAAAACAAAACTGTCGGTACAAGAAAAAAAAATTAAGTCCGCACTTTATTACAAACAGCTACAAAGATGAATGTCGAGTGCACCAATCACAGACTGCGTTGAACTTTTTACTTTTTCCACCTCACCGCTTGCACATAATGGACTGAACAAATAATAGTAAAATGTCAAAAGTACTATTATCGAGAGTTATTACTTAAGTACGAACGCTTCAGGTACTTCCGTTGCTCTGATCGTAACGTACCTTATCATAAAAAAAAACACTTTACCTCCTAAAGATTCATTTATTTTCGAAATGAAAATCTAGTATGGCCATATTTTTTTTTATAAGGACACTAAGTCATTACAGTTATATATATTAAAAGTGAATAGAACTTATTTCTAAACTTATTTATTTAGAATCCGATATTTAACATTAATATGTCAACGTATGTCATTATATTCCAACATGGTGCTCCGAGTTACTCTTATCATGTAATTGAATTGTCAGTTAAATAAGATGTGCATCGTTTTACCAGTTTAAATGAGTATTTTCCTTTGAATAACCCTTTTCGTTTTCAAACATTTTGACGTACAATTACTTTAACATAAAAATAAATTGAAATAAACAAAAATTATCTCATTAATCGATAGTTTTAAGGCAATTTGAATGTTCTTCATTTTATAAATACTAATCTTAGTTCGTCACGACCACTACTAAAATGATATTTCAAATTTGGTTTATCTTATCATCAATATGTTAAAAAAAAATGATTTTGGAAAATTGTCATTTATGTATTTGGTAGGCTCACAAAACAATTACATGTCTTTGATAGGCTTCTTTTATACACAGCTCACAACATATGAAATATGTAAGAGCTATCTATAAAGGTAATGTTCGGACCGTTTAGTGATACGCTGTGATATGATTGAAAATAAGTTTCTGTTAGTTATCGCCCACATTTGGGAACTGACCCTTATATATTGAATAACTTGATACCTTTGCAAGATTTGATACTTTTTTAATTATAATTTGACATAGGCTATCAAACGTTTTGAATACTTTGCTACCCAAGATACTATGAAATAATTTACGATTGCGCATAATCAGGTAATTTTGTCTCGCTTGTTACGAATCGCTAATCAAGATCGATGCTGAAGTATTTTTTTTTAATTATAACGCCTTCATATTATCATAACCATGTAGTCACGACGAGTAAATATACTTAGTTTGATCTATGTTTGAATCAATATCAGCGAAGCGAGCCTTGCCAACATAAGGCAGCCATCATGTTGGCAAAGCAAACTCGCGGGACGTGAGCCGCGGAAACTTCGAAATCAACTTAACTTAACCCACCTTGAGAAGTATTGGTCACGGACTTACACCAAATTTATGATATCTAGTCGTTTTAAATTTTGGGACGAAACTATCAGTTCTACGATATTATCAGCTGATAATAAGTTGAAATTTTAGCATTCATAAACATTTAGGAACTTCTTCTCAAAAAGAGTCTAGGTGTTATTGTAATGGTTGTAAAGTACCAACATAAAAAAAAATCTACACGTGCATCCCGTCGTATTTACTTTTAGTCAAAATGAATTGTTCACATAGAAGAAAACGTTGCATTTAAATCCGCTTTACCACAAATAAGTGCAAAGATTAAATGACGGATGAGTGCTTCAGTTACAGACAGCATTCAACTCCTTACTCCACCCCACTACTTCCACATAATGGACTGAACAAACAATAGTAAAATGTCAAGAGTACTATTGTTGAGAGCCATTACTAAAGTACGGATACTTCATTTAGTTCCGTTGCTTCGATCATTACGTACGTAGCACAACGAATCAGGCTTCTCGTTGCCTGGAACAAAATTGCTTTATTGTAGTTAAAGCTGAACGTGCCAATGCTCCCTTGATTCTTTGCAATATTTAAACTGCAATTCAATTAAGCAGGAATATAAAATATAACATTCAACATTCTTTATTTAAAATTTAATTAATATTAAAAGATTTTTTGTTTTATATAAAAAAGAAACATTCACCTAAATCAGTTTTACTTTAAATATTTTACTTACAAGGAATATTTGTATATCAGGATAAATTTCAGTGTTACCTCATTATCAAATAAGACTTCAGAACAAATAAAGCATCTATTAATCAGTATTAGTTACCTTAAAAATATTATTGATATCTGAATTCCTGAAAAATCAACCATAAGAGCCAAGATCGTTTTTTCAATGCTTTATTTTAGCGTTGCTTTTTATATTTTATTATATATTTATAAAGTATCAAGTTTCTCATCCTATACTATATACTAGAACAATAAATTTCCTATACATTTCTTATTATAAATATCTTGTCTTATCCTATAGATATATTATCAGTGACAATTTCAACTCGTCATATTATCCAATTGTCAAAAAATGTTCAGAATTTGGTCCTTTAAAAAGTTAAAAATTTTTATAAAATAAAAATACAATATTAGTATTTACGTTTTACTTAGGTCCTACAAAATCAATACAGTTATTGACAATAAACGAACGCTTATAAAAAATAAATATATATTATATAAATGTTGAATAATACAATAGAATACCCCCCACAGGGCGGCCGGGGTATAATGAGTGGAGTTTTGACATTAAATATATTAATAGTTGTTAAAAGTGGCTACAGTCTTTAGTTTCTAAAGGCTATTCAAGTTTTCCAGTTTGCATAATTTCCATCTATAAGCAAACTTCATGTTTTATTATTAATACTTACAAATTATTTAAAACAGTCCATTAATTATTTATGAGACGTAAACTTTTACGCATATAAACAGACGGCGACTCTGGTAAAATATTGGAAGAATACATTTTTCATATAATTTGTATGAATATCATTATCTTACAATCATTATTCTTACCGTTTTATAACTTTTACGCATTATGCTTTATTTAACAATATCAACAATATGAGAAGTTTTCAATTTGATCCATACTGACATACTATACTGACATTTTTTTTTATTTTTTTTTATGTAATGTAATGTAATTGACGATTCAAAATTGCATGTAAATGCCTACTTGAATAAAGATATTTTTGATTTTTTGATTTTGAAATAAACATTGTTAAACCTCTGAACAAATAATTAAAAGAAAATACCTGATCACATCTCATATACATAAAAAAGTTATTTATTCAAGCATTGAAGTTGTAAAAAACCCATAAAATAAGTTTAATACAAGTCTGACACATAAAATTGGAGTAAAACACAAAAAGTCACGCGTTGGAGTCGCTTACAGCCTCCGAGGCTGTTACTTACTGAAGCTGTCATGGATACTCCATTACGAATACCGAAAAGTAATATACGGAGAGTTTATAAGTTAAGTACCAATTTGTTAACTCCGAACATTTTTTTTCTCATAAAAGATTTTTCTGAAAATCAAGCATTCGAAACGTCTTGTTAAATTTAAAATATATAAAGTGAATTATAACTTAAATCATACGGAAATTAGATCCATTAATTTTATTTAAGCGTGTGAAATTTTTAGAAAATACTGCAAATGATAAAAATTTGGTGTAAATTTTAGAAAATACTACAAACGATTATTATTTTTAGAATATATATATGCCATTGTTAAACCTCAGTAATATAATACTCAATTAAAACGGTAAGTATTATAGATTATCAAAAATTGTTATTGTAATTTTTTTTTTATTCAAAAAATGATTATTCACGCATCAATCAAAAACAGGTTATTTTATTTTTACTTTTACCATCAAACAAACGGCAATGGCTTACTATTAAAATAAATTTATTGTATTTGTTTATTTAGTTATATTATAAAAATATAATTAAAAAAATGATTGTAAAACATAAATCTTGGCTACGCATTTTTTTATTATTGTAATTCTTTCTCATTTCACAAATTAAAAAAAATGTGTTTATAAACAGTATGACATTCAAGTATCTCAGACCAAGATAAAAAAAAATAAAAGAAAATTATAAGATGTGTGGTTTTATATCTTTAATTTATATTTAAGAAAAGAATATACATTAATAGACAGATATTTGTTGTTAATAAATTGTTGCTTGGTCTTTGTTTCCAAAACCAACAAAGGAAATGGGAAATAAAAATGCAATAGAGTCACGTCTCTCCCTAATGAACGAGGAGTAATTAGAGTATAAATAAAAGAGAGCACAATATAATACTCTTTTTTTTTTTAATATAATTTAAACAGACAAAAATATTTAACATTATGCCATCCAATGTGACGATAACCAAAGAGTATTGTCATTATGATAGATCTTTGGTTTTCTCGCTATCGAGAACAAAATCAATAGAAGTAATTTTATTAGCAAGGTCTACGAAAGGTAAAGGTAAGGTGTTCTTTTCTTTTGTTTCTTAGCTTTTGAATAATGTTACACACTTAAATTAACTGAATTATATTAAAGTTAGCAAGGTTAATGCAGGCATATGAAAATGTAAGCCCCATAGTAATATGATAGTAAAAATTCAACAACTGGTTTTAGCAATAAATATATGTAAAATCAAGTTCCAGGCAAATTTCTATTTTCTTTTACTTTTCTATTAAACTATGGAAGTATATATCATTTTCTTTTATTAACAAGTCGTTCATTTTTTTATTACTAAAGAGATTTTTGTTTGGTACAACATGGGAATTAATTATTCTTAACCTGTTAATAAATTTAATGAATAAAATACTTCCAATTCTGGAAGTTTACTTTGACATTTTATTTTGGATAGCCTTTTGCCTTCATAACCATTCAAATGATTTACTGATTTTGAATTCCAAATTACACATAAATGAAAAATAATGAAATAAACATTGTATCATTTGTTTAGTTTTAAAGCAATTCTAATGTTCTTAATTGAATAGGTACTAAACTTAGTTGGTCCGGATCAAGACTACAGATTATAAAGTTTCGTATTTTGTTTATTTTATCGCTAACATCTTTTCGAATCTTCAGTCCTATGTAGTTGGCGAACTCACAAAGCAATTAGATGTTAATATTCGATAAGCAACCCTCGGTATATGGAACATGAAAGAGCCGTATCTAAATGAAACATTCGGACCGTGTTGTCTAAAAAGACCCCTTCCAAAATTATTTTTTGATGGTTACAGAATACATTTGGGAACTGACTCTTACATACTTGATATTCTTGATTAATGTTATAAATTATTTAATTAAAATTTTCATACAGACGATATAATATTTTACACATATTATCACCCAAAATATAAAATTATTTATGATTGCATATTTTAAGGTAAATTTGGGTCGCTATTTACTAATTGCGTATTTTGAATATCAATGCTTAAAGGTTTTTATACTTTCCGAAATTCATTGTTATTTAGATTCATATATATTAATATACACAAATATATAAGCACGAAGCGTCAAAAAAGAGCGTGGCGCCATCTAGTTTTAATTAGTTGGACTTATGTACTGCCGAATGAAAATAATGGTGTTATTTTACTAAGTTTAATTATATCAGGAAATATACTACAATATTTACAATTGCTGAATATTAATGTTAAGTTTGGCGCAACAAAGTTTATTAGTGGCCTAAGTTGGTTAACGGATATTCCCCATACATCACTTGGCGTTTTTACTCAAATTAATTTAAAAAAAATACTATCTCTTGGGCACTATCCCTCTCAAAATCGAAATTAACTGTTACAACATTTATCTATATTGTAAGTAATGTCAGTTGTTGAAGAATTATAAGATTTAGTACTTTGTAACTGGTGTATAAGTAAAGAAAAGTTTAAAGTATTTACAACCTCAAGGTCAGCAATAACATATACGAGTATACTGACTTTATTTAATTTCAAACTGGAGCCTTTGATATTTAGCTCCTCAAGTTTCATAATAAGTTATTTTGTTGTTTCGTGTTTTCCTACTTCTATAAAGTAATTTAGTTACTTAATATATATTTTAAAAGATTTAGAACAATAATTTAACATATTTTTTAAGCTCTTCACTAGTATTAATTTGGTTTACCGCATTCAGTTCACATATCTTTTTTCTATTTTTATGTAATTCTGCTGAAGCCCATTCACTAAATCAGTGATAAAGACCGTTTTTATGACAGACCCCTTAAACGGTCTATGTTTAAAATAATAATACTGTTAACTATTATTTTATTTTTTAAACTAATAACACCTAATAATGGGGTTGAAACTTTTTATATCTTTTCGAAAACTGTCTGTAATTACTTATACAAAAGTCATTTCCTTTCTTAGATTCGTTTCTTTCCTTTCTTAGATTCGTTCTCTTGTTGATTTTGAATTTAATACACTGACACATGTAAGTCACAATCTAGTGAGTTGATTAAATATTTAAAAGTTGGAATAATATTTAGATGTATTATCAATCCAGGTAGAGCTAGTGGCGGTGATTCTAAAAGGCTCAATAAACATATGTGATAATTTATGTGCAGTTATGAGATGAGGTTTTAATTAAACTTTCTAATAAAGTAAATAACTAATTGTTCACTCAAATTGTTAAGTTTAATTTAATCTTATCAAATTGCTTAAAGTGAGACGACGGTGGCCTATAAACGCTTACAATAAAGAATTGCTCTAATTCTACTGAGGCTAGTTCAATTGTCATTTTAACAGAAAGGTTAACTTTTTTTACATTCTTTAAATTTTATGTGTTTATTTAATAGAACCAAGAAGGCACTGTTGAACGAACTACCAAGTAGTTATTGAAATTAATCGTTAATTATTCATTTCTAAGCCAGTGGTTTGTAACAAATATATATTTATATTAAAAGTGTTCACGAATACACTACATTTTTAGCTCCTTATTTGTCGTTAATTGAATTTTATGATCCACCAGGTCGATAGTGTCATCATTATCATTCTTTTTAATCAATTTAAGAATCCTTTTTTTGCAATATGTCTGTACAGGATATATCTACCGTCTTGTTGTATAGTTTAAACCAATATTGTTTGAAATTACTTCTAAACTTTTCTTATTTATATCTATGAATGTAACAAAATAAACTTTTATATTTGAGAAGCCTACAATATTTTTTATGTAAGCTTAGAATGAATAAATTTTTCATTAAACATGGACATATTGAAAGTCTAAACCTATTTATTTTTTTATTATAGTCACATTGCATTTAGCTTGAATGCAGAATTTGTCAATATCGGATAAATATTTTTTTATTCTGAAATTGGAGCGGCTACAATACCGTGGCACGGCTTCAATAACTGCCACTCGCTATAGAAATTGTCACTATTCGCTTCTGTTCGAAATGTCAGCCTCGCTTTGATTATCTGACGTACGAAATGCATCTGAATTACGCAGTGGACTCCGACACTACCTGCATGGGTAAGTTCGACGCAACTGCTTAAAATAGGCCACAATATATATGGTAATGAATTTACCAACCAAAACATGCCTCAGTGGGATCGCGCTTAAATGCGTGGAGCTTCAACGGTGATAAGTAATACTAACTGAAAGATGTTACAGCTTTTCGAGGCCTCATGAAGTTGTCCAATTTGCAAACTTTCGAAAATTACTTATTAGCCAAACTTCATGTGGTGAATAATTCGATATCACAATGTTACATTCACTTTACATTACAATTACCTACAAAAGATAAAAAAGAGTGCATTCAATATTTATGAGCTAATTAATTACACACTGACAGATGGAACAATGTTACACTCGGTAACATTTTCATCGAAGCTATTTCATTATTATTATATTTTCAATATAATTACCGTTAGATAACTTTTGTTTTATAAACAATATCAATAATTTCAGATATTTTCAATTTGATCCATCATGAAATTTGTTTGGCATCTGAATAAAATACATGACCACATTTAGGTGGAGTGAAGAAATGTTTCTTAAAATTTGTTACGACAAGAATGTTTTTAATGTTTATTCCTTTCATAATCTAGTCGGGTAATATACTACATTTTTAAAAAAGTTTTAATTCTTATTTTTTATTAACATATTACAAATAATTATCAATTAATTTTCATTTTTTATTTTTTGCGTGAAAGAAAATAAATAAAATAATAATCAGAAAAACCTTTGCTTTCGATTTTTTCATTTATATATTTTTTAATTATTATCATTCCTTTTTTTGATTTAACATTATTTACTTTCGAAGCACCTCAATAAACTATAAATACCGATAACTATATTATCTTTGTAATAATAATAAATGAAATAAAAATGAAACCCCGATAATTACATATAGGAGTTAAATATATAATCTACCAACTCATCACGTTGTCTCTGAAACTACAAGGTCTAAAGACTTGAATTTTGGCAGAAATATTCCTTTTGGCGAGTAGACGTCAGCTAAGAACGGGTGTTATGAAATTCCACCCTCAAGCATTGGCATTTACAAAGAAGTGGCAACAAAATTATTTTGTTTTTCATTTTGAAATAATAAAAACTAAAAGTAACAAAACATTGTAATATCTAGTACAGCGTTACTAAACAAAATTAAATAGTAATAAGTTGGTATATATTTAAAAAAAATAAGTTTTTAAAAGTCGTATTAAATAATTTGAAATCCTTGCATGATATGATAAATTGTGTAATTAAAATTTGACCAATACTGTAAAAAATTAACTTTAAAGGAATTTTCCATTGTATGGAGCGTGTTTGAGGTGTAAACTGTGTGTGTGTGTGTGTTCATTTTCTGGTGCAAATTTTTGGTTAATATTTTTTTTTCTTAAATTTACTGTCATTAAATATTATAATAATTATATATCTATTATAAAGTCATAATTTTAATCTATGAATTTGTTACTTATGAATTGATTGAACATTATAAATTTAGAATAATATCTGCATTACAACTAAATAAAAAATATCTGAATCTTTACCCCCTAATAGTCTGCCTTATGACATGGTAATATATAGATAAATTTAATAAACGAATCTGTTTCAGTATTTGCCAACTGGTATATTTTAGGGACCGCGTATGCGGCAGAATTAAGTCTGTTCGACAAATCAGATTTATATGGACCCCATTGCAAGTTTGTATCCAAGGTAATTCCCAATTTACTAAATCAAATTCTTGATAACTTTCATGTACAATGCCTCTGATTTGAAAAATAAGAGAGGTATCATCTTCTATCAATACAATCCCATGTTTGTTTCTCACAAAGTAATTTAAGTCATTTATGTCAATTAGGAACAAGAAAGGTCTAATATTGAGCCCTATGATACGCCTATTTGGACAAATGAATCAGAACTTTTCATTCAAGTGTTTTTTCTGAATTCACCGAGAACACTTTTCTTTTGCGTTCTTCTTTCTGAATTCTTTCATTGACATATAAATAATCGAATCAAGGATTTTTTCTTATTTCAAATGCTATAATTAGAGCTCCAGGCTGTACGAAGTCTTAACACCTTTAATAATTCACAAATAATTCCAAGCGCATCTTGTGATCCTAGGCTTAAAAAATATTCAACTTTTTTAAGTACACAATTAACGTCTATGATTAGAATGAATCACCTTTTCATGAATAATAATTATGTTGGTATAAAACAAATATATTTTCTTTTATTCAAGTCACATTGAATTCAAGTTAAATCCAGACTTTATCACTGGTACAGTATAAATATTCAAAAAGTTGTATTTTGTATGTTATAAGGATTTTTTTTTCTAAAAAAGAGCAGCAGAATAACGTGGCACATTTTCAATTGCCACTCCCTATAGAAATTGTCACTATTCGCTTCTATTCGAAATGTCAGCATCGCTTTGATTATGTGACGTGCAAAATACATCTGAATTGCGCAGTGGACACTAACACTAGTCTCCTAGATAAGTTTGAATCTGAGTAAAATAGGCATGAGACATATAATAAGCAAATTAGGTTATTAAAAACATTAAATGAAACAATCAAATAAATCCCGCAGGTCTACAGCGCCTTAATGAGTGAAGTTTTGGCCTTAATTATTAATGGTAATTAAAGTGCCTAGAGTCTTTAGCATTTCAAAGCCTAGTTAAGATTTCCGGTGTAAAACTTTTATTTATAAGCGAACTTCGTGTTATAATGATATTTCATTAACATACATTTAAAAAAAACAACTCATTAAACAAACAGCAATAAACTAAAGACACTGAGAATGATATCACCTTAATATTAATTTTATTACTCGTAAAAAAATACAACCTTTAATAATCAATTTCAAACGAGAAAAACAAAATACTGAAAAATATAAAAAATATATATAATATGAAATAACAACACTTCAACGTTAATTCATAAATTTATTTATTTTATTTATTTATTTAATAATGAACATAAAATATTTTTTACAGAGATATAGATATCGTAAACGACTACAAAAATTAAAAAACTAAGTCGCAGTCGTTCACGCCAATTCCGTAACTCGGAGCAAGTATGTTTTAAAACATTATACACTTTGTAAGATAAATTAATAACAAAAGAATTTATAAAGACAGAAATTTACACAAAATCAGTATTTTTATGTTTGTATATATATTTATTGTATTTATATGTATGTAATTAGGTGTATGCATGTATATATTGTATATATAACTCCGTTTTTTGTTTTACACTGTAAACACGCCCGCGCTACGACTCCAGTATATTCCTTTTCCTTCATGCAATTGGTTGCCTGGAAGAGATTGCTTTTTAGCGATAAGGCCGCCAAAATTGTACCATTTTTTTTTCACTGTCTTTTTGTTTTATGTTTTTGTAATTTTATACTCAGGGTGTACAATAAAGAATATTTATTATATTTATTATTATTAACTTAAGCATTTAATTATAATAAGTATGCAATATGGACATAAATTAAAAACAAATATTAAAATTATTATAAACAAAGATGTCAACAAAACTTCGAGTAATAGCTTGAACATAAAAAAGCATTATTCAATTATTATTATTTCATTAATGATATTTGAATATTTATTCAATTTAAATTATTGACAGAACAAGTAAGACTGATATATAATGTGAGTGTGGTGTGTTTGTGTAAGCGTATGTGTGTTTGTGTTAGTTTGCGTGTGTGAAATATATAAGAAATTAATATTCCTTTTTGTATTTTATTCTAACGTAACTGAATTTGAGATAATATTTTTTTAATAATATTTATAAAACAATAATTTATTACTAAATAATAATTTTAAATAATATTATTCTTATCTCGAATTAAATCTAATACCATTTAAAATCTAATTCCTGTTTTTTTATAATATATCTAAGTGTACAAGATAAATATATAATTGAGTCCAAAAACAATATTTTAAATAATAGAATATTACTAAGTACGAAACGAATACTGATGGTTAGCGAATTGCTATAATACTGTAAAATAAACATGTATATTTTAATATAAGTCTGAGAAGAGCGACCCATAAAATCGGGGTAAATCACTAAAAGTCAGGCGTTCGAGACGTTTACAGCCTCTGACGCTGTTAGTGCTAGACTGCTGTTGCGGGTAGTCCACTACGAATCACGAGACGCAATATACGTAGAGTTTATTAAATAAATCACAATTTCTTAATCCTACTGCAGACATATTTTTACTCCAATTAGAGATTTCTTTGGATATTTATTTAAATATCTTATAAATATTTTATTTTATTATTTATTTATAATATTCATAATTTTAGCGAATATCTATAACAATGTTAGGCCTCAGTAATATAATACTTATATAAATCCACAATAAATATTAAAATATTATCAAAAATTTGTATATATTATTTGTTTGTATCTAATTTTTATATTCTATTATATCTCATTTGACCAATCCAAAAAAGTTTAAAATATACATAAACTAATCACATAACGGAATAAAAAATCTGAACAATATTGTTGAATTAACGTAGAATGTATTTAAAATATTTTTTAACAAAAACATCAAAGCTTTCATTTTAAAACATCATCAAATGAGATGTTTGAAGTTAAATTTTTCTTTAATTTGCATTTAAGCAAAGAAAAAATATTTTAATAGCCAGTCATTAATTAACAACGTAATTATGCTTGGTAATGTCCAAAACCAACCAAGGAAATAGGAAACAGAAATAAAATAGAGTGACGTCTCCTCTTAATGGATGAAGAGTATTTTAGAGTTTTGACAAAATATCCCATAATATAATCTTAATTAAAAACAGTCTGACGAGGAAATTACCATGCAATGCAATTTAAATAAAAACTGAGAGAAAAACCGTTTTTTAATTTCTCGTTTTCTATTTACTGTTCCGAGTACCAAATCAGTAAAAGAAATTAAATTACCAAGTTCTCTGGTAGTGTACTCCTTTTATGTGACTCATTATTCAATTTACCACCTTGCATAATGTTTAACAGTAAGCACGGGATATGCAGTTAATAAAAATATAAGCCCCATAGTTATATGATATCGACACTTGATCACGATTTTCAAAAAGTTGCAACGAAACAATGTTTTGAACTTCTTAATGATTCAAAATAACAATTTTGTTCTATCTATATAAAATATCAACTTCATCGTTACTTAACAAAACAAAACATTTATATAATAATCAGCCTTATAAAGTTTAATAAAAATATTTGACAAACATCTAAAAAAATTAATTGCACTTTTCGGGAGATGGAAATGAAATATGTATTAATTTTGTACATTGTTTTCAAAGTTTCTTAAAAGCCGTACTTCTTTTAAAACTTAAAGTAGTACGTCTTTTACAACTTTCAACAATGACCCAAGAAGATGTGGAATAACCTTCGGTTGGCTGTGCTTTTTGCCCAATCTAAAATTGGTACAACCAAAAAACTCTTCTGCATCCTCAGGTATGCAAGAGGCTGTGAACGATCACACTTGCCATCAGTTGCCCCGCAAGATCATTTGTCTAGAAATAGACATTAACAAGACAAGAGAGCAAGCGGCAATGAATATAGGCTGCTAGTAACGCAAAATCTAGGTTTGATAATTGTAAAAGTAAATTATAAAAAAAAATATATAAAGATTACTATTTTTTTTTCAATTTTAATTAAAAATAGTATCCACTATATTTATAGCCATTGAAAACTTTAGAAATACTTGATGGTGATGGAAATTTTATGAAAATCATTAACCGGTAATAGTACTTATGGATGCGCTGCAGGGGACCGGATATGGAAGATGCATCGAGCTGTCAATGGAATGCCAACCATGGTAATCTGGTACCTCTAATGGTTGGTACCATGCGCGCACTGGATGGAGTCGTAACTGCAACTTTGTGGGTTTTTCAGAGTGCGATGAACAGCTAGTGGTGCGATGGAGGCCGGGGTCTCGTGGAAGAATTTGGAGTTTGCGAGTGGTCATGTCATGGACTCGAGGGCAGTGTATGGTCCTTTCACATGAAGTGTTAACGACATGGGTGACAGTAGCTAATTGTCACTGGCTGTTGTGGTAACTAGGTCAACTAGGTCTTGGATGGTAGTGTATTTAAAAAAGATATATAATTTTGAAATATATATTTTATATATATATATATATATTTATATTTCATTGCAGGATGGGAGCAATGAATTTTGAATGTATAATTATATCAGACGCCGGATAGAGGTTGTCTTAAAGTGATTTTTATTTATTTTCAGATGCTGGATGGTATTTTATGTCAATGAACCAACACAAACTATGTACTTATATTGATTGCTTACTATTTCTTAATTTGAGTATTACTTAAATCAGTCAGGGTGACCGAACGAGTGACATTTTTTATTGTGCGCATTTCATTTTTAGGCCATGACCGCCAGTTCACTTATGACAGATAACAGAAAGTCGTTTACACAAAATAATTGTCTCCTGCCCTAAAATGTGACGAGTGCTGACAGACCATCCCCACTATCAGATGTTTGAGGTTAAAAGCTATTTTTCAACGCAAGAATACAAATTGTCTGTCTCTTGAACCAGTCCAATTTAGAAAGTAATTTGCAAGCAATTCGTTTTGTGAGCAAAATAAAAAAGCTGACATTATTAATTAAAAAATTGCTATTTAATTGTTTTGTGAAGTGCGGTTTGTAAATTTGTATCATTTGTATAATAAAAAGATGCTTTAAAGTTCAATATTTATACGAACAGTTGTTATTAAAGTAATTGGATATTAAATATTATGGATAATACTTAAATCAATCGAAAAAGTTTCTTTGATTCACTTTAATATATATATATATATATATATATATATATATATATATATATATATATATATATATATATATATATATATATATATGTATATATTTATTTTACATTAGCCTTCTACTAATAATTATATTACATGAAAATCGAGTACTTCTTTATTAAGGAATATTGTCTTATATTAAATAGTTTCTCGACGAAAATTGAATACTTAGCAATGAACAATTAAAACTAGAGATGAGACTAGTTATTCAATCATTATAAAAATATTTCTTAATAAGGTAATGTTTTTACGTAAACTTAACAAAATGAAATCAAATCATCTCATTATAAATAAATATAAATTAATGAGGTATATAAATAATTATTATTACTATAGTAATTTATATATAAACCAGTACAAAAATTATAATGGCGTATATCGTTATAAATGAAAAAAGGTATCAAGTTATTCTTATCATGTAAATGCAGTGTCAATAAGATAAATTACGTCCGATTTTGTCTATTCAAATTAAACTTTTTTTTTGGATAACCCTTTCCCTTCATGCCCTCTTTCATTTTATCGTAACACAAATTTGAAAGTCCAATTATTTATACGAAAATAATATTACAATGAATACTGGTACAACATAATTTGAAAGTTTAAAAGCAATTCTAATATTAATTTATATAATAAATTCTGATCTTAATTCGTTTCAATCTGACAACAGATTATTATATTTCGCAATTATAATACTTGATCCTTCAAAAATTTAATCATAAAAATGTACATTTTATAAACTCATAAAGCAGTTAGCTTTTTGTCTTCGATAAGTCTCTGTCATTGTATGAAAAATGAAAACTTCGTATCTATATGAAATTTTAGGACCGTTTTATGTCACGCGGCAAGTTGCGAAATTGAAAATGATTGAAATTAAGTTTTTTGTTAGTTATCGTACGATTTGGGAATTGACCCTAAGTAAGGGTCAATTATTTTATTAACTTGATATCTTTGCATGATGTGATTGTTTAATTAAAACTTGGCACAGGCTATAATAAGGTTTTATGTATTTCGTACCCCAAAATATGAAACAATTTATTATCACATATTTTTAGGTTTGTTAGGTTCACTAGTAACACATTTATCGCTAGGAAACATCATGAACTTTTTTGAAATGACTTTAGATGGCGTTTTATAAAAGTAGTAAAATTTGAAAATTAAAAGAATCGACATTTAGAAACGATCACATTTAGTTCTTTTCAATATAATTAATGTAAATCTCTAAAAACAAAACTGTCATTATGAGAAAAATAAATCATTTAACGCAGCTTTACCACAAATACACATAAAGATTAAATGATTACTGAGTGCCGCTACAGACAGCGTTCACCTTCTTACCATTTTCACCCCACAACTATTTCATAATGAACTGAACAAATAATACTAAAATATCAAGAGTACTATTGTTGAGTGCCGTAAAGTACGCACACTTCATGTAGTTCCGCTGCTTTGATAATATCCTATCTAGCACAATGAACAAGGGCTCTCGTTATTACTTGCCAGAACAAAAAATATTTTCAACAGTTAAAGTTGAACGTACCAATGCTTTTTTGGGGCATTGCACAATTTTAAGAGCAATATTAAATTTCAAAGAAAGCATAATTTTTTTTTTCAAAATCTAGAAAATTAAAAAAAAATGCTGCCATTAAAAAACTAAACATATTTGAATATCCAATATAAATGTCAGTTGTGCCTCATCATCAATTGAGACTGAAGAACGACTTACGTATCTGGTGGTTATTATGATACCATAAAAATTAAAATCTTAGTTGGATTGTTTGGTAAAATTACATGAAAATAAAAAAAAAATATTTTACTTCCTTAAAAATCAAGCACTAAAGTGTCAGTCACTTTGGTGTCGTTCGTTTTAATGTATTTTAATAACATACGACGCAGTTAGTAGGTTTGAATCGCGCAGTGATAGTAGTCAAATGGGTACTTCAACGCAAGCGCGAAAATATAGGGCACGTTACATAATATAACAAGCGAGTCATGTTTTGAAATAACATAAAACATATTGAATTAAGCAAACTAATAAATCTTTTAAATAGACATAGTTTTGGCGTACATTTTTAATAGTAGTTAAAATTATCTACAGTTTTTTGAATTACAAAGCTTATTTAATATTTCAAGTTTGCAATTTCATTATTACTATCGAACTTTATGCTATAAATAATCCGATACCACAATGTTTTATTACGTACAAAATATTTAAATTAGTTCAATAATTGTTAATTACGCGATACATATTCAAAAACATGGTAATACCTACTGATAAAACAATGGATACTCATAAATCGTTGGATAACTTATACGCATTCTGATTTTTTAGCAGTATCAATAA
Source organism: Dircenna loreta (assembly GCA_963555665.1). NCBI lineage: Eukaryota > Metazoa > Arthropoda > Insecta > Lepidoptera > Nymphalidae > Dircenna > Dircenna loreta. The sequence continues at coordinate 1,808,410 of OY743098.1, forward strand.
TATGAGAAATTATGAATTTTCTTCATAATGAAGAGCGGTTCGGCCTTGGCATAAATAACAAAAAGAAAATGCATGATTACATCTCATTATTATAAAAAATGTTGGTAAAAATTTGTGAGGACGAAAATTTGTGGAATGGAATGGAATGGAATGGTTGAGAGGCCAGTTGGTGAATACACCAACTGGCCTCTCAATGGAATAAACATAATAAACAACGGAATTATTACTTTTAAATTTTAACGTATATAAATCGTTTCTATTGGATACTTCCTCAATCCAGTCAACAAATACCGCCATCTCTTAGAATTGTATGGAATTAACAGATAACTATGACTGTCAAATAATAAATAATTAATTTGCAATATAATAATTAAATGAATTGAGATATAAACTATCCTATCTTTTAAGTTGAACCAAACAATAAATACCTACAAAATTTCATTAAAATCGGTTAAGTAGTTTAGGAGTCCATCGAGGACAAACACTGTGGTGACACGTAATTTATATACATTAAGATATTTTATTAATAAATCAAATGAAAATCTATTATTTATTTATAAAAGCAAGATTATCTTCTATTAATTAGCATCTCGAAGGAAACTGAATACTGTTCAAATAACGATGGCTGGAACAGAGTCTATCTACATAATAATACAAAATCAATCTTAGTCACAGAGTCATGCTTTATCGTGTATTTAACTGAATCAACGTATAAACCGATTATTATTATTTATTTAAAAACTAAAATGTACTATTATTGTGCCATATTTAACTATAGTACAACTTGATACTTTAAGTTACTATTATCATGTATGCATTGCTTTATTCATCAATTCATTTTTTTCTGGAATACCCTCCGTCAATTAATCGTGACATAAATTTTTACCTCCAATTATATTATTTATTTTGATCATTAAAAAATATCAAGGATTAAAAATATATATAAAAACAGTAAAGTTAACATTTTAAAGTTTCCGTGTTGTGTAACAAGACACATTGATCCTATAAAAAACAATACTTGTACTTGATATTTTTAACAAGTCTTGCAATGTCAATGCAGTCTTCTACCGTTAAAAGTTTTATAAGATCTATGTTATACCACGTTGTTTATTCATTTATTCAGTTTTTACTTAAGGGACCTGCTGTCTTTAGTTGTTACGTAATTAGCTAATCTAAGAACATCCTATAGTGACCATATCAATATCTATAAAGAATATTTGTTTTTAACAAAAAAATTGACTCGGCCATCACATGAAGACTCAATGTACAGTAATACATACTGTAGGCGCATCTATGACAGCGCCACGGTGTCCGCGGGGTCTGCATATGTAAAGGCCGGGGGGCGTAAAATGTTTCCCTGTTCCCCCCGCTAATGAGACGGCAGGCAAGACACTTGCCAGTTCACCGACTAATTAACATCAAACTTTTGTATTTTTGTTAATACCTAATATATTAGTTCTATCGTGTGAGTCGTCTGATTTATTTATGTTCCCTTACTGAATACACAATATTTAATTAGATTGTTAAGTGAAGTAGAAGTTTGGGAGAAGAGAAGAGAAAAAATATAATTGTGTCCCAAAAAAATATATTAAGTATTAAATTATATAACATATGTACTTGATACATTTTGCGCAAAAAAAGACCATGAAGTGTTCGCAACTTAATATAGAGTTATAAATAGCCATAAAATTCATTCAACATAAATCCAAGGAGAGCGACACATCAAATCGAAGTAAATCACAGAGACTCATCAAAACGTTTACAGCCTCCGAGGCTGTTATTTTCGAAAGACCGTCGCGGGTACTCCAATGCGAAAAACGAAATGTAATGAACGGAAAGTTTGTAAGACAAATTTAAATTTCTTAACGTCAACTCCAAAAATATATGTAATATAATAATTAACTTCCCTGGATATTTTTCGAAATATCTTACAAATATAATAGTTAATTAAAAACTCCGTAGTAATATTTTATAAAATAGAAAGCTTTATTAAATATCAGTACACATTGTTAAGCCTTAGTAATATAATCCTAAATTAAAGCCATTGTGGCTTTAATTAAGTACTATTACCTTATCGAAAATGTTAACGTGATATTTACACATTGTACAGGATGATCCAAAAGTTCGTATATATTTCAAATTATGATTTAAAAAAACAATATATTTTTTTATTAAAAAACGAAAATTGGGATTTTATTACAGATTAGATGTTTATATACTTTAATAACTTTGGAATGCTATGGAAAACTTTAATTTTCCTTTAATTTTCCTTTAAGGTCCGTTGGGGATAAGTATGAGGTGGTCAGTTAATTTCACCTCTTTTGAATATAAATTTTTGTCAAAAAATTTGGGAGCTGCACTAAATAATTGGATTGTTGATTGTTGTGAGATCAATGATTCAAAATATTGAAATCCTGTAGCACTGGTGAAAAAAAAGTTCTGAGCCATGGTAATATACCGTTCTGTATTCCTTGTAACAGCATTTCTTCTGCGATCTTCAAAGAAGTATATACCAAAAAAGACTCTTGCTGAAAAAACTGCCCATAATACAGAAGTTGTAGATGCTTGAAATCAGGATAAGTGTCAGTCTAATACCTCCATTTTTTTTTATTCTCATTCCCATTTAAATGGAAGTGTGCCTCGTTTAAGAAAAAAAATATTGTGAGTGTTTGGTGAACCTCTCTAAAGTTTCATTTGCAAACTGGAGCCTGAGGTCACGCTGACCTTGAGGTTTTAATTCTTGTACGATTTCGATTTTGTATCGATGTAAAATTGCGAAGAATACGAATCAAAGACGATGTAGGCACACTTAAGGCGTTAAACCGCTTCGGCGTCCAGGATTTTCATAAATAGACGATGTAACTCCCTTGATGTTTTCGTGATTTCTTGATGGTTTAGAAAGGCCAAAAAAATTGGGGGAAAACTGGAATTGAGTTTTGTCTCCGCCTGAAAATGCAAAGTAATTATAGTTTTAATAAAAGAGACCAAAATATAATAGCTATTTTAAAAACAGTAAAATGACAAATGATATGATGATACGACATCGGTTACATTTTTTAAATAATGAATACATAAAATATTTTAAAATATTTTAAATAAATTGAAATATTGAATTATGCAGTTGTATAAAAAAATATTGAAATCGTTTCCTCTATAAAGGTGTCGATATCAATTTTTTATAAGCCTCCCTCAATAAATGGAACATAAAAAAGTTTTTGTTTCTTATAGCAAACAATTGGAAATTTATGTATATTCATTAGCATTTTTAACTCATGCTTTATATCGATGCATATTTTTTAAAAACATGCTTAATATATACAAATAATATATAGTGTGATAAATTTTTCTCTGGATATTTGCAAAGTGATCCGTGCAAGCATAAGACAGTCGTCATTTTGGAGAAGCAAACTCGCAGCACGAATGCCACAAAAGCTTTGAGATCAACTATACTAACCTGTCTCGGGACGTCTTGGTCACATATTTACATTAAATGCCTTTATTATCTCTAGCCATATAGAATTTCGGGACGAAATTAGTAGTATTTTATTATCAGTCACAATTGATTAAAAGTCTAGAGTTCAGAAACATTTTGGAACTCTTCTCAAAATGATCAAGTTCTTGTAATTATTGTAAGAGTCAATAGTAATTATTCAAAACTGTCAGTATAAAAAAAAAACATTTAAATCAGCTTTATCACAAATAAGTATAAACATTAAATGAATGCTGAATATTTCCATCACAGACAGCGTTCAACTCCTGCTATATCCACCCCACTACTTCCACATAATGGACTGAACAAACAATAGTAAAATGTCAAGAATACTATTGTTGAGAGCCATTACTAAAGTATGGATACTTCATTTTGTTCCGTTGCTTTGATTATTACGTACGTAGCACAACGAAATAGAGCCTGGAATAAAAATATTTTACTACACGTATCAATACTGCCTTGGGGCATCGCAACGTTCAAATTGAATGTGAATCAAACATTAACATTAGATGTAACAAAACGTAATGTTAACCTTTCTTTATAGCGAAATCTTGAAAATTATAAGGATTTTTGTGGTCTTTGAAAAAGAAACAAAATAATAATAATAATAATAAATATTCTTTATTGACACCCTTTATATAAAATTACAAAAAAAAATAACAGAAAAAAAATGGTACAATTTGGCGTCCTTATCGCTAAAATGCAATCACTTCCAGGCAACCAATTCCATGGAGGAAAAAAACATACTGGAGTCGTAGTATACAACGTATAAACAAAATAAAGTTATACATACAATATATACATGCATTTACCTAATTACATGCATATAAATACACACATATATACATAAATATAAACATACGTATGTCCACATAAACAAATAAATAACCAGACGACAAACACACTATAAGTTTAAAAGTGTACTTGGAGACATAACAAAGTAAGTTTTACTTTTATATTCTTACCGAATAAGAATATTTGAATATCCAAGCCTTATTAAAATAATGATGCCTTAGTATTTAATAAGAATGCAGAACCACTTTCGTATCAAATCAATATAATGACAACATTGTAAAATCTTAGTTGGATTGAACTATTCTCACTATATTTGAATCCTTCAAAACCCCTTCAGTTATTTCAAAGGTTAGCTCGCTATATAAAAAACTAAAGACATTATTAAACTTATTGAAGCTTACAATAAACATATAAAATCAGAATGAAATACTTCTTCAATGCAATATTTACATCGGCTTAACACAAAAAAAAGATATTTTATATTATTAAAGTAATTATGGATTTTGTTTGTATGCGGAGCCTATTAATAAGAACGTATAAATATTGAAAAGGCAACATTTTTATATGGTACAAGTATTTATTTTTATTTTGAAATTGGCGCAGTCAGAATAACGTGGCACAACTTCAATTGCGACTCGCTATTGAAACTGTCACTATTCGCTTCTATTCGAAGTGTCAGACTCGCTTTGATTATGTGACGTGCAAATGCAACTCAAAATGCGCAGTGCATCTCTCATGAATTCATGAATCTGTCATGAATTGCACATTGGACACTAAAAGGAGTCGTATGGGTCAATTCAACTCAACTTCTTAAAATAGGCCATTCATGTATATATAACAAGCGGTTCATGCTATTAAATAATATTCAAATTTAAATTTCAGCAATTAACTAAATCCAGGTCTACAACACTTTAATGGGTAGACTTTTAGCATTAATTATTAATGGCTGTTAAATGCGACTAGAATCTTTTGCATTTCAAAGCCTATATAAGTTTTCCAGTTTGCAGAACTTTCGTCTATTAGCGAACTTCATGCTATAAATAATTCTATACTATAATGTTTTATATAGACTTCAAACATTTTAAAAACAGTGCTGTAAATAGACGCGTAAAAACTTTACGTATCTAAAATAGATTATCTTTCTTTCATCAATTACCAGTACCGTTTGATATTTTTTACGCATTGTTATGTATTACCAATATCAATTGTTTCAGATATCATATTTTTTTTTCAATAACGTAGGGCAGTTCGGCCTTATAAATAATGAAAATAAAATATACATCTAGTTAGCATAAAAAAAATTTTGCTTAAAATTTGTTACGACGAGAATTCATTAAATGTTTATTACGTTAAGAGCCCCGTTGGTCATTATACTTCATATTTATAAATGAGCTTCCATTTTTTTTTTTGAATATTTTAAAAATATATTTTCCAATAATTCTTAAAATTATTTCAATTGCGATTTTTAATTTTCTTTTTATTGTATTCGACGGCTTAGAATATATAAAAAAAATTTTAATCAAATAAAAGAGTTTTCATTGAGATCATTCATTGTTACTATTTATAATTATCATCAATAAATTTGGAAAAACATTATTTGAGTTGGAAGTAACATTAGAGACTATAAAGTGATAATTTAGTAGGGACTATAAACTTATGATATTATCTAAATAATCCGTAAACCAGTTAAGAACGGCGGTCTTGGTTTCATTGCCCGGACTACGGAACGGAAGAAATACCTGTCCGAAAATTACACAAATACAATGGTAGGAATCGTTCTAAATGGACGCATGGCTGTATGTATGAACAAAAATAGCTAATGGCTAATGTAGTTGTATTTTGACTTCTTAGGGAATGGCGTCATCTCTAAGTGACATATTATCCAAAACTCGTGACAATAAAAATAATGAAAAACCAAAACATAAAACACACCTAAACCCAATCATGATCCAAAAAGTCTTCATAAGAATATACTTACAAAAGCACTTATCAACTCTGTCGGTGCTATACCACAAATAATTAATGCTCATGAAAATAGTCTTGAATCTCTTGAAAAAGAAAAAAAAACCTGACAACATGACAACGAATTCCTCAAATCAAAACAAAAAGAATGGAATTATTGTGTATTCAGAGGTAGAATTTAAAACGCCTTATAAATAGTTATTTCTTTTTCGAGGTTGACTGGCAGAAAATGCGTTCAGCATTAAATGCGCCTATTTTACCCTCTTTGGGTAAAAAGATAAATATATAAAAAAGAAAAATTCGTCCTGTTTAAAAAAAATGATGAAATGGGTGTGATGGGATAAAGTAAGAATTTGAGTTAAATTGAAAGTAACAATAGTGATATCAAAAATGAGAAATAATTGTTTGTCGAGATGGTTACATAGTATGGTGAGATAAAGAAGAAGATAAGAAGAAGAGTCTTAGTTGTGGATGGTTAAAAGAAAAAAATATATAGCAAAGAATCGAGTCTCCACTGAAATGAATATTGACAGAAAATCATGAAGGGAATTGACATATTATGCCAAACCCAAGTGATTGCAAAAAAAAAACAGGTGGGTAATGAATCTGTTTGTCTGTTTAATTGTTTGATCAGTAACGCATCACGCAAAAAGTACTGAAAGATTTTTAATAATTTTGAAGTCGTGTTCAAACAAGTCGTTGGCAATAAGTAAAGATAAAGAAAATAAGGTCTGAAAAATATTTACGTTTGATGGTTATATGTATAAATTCGTCCCACTTATCTTTGTTCTTAAAAAAGATAAAAATATAGTTGTATGCTAATTGGTTGCAATTCTTTTTTTTTTTTTTCAGGAATACTCAAATATATTTAAGAAGAAAGTTTTTCTCAAAATAAAGCTTGTTTTTGAAATAGTTTTATAAAACAAACTTGCCAGTGTTGCCAATATACTGTTTCAGCCAAATATTGAGTTTGACAAAATACTTTTTTATTATTGAACCAGTTTTCAAAAGGAGACACAATATTTTTTTGAAAGAAAAGAATATAAATAAATGTTGCAACAGAAATAATAAAAATTATATTGTGTTATTTATTCATGAAAAATATGTTTAGCAAAATAACATATTTATTTATTTATATTAAAAAAAAAACAAACAATGAAATTATACTTACAGATACAAAAAATAACGTAACACAAATCAGTAAAGACCACTGTATGCTAACAAATGTCAGATTAAATATTACCAGTAATAAAAAAAAATAAGTAAACAAAAGTGTACCAATATCATTCTCACTCAAAATATGTACACACAAATACTAAAGCAATAACTGTAAAAAAACACATGGTAAATTAAAAAAAATAAGTTTACAAAATATAGATCAGGCATTTTTTATATTCTTATTTGTCTATCTGTCTGTATTTTCACATATCACTTAAAATCTAGAGAACTGTAATCTGTTATTCGCTACTGAATTTAAAACTTAATTTTTAAATTTAAAACAGTTTAATAAATGTTACATCTAAATTTATCTAATAAAAGTGGAGAAATTATCGAAAAACTATTTATATTCTACCATTCACGTAAATGACAGCTCAACTCACACTACAAAGCTACACACTCTGGTAAGTCAAGGGCCAGTGAAAAAAATATGCTACCTATGCGAAATGTAGAAAAATAGTGTAATATAAGAATTTACTGGAAAGTCTTAGTATGCAGGAAATATCGCGATATGATTTTTGGAGTTTCGAAAAAAATGCGTTAAATTACTGAATTGTTTGACTACTAAAATTTAATGTTTTTAAACTATCGCGGCTTGTACACATTTTAAACTAATATCGGTAAAAATTAATAATAATACATATAAATATTAATTAAGGTATAGGTAAGGTATGATAAAAATTAATTAAGGTGAAATACCTTTTTATTTCCCGACGTTTCGGCCGAATTTCACCAGCCGTGGTCACGGGATGACTAATGTCAACTCAGTGTCGTCTTCGTGAGGCGCGAGTCTCGGTAACTACCCTCACTTGTTCCTCATTATTTGTGTTATTGATATTGTTACTATCAGAAGTGAGTATTTAAACAAACGACACTAACGGTGTCTTCACACTGGCTTTCTAAGTCGCGGCGAGTATGGAACTTGTTAAAAACTGGATTCCATGCTGGTGATAGTCGATATCCATCTTCTCGATTGAAATTTTTATGTTTCTTTATTTCAATTGCTTCACGTACTATTCGAGGATAGTAGTGACGGTCTTTGGAGAGGACTTGTGGCTGGTGCAACTCAAACCAGTGGCTGTGACCTGATTCTATCAAGTGCTCAGCTCTTACAGACTTTCTAAGTTGTAGGTTTTTTTTATGATGTTTTTATTTATGATAATCGAGAAGATAAATATCGACTATCACCAGCATGGAATCCAGTTTTTAGCAAGTGCCATACTCGCCGCGACTTAATCGTGCCTCCCGAAGACGACGCTGCGCTCACATTAGTCATCCCATGACCATGGCTGGAGAAATTCGGCCGAAACTTAAGGAAATAAGAAGGTTTTTTACCTTTAATAATTTTATCGCGAAGTAGACCCGATATTAGTTTAAAATGTGTGCAAGCTGCGATAGTTTAAAAACATTTAAAAAAGACTTACTCAAACTCGAAAACATTTTATTAACTGAAATAATAATTTTGTAAATATATTACAAAGAATGTCTAACAATAACAGATTTCGTGCACGATTATGACCCTCTACCTGTTAAGTCTCTAGCATATTATAGAAACAAATGTGTTACAATAGAACTGGACACTAAGTTTACTGGAATACTTAATTTGCAATAAAATTCAATTGCTCTTGGTATAATGTTCTTTGTTAATTGCCAGTTATATAATATATTAGTTTAATTGTATACAGAGAAATACAAAGATTACATAAAAGACATTTTTTTTCAAATCTTTAACTTTAGAAAAGCAAGCAAAGTAACCAACAAAAGATACTACAATATACAATGTAGTTCCGCGGCTACATTGACCCGCTTACATTATGTGAGTCTCATTATATTTTATGTCGTCTTGCATGCTTCAGGGAGCCGTAATGTGCCGCTGAAAATACACAGGGCCGTATTAACTACGTACTACACATACCTGGTGTAATATTTATTTAGGTACACTTGCTTATTAAGACTATTCATTCTATAGAGTGCTGTTTATTACTATAAACACTAATTCATACTTAATTATGGTATGAAGTGTTTACACATTGAAATGTTCTGTTTTAGTTTCTGAAATGCTTTTTGATAGTTCATTTTAAACAAACAGATCTCATTATCTAAGCTTTTATGCTCAAAGTTAATTCGATTCATTCAATAAACAAAATACTAAACAACATGGAACCCAATTATCTTGTTAAAACTAAACTGATTGAACCGTAACTTATAGATGACATTTTTATGGCTACAGAATAGGGAAATAACGAACTCATAAATGAGAGTTGGACGATAAACAAGCTGTAGCCCGGAGATAAAGAGTTTGACAAGTAATGAGAGAGGAAGAGGACTTGTACATTTCTACGAGATTATATTTATATGTATTTCAGAATATAACTTTCTTTAGTTTTTTAAAATGGAAATGGTTACAATAAAATTAACTTTAAGATAATGACATTTTATTTCTCATTCCTAAACATAGTGCTATCTGAATAAACTAATATTTCAGAATGTAGCCATTTTTGAGTAACAACATCTTTACGTATTCACATTCAAGTGACTGAACCGCCTGCAAAGTTTGTTTTAACTATAAAACTTACGTTAAACTATACGTATGTTTCATCTAGAATTTTAATAGGGTTGGGAGCAAGCAGAGTGTAGAATTGTGGAATGTAAAGTTTGACATGCGCTGGGATGTAGACGAGAGACTCAAAGGACCTCGCATCACAAAGGTAAGAAATATTATTCTATCTAGGAACAAACTTCGTATACTTTAAGTATTATTACAAGAAGATACTTTTTACGTTCTTTTAAGACGAATTTAAATGAAAAAAAACAATTAATAACACGAGCGTCTTAAAGATATTTACTTTTTGTGTTACTTTGAGGACAATTAAATAAAAAAGCATCAATTACACGAGCATCTTGTATTGTTAAATCTGTTACAGTACTTGTATATTTGACAGCGGTCGATGAACCGCATTTGAGATTTACTAGTAACTGTAGAAATTGTGAAAAAATATACCATAAATAATATTATAAGAATACTTTCATTTCTTTAATAGGATTTTAGTTAAGCAAAGTAATACTTTTTTTCCTTCTATTATAATAGAAAGTAAAAAATGATAAATCTTGAAAGATTCTTCAACAAACATTTTGGCCAAGACGTTCTTAAAAGTTATTTCGGTATTTTATTTATTCTTAATATTTTGCTGAAAAATGGTAAATAGCTGTTTTATATTTAAATACTTTTACTTATTTCAGATTCCTTTATAACGTAGAAATACCAAACAAAGTTTAAGGAGAGTTTTCTTAAAAATATAACATATTTGTGTTTAAGGGTATATATGTTGTTTTTAGTTTCGAAATTTATGAAACATTTAACATGTATTTAGTTATTTTATGAATACATTGTTAAAAAAAGTTAAATCCAAAATATCCACCATTTTATTGAGATATAAATATGAGGCAATACCATGTAGTTTATATAAATTAATTTATTTTGGAAATAAACAATATTTAAAACAAATAAATGTATCTAATATCAATCAAGTGTCCTTTATTATTGCAGTATTTTGACTTCCTTTGTAAAAATTTTTAGTTAAACAAGTTTAAAGTAAGAACGGCAGTTTAAATCACACATACGGAGAGAGAATGTTACAATGTTGTCAAACTTAATAAATAAATAAATTGACCAACTCATAAGTAAATTATTGAGTATTTCCAATAATTATTTTTATGTTAGTTTGATTCTCTTGATTTTCCAGTACACTCACCAGAAATTCTGTCATCGCACTTTAGTTAATTTTAGTGCTTTCAAAACAAATAAGGACGTTCCATCGATAGACTGTAGTTGTGTGTCTTTACGACAAATCAATTTGTAAGGAATTCGCATTTAGTTTTTGTATAAATTGCAGCTGCTTAAATATTTAATATTCTTAATCATTTGACTTTAGAATAAACAAATAAATAATAGTTCATTTCATTAATTACAACATTTTATAAATATTTTGCTAGTATTTTACTCGTGTGAGTTTAAAAGAATTGATTAATATAAATCTATGTTCGATTAGATTTTTAACAACAGTAACATTTGTCAATAATAAACCATGATTCATTATATATTAAGCTAGCTGTTGCCCGCGACTGCGTTCACGAAAACTTCAGAACACAAGGCTCGTAAGTTACTCCTTCGCTCGAGCTTTTTTTGGTCAACATTATTTCAAATTGTATTATACGAAAAGCCCTATTAATATTGCAAGGGAATAATATAATATAGCCTAGATCTAACTTGAAAGTTATTTCTAAATATTGGTTAAGACATTTTTAGATTCGGATAACTTACTTTGAAGATTACCTCCAATAAATTGACTTATAAAGAATGAAGATACAAACTTTACCTCTTTATAATATAAGTATAATTTAAGATAAAAATAGGAGATCTTTCATAGTTAAAGTTTAATTGAAAAGGAGTGCTGAAAAAATCTGGAAATCTATTATAAATTCGTAATGAATAAGTTATTTGTTTACTTTCACACTGTCAATGCTAATTATATATTAGTCTAATGTCTAATGCTCGCTAAATACTTGTAGATTGTCACCTGGCGCAATAGAATAAAAAATATTATATATATTGAGTTTCACAGTATTGTGTTTGCTATAATACAAATTTTACTTATAATTTAACCTCAGCAATACGTGGTCGGTTATTCTATTAAGTTTTAGCTTATATGAAACGTTAGTTAGTACTTTTATAAATAATAGTTTAAAAAAACAAAAAACACGTTCTTCATGCTACTCGAACTAAGAAGGAGAAAATTATTTTTAATTACAGAGAGTTGGCATTACAGTAGTAGAAGGTTAAATAATCAATCATAATTAATCACCTTGAAATTAAATTATAAGAAAATTTAAGTTATTAACGAAATAATTCAATTCAGATTATAAAGCTTTTTAATTCGTAACTCTCCTCTTATAGATAGTTGTCAATAGAACGGTTGTACCATATATCATAATAAGCGTGTTTCCTGTTATTTATTAATCCTGGCGGTTCTAATAAAGATAATGGGAAACTGTTATCAAATGATTGCATTGTCATCGATCCTTGACACGTGTGCAAAGTTTCAATTCAATCAGATTTCTGAAACCGGTGAAAATTGAGCTCAAAGATTCCGTTACATACATACATACATACTTACAACCCAAGCTAATAAAAGCGTGTTAAAAACGCCGTCTATTAGATACTTACTCAATGCAATCAACAAATACGCTAGTACCTATCTAGTAAATATCGTTTGAACATTATCATTTTAAAAACTCTAATAACTCCTTACATATTTGAAATCAAATACAGTCAAGGGCGATTTCGTAAAAAAAATAAGTAGCTGTGATAAATAACTTATTCATTTGGATAAGGATTAATATAATGTTTACTAAACGACTCGGCAAATAATGTGTTATTTTAGTACTATTTTGATAAACATTAAAATGGTTATAGTGGTTTACTCTAAAAAGCTAGATAGATATGCTGTCGCGGTCTAACTTTTACAACTTTTAGAGAGGAACAAATTTGTAATACATTAGTTTAGCGTAACTTTCACCGTTTACTCAGCCAAGGAAAGGAAAGTTTTGAATATTGCCGTTTTCACAACATTTTTTATTGCTGCTCCTTTCCTATTTATCTTACGTGATGTTATATGGCCTATAGCATTCTTCGATAAATGGACTGTCTGACCCTGAAAGAATTTTTCAAATCAGTCCAGTAGTTCCTGAGATGAGCGCGTTCAAACAAACAAACAAACAAACAAACAAACAAAGAAACAAACAAACAAACGAACTGTTCTGCTTTATATATTTGTATAGATATTGTTTTTATAATATATTTGATTCCGAATGGTACAAATAATATATGTACTCCCAATACATATCATCCATCAGGCATTCGACCTTTATAGTGCATTATATATTCAGACACACGTGCTCGACTAAGCCAGATCAACAGTTTCTAAAAGCCATTGATAAATGTGTAACTTGCAATATGAATGTAAGAATTTTTGTCCACAAATTTTAATTTATCTTTGGAAATATATTGCTTTGGGACAAAAGGCAGTCGTGTCATTGTTGGGCCAAGTCATTGAAATTCTATAGTCGTCAGAGAGTGCAGTAGCAGGTATGACTTCCTTTGCTTCTATTGTTAACTAGTTTTGTTAGCAGTAAATTAATATACTATTTGACATCTAAATATCTGCTATTTTGTATATATATCTCAAAAATTTTAAAAAATATGTAAAGTATACATATATTTATATCCAAATACAGAAAATAACTATAATAATCAATGTTTTATGTGTGTTACAAAATGAAGTTTGAAGTTGCAAGTTAATTGATTGCGGAAGCCATATTTTCTGTTTTAAAATGAGATTGCCCAATACACAGATTATGTTTAAATTATTCTTGAAGAAATTCTACTGTAGAATTCATGTTTCATTACATTATTCCTTATTGAGCAGGTCGAGATTTACCAAAACTTAATTTTCTCTTTTTTCGTTCGTGCTAACCTGCATTAAGTTTAAATTGTGTTTTGAATTTAGTTCCGCGGCAATGTATCGAACTAAATTATGCCCCTGGCATTGTTGAAGTTATTTTAATGGAATACAAATTCAGTTCTAAGTTATTTTTTTTGTTAAACATCAAGATTATATATTAATAGAAATAAAATTTTCAATTTCTTTGGGGTGAATAAGCAAAATTTAGAATTTTATTATTATTTTCAAATTATTCTTGAAGAAATTCTACTGTAGAATTCATGTTCCATTACATTATTATTCAACTTTAACTTTTTCACTCAGAATTTCAACCTTATCTTACCATTACCATTGTAAAACAAAATCACTAACCAGTCTGATCAAACTGACAGTTTCGTATTGGAGAAGTAATCAGTTTCGCGTCTCAAAAAGTAGTGACCTTTGTACTACCCATACTTTCCAAAAGGACTGTCTACTTGCCGCCATTATAAGTGACGTCACAGTGCTTACCCCACTACTGAGAAATCAATTTACGAACTTTAATTAAAACTATATCCATGAATATTGTATCTGTTACACTCTCATTTAGGTACTCATATAAGCTATTACTTTTTGTTGATTCATTAAAAAAAATAAAACATATCTATGATTTCTTTTGATCAAAACCTTCAAATTCTGTATTAAATTTTAAGAAGAACACAATATTCTTTACTTAGAATCAATACTTTACAGTATTGTGTACAAAATAAGGGAATCTTAAACACAAATGATAACAGTTTAATATATTTCATGTATTAAAAATAATCAAATTTCTATTACACTCAAATTATTTGAATAAAAAAACGCATAAATAACAGTTCACCAAAATAATTTACAAGATGCTACAAACGGCCAGTTTCCAAAACGAATTAATAAATGCTATAAAGGTCGCTTAACTGAAATTTACCAGCTCATTGGATTAACCCTATTTAATTTTCGTACAAATTTAACACTGCTATTTAATATATTTTGTTTTTAAAATGATATGTATGAACGCTTATAAACTTAGCTGTATAATAAAACGGACACCATCGGCAATGCAAAATGTGTTTGAAACAAAAGTTATAACTTTAATTTTACTGCGGAGTCAAGTTTCGATATTATTTTTAAATGTACATGAAAGTCAGTCGTGAATAAAACTCTTATGAGATGTGGTCCAGAGGCTGCCTCATATAATATACCCTTTCACATATCATACATGTTTACAAGATAAGTTTTACAATTTAACTTCCAAGTGTATAAAGAATAGCTCGTGACTGGTAGAATGCACCGTATCGTTAGGTAGTTGTTTATATAGACTGTAGTTTATATTGGAGTTTTGTGAGAAATTTGTCTACCTAAAGAAATTTATTATATTTTCACTTCTGATATAAATAGTCATCCAGTATATAAGATATAATTTTTGTATATATACAACTCAAAAGGCTGTGATTTACGGCTGGCTGAAACAAAGAGCTCCATTTACTCTATACTTTATTTCTGTCTGTAATGTTTACTTTAAATTATGTTGTACCTCTCCTGTTAATTTTCTGTGAGTAAGTAGATTTTAAAGTTTTAAAACAGTGTGTATGAAGGAGTCCTCTTGGCTGAAATTCATGTTCGGTTTCAGAGAGTATTTTGTATGTTTCTTATTCGTATTTAATAAACAAATAAATAATGAATTAATAATTTATATAAATTATATCCACCCACATATTGCATTGTTTAATATTAATTAATATATAACACGTTATTCTATCACTGTATAGCCGACACTTACTCTGAAACAAATAACCCAAGTTTTTTAATAAGACACAAACGTACTATCTACTCTAAGCAAACCAACCAGTTTCATATGAGAAGTGACCAGTTCCGCGTCTCAAGAAGAAGTGACTTTCAGTATTATAAATGACGTCACAGTGCTTTCCCCACTACTAAGAAATCAATTGACTAACTTTTATTAAAATAATATCATTATTTACGACATATATAATAAGTAAAAGTAATAAATTTAATACAGATATGTCGTCTTGTTTAATTACAGTTGGTAGTGAGACTTGACAATGGTTTATTGTGTGTACTACAAGTAATTAGTAGCTTACACTTATTTCATTTGTAAACAAAATAAGGAATGTGTTGGAGACAGAACGGTTTTGCGGAAAAAATATTTTTGTATAGGGATATTTGCTTCCAGTAAATTAGTTAAATGCTTCAGTCAACTCTAACTCTCACCACGCGGTCGCTCTTCGTAGTCGTCGCGGGCTCGTGCGTCGCAATATGAATATGTGCTCTTTTGTTCACCATTTTTAATTCTTCCGGTAAAAGGTATTGTTCTCGTAACAAAAGTCTGTGGTGTCATTGTTGTTGGGCAAAGTTCATTTAAATTCCGTACCCGTGAGAGGAACAGTAGCAAATATGAATTCCTTTAGTCCTATTGTTAAAGTGGTCTTGCTCGGATTAAAGCTTTTCAGAGTTAGATTGTGCCCCGGAATCTACGGATGCGTTGTAAAGTTTCTAGTTCAGTTAATATGTATACTTACTGTTTGAGAGAAAGTAGCTATGATATGATGTATGAATGATGTTGGGACCAATTTGTAGTTTATATTTGATATTGTGTTTTGAAGTTAGTGGCAACTATAACTACATTTATAACTTATTCACTTGTTAGTAGTACATCTCAGGGATTTGTCTAGATATGTATTGGTAGTACTAACTTTTATTTACTATTAGTAGAAGTGTTTTAAGATTTCATAAGTGTTTGCTTTTAAATAAAATTATTTTACGGATTAATCTTTCGTATATTTGACAACAATTTATTATAAACGTGACTTATTTTGCAGCAATCATGCTCACGAGATGTAATGCCTATATTATTAATTCTATGGAAGAAAAACAGTTTTTGTATAGCCCTTGACTTAAGCATTTGATAATAATTTCAACCTACTCCAACGCTTTCCTGTGAAAAAGAAACTTGACGTATAGAGTGGTTTACAAAATGATTTTATAAGATTCCTTTTTCTTGTTGAGATGTGGTAACCTGAAAGGATTAAGATGGAATTCTCGGGTTTATAACTTCAGTTCCATTTTTCACTTTGCAAATTTAAAATACGGTTTATTGAATTTGGATCTTTGAAACCGGAGAAATAAAGAGATGTTTTATAATAGCTCTTAACTTAACTTGTAACGGTGGTATTTAAATATCAGGGAACAATCTTTAATATGCTTTTTCATAATTTAAATAGGTTTACACATACATACATACATAATAAGCATACATACATAGTTTAAGTCAGGTCTTTGTTTACGTGCACAAAAATATACTTAAATTTAATTTAGAAAATGTATTATTTAATAGAAAAACATATATAAATTGTTGAACCAAATATTAAATATAACATATAATTTAGTATATATTTAATCCCAGACAAGAATTCTTAAAGAATATTTTTCCCACACAATTCAATAATTTTATTAAAAGATTAAAATACAGTTTATTCAGTACATAAATAGTTTTCGACAGCTCTCACAATATTAAAGACAACTTTCTGTTAAGTCTAACAACTTTCATCACTCACGTATATAAAAATATATATAAAAATGATGTGTGATCTATTTTGAAATGTGCATTAATTTTATGTTACAATAGCTTTTTACTCGCGGCTCTGCCCAAGTGTTCACTTTTAATTTACAACAAAGAGTATGTTTCCCAATTGTCATGCCCCTATCTTTACACGTATTTATTAATTTGTAATAAATAACTAAAATCCAGTCCAATTTCGGCTCGGTCAAATTCTGGTCGAATAACAGACAGAGGTTAAACGAATGGAGGAGGTCAGTAGAGTAAATGCGCGATTCGTCGGAAAATTTACAACGTTTTCTCGCTTCTTGGTCTGGAATGGAGGCCGTAAACTCAAAAGCAATCTCGTGACACCGGCTACCAAGTAATTTGCGGAATATTGCGGTGTCCGTGACTAATAAAATGACAAATAGAGGTCTGTGCGGTGGCGATACGCTGAACCGACGTGCTCTTTACTTCTACTGATTATTTAGTAGGGCTTGTTAATTCTTATAAATGCATATATTAAATAAAATATACGATATGATATTATAAAATATGACATATATGTATTACCCATACTATCATCTATATAGCAATGAATGCCGCTACTTTGCTGCATATTATTAATATGAAGAAGAAACAGTGTGGGTGTTAGCACACAGCTTTGAGGAACACCAGTATCGACTGACTTAGAGTCGGAGCATGCACCGTTGATAACCATCCTCATACTTCTGTCTGCCAGGAAGCTGGTGACCCTGTTGCACAATTTCACAGAAAGCCTTTAGGAAGGAAACTTCGAGAGACCTGTTTTATGCCATACCCGATCAAAAGCCTTAGCAAAAACGATTAAACATATCATAATGGTTAGATTTTATAATAATTATAATTTAAATAAATTTGCTACCTGCACTTTTATAACGCGCAGGTTTAGCCACATGTGGTATACTGTTCTCATCTTTTTGCAGGGGCACTCCAGTATCGGCTTCTCCCTCTTAACTGGAGAGCTACGCGTATTATCAATAGCCAAGACCTTTCCAATCGACTTGATTCCTTGGCGTTGCGTAGGAATGTAGCATCCCACTGTACCCTCTATCACTTATACCATGGGGAATGCTCTGAAGAGTTGTTTGGACTTATACCATCAACACAGAATTTTAGCATCGTCAATCACGACAAACTTTCACCCTCATGAACAGCTGGCGCTCTACCAGTGTGCCTTTTTTGCCTTGTACAATATATCTGTGAAATAATTTGTCGTCTGACGTATTTCCGAATGGACACGACATTCAAACCTACAAGTAAAGAGCGTACTCCCTTTTAAAAGGCTGGCAACGCACATGTAGCTCCTGAGTTGCAGGCACCCAAGGGCGATGGCAGACGCCTAGGTGACCCGTTTGCTCGTTTCTTCCCAGGCCATAAAAAAATGTGTCTATAAACGATAAAAAAAGTGATTCTGTGTATTGTACAAAACAGTTATTTATAACGTTAGCTGGAATTTATCGAAAAGTACTTTAAAAATGACAAACTATTTTGACATCGTACCTAGGCCTGGCTCAGAACAGATTACTCTACAATTTGTTAGAGAGCATCTAAACAGTGCTGCAGGAAAACAAGTTTTCTAATCCAACTTGATACTGCGAGGGGATGAATTGTAAGATACAAATTTACTTGTTACGTTTGTATGCCACATCTAAATAAATATTTGTATTTGTGTTTTATGTTTTATGTTAATAATTATTTAACGGCACATCTCTGTAATATATAGTTCTGTTACAAATTCTGGGCTACATGAGCACAGAGTTAATAAAAAACGTGAAGAAGTTAGTTCTCTCGTATCGTCTCCACTCGTTTACCTTAAAGTTTCGAAAAAATGTAACAAAAATGTTTTAAATTACTGCTATCGTATACTTAAAACGGTAAAATTTAAAATTTAACTTTTATTGTGGCACTGTATTGTGTATATTGTTTGCTGTTTGTGAAACTTTTAAATAATAAAATTTATTATAATTTATTATTTTAATTTTTAATAATATTTCAATTTAGTCATAAAATGTATGAGAAAATAAATAACACATAATCTTACTACATAGTTAATCAGCAAAACTATAAAAATTGCATACTCTATGATCAGGATTTAAAAAAAAAGTATTAGAGAAAATATTAAACAGTGTAATTTTATTGATTATCTCTGATGTTATGTGAAATCAAGTAATGACTAATTTTAAGATGAAAAGTGTAACAGCAACCCGTGTAACATTTTAAGACCAAACGTATTAAGAGTTCAACTTTTAATTTTATTAAATTTTCCGCGCTTTTTGGCAGACGTCGTAAATTAGGCTCAAGTTTTCGTGTAACATTTTCAATTTCTCTCCAATGCTATATTTGCAGCGCCATTTTCTATTGAATAAAGTCACACTTTATATTACCCAGCGATTAAATAAAATGGCGATATATTTTTTATTGTATGTAGGTATATACTATTTAGTAATAACATTATTTAAATAATGAAATCATTAGGTAATAACATTTAATTAGTTGGTGGTTTATATAGTGTCAATATTTTGTTACATCAACCCCAAAAGAATCTTTCTTTAGAACCTACATATTTGTATAAAAACTATCAAATATATTCATGAGAAGGTACAGTTCCCTATGCTTTGAGTTTGAAAACGAAAAAACTATTATTCAACTGAAGACAATTTAAATTTGCCACGACTTAAATAAATTAGTGTAAACGGTTCTTAACATTTTCTCCGAAGAGTAACTGCTTTTAAAATATTTTTTTACACATTGTATGTTGGTTTATGAACCAAGTTTACTCGTTTATTAATTTATTTAATATATCTAACTAAACCATATTATGGTTTAGTTCGATATATTTCTTTGGTAAATGTTACATATACTTTATAATCATTATAAAATGATAATGAACTCTTTATGCAAGGACTTTATGTTTTATATATTAACTTGATATAGCTTTCCTTGTAAAAGAAGAAAAATATTTTTAGAGTAAATATGTAAGGTAAATTATTCTATATATGATATTTACCTACCACACAATATTTTACCGAATTCCGTACAGTTGTGTTTCTGAAACAAACCCTTTTTACCATTTTTATAACTTTATAATGATTTTTATGAGATTATGATGATGTCAGCTAAATTAACATTTTATTTGTATTTTTTAAAATACATAAAATTCTTAATATATTAAAAGCTTTCTTATCTTACTTATTTAAATTAAAACTTTCCTAAGTAAATTAGTAAATTAAGTTAATCATAAGTAACATTTCATTTAAATAATAAACCTTTTTTGCTGACATTAAAGCGTTATATCAATAGAGAGTCTCTTTTGTTTTAATTTTTTTGATAGACAATACCCATATTGTTTTAATTATGAACTGAAATGAAATTCAATTGTATTCTCAACATAATACTGGTTCATATTTTCGTCAGTTATTTATTATCAAAAGCTACGAGACGGATTACAGTAATACAAATAGCACAAACAAAGATTAGTGAAGTACTTTACAATTTGTGAAAGGAAATGGTTTATTTCCTTGCTCGTTAGTATGGTTGACTTCCTTTTAAATCAAGAGATAAAAATAACTGACATAAAAAAAAATATAATATTTTTACAAGTAGTACTTTTTGACTAAAGGCCACCACTTATACTTTCGAAAGCATGAATGTTTATCTGAACGAAGTAATGGAAATAGTATTTAATTGTATTTGACTAATTGCAAGTAGAATTTTGTTGTTACGTATATGAAGCTTGCTGTTGCTGGCTTGAGATCTTAAAATTTTCAGCTTTTATATTAAAATTTCAAATGGTTTAATAGTTATGAGATACAAATCTACTGTAAACCTAGTACAAGTTGTAACGCCAAACTCGTACTGAGGGTTTGACCAACGGCAGATGTGTTTGTAACCTTTTTTCCTAAAGGTACAGGGTGATGTTTTTTTTATCTGAAACGTGTAGATTTTCTGCCTTATAATTTTATTATGAATATACCTATAGACATTTTTGTAAAAAAAATATTTTTAAAGCTTTACATTAAAACAAAACGCTATATACAAGTTTTTAATTATTCATCCTACAATACTGACATTTAGGGTATTAAATTTACAAATATCACCATTGTTTTAATTCTCTTTGAGATTTTTTTGTAGTTATTTTGATATTCTTTCGAAATAAGCGTTTTGAAAAAATATTGAATTTATTTTTGGAATTGAATTTCAGGTCACGGTTTTTTCAATATTTCATATCAAATAGAAAATAACAGAAAGTCAAAAGTGAGATGAGCAAGACATTCAAAATAAGTGTTCTCTAATTTAAGATCATCAATTTTTTTTTATTAGTGTATGCTTCAACTAAATTTAGGCACAAATATGTAAACTTACTTTATTAAATATATAATTAAACTTTTCAAACTTAATTAAACTTAACAGAACAATGAGGATTGCTTGGAAATAGATAAAAGCTTTTTGAATATAAATATATATTAACTCAAACAAGAACTAAAATAGTATTGTAAACAGACAACAACTTCCTTGAAAGGTGAATACACAACTATATTAAATAAGAGAGATTAAAGGCGTTATTCAGATTGCCAGAAAACGAAATGTTCCATATAAATAATCCTGAATAAAACCGTCACACAAAATGGGCCACAGAAGTGGGGGGGAAAGAGATTTATCCTCTTGAATCTAATCTTGTGGATAGCGAAAAGAGCAGTTTCTATATAAATGTTAGTCTCAATTCTTGAGTGGGTGAGTTATACTCTAAATATGTACCTCTGTTTACTGAAAAGTCATTCGTTTTAAATAAATTAGGAAAGCTCTAAGGTAGCACAGATCTGTTACAGTGAAACGAAATGTAGAATGCTTTTACGTTTATTACAATGATCACTTATGTTATGAGAATGTTGACGTGTTACTTGAAAATAAAGTCTCAGGCTCCATTATATTGTTTTATCCTTTACTCATAAAGGAATCATCATCATATAAAATGTTTAAAAAGAACATTAATAAACTTATTAAAAGCCTATGTAGCAGGCACATTCCGATTTAATTTCTGCATGAATACAGCTGGTAAAAATAATAGTCATGGTTCACGAAAGTTTAAATATAAAAAAAGAAACAAATTGAATTATCAATTAGTGATCACAACAGGCTTAATTACAAATAATGTAACAAAAGTGGTGATCGTATCTATCTATCATTTCATTCATTACTTTATACAAAACATAGTCGGGGAGAGTCGCTAGTATTTCTTAACTTCTAACGTCTTTTCTTGGTATAAATCACAAGAAAAAGCTTCATAATTAACATTTATGTACTGTTGCTATTTTGAATTCACCAAAGCAGTTTAATGCGGTCTACAATATGAAGCATATAAACCGTACGTAAGGATCACTAACTCTCTAATCCATCGGACTTGTGGAAGACCGCGCTCAAACATACTTTAACGAGACCTGTTTCTCATCTTCAAATCGTAAGTGGAGTTTACTTAACAAGATTACCGAAGATTTAATTAGCTGTAATCAGAGTGCTGGTCAATATTTGATTTAATGGACTATAATCATAAATCGGTTAGAAATTAATTCACTTAGATCCAACCGATCCAATCCAGACGTTTTATATGTTTTCCAAACATTATTATATGATATATCTCGGTGGTAGGGCATAACATCAGGTCACCGGCAAAGTACCACCCATATGGCAAAATCTGTCGTGCACGTTGGTCCATGAAGCTGTATATATGGGAAATGGATCAAAGCATGCCGAGATGCTGTTTTTAGTATCAGGTGCCTAGTCGAGGAGGATAGTGGTTTTTGATATTGGGTTCCGAAGCGACGGCTCGCCGCTGGCCACCCGCAGTAGTTGGAGGCCTAAGTAGTGAGTCTGCCCCCTAGGAATAGCTGCCCCGCCAGCTGCAAAAAATCTCAGGGTGGCTCCATAGTGCTGTTTGCCTAATGGCAATCATTTGGGCGTTCGGGCGTCCCTACTTTTCTCCAGACTATCCTCCCAGTGACTTGACATAACCAATATTCACTCCCTTTTAATTTTTATGATAAGTACAAAAAATAAGAGTAAGTTTACTCAGCGGTTGCACACCTCCTCAGTCCTAGTGCACCTTGCCAATATTCAAGGCTTGCACTCAAATTTTAAAGCTGTCCATCACCACCAAGAGACAGAGCAGCCGCGCTTAATCTTGCTGGTGGAGACGCAGATTTATTATCCCTTGAGCGCTGCTTACCTTGATTATCCTAGTTAAACGTTAGAGTACTATTACCTTTACCGGAGTTTGTGTGTACACGCGGAACAACCTCTATATCCAGCGCCTCCGTCACTTCGAAGACTCCACTTTTTTTTCCCTATGGGTTTTCGTAGACGCAGGATACGAAAAAATCCTGTATTCCTGTGTCTACCGTTCGTACAGCGGTGATCAGGAGACAACTCCATTATTTGTGTATCTCAGTGAGGCTGCTGATATGCCTTTGCATCGGTACCTTTCAGAGCAGCTGGTCTTTCTAGGACTTTAATTCCTGTTATCAGGACTGGCTGTTCCTGTACCGAAGAAAGCGTGGAACTTTACGATATCTTTGGACCTCTTTCATCTGGTGAGGCAAGCAAGAAGAGGGAGAGAGACAAGAGAGAAATGGAGTCTCATACAGCCCACTGCCTGGAAATTCATGGTGAGAAAAAAGAATCTACTTAATTTAATCTCATAGACACCTAAGCACGTTGTGACACCTTCATAAGCTGAACAGCTATTTTATTGCATATTTAGTATTAGTATTCAATTTAAGCATTGCTTTATTAGCTACTGGTTGTCTGTAATTAAATAAATAAATAAATTTGGTCTAATATCAATATTGCTGAAATTTGAAGTCATATTAAAAACTATTTACTTTCACAATTAAAATATTAAACTGAAGATGAATAGCATGTTTAAATTTAAATAAGGTTAACCACCAATGAAACGCAATTTATTAAAGATTGTATTTGAAATATCACATACCAAAACACATGTCAGGAAGAGGAGTTAAGACAGCGGCGAAAAGTCACGGATGCCAAACATACAACGAATGCCTCACACTGTTTACACGTTCTATGTACTGACTAGCGAACTATTTTGAATTGATTGCTTGAATAGCTTCATGAGTTCACGAGGAGCAACGAAATTCTGATTATTACCATATTAAGACAAATTGCAATGTTTACTCCGTTCTTGATTCTAATTAAATAATAATTATAGTACACTTTTATATTTACAGCAATAGCTCCTAGCACGGATGCTCCATTGGATCTAGCGACAAATTGCGACCCAGCAGAATGTCAGCTGCCATACTGTTTCTGCTCCAAGGATGGTACCCGCATCCCGGGGGGGTTAGATCTGGAGGAAGTGAGTCTAGATACGTTCATTGACTAGGTTTCAATAGAGTACTTCGAATTGGATTCCGATTAATTTTGAAAGTTTGATTTCAATAATTTATGAGATTTAAGAGGTACTTTAAATTATAATTCATGTTCGAAAATTTAATAACTTTTTAAATCTGTTTTGCGGCATTTCATAATTGCTTTGTATTTGTTAGTTGGTCGGTAGTCGTTTGTCAGTTTGACCTAATTAACTGAAACTATGTCTGAAATGAAAATTTTATGAAAACGTTGTCGTAAATGTGGTCATTTTGGTACAAAAACATCAATCAAAATAAAAATGAATGATTGAAAATAACGATAACCAAGTTACTGATAAAAAAATATGGCGAGAATTAGATTAAAATGTTTGATTTTGCCGTGTC
This sequence comes from Dircenna loreta, assembly GCA_963555665.1. Lineage (NCBI taxonomy): Eukaryota > Metazoa > Arthropoda > Insecta > Lepidoptera > Nymphalidae > Dircenna > Dircenna loreta. Next base: position 1,833,760 of record OY743098.1, read on the forward strand.
CACCAACGCTATAGCAAAATTTCAATGAGCCACTGATACAGAGTTTCTTTAATTTTTTATGTTATTTTAAAACAAGATAGTAACTACTTTTATCGATTTTCTGATAAATAATTAAAGTACCATTTTAAAATGTGTCACATTATATTTTCTTGCTTTTTTAAAACTCTTATCTTTTGTTTTTGCTAAATAAATTTTGTATTTACATCCGTTTTAAAAAAATATATTTAAGTGCTAAATTAATCATATTTACTGTAATATAATATTGATACGCTTTATTAAGAGTTAAGGAACTATATTTTATTTAAATTACAGATGCTGATAATACTAACGTTTGAGGGCGCCGTTAATTTTAATACTTTCGACTTATACAAGAAAGTTTTGAAATGGAAATTACGTAATCCAAGCGGCTGTCCGATTCGGGGAACTTTCGTCTTATCTCATGAGTACAGGTTAGTTTTAAAATTTGTATTTTACTCTCAAGATTATTTTACTGCATACTAACAATTACTTACTGTGGTTTACCGCTTATAATAGATAATTTATAATGTACATATAAACTATAAGGGATGGTATATCTGGCTGAGTTAACAATCTGATGATTCGATTAGACATAACATTTGATTGATTGAGTCAACACTAAATCATCTCTGATTGACTCAAAGCTCCGACTGATCACAGCTAAACTTGAATAGTTTTAAAGCTATATAAAGTTTTTTTTGGATCATCAGTATTCTAGGCAGTGCGTATTTAGGTCTTAACTTACATATAAGGACTTAAAATTAACTTTCCTAAAAATTCTACTCCGAGCATGTGATAGAAGTTTCTTTGTTAAATTCCGCGTCATTCTTTTTTCTTGTCAGTTTACTTTTTCTTATTCTTCTAGTTCCATCTGTTTATTTCTCTTAAAGTAAGTGCAGGTTTTTTAATAATTCAACAAGGTACTTACCTATTTTACACATACCGTGCTTGTCATATCCTACATAATTTTAACATCTAGAAAGGGAGAGAAGTCCTAGAAAGAGACAACTTATTTCAGCAACGTAACCTGAAATCACGAGAAAAAACTCAACGGCCAGATATGACATATGATTGATTATATAACAATAATGCTAAACATATTCAATTAATTAGTAAATTCAGTAGTTTATTTAATTCTATCGCTATTTTACATTTATTTTGGTCGCGCTTCAAATAACAACTAATGGAAGGATTTTGATAAAACGCGATGTGGTGTGTTTTGTGGTGAATGAACTTAGTGACTGAATTAACATACCTTTAATATGCTTATACTATTTACTGTGGGAATAGCAAGTATATAATATATGTTTTATCAAATTATCATAACGCAAACAAACTTGCGGTTAAAGTGAAACTTGGTCGTGTTATCATAAATTGGTTCGTTCTAGAAGCACTTTCCTCACGTTGTCAATACAGCTTTACTTAAGCCATAGAGCGCCTCGCGTGTAAAGTAATCGAATGAGAGATGTTTCGTTAGGCGAGACATAAGAGCCGTGAAATTGGGTTATCTGCAACTGAAGGCGATTAAACCTTCTTGACGTCTCGTTTCTCGATGTGAGCGAGATCTCTTTGTGTGTGTAGCTCTTAGTCAATGGAGCTTATGTTAAATTTATTGATTGTTGTGCGATAGTCATGAGGTACATCTATTGTATTTTATTTATTCACTAAACAAATTATATTAAATTATAATACGTTAACTTATGTGATGAATATAAATAAATGCAGAAAATTGTATTATTTCATGATAATATTCAAACTAAAAGGTAAATAGGACGCCTAGACTCCATTTTGTGACTCTATTAACAATTCAAGAGCTCTCGTGAAAGTAAAACATGTAATGTGTACCAAAATTGAATTCACTAATGGTTATAACGTTACGATCAAGTAAGACTTGACACGCCTAATATAAAACACTCGTTACGTGTCTTATAAATATATTAAATGTCACATAATATGAAATGCGAAAAAGGCTAAATGTATCTTCACAATTTGTCTGTTTCGAAATTATTTGTAAATTGGAAGACAATTATTAAAAGACTTGAGAACGACGTAATTATTTGTTTTGTGAACTAAATTCTAATAAAATTTAAATTAAAAGATTGTGATTATATGAATAGTTCTGTTTGTTGATCGCAACGGGCACAATATCCCAGCAGCAGGGTCTACAAGATAAGGGATACGAAGAATGGGCCGGGGAGATAATCGGAATGCGAAAGATTTTGAGCAAATTCGCAAACATAACCTGTAGCGGGGTGGTCGGTACTCGGGCACCCTTCCTCAAACCTGGCAGAAATACACAGTTTAAGGTATTTTATTTGTAATAAAAGTCAAGACCTTTCAAGGTAATAGTTGATAAAAATGCAGCTTAGGGTGAAATTTCGATTAATTTACTATTGTCATTTATCCTAATAACATTAAACAGTGTTTCACTTCAAAAATTGAACCTAAATCCCCGTAAAATTATAAACTTTGCATTAGAATTTGCACAGCAGAGTGAACATTTACAAAGCGCTTAATGATGAATAAATAATAAGTATCGTAAATTTTATGTCCTCACACTTTGTAAAACTACCCGCATTCTTAGCTCTATACTTATTTCTAGTAATAAATAACAAATAAAAGTCCCACTTTTTTCTAGAAATAATGTTTTTTCATCTTCCACTCGCTCTAACTGTCTTAACCTCAGTTCCAGTCACTATCTGCATCCGCGCTCTTGTCCCCATGCCTATTCCGTGATATCATTAAACGGTTTTAATAAAAATAATATTCTGACAAATAGCCTATGGGGCTTATCTAGTTTGTATTTTACGATAATTGCGGATCCTTTTACAGTTATACTTACATGAATATTGTATCATCATAAATATAACGGTTACTTTCCAGAATTAAAGAAACAGTAAAATCATACTATCCATTTATATCATACATACATATTTCCGCATCACCGTGATTCAGTAGAATCTTTGGGAAAATTATGAGAGACAAATGATAACATTAATTAATTATTTTAACAGAATATGTATATATTAATTAAAACAGAATATTACAAAACCAAAATTCGGTTTTTCGGAAGGTAAATTAGTAACTAATACAGGTGTGGACTTACAGCATGCCATTGGAATCTTATTAAGCGTTTGACTGCGTTGATCACCATTTCAGAGTTTATATCCAGGCTGTTGATTTTGTAGCCTCGTGTATATAAAATATATAACAGAAAGTTATTGTAAGCGATGGTGTTTTTTTTGGGTCGATTAGTAAAAATCGGTGTTCTTCAAGGGTTCGTCATTGGTCTTTGTCTTAGTCTCTTTTTGTTCCTAGCATATATTAACGACCTTACCTATTTTTGATAACCAATTAATTTGAAATGATCTTGATTGCCCACAATTCTAAGCATTTTTTAAAGTAGACAGAAATACACGGATTTTTCACATATAAACAAAAGTTTCGTGGTTCTTTCTCAATAGGCTTGCAGAATATAATATTTTGCTTATTAAAAAAATAATAAACAGCTTTCCCATTTTCTTTACCTAATGTTCCCAATTGGCCTCGTTAACATTAATGAGATAATTTACTAAAGCGTATCTTTAGGTATATCTTAGTGCAAAACTAAAGACCATGTCAATGAGCGTGTAGACACCTGGCATTAAAAGATTTGCAAACAATTATGGCATTTTAGTTGAAAAAATTAGGCATTATATTATTGCTATTATTTTGCAAGTTTTAAATTAGTAATGTTAAAGAATCATGTGAAATGGTTAGTTGATGTAATCTTCTTAGAGAACTAAGCTTTGCTTGAATTGTAACACTTTCAGTCATTCCTAGTAAAAATGGCTATTAATAAGTATGTAGTTTTCTTTCGTAATTTTTAGTCTTCTTTGTAGCTTTATTTTACTGCAAAAAATCTTTAATTTTATAAAATAAAGAGAAGTTATAGGGTATGGAAAGTTGTCAGATATTATTAGATTCTATTTTTAATTGCAAACTACCACTTAATGCTCGTACGTTAAAACCACTATCTCCTAGCGCGCGGCTGCCTCATGTCATCTCATATCAAGCTGCCTTTAATATCTAATAACTGATAGTCGATACCACTTGGCAGTTTAATCCATTGAATAATTACAAATATACATAACCTACTATGTCACCCAAAGAAGTGTACTATAAACATAATTTTCTTTATTTGTTAATATAGTAACGATTGCCTGCGGCTATGGCTACGCTATGCGATAATTTTTTAATTTATTTTAATCTTCAATAATATTGTAATGGGCTATTTCATTATCGAATTTAAGCGGCACTATTTGAAAAAAATAACGAGTAACATTCTCCACCAATAAAATAGGAGCTTTAGCTCACTAACAGCTTTTTAACATTTCTATATTAGTACGCTATATCGACCTAGTGTCGCTCAAATTGGATAATGAAATGGCTGCTTAGACATATTTTTAGACAATTTCAAATACAACTCAATTTATAAAAAAAAGGAATGTTATTCTATTTTAAAAAAAAATAAATAGTTAAACGTCTGTTAGCCCGTACATTATGTATCGTACTTCCAACACCATTACACTCCACACTCTAATGTATTATATTTCAGCGTGCGGTTTCAGCTCTTAAACAATTACATTCAACGTATAGATACAATTTCAATTTTCAAAATTTCATTGAATAGGAAATTATTGAAATAATATTGATTTGTTTGTAGCTTAATGGTTTTTTTTTTAGGTTTGCATCAAATTTACAATACTAAAAATACAATGTATATCTGTGTTTTTATAAGTATATTTTTGTTAAAATGTGTGAAGAAATAAAATATACTTATTTTTAATATTACCGCTGGGTAATTAATTATTTGGGAATATGCATTTGTTTTTTAAATAGAGATACATTCTATTTATTTATGTTAATGTCTAGATCTGTTTTCTAAAGAACATAAATACTTTTGCTTCATTTGTAGTTTATTAAACAAATAGAGTGACTTAAAATGAACGAAATATCGCAAAACCGCGTCTATTCAGCGTCTAGACAAAAAAAAATATCATTCATTTTAATTTAAAAATGTCACCTTTTATTACCTTGGGATTCAGAAAGTAAAATAGATAGCCAGTAGATACAATTTATTAAAATTTGTATTACGTGTCAGACTTGTAACTGAAGTCGTATAAGACTCGAATTTTCAATAACTTCGGACCTATCAGTCAGATAGGTCCGAAGGAAGCAAGTGTTTTCAATCATTGGTTTCGTTTTTATTCGTAAAATAGGTCCATTGAGAATAAAAACGTATTAAAACAATTTAAACAGGTTATTATAAATAAATTATATCAGGTCTCTGAGAAATGCCTTTCAACGCTCATTTCGTGTAATCCTATCTAAGAGGGCATTGCCTAGACCAGTACGCTCTTCACAATCACGACTCCGACGTTGTAAATAATATTTAAAAAATCATTCCGTAATAAATTACCTCATTTCTAAATATTTATTTATAAAATAAAATACATTTTATCACTCAAATATTTGTACTAAACTTACAAAGTCTGGGAAAATGTGTCATTCTGAATTTTGCACCGTTTTGTTATTATTCAAGGCAAAAGTAAATCATTTCAAAGATTACGAAATTGAATGTTAAATACGTTCGTAAGTCTCATAAGAAGTTGTGAAAGCTTATTTGAAGAAAATTTATTTTGTATCAAGTTTTTAAAAACACCGGAGCTTGGTACTCGTATCTATACGAAGAAAATAATCAAGTTTCACAAAGCTTCCGTACATGAAGCGACCGAACTTCAGTTTAATTAAATAGAAACGTATGACATAGAAAACTTGTTTAGTCAAGTTTTTGTGTTTAAACGGTGCAATTTCCGATACACTAGACGAATTAAACACAAAGAATAAAAACACAGATGTATTTTATTTGCTCCGTGTAATTGATTTTCATTCCCAGCAAATAAAATTGTTCGTGGAGAGAAAAAAGAACCGCAGTTTCGGTTTTGTGTGCGGAGTGTGTCGTAATATATTAAACTAAAATAGATATAGTTTCTATCTATAAATACTTTTATTTCTGTTTCAAACAAAAAAATGTTTTTAACATTTTATTTACCATACAAATATCTATATATATATATAAATAATAAGAGAAATTATTATAGCATATCAAGCGTTTATTGATTTCTCAGTATCGTTACAGTTAGTTACAATGGTTACCTAAATAGAAAGGATAAATTAAATAGATAATTTTTCAAAGCAGATTTTTGATATTTTAAAATAATATATGACGTATTTATTAATATCTAGACATTATTTACTGAATTATCAATAAAGTGAAATAAGTTAATAAAAAGTATTATTTTTTGTTGTTTAATTTTAAAAGATTGTTACGTCAAAGTTTATTTTCTATAAAATAAAATATCCAAGATTGTTGAGTTTCATGCGAATGTTTTGTTGTCATCAAACACAAAGGTAATCGACCATTATTAAATCAGGAAGTTATCTAGACACGCTATCAGTTTTACATGTTTCCATTCTGTTTAAATAATATATTATGATATTCTTATTTTGCTTAACCAATCTCTGTATATGTAAAATTATCAGGTCTTGGAATGGCTCCAAGAAGATTCCTCCAGACATTACGAGCAAAACCGGGCACCGTACATGATGCCATTCCACACTAACTGGTTTGGAATCAAGGCGCTCGAGCAAGGTCTTCATAAATTTCTACAGTGGGCTGCTAACTTGTAAGTGTGTAACAATACATAGGTATTGTTATATAGGTTATATGACCATTTACTTCTTACATAAGGATGTTTATGTGTGGGTAATAACAGTTGTGTAGTAAATGTTTATGTGTGTGTTAATGTACAGCCATTAAGGGTTGTATTGTCTTCATATGTAACGTCCAAACTACATGCAATTATAGTGAAAGTTATGCGATGAAATAAACATATTAGTTTAATAAATTGTAATGTGGTTTCTGAATTGTATATGTAAAAATATGTTTTAGCTAAATAATTCAGTTAATTTTAATTATTTGTGGCATGTAAAAATGACATTTTATCATTTATTTTATTTATAGACTATTTAAATGTTCAATAATTAATAACCTTCAAATAGTAAGTCTTTTCAGTGAAATAATAATAGAATAGAAATGTTATGATGAAAGAATTTGGGAAATATTGGACGTAATAAATGAACACCTATGTATAGAAAAATATCAATAGCTTATTGGGTATTAGTGACGATAAAAATATTCTATTCTCCATCAACAGGGACGACGTCTGGTTCGTTACGGTTGCGCAATCGCTAACCTGGATGACTGACCCTCGGTCCGTCAAGTCACTCGGTAACTATGAACCTTGGCGGTGCGATAAGAAGGTCACGGAAAAGCCCTGCGAATTGTCCAATAAATGCGCGCTGCCCTTCAAGCTCCCAGAGGCTAACTTCTCAGATACACGCTACATGGAGACATGTGTTGAGTGTCCTAAACAGTAAGTTTTCTAATTTCTAATATTTTCCTGAAAAAGTTTTTGTCTTGTTTTTCTTTTTTTTAAATAATTAAAACCCGGTGACATTTTATTTTTTGTTGTCTGTCGTCGCTTTAATCTATTCATTTGTATGACCGTAATAAATTTGCTCAACGAACATTGTGAATAGCTTGTAACATTGGATATATTTTGGACAGCAGTGACTAGTCATTGCTTGGTTGAATAAAAGCTTTGGTACGACTCCACGCTCGAATTTTCAAATTTACTAAAAATACACAACGATTATAAATGACAATACAATAGAGCAGTTTTATTTATTTTTTTTCATTTTTGTTCCTACAGTATCTCTACAGATATAAATGTAACAAAAGTGAGCTTACGTTCTTAGTAACAATGGTGGCAGTTCAAATATTAATGGTCAAAGAAAGAAATCCATTAAACTCTACCAGTGTTGCATTGCTTAGCCCAAAGTATAATAATATAATTAAAAATGCCTCAAAATCCCACTACAATTCCAGGCAATAGACAAAGGGTTTATGAAATAGCGAGATGCAGATGGCATCTGAGATTTCTTGCAGAATTAATTCGAGATAAAAATCTTTTTAGGTACTTGGATAATACCGTCAGCATTTATGAGACTTAATAGTAATTTATATTTTAGCGTTGGATCTTTAACTTGTTTGCTTTCTTTTTAATTTTGAATAACTTTATACAAAATTACTACGAGTTTAAATTAAATAATTTCTAATTGTTCTTTTCATGATTTAGAACTGAAAACCACAGTTAATATAGTTATATCGTATTCTAAGGGAATAGACCCACCCTATTGCTTTCTAGAGAGCAGTATAAAGGATAAAAAAAAGATAATTACCATTTTCTACCACTTATCCGAAAAGTGATAGAAACACTTTGGACACGAATTCCTAAGGAATTCATTTCATCATCATTCGTTAGTCCGTGGCCGGTAGAAAAAAAAATCTGCCAAATCCTCGTGAAATATAGTATTAGAAAAAACTATGAAAAGAAATAGTGCGTACGCAATACGTAAAGTCAACGCAATAAGGTGTACCAGGAAAATGAATGGATGGAATCGGTTAAAGATGTAAAGCTTATATGGAGAGAAAAATATGTCGTATCTTGACGTAATAAAGACGATTGCAAATGGGCGATATTCTCAGAAGGTATATAAGAAAGTTTTTCATTAAAAAACTGCAACAACTGAACACAGTTCCATTTTCATTATCTTGGCTCAATCGTTCAAGATGATGCTGAAATAAATCGAACTGTCAAACACAGGTACATCTTAGACTGAAGTGGAAAATTAATTCCATAGTAATACGTCTGATGTGTTCTCACTGAGATCACTTAGATGTTAGAAAAGTGCATTCTGTTATAATGTTAAGATGGATGTGTGGCGTGTCGAGAAAATATAAAACTAAAATTAGTTTGTATGAGATCCTTTACAAGTAACACTCGTTATAGAAAAAATGTATTCGTCTGTTAGGATACGGTTACGTAACGAGATAAAAAAAACCTTTCTTAACAAGTAAATACAAAAGTCGTAGCTCTGGGTAAATAAAATTAAGATTGGATGATAGATTAAAAGTTATTACTTTAAAGGAGGCCACAGAATGGATGGAGTGCATGAAAAGTAATATGATAAAGGAGGAATTCTCCACTGAGATGATTTATGATTGAAGACCATGGAAGGAATCGACACATTGTGCCGAAACAATTAAATAATTCAGTAATTACGGAAGCCTATTTATAATAATGGATAATGAGTCTATTTATCTCTTTAATTGTTGGGTTTTTCAGGCATTGCGCAAGAACTTACTAAACGGTTTTATAAGAAATTCGTGCGTTAGATTCGTATAAGTCGTTGGCTACAAATGTAATAATAAATAAATATATATAAAGATAATAAGGGACTAATATATTCACGGTTGATGATTATATTTTTCTAAATTGGTTCCACTGTTTTTATTCATAAAGTAAATAGTAAAATAGTAGATGTGTATTGATAGTTACTTATCTGTTTTTTCAGGTATACTTTAATATATTTCCTTTTAAAAAAGTTTTTCGCAATTTATATTTTGTTCTAGAAATGGTTTTATAAAAAGACCAAAAACGAGTTAAACAACATTGCCAGTGTTCCGGGTTACTGTTTGACAGAAAATATTTTGTTCGTGTATTTTAGGCTTTTATGTAGAGAGAAAATAATGAATAATATATTGGTTTATTAGTTAATGAAAAATGGGCTTATTCACTTAAAAAAAGAATAGGATTGTTAACAAATTCAAAAATGTATATATTTTTCATTCTTCATACAAAAGCTACAACAGCAAAAAAAATACGTTTGAGATAATATAAAATAAGCTCAGGTGCTTAAAAAATGTAGAGCAGGAATATTAACTTATTTTATTCTTAATCGTTGTCTGTCTGTTCATCTGTATCTTCGCATATCACTTAAAAATTAAAGCACCGATTGCGATCTGGTCATCACTGCTGGATATTTGAAAAAAATAAAAAAGTTTATATTAAGTGTTACATTTAAGTCAACGAGTAAAAGTCGAGCCGTTATTAGAAAACTATTTACATTCATGTAAATGACAGCTCAACTGACAGTTGAAAGTTACACACTCTGGTAAGTTATTGGCCAGTGAAAAGAATATACTACCTATAGGCAAAAGCTTGTGAGTTTAATTAGTAAGAAAATTGAACAGTAAACTAACTGAATTCATATTATTCTTATACAAAACAAATCATGAAAATATGCTGTCAAGTTATTCAAATGTTGCCTTAAGGGGGTTAAAATGTGAGTAAAAGTTTATATGAAAATATTTTTTTTCAGAAACATAAACAACAGTAACAAAAACGTTAGGCTCTATAGATAGTAAAAATAAAAAGAGTACCTTATATATCTAGCTATATAAGTATATATAATGTACTGAGATTGTGTCGCGCTCTGTTTAAATAAAGTGAGCCTAACCAGCTGTGTGTGAGGACGTGGTAGCCACAGGTTGTATTTACTTGAATCATAATGTTTGCTTTCAATAGTAGTACTTAGTACTAAGTACAAAGTTTGCAAAATAAATAATTATATTAATTATATTTATACTATTATATTATTTACAACGGGGATTGCTCCGAAGATCTTTATGATCTGATGCCCGCCGCCGAATTTCACCACCGCACAGAACGACATTGCCTGCAATACTATCCTTACCACCTGGATGCGTGGCGATCCTCTACTGTGCGGTTTTCAGGAACATTTTATCCACGTCCCACAAAGACGTGGAATGGACTTCCTTCGGCGGTGTTTCCAGATCGATACGACATGGCTACCTCAAAAAAGGCGTTTATACCCACCTCCAATGCCGGCAACGCTGTTGTGAGAGTTCGTGGCAGCGGTGATCACTTAACACCTGTGATCCGCACGCTCGTTTGTCCTCTTATAACATAAAAAGAAACATATGAATAAATTCAAATAATAAAGATAAAAATGGTTGGAATTGGTTTTATGTTCAATGGTAAGGCATTCCTCAGCAAAAAAAGTTATACTTCAAAATACAAAATGTAGTTAGGACGAGATAGTGAACATTTTAAAATAACCTGTGAAAGTGTAGCGCTATCTAGTACTTATTTTTTTCTTTTAAATTTTAAACTCTTTCTGTGGTACTTTTCTCATCTCAATCGCGATACGTTTTCGCTCTGTATATCTCAGATTCATTAAAGTTTCACTTGCAGATCTGGCAAACTACAACTTAGTTCATTATGTCCAGCTTTTGTTGCTGGAATATAGAGTTTCATGTTTAAAGTTCCTTATTCATATATTAATTAGGCGACAGCGCTAATACGCATTGCATAATGAATGACACTTTATAAATATACCAGGTAATATTATTAACAAAATACAAAAAGCTTACTCAACTTTAATAAAATTTTATTAAATAAAATAATCTTGTAAATATTTTACATATAATTATAATAATCTTGTATATACATTACATACACAAATATAATAATCTTGTAAATATATTACATTGAATGTCTAACAATACTCAGATTTAAATTTTGATTTCTTGCACGATTATAATTCTGTACGTATTAAGTCTCCAGCATACAAATGTTTTTCCAATAAAATTAGATACTAGATTTACTGGAATACTTAATTTATAATAAAAGAAAATTACTCTTTGTGTAATGTTCTTTGTTAATTGATACGTTTTTTTTGTATTAAGTTAATTACCTACAGAGAAACACAGACATTATATTATTAGTTTGCTTTTTAAATCCTAAACAAAAGAAAACCAAGCAAAGCAACCAACAAAAGATACCACATTGTACAATGTAGTTCCGCGGCTACATTGACCCGCTTACATTATGTGAGTCTCATTATATTTTATGTCGTCTTGCATGCTTCAGGGAGCCGTAATGTGCCGCTGAAAATACACAGGGCCGTATTAACTACGTACTACACATACCTGGTGTAATATTTATTTAGGTACACTTGTTTATTCTGGCTATTCATTCTATAGAGTGCTGTTTATTACTATAAACACTAATTCATACTTAATTATATTCTGATGGGTTTACATATTGAAATGTTCTGTTTTAGTAATATGGAATACTTTTTTATAATTAATTTCAAATACACAGACTTCATTATCTAAGCCATTCTATAAAAGTCCACAAATAGAAAACGTTTTATGTTCAAAGTTAATTCGGTCAATTCAAGAAACAAAGTAGTAAACAACATGGTACCCAATTATCTTGCTAAAACAAAACTAATTTAGCAGTTCTCTGTCTTAACTGTTTTTGTTAATGACAAGAAAAACAGACAATATTGTACAAATTGGAAGCACAATATGGAACATTATTGTGACATACTGCTTTCTTGTATTATTGTAACAGAATGTATGTCTTCGTAAATACTTTATCACATATTATTACACTTACTTTATTAACTTTCTTCAATAACAAGTTAATCTCATGGACGTGAATAAGTCTACTCATTATTTTTCTTATCAACGTACATATTGAGATAAAAGCTCGAGTTCATTCTTATAAATTACATTTTTATGTCTTCAGAATAGGAAAATAACGAACTCATAAATGAGAGTTGGACGATAAACAAGCTGTAGCCCGGAGATAAAGAGTTTGACAAGTAATGAGAGAGGAAGAGGACTTGTACATTTCTACGAGATTATATTTATATGTATTTCAGAATGTAACTTGGTGTTTACTTCGTTTTGTTTACTACAAAGATATGTCAGTAACAACATTTTAAGAAAGTATATTTGCGTCCTATTCATGTTTGGAATTTAGAAACTTACTAATTTTTGTTTATTGTTAGAGTAAGTATTTATATATTGAAAATAATAATATCATATTTTTTTTAGCAATTTAGCAATTACCTTGATTTATATATAACTTTATTTTTAATAAGTGATAATAGTGAAGTTTTATGCAATTAAATTTAAATAATCTTTAAGATAGTGACATATTATTTATCATTCTTAAGCAAAGTTCTATTCGAATTCTCTAATATTTTAACATGAAGCAATCTTGGAGGAACAACATCTTTACGTATTCACATTCAAGTGACTGAACCGCCTGCAAAGTTTGCTTTAACTATAAAACCCACGTTAAACTATATGTATGTTTCATCTATAATTTTAACAGGGCTGGGAGCAAGCAGAGTGTAGAATTGTGGAACGTAAAGTTTCACATGCGCTGGGATGTAGACGAGAGACTCATAGGACCTCGGATCACAAAGGTAAGAAATATTATTCTATTTAGGAACGAGCTTCGTGTAATTTAATTATTATTACAAGAAGATACTTTTTGGGTTAGTTTTAGGCAATTTAAATAAAATAATAACTGATAACAGGGTATTTTAATATATTTTCTTTTAGTATCCTCTATAAGACAATTTGAACAAAAAAAAACAATTACACGAGTATCTTGTATTGATAAATCTATTACAGTACTTGTATATTTGACAGAGGTCGATGAACCGCATTTGAGATTTACTAGTAACTGTAGCAATTGTGATAAAATATACCACAAACAATATTATAAGAATCGTTTCATTTCTCTTTCTCTTTCTCAGTCTTTCAATTCAAAAATGTTTACTTTTTACCTTCTATAATGCTAGAAACTAAAAAGAAATATAATTCTTGAAAAAGTCTTTTACGAACTTTTCGGACAAGATGTTCCTAAAAGTTATTTTGAATTCATTTTTTATTCTAATATTTTGCTGAAAGATTTTAAGTAGCTGTTTTATATTGAAAAACTTTTATTTATTTCTGATTTCTTCACAGAAACAGATAAACTTTAAAGAGAGTATTCTAACATTTATTTAAACATATCTTTCTTGTATTAATACAAGTTATTTTTATTATAACTGCATGTAAAAAGGTTAAATCATCCTTTTATTAAAATAAGAAAATGTCGAGTGTGCCACAATACACAAAGACAATAAAAACTTATGTATTGTGGAAATAAACAATACACAAATATCATTTAATATCAATCAAGTATCTAAGTCTGATTCTCTTATTATCTTTGAATAGTTCACATTAGAAATTCTGTCATTATTTAGTAGTTTAGCTGAATTTCGTGTTTTCCAGACAAATAACAATGTTTCATCGATAAGAGGCAGTCCGCGTCGTCCAGTTCTATTCAGTCTGTCTTCACGACAAATCGTTTAAAAAGGGATTCAAATTTAGTTTTTATATAACTTGCAGCTGTTTCGTGTTGTATCGTAAATTTTGTGTCATTATGAAATAAACATTTTCCTTTTATGGTAGATTTCAACCGGAATGTAGCAAATAATATATTTCATCACTAACAAAGAGGTATGGAAAGCATTGTGTCGTCTAGATGTGAATAAAGCCAGTGGTCCGGATGGTATACCACCCATTCTGCTCAAAACATGTGCAGCTGAGTTGTCTCCTGTATTAACACGTCTATATCGCCGCTCTTTCAGGACTGGAATAGTGCCGAAATCCTGGAAGCTTGCTAACGTACAGCCAGTGCCCAAAAAAGGTAGCCGTGCCGATCCTGCCAATTACAGACCGATTTCAATCACCTCCATACTTTGCAAGATTATGGAGCGTGTATTGAACCCCCGCCTTTTAGCATACCTAGAAGGTAACGATCTCCTCAGTGACCGACAGTACGGGTTTCGCCGAAATAGGTCCACTGGGGACCTTCTAGTTTATGCTATACACGTTTTAGGCGAGGCCTTAGAGAAGAATGGAGAAGCGGTCGCCGTCTCTCTAGACGTCTCGAAGGCATTTGACAGGGTCTGGCATGCGGGCCTTTTAAGCAAGCTTTCAGCGTACGGTATATCTCCTGGTCTGATCGGCTGGGTAAAGGACTTCCTGAATCTAAGAACTATCCGTGTGGTTGTTGAAAGGTACTCATCGGATCCCCTAACAATAAATGCCGGAGTTCCTCAGGAGTCCGTTCTTTCTGCAACTCTCTTCCTGCTGCATATTAACGATCTGCTCAAACCCAGTATCTATGGATATGCTGACGACAGCACAGTGGTAGAAAGATACCTACCGAGTACTCAGGCCAGTAGAGATCAAGTACAAGCTGAAAGAGAAGCCATGGTGAAGAGTTTGAATGACAAACTAGAGGCAGTCTCCGTATGGGGCAATGCCAACCTTGTTAAATTCAACGCCACCAAAACGTAGACCTGTTTATTCACCGCCAAAAGGAGCCCTATCACCTTGGCTCCTACTTTCCGGAATGTATCTTTGGAATACAGTGACCGACTTCAGTTGCTAGGGATAGAGATTTTCTCGAACCTCAACTTTGGTCGGTTCATTGAATCTAGAGCAAGAGCAGCCGCCAGCAAGCTTGGCGTCCTTACAAAGGTCCGGCAGTACTTCATACCGGGACAACTTCTTACATTATATAAAGCACAGATCCGGTCGTGTGTGGAGTACTGTGGCCATTTAATGGCTGGTGCCGCAAAATGTCATCCTGCTGCTCGGGACACAATTGAGAGGAGTGCAAAAGAGGCTAATTGGTGGTACTTATAGAAGCCAATCTTCATAGCCTCGAACATAGACGTAGAGTTGCTAGCCTCTCAGTATTCTATAGGATACATTTTGGTGAGTGTGCGAAGGAATTACTTGAACTAATTCCCCCATCCCCCTTCCATCACCGGACGATCCGACGCACGGCGAGCACATTGTACATTATATATTTTGACACACGTGCTCGAGTAAGCCAGATCAACAGTTTCGAAAAGCCATTGATAAATGTGTAGCTTTGTAAAATTGTTGTCAGTTTTCGGTTTCGGAATATGAATATGAGCATTTTTGTCCACAAATTTTAATTTATCTTTGGAAATATATTGCTTTGGGACAAAAGGCAGTCGTGTCATTGTTGCGCCAAGTCATTTAAATTCTATAGTCGTCAGAGAGTGCAGTAGCAAGTATGACTTTCTTTGCTTCTATTGTAACTAGTTTTGTTTGGTATAATATAATACTGAGCAGTCACTTGATATATTATTAGACATCCAAATTTAAAGTAATAGTATACGAAAATAATATTAAGTAAAAGAATAATACACAAAAAATATAAAAATATTATTAAGTTGAAAATTTATAATAATCAATGAATTACGTTTAATACAAGTGAATCACTTCATTGCAAATTTATTATTTGAATAAGGCCATTTTTATTTTTTTATAAATTGACACTATACATTATGGTTATGTTTAAATTATTCCTGAAACAATTCTATTGTAGAATTCATGTTCCATTACATTATCTCTTATTGAGCAGGTCGAAATTTATCAAAAACTTAATTTTCTCTTTTTTCAAAACAACATTGTGACGTTCGCGCTAACCTGCATTAAGTTTAAATTGTGTTTTGAATTTAGTTCCGCGGCAATGTATTGAACTAAATTATGTCACTGGCATTGTTAAAGTTATTTCAATGGAATACAACTTCAGTTCTAAGTTTACATTTTTATTAAACATCAAGATTATATATTAATAGAAATAACATTTCCGATTTCTTTTGTGTCAAAGAATAGATTTAGAATTTCATTTCAACATCTTGAAAGGAAAGTGTTTTATATACTTTAGGTATCCTATCTATAAAATATCATATGTAACTAATTATTTCTTTCAGTACCTCTAATATATATATAAATATAAAACATGGAGACGAAGCTTCTTAGCATTCCATGGATTCACCGTGTGGTTGCCGGGGCATGGATCCATGCAACGACGTTTGCACTCCTAAGTACAAACAGTTCCTTGCGACCCACGTGTAAGTTTATACTTAAATTATTTGTATGAATAAATGCGTAAATATCAGTTCACCAAAATTATTTGCAAGATGGCACGGCTAGTTTCAAAGCTTCTAGTTTCACCAGCTCATTGCATTAAACCTATTTAATTTTCGTTCAATTTTATCAGTGACATTTTATACATTTTGCTTATAGTAAAAGTACTCTTATCATAAAAGTATAAACACTTATAAATTCAGCTGTATAATAAAAATAACACCATGCAAAATGTGTTTCAAACAAAAGTTATAAGTTGTTATTTAACTGCAGAGTCAAGTTTAGATATTATTTTTAAATGTACATGAAAGTCAGTCGTGAATAAAACTCTTATGAGATGTGGTCCAGAGGCTGCGTCTTATAATATACACTTTCTCATATCATAAATGATTACTACGAGTATATCTGTGATTTAAATATGAATGTTTATTATGACTAGATTTCACACAATGTTTGTCCTAAGACTAAGAAAGAACCTTTGAAAAATAATAAAACAACTAACCAAACCTTTTACTACGTTCCTAATACTTTTCAGAAATCTAAATAAAATATCGTATAAATAATATTGTTCTATATTGTCGAGAAAATCAGGAGATTATTATAATAATTGTCGTCATATATTACTTAATTAACAAACAATTCGTGTTACGATGAAAGAAGACATTGTATTATTTGTATTAAAACTTGTATTACAGATATGTCGTCTTGTTTAACTAAAGATGGTAGTGAGACTTGACAATGGTTTATTGTGTGTACTACAAGTAATTAGTAGCTAGGGATATTTGCTTCCAGTAAATTAGTTAAATGCTTCAGTCAACTCTAACCTCTGCTCTTCACAATACAATAAGTCGTCATGTTAGAGTCACCACGCGGTCGCTCTTCGTAGTCGTCGCGGGCTCGTGCGTCGCAATATGAATCTGTGCTCTTTTGTTCACCATTTTTAATTCTTCCGGTAAAAGGTATTGTTCTCGTAACAAAAGTCTGTGGTGTCATTGTTGTTGGACAAAGTTCATTTAAATTCCTCCCGTGAGAGGGAACAGTAACAAATATGAATTCCTTTAGTCCTATTGTTAAAGTGGTCTTGCTCGGATTAAAGCTTTTCAGAGTTAGATTGTGCCCCGGAATCTACGGATGAATTGTAAAGTTTCTAGTTCAGTTAATATGTATACTTACTGTATGAGGGAAAATAGCTATGATATGATGTATGAATGATGTTTGGCCAAATTTATAGTTTAAATCTTATATTGTGTGTTTGAAATTTGTGCCATTACAACTATATTTGGAACTTATTCCCAGGGCAGCGTTCGTTAAATCAAATTTTGATACTAAAAAAGTAAATAAAAGTGAGTTCTCGATAGCGCGAGGTCAGAGCTATCGGCTACATCTCACTTCACAGAGAAACGAACGACAAACTAACTCACAGTTCAGTCAGAAAATTATGATATCTTGATATCAAATATAAACTACTACTAGTACTACATTTTAGGATGTGTCCGGATGTGGATTGGTGGTTTTTTTATATTGGTAGTTTTTAATAAAAATAGACATGGGTCTGCTTATTTTGATATTAAAAGGTCCGGTTCCAGCACTTGTAGGTTAGCATGAATCAAATTGAAATTTGTTTTTTTTTTAGTTAACAGAAAATATAGTACAATTTAATTCAGAAAATGTATTATGTAATAGAAAACGTATAAACTGTTCAACTAAATTTTTAATATAAAATATAATGCAGTATATATTTCAAATCTTTAATCCGCGGTAAGAATTATTAATGAATATTTTTCCACTCAATTCAATGATATTATTAAAAAAAGTTATAATTCTTCATTATATAAATAGATTTTTTGACAACTTACAATATTTAAGACAATATCATATGGGCGTCTAACAACTGTTATCACTCACTTATATAAAATATAATAATTACGAGTCATTTATTCCATATTAAAAATTTCATTAATATTGTTTGTATAACAATTTTGTTTTGATAAATTGTTTTCAGTGGATGGGATGTTTACTAATTTTGATAAAAAAAAATATTACAATTAAATTATTTTATTAAAGAGTATATTTTTTAAAAAAACTCTCACTAAAATAAACAAACAAAATTAAATTATTAATAGGGTATGTTATACTAATTTTAATATACGCAAAGTTTTTAATATTATAAAATAAGTAATCTAACTTGTTTTATAATATTGAATCGTATACTTCATTTAATATAAACATTTATAAGGATTATCAAGTCCTACTAAATAAACGGTAAAAATAAAGTGCACGTCGGCTCAGCGTGTCGCCACCGCACAGACCTCTATTTGTCATTTTATTAGTCACGGGCACCGCAATATTCTGCAAATAACTCGGTAGCCGGTGCGACGAGATTGCTTCCGAGTTTACGGCCTCCATCCAAGACCAAGGACCGAGAAAAAGTTGTAAATTTTCCGACAAATCGCGCATTTATACAAACTCCACTGACCTCCATTCGTTTTACCTCTGTCTGTAATTCGACCAGAGTTCGACCCAGCCGAAATTGGACTTACCAGCCAGCTTCGTACATTAAGTCGTTACTATAATAAATTCCTACCCTTGTTTTGTTGGAAAAGCTTTTATGATAAAATATGATACAATAATATAAACTATTTCAATAATATCATATATACAGTGAGTTATTAACGAAATCATTTCTGATACCATATTATAATTTTAATATGCTTAATTTATGAATTGTTTATTTTTTTACTTTTCATTTCCGAGTGATTAATGTGTGTGTGTTGGTTCATTACCTCGTAACACCTGAAGTAGATTGATGAATGAACAAACAACCGTGTTAGATCCAGTCTATATTTAGTTTTCGTTTTTATACAACATTAAATGATACTATATCTTTTCCATCGTGTTTATTGTTTTTTAATACACAGTACTGTTGACACTAACCATTTATCTTTATTATTACATCGATTAAACCGACATAGAGAGTAAGTAATTATCGATCATCTATCGTTCCAAAAAAAAATCACCATTCTTTAAATTACCAAACATAACCAAAATACATAATGGAATGTTCTAATAAGTTGTTGAAAGTCGTGACTCGTATCTCGTTCAATGGCTGCTGGATTGTGAAAAGTTAAACATAAAGATATCATTTCGCTGTAATTTAACAACTCAGTGGTTAAATGGATTTTATGATTTAAAGCAATTCACCGCACAACTTCGAAATAAACATAAGACGATAAGAACCTTTATTAACTTTCTACCTGAGTTTATTCAGATTATAATTCAAACAGCTATTAATAGAATTTGGTTTAAAACTAATGCATGAATTTTTAATACCGGATATGAAATTAGATCTACAGACTTAAGGTTTTTTTTTGATCAAATAAAAAACCTTGCAAAATAGCAATATCTGAAATGTTTAAACTTTTTTGCACGGTACGGTATTGTCAATTTTCTTTTCATATTTTTGCGAATGTAACGCGAGCTCAGATGAGTCTCGTAAACAGACTGCCATTTCAGCGATACAACATTTCTGTGAGATTAAATTCGTAATACCGGTCCTGTACCACTCGGTCCGTATTCATTGTGGTTAATACTCCAAATATAGGGTATTGAAGTTTATATTTGCAACGTCCTATTACTACCCCTACCTCTACAGTTTACTGTAGAAGTCTTTAATACTGTTGGATAATGTATAAATAAAAAATAAAATACATTTAAATTATACTTATGATGAAATATGACCCTTATAGTATATTTCATAATTAATGCGATCTTACGTTTAAAGACAAGTAAATGTTAGTTAAAAACAACTTAGCTGTTGAATGTTATTATGATATTTCTAGAATACAAGTTTACTTTTAATATGTAATGTTTCTAGCCCTATATCTACCTGTGGTCTTATGTATTGTACAAAACAGCTGTATATATTTTTAAGCTAGATGGAATTTCCGAAATAAACTTTAAAAATGTCAAACTATTCAGACAACGTACGTAGAGCTGGTTCAGACTAGACTTCACTACAAATTGTGAGTGAACATCTGAGCAGCGCTGCTGGAAAACAAGTTTTCTAATCTAACTTGATACTGTGTGGAGATGAATTGTAAGATACAGGTTACTTATTCTTGTTACATTTGAATGAAACAATTTAAAAATCATTGTTTATAATTGTTCTTACAGTTATTTACAAATAGATCTTTTAATATTTAATTCTCTTACAAATTCTGCGCCATACGAGTATAGAGGTAATAAAATAAGACGTCATTAAATTGTATTCTCATCGTTACTAATTTTAAGTTAATTTTAAACAATGAATAGTTACCGGGGAGTCCCTGCGGCTTCGCTCTCGTATTGTTTCCGTTCCGGATTCCTCTACCTTATGTAAAGTTTCAAGAATTTGTAACAAACAGTTTTAAATTGCTGGTATCCCTCCATAGTAGATTCAAAGCGGTATGTTTAAAAATAAAACCTTTACTATGTCACCGTACTGTGAATATTTAAAAGTTCAGATTGCGTTTGTCGCTTGTGTGTCTGTTTGTGAAACTTTTAAATAATATTTTAATTTATTCACCACAGCAACATAGCATTTAGCAAAAACTTATATTATTATATATATTAGAGAAATATTCAAAAGAGTTCTTTTTTGTAAGTATTATGACGGATGTTATGTGAAATAAAATAATTAATGATTTATTGAAGATGAAAAGTGTAACATTTAAAGAGTAAACGTATTAAGAGTAATACTTTTAATTTTATTAAATTTTCCGCGCTCTTTGGCAGAAGTCGTAAATTAGGCTCAAGTTTTCGTGTTAAAGTTTCAATTTCTCTCCAATGCTATATTTGTAGAGCCATTTTCAATTGAACATGGACACACTTTATATTTCCCTACGCTGGAATAAAGAGGAGATATCTTTTAATAATAATAACGTTATTTAGATATTGAAGGAATCAGGTAATAATATTTAATTAATTGGTTGTTTCTATAGTGTCAGTTTGTTTGTTATATCAACCTCAAAGAATCCTCCTTTATAATTTACAAAATTGTATAAAAACTATCAAATATATTCTTTGAGAGTCGAAAATAAAAGGAAAAAACTATTATGCGGCTAAAGAAAATTTATATTTAACTTAAATAAATTAGTGTAAACGGTTCTTTACTTTTTGTCCGGAGACTAACTGCTTTTAAATGATTTTTCTATAGAGTTTATGTTGGTTTATGTTTTAAGTTGATTCGTTTATAAATTTATAAGATGTTTTATTTCAATATATATTTCTTAGGTAAATGTTACATATACTTTACAATCATTATAAAATTTTAATTAACTCTCAATGAGAGGACAATTGTTTTATATATTAACTAGACATAGCTAGTGATTCCATCAGAAAAATAAGAGAAATTTTCTAGAACATGTAAAGTAAATTATCCTATATCTTGACCAATACATTAACTTACCACACAATATTTTACCTAATTCCGTACAGTTGTGTTTCCGCGAACAAACAAACAAACTGATAAACAGATAAAGAGGCTTTTACAAAACTATATTTATATATAATATATTTAGCTTTGTAACTTCTTAATTACATATTTACAATAACAATGTTGTTTTTACATATATTTTAATCAACGACGCGTATTATTTTAATGTTAAATATCTAAAGCCTTTTTCAAGACGTAATAATAATGTGGACGGTGAAATTAATTTAAGGAATGTTTTTGTATGAAAATTGGGCGATCCCTTTTTATTATTTTATATCCAAGTACAAATAGAAAACTTGAATAAACAAAACTTTATTCACATAATTATTATTAGATACCATTTTCATCATTTCTTTCATAATGGCGGGTTGCGAGGGTAAAGCTATTTTGTCAGGAGCCTACTGAAATTTGAAAAAGAAAATTACACAATTTGCTAATAGCTTCGGTACGAATTATTTACTCGACTTAGTTTTTATTACAACGCGGAATGGTCTGTAATGATGTCGGCTAAATTAATATCTTGTTTTAATTTTTTATTAATAAATGAAATGAATTATTGTAATAATAATATAACCTGAGCGCGATCCCACTTAATTACCTAAAGACAATTTATAATAGCTTTCTTATCTTATTTATTCAAATATGATCCTACCTTGGTTAATTAGTATATAAGGCAGTAATCAGCAAAATTTCATTTAAATAATAGACCTTTTTTGCTGACATTAAAGCGTTATATAAATAGAGCGTCTCTTTCGTCTTAATTTTTTTAATAGACAATACCCATATTGTTTTAATTATGAATTGAAATATGAAATTCAATTGTATTTTGAACATAATACTGGTTCATATTTTAGTCAGTTATTTATTATCAAAAGCTACGAGACGGATTACAGTAATACAAATAGCACAAACAAAGATTAGTGAAGTACTTTACAATTTGTGAAAGGAAATGGTTTATTTCCTTGCTCGTTAGTATGGTTGACTTCCTTTTAAACCAAGAGATAAAAAATAACTGACATAAGAAAATAATTATAATATTTTTACAAATAGTACTTTTTGACTAAAGGCCACCACTTATATTTTCGAAAGCACGAATGTTTATGTTCGAAAAGTCCGTTGTCCATCTTTTAATTACGATATTTTGACGTAATGGAAACAGTCTTAAATGGTATTCTTCATATACGTTACAATAAATTGCCTGATTGAGGTTTTAAACCTTTCAATGGTGATTAGAATATTCCTAGCAGTTTGGTCGTTTTTATGAGGTGCAAATATACAGAAACATTACTAGTAGTTTAGACGTTAAGAAACGTTGATAGTTTTCGATCAGTCACGAAACACGAGTTCTTGCTTACTATTTGTTTCTGATTAATCCAATAATCTAACCATTCGTTTAAACATTTTCAAAGTTTCACACTCGTTACTACGAGGAATTCCCCTACTGGGGAACTGAGCTTATAGTCAAATGTCAAGCGTTTTTTTATATTGAAATCTATAGAAATAAGCGATAGTAAATCGGTATCTTTTGTCAAATTTATACTTTCATAATTCTATTCGACTACCGTCAATGTCACTTGTCTGGGCTCTCAGCTGGTGGATTGACAACAGATGTGTGGTTGAGGGTAGAGGGTTTTGATTCTTATATCTCAAATGTGTAACTTTTCTGCCTCATAAATTTATTATGAATCCCTATAGATATTTTGAGTAAAATAAATATTTTGAAGGTTTTAAATTGAAACAAAATACTATATTCCATTTTCAAACTATACATCCTACGATATCGAATTGTAGGTTATTAAATTTACAAATACCGTTTCTGGTTATTCGCCATTGTTAAAAAAATAAATTCTGTTCGGGAATTTGTCGTACTTATTTTAATATTTATTTTAAAAAACGTTTGGAATAAAATGTTGAACAATATTTTATTTTATTTGGTATTGAATTTCAGGTCACGGTTTATCAATATTTCATATCAAATAGATAGTACGAGATACGTTTTTCCAAAACCGTTGTATTTTATCTGCGAGGTGAGTACATCAAAACATTTAAAACAAGTATTTTCTAATTCAAAATAATCAACAATATTTGTGTTCGCTCGAACTAAATCTAGGCACTGATTTATAAACTACATAATTTTATATTTTAAATATACAAATACTAGTTATATAATTAAATAGTGAAGTAAATAAAGTATAGACTAACAAGACATTGCCAGAGAAGTTATGATATTAAATTTTACAGAACAATAAGGATTGCTTGGAAAATTAATAAGAGCTTTTATAAATATAAATAAGAAGAAATAAACATAAATTAGTGAAAACCTACAAAATCCTTGGTTTTGAACACAAACAACAACTTCCTAGAAAGATGAATACAGAACTACCTGAAATAATAATGAATAAAGGCTTTATACAGCTTGCTAGAAAACGAAATGTTTCATATAAATAATCCTGAATAAAGCCGTCAACAAAATGGGCGACGCAAGTGAGAGGGGGGGACAGATTTATTCCCTTGAATCTAATCTTGTGGATATCGAAAAGAGCAGTTTCTATATAAATGCTAGTCTCAATTCTTGAGTGAATGACTTACACTCTAAATATGTACCTCTGTTTACTGAAAAGTCATTCGTTTTAAATAAATTAGGAATGCTCTAAGGTAGCACTGATCTGTTACTGTGAAACAAAATGTAGAATGCTTTTACGTTTATTACAATGATCACTTATGTTATGAGAATGATGACGTGTTACTTGAAAATAAAGTCTCAGGCTCTGTCATATATTGTTTTATTTTTTTCTTAAAAAGAAATCAATCAATTTAGTATAAATTGTAATAAATATAATATAATGTTTGAATACAACAATATTAAACTTTTAAAAAAGTTTTCTAATCGTATTGTAAAACCATCAAAGAGTATTTTATGTTTGTTCCACAAATACAACAAATGGCATAAACATATTTTTTTGAGATTGCAAAGACTTTTTGTTAAACTTGATGATTTTGAACGATCGAAGGAAGAAATATTCTTAACTAAGTTGACTTGTACAATTATAATGGTTTTTGAAAACAATTTAAATGTGAATGATTCGTGAATAAAGTCATGGTGATGCGTCACGGTTGACGTTGGAGTAAAGATCAGTAGCCAAGTTATAAACACATTACAGTTACAGGAACACCAACGAAATAAACATGTTTTCTATAAGATTGCCGAGACCTAGATGAAGATGTCGTACTTGGTATCTATTATTTCTTATGACTGTTGAGCTTTATATGGTATTTATCAGTCACTCAGTACCTAGATAGTGGACAAATAAAATTATAGAAGCAAATTGAATAATACAATACTAATTAATCACAACAGGCTTGATTATAAATAAATATGATTTAAAATTATGTTTAATTTACAATTTGCGATTATTTTATTAAATGTAACAAACTCCGCACTAAATATTGATATTTGAAAAAAAATTGTAACGAAAGTAGTAATTCATATCTACCTTTCATTTCATTTATTAGGGTAAACTTGCTTAATTCGTACTTGCGCCTAATTCGTACCTCGCTTCGATCTCGGGTTTTGTAATACTTACCAGCGTCTCTATTCGCACAAAATGTTACTAACAATCGGCTTTATAGCTTTGTAACAAAAAAACACCAATTACTTTGCTCCCGACCAAAATATTGAAAACGTAAGTTTTTTGCTACGTTTTCAGTAATATTTTCGCGTATTTTATAAGAACCGCCTTTAAAATATGTCCTTTGTAAGTTGTTTTACTATGTCTCACGTACTTAAGCGCATATTTGTGAATATATTTTACGGATTGTAACCGGCATGTTTGTTGACTTTTTTTTTGCGACAAATTTTAAATGCGCTAGATACGTGTACCTATTTCGTACTCGCAGTAAGTTCGTAATTCGTACCGGTACGATTTAGGAATACTGTTTGTGATTTGACATTAGATTGTTAACTACATAATTAACTTTTACCATTGTTATATTTAAATAAATCTTATTAAATTCTTTACTGCTTTAGGGCAACATGTCAAAAAGAAAATATAATTCTTGGAGCAACTTGGAAGAAGCGATTAAAAAATATAAAGAGAGTTCTTTAGACATTAAAGCAAATAAATCTTATGCTGAGATAATGACACCTGAAACATTGTCTCCATTAACTTCCATTTTTGGACATTCACACCAGCGTAAAACCACAGCCTCTCTTGTTATTACAGGAACTCCATATAAACAAGAGCTATAACATAACATTGAAGAAAATAAGAAGAAAACCCTATAACAGAATCTAAGTGTGAAGAAAACAAAATTTCTAAGCGTAAAGAAAAGAAAAACTACGAAAATACGTCAAAAAAGAAACAAAAACAAGATGCAAATGATAGTTGGTATTGTGAAATATGTGAAGAAGACGTTAAAGAAAATATGATTATTCATCACACAAATAAAGTAAACAAATATTACGAACTGACCAACGAGCTGACCAGGAATACCAGGTATATAGTTAATTTGTACGCGGTAGTAGTGGTAGCAAGAGGTATAACAGCGAAATCTCTCTATAACCTACTTAAAGATCTTGGCCTCTCTAGAACTATCATCAGTTCATTTCTAGAACGTACTTCAAAGGTGGCATTGGTAGGTTCATTCCAAATTTGGTAAAGTAGGGAGAGGAGTGCAACCAGTTGATGGTGAGCGTGAACACGCATTTTAAAGGGGCCCCTTAAACCTACACTTGGGTCGCAAGTCCCAGGAGCTGTTTGCACTCCTCTCCCTGCAACGCGATGGGCCCGGCACCCGCACGGTGAATCCATGGAATGCTAAGAAGCTTCGTCTCTGAAGTATGGGTACACGAGCTATGTGCAGGTACCACTAAAAGAACGAAATTTTATTACTGCGATGACTGTCCAAAAATTATCGAAGACCATCCACGGAATTAATGAGAATTAATCTACAAACGTATTCAATAGATTAGTTGCTAAGATTATGATTATTAAGACTGAAAACCAATGATAGATTTCAAAGTACGATTTAAGAATATACCAGTACGATTTAAGATGGATGTTCTTAAATCGTACTTTTAAAAAGTTTTTTTAAATTGTTTATTTCACAGAAGTGTAGAAGAGTTATGTTATTTTTAGTTAAAATATTAATAGAACATTAGTCAAATAAAAACTACTTAAAGTAAAAAAATATATATCTTTATTCATTTCTAAAATATTTGCGGTTGTCCTTAAGGGGTACGAATAAGGCAAGTTTACCCTAGTTTATATAAAGGAAAGTCGGGGAGGGTCGCTAGTATTTTCTATTTTTTCTCGTGATAATTTACCAAAAAATCCCTTGATTATTATAACTTTATAAAGAACATTTATGTACTGTTGCTATTTTGAATTCACCAAAGCATTTGAATGCGGTCGACAATATAAAACATTTAAACCGTACGTAAGGCTCACTAACTCTCTAATCCACCGGACTTCTGGAAGACCGCGCTCAAACATACTTTAACGAGACCCGTGGCTCTTAGGGATCTTCAAATCTTAAGTGGAGTGGACTTTACAAGATTACCGATGATTTAATTAACTGCAATTAGAGTGCTTTTCAATCTTTCATTCAAGGAAATATAAACGTAAATCGATTAAAAATGTATTCACTTGGACCGTTCCAGATGTTTTATATCTTTTCCAAACATTATAATTTCAACTGAATTTCAATTATTCTTTCATTAAATAGGAACCAGTACTAATTGGGTTACATTAATTATACTTTACGACTTACTATAACAAGTTATTATGATAAAGACTGACACAGTGTGCTGTCGAGACGAGTACTTTGTAACGTACAGCCGAGAGGTAGGAGTTTTCCTTAATCAACTAAAATAATATAATGACAAAGTCTTCACAACCGTTCAGAAATATCCTTCCCATTATATATTTATATAATAGAATGGGAAGGATTTAAATAGAGTAGTAGCTTTTAGAACCCATTTTGTACTGCATTGAGAGGTCATAGTTAAACTCATTTTACATTTGTTGTTTTTATTTTCCACTAATTAATTCAAACTAATTTAATTAAGTAATTCCAGTAATTTCCAGCAACTTCGAATTTATTTTACAAAGGTAATATTACTGAATATAAGACATTGAATCATGTTTTCAAATGTTGTAGAAATTCTAATTTGTTAGACTCACTGAACAAGACTCCCTGAGAATTGTGATTTACACTTAGAAATCAAAAGTACTGTCCAATATCTAAAGTCAGAAACTTTACTTATTTTAGAGCACATTAAAAGAATCGTGGAAATTATTATAAGAATAACAAATTAGAACGAAACATAGATGTGTAATAAGAATTTTTTAAGTTATTAAAAAAGTCATGATAATAAACAAAATGTTGAGAAAGCATTAAAGTATGAGAAAGATAAAGTTATTGAGGAATAGTAAATTGCTAAAAGTCATCTGGTAGCTTGGGAAAAGGTAACAGTGATTCAGCAAAGAAATATTTTTGTATTGAAAATCAAAACATTCTGTAACAAACAAACTATCTGCCAGGGAGGCAGTAAAAAACGCATTTTTATATTTCACTCGAGCAATGTCGGAAGCGAAAAGCTAGCTCTAAACCTGACATTTTTTTTAAAACATAATAGACTATTATGTGGCGAGTACAAATTAACTTATTGGGTAAAGTGAAATCAATTATTGTGAATTTAATTCATATAAAATGAATTTCAATCATACTAATGGTTCGAGTAAGTAATTTAATATAACTGAGTCGGTATAGTAGCACCATTGTCCTAATACATTATTGGTGATGGAATGAAATGTCCGATGTTAAATTGCACACACGATATATTAATTAATTAAAGTGCTATATACTACTCATAGATGTTAATATAGAGTTCTAATTGCTTCAAGGCTCGCAGCGACATAGTACATTAGGATAGTTTGGTATTTTCAACTATAGTAGGTAGGTTTCAACTCTTTTTTTTTAGGTATTATATTAAATAGCTCTCGTATGAATCTGAAGGATATTCTTATTGACTGCAAAATAACCATGACGACTTCCATGACGCCCGGTTTTAATAAATCAGACCTGAATCAAATTACAAAAACCT
This sequence comes from Dircenna loreta, assembly GCA_963555665.1. NCBI lineage: Eukaryota > Metazoa > Arthropoda > Insecta > Lepidoptera > Nymphalidae > Dircenna > Dircenna loreta. The sequence continues at coordinate 1,863,157 of OY743098.1, forward strand.
TATCAAAATCACTATAGCTATTTTTCATTGCGTTGTTCATAAAATATAGTATATATGAAAATTTTCATTTGGTTGTATGTTTGTTTTTAAAAATTTTCATTTTTTCAAATAATTAAAACCCAGTGCTATATTTTATTTTTTGTTGTCTGTCGTCGCTTTAATCTATTCATTTGTATGACCGTAATAAATCTACTCAACGAACATTGTGAATAGCTTGTAACATTGTATATATGTTGTACAGCAGTGACTAGTCATTGCTTGGTTGTATAAAAGCTTTTGTACGACTCCGCGTTCGGATTTTTAAGTTTACTTAAAAGTTAGTGTTTCAGTTTTATAGGCTTTTACTTTATTAGTATGAAAGCATATTTTTATTTCTACAGCATCTCTCCAGATGTAAATATAACATAAGTTAGCTTATGTTGTAAATAACAATGGCAGTTGAAATATTAATGGTCAAAGAAAGAAATTCATTAAACTCTTCCAGTCTTGCTCGAAAATATTTTAAGTTTTAAAGTGCTTTGTCCAAAGTATAATAATATAATTAAAAATGCCTTAAAACCCCACTACTATTCCAGGCAAAAGACAAAGGGTTTATGAAATAGCGAGCTGCAGTTGGTATCTGAGATTTCTTTCGGAATTAATTCGAGATAAAGATTTTTTTTTTAGGTATTCAGATGATACCGTCAGCATTTATGAGACTTAATAGTCGTTTTGATAAGTTGATCTAAAACTAGTGTGGTGTCTTTTAATTTTAAAGATTATATAAAATATCAACGAGTTTTGTATAAAAAATTTGTTAGCTAATTCTTCTATAGATAATATAGAACGAAAACCATAGTTTAATATAGTCTATTTACATTCTTATCTAAAACATTTAAAATAAAACCATCCCATACCTTCCTCAGGGTGCCGCAAGAGCCGATTAGATGTAAAAAAATGAATCCCACCCTTCACCACTTATTTGAAGGGTGTGGAAATACTTTTGACATGAATCCTTAAGGAGTCAGACTTTTGGTCGGTGGTAAACACATTCTGTCAAATACTCTTGCAATATATCAGAAGAAAAAAGTGTGATGGGTTAGTAGCCCGCAGGCGACACGTAAGTTCAACGCAAAGGGATACTTTGAAAGGTTGGTGACAAGAATGAAGAAGGACGGGAACTGTCAAGAATATCGAAGGATATATGGATATAGTGAGAAATATTAATATGGATGAGATTGTAAACGCGGTGAACGCATGAAAAATGGAAAACCATTGTTCCTAGATGATAAGTACCTTCCACATGTCTACTTACTTGGAAAGGAGGGGTGTTTGTGGCTGACATTGTTTTTCAAAAAGTTGTTACAAGAGGAGGTGATCTCGCAGGAGTGGTATACTAATACACCAGTGTCTTTCTTAAAAAAGTAACTGAGATTTAAATAGCTGCAACCACTCAAAAGAGTTTTGCTTTGACTTTCGGTATCTTGGCTCAATAATTCAAGATGATGACAAAAATATAGAACGTTCTAAAACAGTAGATCCTGTGTGGATGGATACGTAGGGTAGATAAAATCGCGTTAAGTGACAATAATAATATTTGAAACTTCGTAGACTAAAATGAAAAAAATATAAAACAGTAATACAATCTGCCGTATTGTATGACTCAGAATTCGGGGTTGCGAAATGAATACATGAAAGAAAGAAATGACTTTGTAAGAACAAGTTTGAAAGCTGCATTTTTGATAGAAAAAAAATGTATTCGTTTGTCGGAGTAAGTAGAAGAGTCTTAGTAGTGGATGATGACAATTAAAATTAGATGATTGATTGGGAATGATTATTAGAAAGGAAGCTAACGATAGGATGGAGTGCATGAAAAAATATGTGGCAAAAAAGTAAGTCGACTGAGATGACTTATGATAGAAGAGCATGGGAAAAAAATACATTTTAATAGGAACATTTGAAAGATATTTGGGTTTAATGATTATATTTTTAAATTCATCCTACTATCTTTATTCTTAAGAAATAAAATACATAAATATTGTTGTATAATTATAGTTACTTTTATATGTTTTTCAGGATTATTTGAATATATTTTATTTAAAAAAAAAATTATCCGAATATAAAAATTGCTCTAGAAATGGTTTCATAAAATTACCAAAAACAAGTTGAACAACATTTTCAATGTTCTTGTTTACTGTTTCAGCCAAATTTTGACTTTGAAAAAATTTTTTTCATCTTGAACCATAATGTATTATGATTTTATTTTATAGGTTTACTGGATTACTTAATTTGTAATAAAAATGAATTGCTCTTTGTGTAATGTTCTTTGTTAATTGCTACGTATTGAATACAGTAGGATATTTTTAAAGAGACATATGTAAACATTATATCTACTAAAGACTGTTTTTTTTAAATCCGCCACTAAAAAAAAGCAAGCAAAGCAACTAACTAGGGATACTATGTACAATGTATTTCCGCGGCTACATTGACCCGCTTACATTATGTGAGTCTCATTATATTTTATGTCGTCTTGCGTGCTTCAGGGAGCCGTAATGTGCCGCTGAAAATACACAGGGCCGTATTAACTACGTACTACACATACCTGGAGTAATATTTATTTAGGTACACTTGCTTATTAAGACTATTCATTCTATAGAGTGCTGTTTATTACTATAAACACTAATTCATACTTTCCAGTAGCCTGGTCCAGTAGTTCCTGAGATTAGCGCGTTCAAACAAACAGACAAACTCTTCTGCTTTATATATTAGTATAGATGTATTTCAGAATACGAGTATAACCTGGTTTTTACTTCGGAGGACTTTTGCTACAAATAAATTTCAGTAACAACATTTTAAGAATGAATATTTGCGTCCCATTCATGCTTAAAATTTAGGAATTTACTTACTAAATTATTTATATTTTTAAAAATACCTTAAGTTTTCTTTCTTTGTTACAGGTTTTATTTCTTTTTGGTTTTTAGTGACATATTACTTATTATCTTAAACAAAGTTTTAAATACTTTAATATATTAACATGAAGCAATCTTGAAGGAACAACATCTTCACGTATTCACATTCAAGTGACTGAATCTCCTGAGAAGTTTGCTTTAACTATAAAACCCACGTTAAACTATACGTATGTTTCATCTAGAATTTTAATAGGGTTGGGAGCAAGCAGAGTGTAGAATTGTGGAATGTAAAGTTTCACATGCGCTGGGATGTAGACGAGAGACTCAAAGGACCTCGGATCACAAAGGTAAGAAATATTTTACTATTTAAGAATAAGCTTCGTGTACTTTAATTATTATTACAAGAAGATACTTTATACTTTCTTTAAAGACGAATTTAAATAAAAAAAAAACAACTAATTACACGAGCGTCTTAAAGATATTTACTTTTTGAGTTCTTTATAAGACAATTTGAACAAAAAAAGTAACAATTAAACGTGCATCTTGTTTTGATAAATCTGTTACAGTACTTGTATATTTGATAGAGGTCGATGAACGGCATTTGAGGTTTACTAGTGACTGTAGCAATTGTGAAAAAATCAACCATATTAGAAAAATACTTTTATTTCTCTCATAGGCTTTCAGTTCAAAAATATATACTTTTTATTTTCTATTACAATATAAACTAAAAGAATTATGAATCTTGAAAAAGTCTTCTACAAATATTTTGGCTTAGATGTTTTTAAAAGTTTTTTTTGGTGGTATTTTTTATTATAAATATTTTGCTGAGAGATGGTAAACAGCTGTTTTATATTTAAATACTTTTACTTATTTCAGATTTCTCCACAAAGTAAAAATACCAAACAAACTTTAAGGAGAGTATTTTAAACATATAACATATTTTTCTCTAACGATGTGTTTGTTTTTTTGATTTCTTAAATATATGAAATATATAACTGGAATCTCCTTAATTCATTTATCATACATTATAAGAGAAGTTGAATCCGAATTATCCACATGTAAATTATAAATACGACACAATACCTAATAATATAAACTAATGTATTTTGGAAGTAAGCAATATTTAAGAACTTAAAACTTATAAACAAAAATGTAATCCAGTATCCACTATTAGTTCTATTGAGTCTTATATTCTTCGTATCTCCGTATAGTTCTCATCAGATCATTCTGTCATTATTTAGTAGTTTAGCTGAGTTTCGTGTTTTCCAGACAAATAACAACGTTTCATTGATAAGAGGCAGTCCGCGTCGTCCAGTTGTCTGTCTTCAAGACACATCGTTTTAAAAGAGATTCAAATTTAGTTTTTATATAACTTGCAGCTGTTACGTGTTGTATCATTAATGTTGTTTCAATATGATTTAATAATTTGACTAAAGATTAAACAAATAAATAATAATGAACATTTTATAAATATATTTAAAGTATCTTACGCGTGTGTCACATTTATACATGATTAATATTAAATTTATTTTTTTCTTTTATGATAGATTTGAACCGCAATGGAACAAATAATATATTTACTCCCAATACGTTTCATCCATCTACATCTGACCTTTACAGTTGTACATTATATATTTTGACACACGTGCTCGAGTAAGCCAGATCAATAGTTTCTAAAAGCCGTTGATAAATGTGTAACTTTGTAAAAAACGTATTTTCGTTTTCAGACCGAAGCTTCATAATCGTCGTGACTTTTCAGCTTTGCAATATGAATTTGAGCATTTTTGTCTACAATTTTTTATTCTCTCACTGGAAATGTATTGCTTTGGGACAAAAGGCAGTCGTGTCACTGTTTTGTCAAGTCATTTAAATTCTGTGGTCGTCAGAGAGAGCAGTAGCAAGTATGACTTCCTTTGCTTCTATTGTTAACAAGTTTTGTTTGATATCAAATCATACTGAAGAGGGCTGAGCAGTCACTTGATATATTATTTGACATCTATATTTCTGGTATTTTGTAACATTTCACAAAATATAAGAAAATAATATAACTTATTAATTATATCAGATTGTATAAAATATAATTGAATCAAAAATTAATAATAATAAATGATCTGTAAGTATGCTGCACTCTCACTGCAAATTAATTAATTGATTGAGGCAGTCATATTTTATTTTTTAAATTGACACTATTATGGATGATGGATGGATTATGTTTAAATTACACTGGTCAACAAAAAAAATTTTTTTTTTGCCGTTGAATGTACGTGCTATTTTTTTATAACTTAATATGAGATCACTAAAAAAATGTGTGTCCAAAAAAAAGAAACACCCAGATTCTTCGGAAAATATAATTATTAAATTATTTGTTTTAAAAATATTATTCTGAGTATGTTTTTGTTCTCTTTGCTTGTCTCTTATTACTATAGTTGTAAGAGACAAGCAAAGAAATCATCCTTCATATGACGGATGATCTCGTTTTGATGTAGAACAAAAATCTGCAAGCATTCTCGGTGATCATTTTCCTTGGTATCTTTTTTCCATTGTCATGATGTCCTGATGGAATCTTTCTCCTTGCTCGTCGCTTACCGCACCTAAATTTTCTGAAAAAAAACGAGGTAGGAATGAATTTTCAAAGACATATTACATCCTAAGACTTTATAATCATGAAATAACTTAGAACTATCTCCTTATAGTAGAACTTCGTGTTTTCCAAAAACTTTTTGGTTACTTCAACGAAAGAAAGTCATGCATTTGTTTCCTTTGTGTTTAATTTAAAAATTAAATTCGTATCCTTCATGACCTTTCTTATATTCGCTATATATGTCACTGGCATTGTTAAAGCTATTTCAATGGAATACAACTTCAGTTCCAGGTTTACATTTTTGTTAAACATCAAGATTATATATTATTAGAAATAAAAAAATCAATAACTTTTATGTGAACGAACAAATTCAGAATTTCATTTCAATACAACATTTAAAGGAAATATTTGATTTGTGATTTTATATACTTTATGTATTTTATCTATAAGAAATATGATATTACAGTCTTATTATATGTAGTTAATCATTTTATTCAGTGCCTTGTATCTTATATATCTTATATTTCATATATTTGTTTCACGGCCGTGTTTACTTATAATAATTTATATTTATAACTAATTATTTATATAATTAATCTAAAATTGAAATCACATTTATTCTTTTTATCAAAACCTTCTCACTCTTTGTAGAATTATAAGATGACAACAATATTAAACGATGAATACTGTACAGTATTGTATAAATATTGAGGGTCAGAATTAATTTGGAAAACATATTACAATTCTTAAATATATTTCATGTATTAAAATTATTTCAAAAATATATTATAATCAAATTATTTGTATAAATAAACGCGTAAATATCAGTTCACCAAAATAATTTACAAGATGTAACACACGGTCAGTTTCCAAAACGAATTAATAAATGTTGTAAAGGTCGCTTAACTGACATTTACTAGCTTATTACCCTATTTAAAAATACTCTTATCGTAAAAGTATAAACACATATAAATTCAGCTGTATAATAAACCGAACACCATCGGCAATGCAAAATGTGTTTGAAACAAAAGTTATAACTTTAATTTTACTGCGGAGTCAAGTTTCGATTTTATTTTTAAATGTACATGAAAGTCAGTCGTGAATATAACTCTTATGAGATGTGGTCCAGAGGCTGCCTCATATAATATACACTTTCACATATCATACATGTTTACAAGATAAGTTTTACAATTTAACTTCCAAGTGTATAAAGAATAGCTCGTGACTGGTAGAATGCACCGTATCGTGAATTGTTTAGGCAGTTGTTTATATAGACTGTAGTTTATATTGGAGTTTTGTGAGAAATTTGTCTACCTAAAGAAATTTATTATATTTTCACTTCTGAAATAAATAGTCATCCAGTATATAAGATATAATTTTTGTATATATACAACTCAAAAGGCTGTGATTTATGACTGGCTGAAACAAAGAGCTCCATTCACTTCATACTTTATTTTGGTCTTAAAATATTATAAAGTGATATTAAAGTTTTATTAAAAAAGCGCATTCCGTTTCATTGAGTTACGTTATATCTCTCGTATTAAGTTTCTGTGAGTAACTAGATGATAAGTTTTTAAACTTGTGTATGAAGGAGTCTGCTTCGCTCATATTCATGTTCGGCTTCAGAGAGTATTTTGCATGTCTCTTATTCGTATTTAATAAACAAATAAATAATGAATTTGTTTTTAAAATCTTCTACAAAGTAATTTATATGAATTATATCCACCCACGTGTTGCATTTTTTATTATTAATTCATATATAACTTATTATACTTTCTCAGAATAGCCGACACTTACTCTGAAACCGACACAAGTGACACATAATATTTAGTTCGTATTTATTTCAATTAATTAGTATTTCACTAAACAATAGTAGGAAATCAAATAAAATAACCCTTTGTGTAATTGTCCTGATCCAATCGATGTATTTTTTATTGATTAGAATTAGTTAACTTTTACAAAAATTTTGAACAAATAAAACAATTCTTTATCCAAAACGCTTTTCAGCGGTTGAATAGTTTTTGTGTTACGAGAAATATATAGATATAGAAGTCATAAACATATATCTGTAGTTTAAATGTTAAGGTTTATTATAACTATAGATTTCACAGAATGTTCAAAAAACACTTCAAAAAATGATAAAACAACTAACCAAACCTTTTACTACGTAATACTTTTACGAAATCCAAATAAAATATCGTTGACATAACATTGTTTTATTTTGTCGAATAAATCAGGAGATAGCGTTATTATAATAATTGTCGTCATATATTACTTGATTAACAAACAATTCATGATACGATGAAAGAAGACATTGTATTATTTGTATTAAAACTTGTATTACAGATATGTCGTCTTGTTTAACTACAGTTGGTAGTGAGCCTTGACAATGGTTTATTGTGTGTACTACAAGTAATTAGGAGCTTACACTTATTTCATTTGTAAACATAATTAGGAATTAATTGAAGAAGAAACGACTTTAGATATTATTTATTTTTTGCAAAGGGATATTTGCTTCCAGTAAATTAGTTAAATGCTTCAGTCAACTCTAACCTCTGCTCTTCATAATACAATAAGTGGTCATGTTAGAGTCACCACGCGGTCGCTCTACGTAGTCGTCGCGGGCTCGTGCGTCGCAATATGAATCTGTGCTCTTTTGTTCACCATTTTTAATTCTTCCGGTGAAAGGTATTGTTCTCGTAACAAAAGTCTGTGGTGTCATTGTTGTTGGGCAAAGTTCATTTAAATTCCGTACCCGTGAGAGGAACAGTAGCAAATATGAATTCCTTTAGTCCTATTGTTAAAGTGGTCTTGCTCGGATTAAAGCTTTTCAGAGTTAGATTGTGCCCCGGAATCTACGGATGCGCTGTAAGATTCTAGTTCAGTTAATATGTATACTTACTGTATGAGAGAAAATAGGTATGATATGATGTATGAATTATGTTGGGACCAATTTGTAGTTTAAATCTTATATTGTGTTTTGAAATTTGTTCCATTATAATAGACTAAATTTAGCATTTGATAATAATTTCAACCTGATACTTCATCGCTTTCCTAAAAAAAAGGAACTTGACAGAAAGATTGATGCGGAAACCGAAAAGGATTAAGATGGAATTGAATTCTCAGTTTTATAACTTCAAGTCCATTTTATGTTTGTTTTAAAAATGGCGCGTACAAGAAGGTTAGTTTTGAAATATCTGGAAACAATCTTTAAAGTGCGATTTCATTATGAATGTAAAATAAGTTTTTTTTTTAAAGTGAAGCACACATTTAAAAAACAATCAAATGAAATGCTCCGTAATAAAAACAGATATGGGTCGGCTTTTATTTATTTTTTTGTAATTAAAAAGTCCGGTTCCCACACTTGTAGGTTAGCACACATAAAGTTTAAATTAGTTTTTTGTTTTAGTTCATAGAAAATATACTACAATTTAATAATGTAAAAGAAAACATATAAATTGTTGAATCAAATTTGGAATATAAAATATAATGTTAGTATATACATTCAAAATCTTTAACCCTAGTAATTGTTAAAGAATATTTTTCAACTCTATTCAATCTCTATCTTAATATTTATAAATTACTTGTAACAGCGTTTGTCCGCGATGGACTCCTAAACTACTTAACCGATTTTAATGAAATTTGTTTGGTCCAACTTAAAAGATAGGCTATGCTTTATCTCAATTTATGTATTTATTTTATTGTTAATTATTTATTTATTATCTGACAGTTACAATTATCTGTTAGTTCCATACGATTCTTACAAATAGCGGTATTAGGGTATTTGTTGACTGGATTGAGTAAGCATCCAGTATATGGCGCTTTGTTTAAGTTCAAACGTTTTATATAAGCTAAAATTCACCACAACCACGTGTTGCTAAGGCTAAAGTATATGTTAAATTTATATAGTAGTAAAAGCAATAATATGAAATTCAATATAAATATATTATACTTTTTATTCTATTCATTAACATCAGAAAAATATATAGTTGATATGAAAGTAAACAATGAACTTATTCATTAAGAATTTATAATATAATTGAATATAAACTTTAACTATGAGAAATATCATATTTTGATCTTATTCTTTTCATATAGTGAGATAAAGTCTGTTTGTTTGTGAGTTTATACTTTATAAGTTAATGTGCAGGAAATCTTCAAATTAATTTATCCGCATCTAATAATCCTTAACAAATATTAAGAAATGCCTTTTAGGGTGAATCTAGGTTCTATTATTTTATGCCCTTGAAATAATAGTAGAGCTCTTCGTGGAGAGTAATTTTGGAAATAAAGTTGACCAAAAACAGCTCCAGCAAAGGAGTTTTTACGGGCCATGTTTTTTAAAGTCATCGCGGACGGAGTCACGGGCAACAGCTAGTATATATAGGAGATCCACTCTTTGAACTAGCTCATCAACTCATCACGATTTTTCTGGATCTATAAGGCCGATTGACTTGAAATTTAGTTAGAATATTCCTCACGTGGTATAGAGGTCAACTAAGAACGGTTTTTATGAAATTCCGCCCACAAAGCGGCTTGCGAGGCTTGCTTGTAACAATTAAAAATTCACACTCTTACTATATGTAGGCATCTTCATTAAACCAGGTAGAGATCAGATAAGAACGAATTTTAAGAAATTCAACCTCGAAAGGGGATTGCGGTGTAACAATGAAAGTTCGATTTTTTTATCTATCGCTCCATAGACTTGAAATTTAGAGCCAATATTTTTTATGCAATGTAGAGGTCAGATCAAAACGGATTTTAGGAAACTCCGCTCGCGAAGGGGTTTGCGGGGGTGTAATAATGAAAAATTCTAGAGATTGGATAAAGAAGTTTCTTATATATATATATATATTGATTAATACTGCTATTATGTTAAATAATTACAATATTGTTTTGAAAAATTAGAAAATTAGTTTCAGTGGATTTCACGATAAGTACTTATGAAAAAAAATACAATTGACTTGTATTTATATTTACCCGGCTGTATTCACGCAGAAATTAAATCGAAATGTACCCGACTAGTTTCGAACCCATTCGGGGTTTAATCATGAGCTCTGAGCGTGGCGGTCTCGCGGCGCGAACTGCGCGCCGCAGCTCTCTGGGCCCGACGCGAAAGTGGTGGCAGCGTTCGAAACTAGTCGGGCACATTCCGATTTAATTTCTACGTGAATACAGCCGGGTAAATATAAATATAATAGTCATGGTTCACGAAAGTTTAAATATAACAATTAACTTGGTTTAGTAAAATGTATATTTATGAAAACATATATATGTTTTTAAATTGTTAATGAATAGGGCATATTATACTAATTTTAATATACGCAAAGTATAGAACTATACATACATTCCATGTTTTATAATATCAAATCGTATACTTCATTTAATATAAACATTTATAAGGATTATCAAGCCCTACTAAATAAACAGTAGAAATAAAGAGCACGTCGGCTCAGTGTGTCGCCACCGCACAGACCTCTATTTGTCATTTTATTAGTCACGGGCACCGCAATATTCTGCAAATAACTCAGTAGCCGGTGCGACGAGATTGCTTCCGAGTTTACGGCCTCCATCAAGACCAAGGACCGAGAAAAAGTTGTAAATTTTCCGACAAATCGCGCATTTATACAAACTCCACTGACCTGCTCCATTCGTTTAACCTCTGTCTGTAATTCGACCAGAGTTCGACCCAGCCGAAATTGGACTCACCTGCCAGCTTCGTACATTAAGTCGTTACTATAATAAATTCCTACCCTTGTTTTGTTGGTAAAAGTTTTTTTATGATAATATATGATACAATAATATAAAATATTTCAATAATATCAAATATACAGAGAGTTATTTACGAAATCATTTCTGATACTATATTACTTGTATTTAATTTTAATATGCTTAAATTATGCATAGGTTGCTTTTACTTTTCATTTCCGAGTGATTAATGTGTGTGTGTTGGTTCATTACCTCGTAACACCTGAAGTAGATTGATGAATAAACAAACAACCGTGTTTTGATCCAGTCTATATTTAGTTTTTATTTTTATTTTACATTAAATAATACTATAGCCTGTTCATATAACATGACTCAAATAAATCATATTTTTTTATCCCACCGATTAGACCTTTATTGAGGGTTAAATAATCGGTAAGCAGTTATATATGGTCATATTACATTACATATGTATTAAGCTTACATTTTTTTAATTTATATTTTTATTATTTGAATCTGGCAACAGTGGTTCAACAGTAGCTCGAGCTGGAGGCTGTCTCGACTGGGTTTGTTAGAAACTATCACATAAGATAGGGTAAAAATGTTTATTATAGCTTTCGTACGTTGAATAAGAAAGCCTAAATCCCCTCTGTCTCTTCCTTCATCCCTCTTCAATTCTCAAGGATGGCACCGAGATTGCATTTTTATTTGTTTCTTAATGAGCGGAACCATCGCTTAAAATCAGTGTCTGCTCGTTTATCAATATATCTTTTAAAAAAGAAATATAATCTTATTCGTTATTATTCATCTTATCGTTTCTTTATATATAAAAATATATGTGCAATTACATTTTGTAATTAGAATTAAAGATAAATTTTATGTATGGATTATCCTCCAAACATTTTTTTTAATTTAAAAAAAAAAATCAAACGTCATATATACCAAAATACATACTTAATAATAGAATGTTATTAAATAAGTTGCTGAAAGTCGTGACTCGTATCTAGTTCAGCGACTGCTGGATTGCGGAAAGTTAAACATAAAGATATCATTTCACTGTAATTTAACAACTCAGTGGATAAATTACTTTTACTATTTAAAGCAATTTACCGCTCAACTTCGAAATAAACATATGACGATAAGAACCTTTTTTACTTTCTACCAGGATATATTCAAATTATAATTCAATCTTTTCATCTTTTTTTAAATACCAGATATGAAATTAGATTTACAGGCTTAAGGTTAGATAAGATAAGATAAGATAAGATATAATCTTTATTGCACACACAAAAAGAAGACAATTTACAAAGCAGTGAAATAAAAAAAAAGGTTATTTATTTGATCTAATAGTAATAAGCGTTGTAATAGATCAGGGGAATCAATACGGTCATGACTAAGCTTGTGGAAAAATATTAAATTCTGTATTTTTCTCTATTTATGCAGAAGTAACGTCCTATAAAAATTAAGTTGCTGCTCGTAAAATATTTGTTGTCTTCACAGGCTATATGCTAAAAGAACCTTTTCTGAACACATTCAATCCTATTTTCCTAAACCTGATAACCAAGGCTTCAGACTACACTACAATAATCGAGGATGGTTCTAACGAATAACACAGTAAACCTTAAGATCATCAGCAAAGAATTTTTGATTATATTTTAAATTTAAACAGAGATCGTTCACAAATATTAAAAAAAAACAAGGAGCCGAAATGTAAACCCTGAGGAACCCTGAATTTACTGTGAATGGCGGTGATTTGTAGCCGCAAATTTTATGTAATTAAAGTATAATATAATTAAAAAAAAATCAGTAAGTAAGATCCAACCTATCTAAGTAAAAAACCATGTAATCCCAGGTACTCCAATTTTTTAAGTATTAAGTTATGTTTAACTACATCAAACGCCTTCCTGAAGTCTGTATGTCAGCGTGAACCTCTTTTTTATCGGTTACGGTTTATAAAATATATGATACAAAGGACACAAGATTTGAGGCAGTTGATCTACGGGCTAAAAAGCCATGTTGGTCTTGATTTATATATTTATAGACGTGGCGTTATGAATGTTTATGTACTATTAGCTCAAGTATTATAGTCACTTGGATAATAAAGAAAACGACCGGGAAGTTGAAACGTCATTTATATCCTCACCCTTCCATTTTGATGGAAATATCCGAGACTCAATGGACTTGTTATAAATTTGAGCTAATGATTTGTACAGAAACTTTGCGCATTTTTTTTAAACTAACGGAAGCAAATCATCAGGGCCACAAGATTGATTTGTACTTCATGAACGTAAAAATTTTAAGACATCTTCATCATCCATGAATAGTTTTCCGATTTATAAATTCTCGTAAACAGAGTGCAATTTGAGCGAAACAACATTTCTGTGAGATTAAATTCGTAATACCGGTCCTGTACCGCTCGGTCCGTATTCATTGTGGTTAATATTCCAAATACAGGGTATTGAAGTTTATATTCGAAACGTCCTATTCCTACCCCTACCTCTACAACATACTCTAAGAGTCTTTAATACTGTTGTAAAATATATTTTACGGTTAATTTGAAATATAATTATCATTAAATGTAACCATTATGCTACATTTAATCATTTATCTTATAAATTAATATATTCCATAGTCACGTACATTTTTGACAAAATTTACTCAGTTGACAAAATTTACTCAGTTGACAAAAATTACTCTGTTTGCGGTTACTTGTTAAGATTCCTGATTATGATATTTCTAAAATACAAGTTTTTAATTTTAATTTAATTTATAATGTCTTTAACCCTATATCTACCTGTGGTCTTATGTATTGTACAAAACAGATGTATTTTTGTAAGCTAGCTGGAATTTCCGAAATAAACTTTAAAAATGTCAAACTATTCAGACAACGTACGTACGGCTGGTTCAGACTAGACTTCTCTACAATTTGTGAGTGAACATCTGAGCAGCGCTGCTGGAAAACAAGTTTTCTAATCTAACTTTATACTGTGTGGAGATGAATTGTCTGATACCGATTACTTATTCTTATTACGTTTGAATGAAACACTTAAAAAAAAAACATTATTTATTATATTAAATATATTTCGAATATCTATTTAAGAGCAATTCTCTGTAATACATAATTCTGATAATATGAGTATAGAGATTATCAAAGAAGTCGATGGTGAATTATACCTTTGATGCTTCTAAGGTTAGTAATTTTAATTTAATTTGAAATATAAACAGTCACCGGAGAGTCCCACGGCCTCGCTCTCGTATCGTTTCCGTTCCGGATTCCGTTAACTTATGTAAAGCTTCAAGAATTTGTAATAAAAAGTTTCAAATTAATGTTATCCTGCCATTGTAGACACAAAGCGGTATGTTTCAAAATAAAACCTTTACTGTGTCATCATACTGTGTGGATGTTAAAAAGTTTAGACTGCGTTTGTCGTTTGAGCGTCTGTTTGAAGTTTTTAATTTATTCACAACATTTGTAAGTTAATTAAGTAAATCATAATGTTGCTGTATATCGTTTTCAGTCAAATATATTAAATGCGTACTATATATTGTGAGGAACTGAAAAAATATCAGAAAATATATTAAAGAATTTATTTGTTTTTTATTATGTGGGATGTTATGTAAAATAAAAGGAGGAATGGTTCATTGAAGATGAAAAGTGTTACCGTGTAGCATTTTAAGAGCAAATTTATTAAGAGTACAACTTTTAATTTTATTAAATTTTCCCCGCTCTTTGGCAGACGTCGTAAATTAGGCTAAAGCTTTCGTGTAAAAGTTTCAATTACTCTCCAATGCTATATTTGCAGCGCCATTTTCAATTGAGCATGGACATACTTTATATTTCCCTACGCTGGAATAAAGTGGACATGTCATTTTAATATCTGTATATTTTAATTATAGTAATATTATTTGGAGAATGAAGGAATCAGACAATAATATTTAATTCATTGGTCGTATCAGTAATGTCAGTCGTACAGTTTCAGCTTTTTTGTTACATCAACCTCGAAGAACCCTTCTTTAAATCACACTTCATATTTGTAAACTGACTATCAAGTATATTAATGACAAGATGCAGTTTAATTTATTTTGGGTAATAAAAAGAAATAACTATTCTTCAACTAAAGAAAAAGACTTATATAAATTAGTGTAATCGGTCCGCTTCTTTGTCTACGGAGAGAAACTGCTTTTAAATGATTTTTATATAGATTGTTTGTTGGTTTATTTTCCAGGTTTATTTGTAAGTAAAGTAAAGAAAAAATAAGTACGATATGTATTTGAAAAACGAGGCAAAGCATTTCGTACGGATAGGTGGAATATCCACAACGATAGGATGGATGCTCGCCGTGCGCCAGAACGCCCGGTAATGGAATAAGGATAGGGAAATCAGATCATGTAATTCCAACGCACACTCACCGAAATTTATCCTGTAGAAAACTGAGAGGCTCGCAAATTCACGCCTGTGTTCGAGGCAATGGAGTCTCGTGTCAACCAGTTCAAGGACGTCAATTAGTCTATTAACTCGCCTCTGAAGTAATTCCAGAGTTGCAAGATGACATTTTGCGGCCCCAGCCATTATACTCCGGAGTACTCCACACGGAGTACTCCACACGCGACCCGATCTGTCCTTTATATAGTGTTAGCAATAGTCCCAGTTTTGAGTACTGAAGTCGGTCACTATATTCCAAAGATACATTCTATAAAGCACTCGGCAGGTATCTTTCCACAAGTGTGCTATCTTCTGCATACCCATAGATACCGGGTTTAAGTAGGTCGTTAATGTGCAGCAGGAAGAGAGTTGCAGAAAGAACAGAACCCTGAGGAACTCCGGCATTTATTGTTAAGAGCTTCAAATAGATTCGCTTTCTGTTTTGCTGCGTGAGCCCACACCTTTTGTCTCGTGAGCCGACTCGATCTCTTTGGCTCATTCATGGATGACTTATCCACTACTTGGGCCGCCAACTATCAGCGGTCGGCTAGCGGAAAGCCGTTTCTTTAGATCCCGCTACCCTTCACGACTAGACGCCCGACACAACTTACACCAATACACCACCAACCCGGCTGGCCAAAGTAAAACAACTGTTCAGACCCATTTTCCATGTACGGCTTCATCGTACAATGTGCCAGAATACGACTAGGTCGTTTTGCGGCACGACTGTTGGCCATGGGTGGTAACCTTACCGACTGGATGTTATAGCCTACCACCGAGAGAACGAGAAGTTATAGTTCAAAACATTTTATTGCTTTCCTTAGAAAATAAGATAGATTTTCTAAGTATGTATTTATTACCCCTTGTGCGGGCCGGAATATTCACCTACCAAACAATATTTTACAAAATTCCATACAGTTGTTTCCGAACAAACGAAAATATATACAGATAAAGAGACTTTTATGAAACTAGTTTTAGATACGTACGTTTCTTTACTGAAAATATTTAAAATCAATATTTAGATTTGTTACTACTTAATTACATATTCACAATAACAATGTTGTTTTTACATATATTTTTACCAGCGACGCGTATTATTTTAATGTTAAATATCCAAAGCCTTTTTCAAGACGTAATAATAACGTGGACGGTGAAATTAATTTAAGGAATGTTTTTGTATGAAAATTGTAAATCGGGCGATCCCTTTTTATTATTTTATATCCAAGCACAAATAGAAGACTTGAATAAATAAAACTTTATTCACATAATTATTATTACAGACCATTTTCATCATTTCTTTCATAATGGCGGGTTGCGAGGGCAAAGCAATTTTGTCAGGAGCCTACTGAAATTTGAAAAAGAAAATTACACAATTTGCTAATAGCTTCGGTACGAATTATTTTCTCGACTTAGTTTTTATTACAACGCGGAATGGTCTGTAATGATGTCGGCTAAATTAATATCTTGTTTTAATTTTTCATTAATAAATGAAATTAATTCTTGTAATTATAATATGGCCTGAGCGCGATCTCCCTGAATTACTACAAGACAATTTATAATAGCTTTTCTTATCTTATTTATTTAAATATGATCTTACCTTGGTTAATTAGTATATTGGTATAGTAATAAGCAAAATTTAATTTAAATAATAAACCTTTTTTGCTGACATTAAAGCGTTATATCATTAGAGCGTCGCTTTTGTCTTAATTTTTTTGATAGACAATACCCATATTGTTTTAATTTTGAATTGAAATATGAAATTCAATTGTTTTCTGAACATAATACTGGTTCATATTTTCGTCAGTTATTTATTATCAAAAGCTACGAGACGGATTACAGTAATACAAATAGCACAAACAAAGATTAGTGAAGTACTTTACAATTTGTGAAAGGAAATGGTTTATTTCCTTGCTCGTTAGTATGGTTGACTTTCTTTTAAATCAAGAGATAAAAAATAACTGACATAAGAAAATAATTATAATATTTTTACAAGTAGTACTTTTTGACTAAATGCCACCACTTATACTTTCGAAAGCACAAATATTTTTCTTCGAAATGTCATTTGTCCGTCCTTTAATTACAATAATATGACTTAATGACAGTTTTGTTATTACGATGCAGCTTGCTGTTGCCTGTTTAAGATTTTTTACTTTTCAATGGTGATAAGAAGGTTCTAGCAGTTTAGTCGTGTCTATGAGATGCAAATGTACAGTAACTTGAGTAAGAGTTTAGACGTTAAGAAACGTTGATAGTTCAACGAAAAGTCAACGAAAAGTTGACGAGTTCTTGGATGTTATTTGTTTGTGATTAGGTTCCTTCCAATAATTTAAGCAATTACTCTAAAATTATCAACATTTCACGTATAAACTCGTACTGGGGATACTGAATCTATAGTTAAATGGCAAGAATTCGTGTTTTTTTTTTCTTAAACGATATTAAAGTGTTATCTTTTGTCAAATCCATACATAAATCATTATATTCGATTAGTGTCAATGTTGTCTAGGCCTGTAATGAATGCCTTTATTTTTTTTAGTGTAATAAATATTTTTATTTATATATATTATATTTAAGTTAAAAAGTATCTACCCTACGGTACTGAGTTCTAGGATATTAAATTTACAAATACCCTTTCTGATTATTCGCCATTGTTAAAAATTTAAATTCTCTTTGAGTAATTTTTTATTCCTTTTTCATATTTATTTAAAATGCCTGCCAAAAAAATCGTTTTGAATTAACTGTTGAATCATATTCTTTTTATGTTATGTAAAATAAAAGGAGGAATGGTTCATTGAAGATGAAAAGTGTTACCGTGTAGCATTTTAAGAGCAAATTTATTAAGAGTACAACTTTTAATTTTATTAAATTTTCCCCGCTCTTTGGCAGACGTCGTAAATTAGGCTAAAGCTTTCGTGTAAAAGTTTCAATTACTCTCCAATGCTATATTTGCAGCGCCATTTTCAATTGAGCATGGACATACTTTATATTTCCCTACGCTGGAATAAAGTGGACATGTCATTTTAATATCTGTATATTTTAATTATAGTAATATTATTTGGAGAATGAAGGAATCAGACAATAATATTTAATTCATTGGTCGTATCAGTAATGTCAGTCGTACAGTTTCAGCTTTTTTGTTACATCAACCTCGAAGAACCCTTCTTTAAATCACACTTCATATTTGTAAACTGACTATCAAGTATATTAATGACAAGATGCAGTTTAATTTATTTTGGGTAATAAAAAGAAATAACTTTTCTTCAACTAAAGAAAAAGACTTATATAAATTAGTGTAATTGGTCCGTTTCTTTGTCTACGGAGAGAAACTGCTTTTAAATGATTTTTATATAGATTGTTTGTTGGTTTATTTTCCAGGTTTATTAGTAAGTAAAGTAAAGAAAAAATAAGTACGATATGTATTTGAAAAACGAGGCAAAGCATTTCGTACGGATAGGTGGAATATCCACAACGATAGGATGGATGCTCGCCGTGCGCCAGAACGCCCGGTAATGGAAGAAGGATAGGGAAATCAGATCATGTAATTCCAACGCACACTCACCGAAATTTATCCTGTAGAAAACTGAGAGGCTCGCAAATTCACGCCTGTGTTCGAGGCAATGGAGTCTTGTGTCAACCAGTTCAGGGACGTCAATTAGTCTATTAACTCGCCTCTGAAGTAATTCCAGAGTTGCAAGATGACATTTGGCAGCCCCAGCCATTATACTCCACACGGAGTACTCCACACGCGACCCGATCTGTCCTTTATATAGTGTTAGCAATAGTCCCAGTTTTGAGTACTGAAGTCGGTCACTATATTCCAAAGATACATTCTATAAAGCACTCGGCAGGTATCTTTCCACAAGTGTGCTATCTTCTGCATACCCATAGATACCGGGTTTAAGTAGGTCGTTAATGTGCAGCAGGAAGAGAGTTGCAGAAAGAACAGAACCCTGAGGAACTCCGGCATTTATTGTTAAGAGCTTCAAATAGATTCGCTTTCTGTTTTGCTGCGTGAGCCCACACCTTTTGTCTCGTGAGCCGACTCGATCTCTTTGGCTCATTCATGGATGACTTATCCACTACTTGGGCCGCCAACTATCAGCGGTCGGCTAGCGGAAAGCCGTTTCTTTAGATCCCGCTACCCTTCACGACTAGACGCCCGACACAACAGACACCAATACACCACCAACCCGGCTGGCCAAAGTAAAACAACTGTTCAGATCCATTTTCCATGTACGGCTTCATCGTACAATGTGCCGGAATACGACTAGGTCGCCTTGCGGCATGACTGTTGTCTATGGGTGGTAACCTTGCCGACTGGATGTTATAGCCTAACACCGAGAGGAGGAGGAGTTATAGTTCTAAACATTTTATTGCTTTCCTTAGAAAATAAGATAGATTTTCTAAGTATGTAAAGTAAATTACCCCTTGTGTGGGCCGGAATATTCACCTACCAAACAATATTTTACCAAATTCCATACATTTGTTTCCGAACAAACGAAAATATATACAGATAAAGATACTTTTATGAAACTAGTTTTAGATACGTACGTTTCTTTACCGAAAATATTTAAAATCAATATTTAGCTTTGTTACTACTTAATTACATATTCACAATAACAATGTTGTTTTTACATATATTTTTATCAGCGACGCGTATTATTTTAATGTTAAATATCCGAAGCCTTTTTCAAGACGTAATAATAACGTGGACGGTGAAATTAATTTAAGGAATGTTTTTGTATGAAAATTGTAAATCGGGCGATCCCTTTTTATTATTTCATATCCAAGCACAAATAGAAGACTTGAATAAATAAAACTTTATTCACATAATTATTATTGCAGACCATTTTCATCATTTCTTTCATAATGGCGGGTTGCGAGGGTAAAGCAATTTTGTCAGGAGCCTACTGAAATTTGAAAAAGAAAATTACACAATTTGCTAATAGCTTCGGTACGAATTATTTACTCGACTTAGTTTTTATTACAACGCGGAATAGTCTGTAATGATGTCGGCTAAATTAATATATTGTTTAAATTTTTCATTAATAAATGAAATTAATTCTTGTAATTATAATATGGCCTGAGCGCGATCTCCCTGAATTACTACAAGACAATTTATAATAGCTTTTCTTATCTTATTTATTTAAATATGATCTTACCTTGGGTAATTAGTATATTGGGTAGTAATAAGCAAAATTTAATTTAAATAATAAACATTTTTTGCTGACATTAAAGCGTTATATCAATAGAGCGTCTCTTTTGTCTTAATTTTTTTGATAGACAATACCCATATTGTTTTAATTTTGAATTGAAATATGAAATTCAATTGTTTTCTGAACATAATACTGGTTCATATTTTCGTCAGTTATTTATTATCAAAAGCTACGAGACGGATTACAGTAATACAAATAGCACATACAAAGATTAGTGAAGTACTTTACAATTTGTGAAAGGAAATGGTTTATTTCCTTGCTCGTTAGCTATGGTTGACTTCCTTTTAAATCAACAGATAAAAAATAACTGACATAGGAAAATAATTATAATATTTTTACAAGTAGTACTTTTTGACTAAAGGCCACCACTTATACTTTCGAAAGCACAAATATTTTTCTTCGAAATATCATTTGTCCGTCCTTTAATTACAATAATATAACTTAATGACAGTTTTGTTATTACGATGCAGCTTGCTGTTGCCTGTTTAAGATTTTTTACCTTTCAATGGTGATAAGAAGGTTCTAGCAGTTTAGTCGTGTCTATGAGATGCAAATGTACAGTAACTTGAGTAGGAGTTTAGACGTTAAGAAACGTTGATAGTTCAACGAAAAGTCAACGAAAAGATGACGAGTTCTTGGATGTTATTTGTTTGTGATTAGGTTCCTTCCAATAATTTAAGCAATTACTCTAAAATTATCAACATTTCACGTATAAACTCGTACTGGGGATACTGAGTCTATAGTTAAATGACAAGAATTCGTGTTTTTTTTTTCTTAAACGATATTAAAGTGTTATCTTTTGTCAAATCCATACATAAATCATTATATTCGATTAGTGTCAATGTTGTCTAGGCCTGTAATGAATGCCTTTATTTTTTTTAGTGTAATAAATATTTTTATTTATATATATTATATTTAAGTTAAAAAGTATCTACCCTACGGTACTGAGTTCTAGGATATTAAATTTACAAATACCCTTTCTGACTATTCGCCATTGTTAAAAATTTAAATTCTCTTTGAGTAATTTTTTATTCCTTTTTCATATTTATTTAAAATGCCTGCCAAAAAAATCGTTTTGAATTAACTGTTTATTTATTTTTATTTTTATTTTATTTATTTATTTACGAAATGTTCCATATAAATAATCCTGAATAAAACCGTCACACAAAATGGGCCACAGAAGTGGGGGGGAAAGAGATTTATCCTCTATATAAATGTTAGTCTCAATTCTTGAGTGAATGACTTACACTCTAAATATGTACCGCTGTTTACTGAAAAGTCAATTTAATTAAATAAATTAGGAAGACGCTAAGGTAGCACTGATCTGTTACTGTGAAACAAAATGTAGACTGCTTTTACGTTTATTACGATGATTACGTTATAAGAATGTTAACGTGTTACTTGAAAATTAAGTCTCAGGCTATGTCATATATTGCTGTATATATTTGTTAAAAATAATAAATCAATATAGTTAGAAATTATAATTAACAGTTTGAATAGAACAATACTAAACTTATATAAAGCTTTTTAGAAATCTTAGCATCTCATAAATAAAATAATGCTGATATAAATAAATTACTTCGTTATTAAATTTTTTTTTTATATTTTAATCATACGTTTTTATATTTGTTCCAGAATGACTTTAACGAAAAAACATTTTTTTTCCATAAGATTGTCGAGACCAAGAAGAAATATCGAATTTGTTAACAATTATTTCTTATGTCCTATTTATCGCCACAGTTGTGTGAATTTCGCTAAAAATTAAAATTTTCCTTTAATTCCTTTAGATAACACGATAGAGTTTACAATTAAACTCTAAATACTATTTATATGCTATTTATCAGTTAGTCCGTACCTGGATAATACACAAATAAAATTATAGAAGCAAATTGAATAATACAATACTAATTAATCACAACAGGCTTATTATATTTCATTAAATGATATTCAATTTACAATTTATATATATTTTTTAAACGCAACAAACTCCACATTGAATATTAATATTTTAAGAATCATTAAACGAAACTGGTAATTCATATCTATCTACCTTTCACTTCAGTCATTAGTTTATACAAAGGAAAGTCGGGGAGGGTCGCTAGTATTTTCGATTCTTTCTCGTGATAATTTACCAAAAAAACCCTTGATTATTGTAAATTTATAAAGAACATTTATGTACTGTTGCTATTTTGAATTCACCAAAGCAGTTGAATGCGGTCGACAATATAAAACATATAAACCGTACGTAAGGCTCACTAACTCTCTAATCTACCAGACTTGTGGAAGACCGCGCTCAAACATACTTTAACGAGACCCGTGGCTCTTAGGGATCTTCAAATCTTAAGTGGAGTGGACTTTACAAGATTACCGAAGATTTAATTAACTGCAATTAGAGAGCTTATCAATCTTTCATTCAAGGAAATCGTAAATCGATTAAAAATGTATTCACTTGGACCGTTCCAGATGTTTTATATATTTTCCAAAAATTATTATTTCAACTGAATTTCAAATATTCTTTCATTAAATATGAACCAGTACTAATTGGGTTACATTAAGTATACTTGTGGAATGGGAAGGATATAAATAATTGAAACTTGCGAATGTGCAACCAGTGTCCAAAAAGGGTAGCCAGCCCAAAAAAGGCAGCCGTGCCAATCCTGAGATTATTAACGTTTCGGTTTGAAAAGGTAACAGTGATTCAGCAAAGAAATATTTTAGTATTGAAAATCAAAACCACTCAAGCTACAGTATCAAAACTAATATCTGTAACAACCAAACTATCTGCCAGAGAGGTAGTACCGTAAAGAACGAATTTTTTAATTTCACTCGAGCAATGTCCGAAGTAAAATGCTAGAGCTATTGAGTAAAACTGTCTCATTTTTATTAAACATAATAGATTATGAGGCGAGTATGAATTAACTTATTGGATAAATTGAAATAAATTATAGTGAATTCAATTTCCCATAAAATGAATGTCAATCATGCTAATGGTTCGAGTAAGTAATTTAATATAACTGAGTCGGTATAGTAGCACCATTGTCCTAATACATTATTGGTGATGGAATGAAATGTCCGATGTTAAATTGCACACACGATACATTAATTAATTAAAGTGCTATATACTACTCATAGATGTTAGTATAGAGTTCTAATTGCTTCAAGACTCGCAGCGACATTGTACAATAGGATGGGATGGTATTTCAATTAGAGTAGTATATTTACTTATATATAGTAGAGTTAGTATAGGTTTCATTTAATAGCTCTTGTATGAATCTGAAGGATATTCTTATTGACTGCAAAATAATCATGATGACTTCCATGACGCCCGGTTTTAATAAATCAAACGTAAATTTTATTAAAGAAACCTTATCAAAATCAACTTAGGCACTCTTCATAGAATATAGTAGAATATAAAACATTTTATTTGGTTGCAATACCCTAACTTGATATTTTGAGGTTTTATGGAAATATAGTACCTATATCTAAAATATAAAAAGTAAAAATAAAAATCCATCCCTTTGCCAGTGAGGTCGTTAACCCTTATATTTTTCAATGTTATTGTAAGTATATGTCAATATGACTTTTGAGTTAACCAATATTTTTTACTAGAGTAAAGTATTCCGTATATTGATGTAATAAGCCATAAACTAAAATGTAAAAATCCGTTTAGTAATTTTAGTGTACTGTTATTTAAGGCCAAAGAATCATTTTTATTTTCCCTGAAAAAACGGGAAAGGAAGCATTCTATGCTGACTCTATTAAAGCAAAAAACACTGCATTTCAGTAGTCTTGTGAAATCTTACTTATAGCCCAATTTAATTTCTAAAGAATTCCCGTAAAGATGTTATTTTTTTCTAATAAATAATTCATTATTTTATACAAATTTAAAAAAAAAATCTTTTCGATTCTTTTAGAGTTATCGCTGTTGTATTGAACAAATAAATTTTATTTTAGAAAAAATATATAATTGTACAGATTTTGCCTCGTAAATGCTATATTTAAATTTAAATATATTTAAATATATTTAAATATATTAAATATTTAATTATATTAAATATTTAAATTTAAATATATTTAAATTTAAATATTTAATATATTAAATTAATATAAAATAAATAAACGGTTTCAAATTTATATTCAGGTAGCCGTTTAGTTGATATATTCTAATGTTCTTGTTTTTAAAGTTTATTTGAATTACGGATAACACTGAAGCATAACTTATTTGGTCACGTAAGCTATCGTCCGAACTACTTTACAAGTTCTTTATCTACTCAGAAACTTACTTCTTACAACTCGACAACGAGCAAACAGTCTGAGAAAATAGCTGGTTCATTGTGGTTTGGAATCAAAACAAAGAAATTAACGGAAAAAGTCAATGTTACTGATTTCATTTTAACTTTTATTTTAAAGTTACGTCACTAAAATCAATAGGTTTAATTTAATATAATACATGATGTATAAATTGTAATTATTTCCTTAATTTATCAATAACTAAAAAACCAATTTAGTTTTCATAAGCAAAGTAAATAATATAGCATCGAGTGTCCTAATCAACATTTAAAATAAATAATATATTTTACGGCTGTACAATATATAAACTTTATTTGAATCACGAATTATTGATATTAAGATATATAGCCACGTAAACTCATACATTGTTATTGAAATTAAAAGTGACATGAGTAACTTCTGGTTAAACATATTATACTGTTACAGAAATAATTTCCAAGTAATTTATTAAAATAATGTTTGAAACAGATTTCGTTTTTTTCTACCAAACTATCAATTACTTAAATATTAGTTTCCAGCGTTAAAATGCTTTTATCATTTCGCGGGTTTAAGATGAATTAAAATGATGACTTTAATAAACTTACAATCATATTTTTAATGTTTATTTTCAGTAAATTGTCAGAAGGAAGAGGACTTCATCTGTCCCGAAGGTACTCAAGGTAGCGGTAATTTTGCTGATCCGGCCACTTGCCGTTGCTTCTACCAAGTGAGTACTTCCATTAATTAAAATTTACGGTGATTACATTTTTTTAAATTAAAAAAGTTTTTTCCACGAGTCTCGAGCCGCAGAAAGAAAAAATTAATGGTTTTGAAACATCATTTAGTTTGCTAAAACGATAAAAAAATATTGTTGCCAACTTTCAGTAATCCTTTTGGTAGATAATGATTTTTTGTAACGTTTCTGTTTTGTCTTAAGGAATCCTAATGAACATCCTTCTAAAAATATAAATCAATTAAATGTGTCCAAAAGATATAAGGGAAGTATTAATAGTTTTAAGTGGATATTAGTGCTGTAGGTTGACCGGTTTGGTCGGCGACACTAACAGGATTCCAGTTTACAATAATTTAATTTGTATAAAGGTGCGAGTTAACCATTAGCTGCTTCCAAATTACTTTATAATGAGCACTAAGCACACATAAAATGACGCAAAATAGACTTTTAGATTATTTATTGTAATTGTACATAAATAGTCGATAATAACATGAAAACAATTCCATGAACCACACAAAGAAATAGCCTTGAAAGCTTTAGATACGACTTTTGTTAGAATTCCCTTTTTATTTTGATTTCGACATTTTTGGAAACGTTTATCGAAGAATAGGACTTTATTTTGAAATTTCACTGTACGGAATCCCGTTTAATGCTAAATTGAATAGCTAAGTAAAATGATAATACTTCGATTATTATAAATGTCGTTCTATTAAGTATGGTTTTATTTGTTTTTCAGTGCGTAGACGGTTTTCCTTACTTGAACAGATGTCCTTCAGGTTTATACTTTGATGACATCAGTAAATTATGCACGTTCAAAACAGAAGCCAGGTGTGGCCCAATACCAACCAGTAAGTCATATATTATAAGACATACAGACAATAATATTTTATTACGTCTGATATTAACATGGCTGACATCCAAAGTCATATTTAATACTATTAACTTTCATAATGAAAGCATTAAGGAATACAAGATGAATAACCGTTTAATTAACGAAGCATAATACAAAGATGAATAACCGTTTAATTAAAGTAAAATTAAAAACAAACAGTCTTTTAAAGTTTATATATATTTTAACACACACCGACATTCAAGTCAACAACAAGAGTTGAGACTTACACAGCGGCGAGATGGCACGAATAAAACATACAACGGATGCCTCACACTGTTTACACGTTCTATGTACTGACTAGTCAAGTATTTTGAACTGATTGCTTGAATAGCTTCATGAGTTCACGAGGAGCATATACGAAATTCCGTTCATTACTATATTGTGACAGACAAACAGCTAACTTCACTCCGTTCTTGGTTCTAATTAATTAATAATTATAGTACACTTTACATTGATCTTTGATTTTTACAGCAATAGCTCCTAGCACGGATGCTCCTTTAGATCTAGCGACAAATTGCGACCCAGCAGAATGTCAGCTGCCATATTGTTTCTGCTCCAAGGACGGCACCCGCATCCCGGGGGGGTTAGATCCAGAGGAAGTGAGTCTAGATACGTTCATTGACTAGGTTTCAATAGAGTACTTCGAATTGGGCTGATTAATTTTGAAAGCTTGTTTTCAATAATTTATAAGATTTAAAAAGTGCTGTAAATTATAATTCATTTTCTAAAATTTAGTAACTTTACAAGCCTGTTTGACATTTCATGATTGCTTTGTATTTGTCAGTTAGTCGGTAGTCGTTTGTCAGTTTGACATAATTAACTGAAACTGTGCCTGAAATGAAAATAATAATGAACACGTTGTCGTAAATGTGGTCATTTTGAAAGAAAAACATCAATCAAAGTAAAAATAAAAATGAATGATTGAAAATAACGATAACCAAGTTACTGATAAAAAATATGGTGAAGGTTAGATCGAAATGTTTGATTTTGGTTTAAAGACCAAACATCTGTAGCAAAACTTAATTGAGCCTTCGATAAAGAGTTTTTTTCATTGGTGTTCATTTTCATTTTTATTTCATTGGTAAAAAGAATATTTCAAGGCTAAATGATTTATATTTTTTCTGTAATACAATATCGCTACAGTTTTAGTAAGAGTTAATGAACTTAACATAATTTATTGAAATTTCAGACGCCTCAGATGATAATACTAACGTTTGACGGCGCCGTTAATTTGAATAACTTCGACTTGTACAAGAAAGTTTTGAATGGGAAATTACGTAATCCAAACGGCTGTCCGATTCGGGGCACTTTCTTCTTATCTCATGAGTACAGGTTAGTTTAAATTTGTATTTCTTTACTCTTAAGTTTTACAGCGTAATATCAATTACTGTGGTTAACCGCTTATAAAAGATAATTTACAATGTACATATTAACTATAATGGGTATAATATCTGGTTAAATCACCAATCTGATGATTCAATCAGACATAACATTTGATTGATTGATTGAGTCAATACTCAATCATCTCTGATTGAGTCCAAGCTTCGACTGATGAAACAGCTCAACGTGAATTATTAGGTCCTAATGAAATATATAAATGTTTTTTTGTATTCGAATCATCGATTTTCTGTGCAGTGTGTATTTAGTTCTATAACTTGACAGAAAAGTTCTTAAAATTCAATTATCTAAAAACTCTACTACGAGAACGTGATAGAAGTTTCTTCGTTCAGTTCCGCGTCATTCGTTTCTCTCGTCAGTTTACGTTTTTCTTATTTTCCAGTTCTTTTTTCTCTTCACCTAAGTGCAGAAGCTACCGTTTGTAATTATAATAATAATTTTAATAATTGAACTTTAAAAGTCTTTGTTTATATCACAACAAATTATCCTTCAGTACGTAGATAGAGACAAAAGTACTAGACAGAGGCATTATATATCAATAAGGAAAACCTGAAAAGAGAGATATAATATAATTCAACGGCTAGATATGACATGATTATATATAAAAAAAGTGTGTGTGTATTGTATTTGTAAGTGAAAGTTCTTCATATATATATATATATTTATCAATGTTAATTCCTGCTGCAATTTATAATAGATTCTATTTGATATCTGCAAAGCAAGCCGCGCCGGCGTAGCGTAGCTATCATGTTGGAAAAGCAAACTTGAGACACGTGAGCTATATAAATTTCGATCAACCTCGCCAACCCGAACTTTTCTCAAAACGAGTTAAGCGTGTTATAGTAATTGTACTAAAGTTCCAAGTACAAAAAACTTTCTGCATACTAAACCCACAACATTTGCTGTAGTCACTGTAAATCATTTAAAGTTATTAACACAAAACTGTAAGAAAAAGCAAAAAATAAAAAATTATCCCGCTTTACTACATATATATGTACAAAAAATAAATTAATGTCGAGTGCTCCCGCCACAGACAGCGTTGAACTCCTTACTATAAGGGACTGAACAAATAAAAGTAAAATGTCAAGAGTACTTCTGTAGTAAGGGCATTTGGCCCCGTTAATCATTACGTACCTAGGTATAAATGAATCATAGCTATCGTGCTTACGTGAAAAATATTATATTTGGACCTCAAAAAATATTCCAAAAAAAATAGAATAGGTTTAATATAGCAGTACTGTTATATTTTGATACTGAGCGTTATAAAGTAGTAAACTGTATAACATAATATGTTTGTACGAAAAGAGGATGAAGCATTCGCGACAAACTAAATACGAGTATATATACATATCTGAGTAAATCATCAACGGCGTTCGAGACGTTTACAGCCAAAAAAATTATGAGAAATTTTATTAAGATCTACTCTTTTTTTGGGCCAAAACTAAAATGCAAAAGTGCAATGAAGTCCTCATATAAATAACTTTTCAAACAGAATTACTTTTTACTCATACTTGGCCCGAGGAACACGTTGGTTGACAAACTTTGAAACAGCTAGATTAGTTTACATTTGTCATCAATATAACTCAATACGGTAAACAAAATGCATCAGATGTTTATATCATATTTGTACTTCAGAAAATAGGCTGTTCGAGCAATATATATAACATAAGACCCGAGAGAAACTTTAAGATAAATAATTTAAGAAATTAAAATTATGACTGCCAATACATTTATTTATTTTATCAATTTATATTTATTCACATGAGAAAGAAATTCCCTTAAAGTCATTATTTCTATTACAGCGTTGGGAGCAGGGTTGCCCTCCCTTCCTCAAATATGGCGAAGGACACCTCCTTCCACTTCAAACACAAGGTCCAGCCATGGTGTTGCCTTGTGTTTTGCTCGTGAACTGGAGCTGCTTACTGACTTGTCGTCTAGTTGGTCACGGTTATTTTTGTTTATTGTCACAATTTTAATTAAATGCATTATTATTGTTCCTAAAGTAAGAAAGGAACCCACAAATCTCTGGGCTGGTACCTTTTTTATAATCCAGAAGGTACCCGCGGGAAAATGGGAACCAATTCAACAATACTGTTAATTGCGGTGACTGTCTCCGGCCTGGAGGAGTCTTTGACGGGAGTATAGTGTAACAGAATGCTCAATGCGGGGTATCAGAACTATGTAGGAGTATGGGTGGTCACGTCACACAAACCTGCTGCACGTGAAGAATTGAAGAAGACCTGAAGATTAGCTCACTGACATTGGTAATTGGCACTTCACTTACTCTTTTCACCCAGTTTTGCACGTCTTCTATATTCTGCCGGATCTATCCTTATTTCTAATTTTCTTTTTCATTTTGGACCCTGACCTTTTATTTGACACTTCCCGTGCACTGCACTCTAGACGTGGTCTGCACTGCACTGCACTCTAGACGTGGTCATTTTTATTGTCATTGCTTCAATCCAGGCATCCAGGCCAGGCAATCCTAAAATCCTACAAAGATTGTACACCTGTACAATTTTCGTAGGAAAAATTGTACAACTGGGAGTGATCAACAGACTCAGACAGTTTATTTAATTTATTTTTAATTATTTTGTTAATGAATATACAATGAAATTTTCAAAAATATGTATATCTTAAACGACTACAAAAGTTATAAACTGTCGCAGCCTTTTACGACCACTCCGAAACACGGTGCAAATTCGTTTCAACAATATACACGTAATATTTAATTTATTTTAATAAATTCATTATTAAACAATTTACTAAACAGAGATTTAAGAAAAATTTAGTTAATAAATAATTAAATAAACATTTAATTATAATTAGTATGCAAAATTGTGATAATTGAAAACAAGTATTAAAATACTTTTTAAATAAACATTTTTACGAGACTGCAAGTATAAAAACATAACAACATTTTTTATGTATATATTTTTGAGGAATTGTATTCAAATTATTTATTTAAATTATTGACAGAAACAGGTAGACTGATTGGTTATGTGAGTGTGGTACGTATGTGAACGTGTTTTCGTGTGTGTGAGTCTGTATACTTATCAAATACAAAGTACCTTTGATTAATTATATGAGAATTTATTTAGGTAGTCAATTTTATTTTTATAATTCAAGTATATAAGAGAATGTATATTTAAAAATTTGTGTTATTTATTTTAGATGAAAGAGGAAAGGTATTTATAATGTCGTATAGAAAATGCAACATAATGTGAGATTTCACAAATTTGTCTAGAGCGACCATTTCATTACTTTTTGATGTTGAAAAGGTAGTCTTATGTTGTCGTAAGATCAGTCTTATATACATTTATCTCACAAATAGCACATTAGCAGATTTGTATATCGTTAAGGTAGAAAAAAAGAAAGGTTCTAGATCTACTGTTATACAGTATGAGAAAGTTGATTGAACCAGAGAAATGTAAGCTGTTGTTAAGATGTTTGGATCAGCTCTAAGTCTTTTAAATATCATTATTTATGTCTTACCCTAGCAACAGCTAAGTCAACAGCAATAAATTATCTATATGGACTCCAACAATAGTTAGTATCGAGTCCATTTTATATTATATATAGATATAGATATGTTTAATCTAAGTTAGATTGGTTAGTGAAATTGGGTAAGAAAAACAATGTCTTGGTAATGACTCATTTGATAATGACTGAATATCTTGGTAATGACTCATTTGGTAATGATTGAATGTCTTGGTAATGACTGAATGATTGCCTGAAAAGTCAATCCGGGAGACTGTATTTCAAAAACGTCTTATTCTAGTTCTTAGCTAAGTTATAAATTAATGCATTAGATTTTTTTTAATAATCTGTAATTGAGTAATTACAGATGCAACAATTGTGTTCAATTCATTATAACACAAATTGAATATTTTATTTCATACAAGGCATTTTGAAATGAATATTAAAGAGGCTACATTTTTACATGTTACAAGTAATGTTTTTTATATTTTGAAAATGGAGCAACCAGAATAACGTGGCTCAATTTCAATTGTTACTAAATAAAGAAGTTGCCATTATTCGCTTCTATTCGAAGTTCAGGCCTCGCTTTTATTATTTGAAGTGTAATATTCATCTGAATTTCGCACTGGGTATATAAATAAATATATATATATATTTAACAAGTGAGTTACGTCTTGAATTATTTCAAAAACAATTAAATTAAGCAATTAAATACATAGAGTCATGGTACTAATTTAAAATTAAGCTACCAACTTTAAGCAAATTTCATATAATACATAATACGATACCGTGATGTTTATAAGAAGTTCATATTATTTAAAACAATGATTTAATTAACTTCGAGGCGTTAAAACAATGCGAGGGTTACATTTTTATTGAAATCGGACCTACATGGTCTTTTTTAACATTACTGTTCGATAACTTGTACGTATTCTATTTTTTATTAATACTAACTGATAATTTTAATGTTATCTATAGTAAAGGGAGGTTTAAATAAAAAATAAAAAGTAAATAAATGATCTTATCTCGTTAGAATGAAACAATTATGTTCAAATTTTTTTACGACGAAAATTATTTGTATTTTGATTCCTTTTAGAGCCCAGTCGCTAAATTTACTTTATCTTATAAAAGAGCTTGAAATCTTGTTTCACCTTAATATTTTACAAAAACATTTAATATCATTTTTATATAATAAATTTTACTTATAATTTCATGTTATTATATTTTTGTCTTCTGTAAGTCTTAATAATTTAAATAGAAATATCATTCGAAAACTTATTTTTATTTTACAAATAGAGATTCTTTACAACGCTTTTTATTTATTTCATTGTTACGTAAATTATTTTTAATTGATTTCAAAAACATTGTTTCACCTCCAACAAGATTTGATAGAATAAATTCGAAAAAATAAAGATATTTATAATTTCAGTATTATAATATTTACTGAAACTGTAAAAGAAATAGAACTGTATACCCAAAAATAGTATAGGCATTAAATTTTGTAACATAAGTTCGTACGGAACGAGCACGAAGCATGCGACATTCTATATAGTTGTAAAATAGCCATAAAATAAATTTAATATAAATCCGAAGAGGGGTTAGACATAAAATCGGAGTAAATCACCAAAAGTCAGGCGTTGGAGACGTTTACAGCCTCCGAGGCTGTTAGTTCCGGAAGGCTGTCGTGGATACTCACTCCACTACGAATAACGAGATGTATTATACGGAAAATTTATAAGATGAATTCCAATTTCTTAACCCCAACAGCGAAATGTGAAAATATTTTTCAAACTAAGATTTCTCTCGGTATTTATGAAAATATCTATCAAATATTGTGGTCTATTATAGATTATTTATTTTTATTTTATGAAATACAA
The DNA here is from genome assembly GCA_963555665.1 of Dircenna loreta. Taxonomy (NCBI): domain Eukaryota; kingdom Metazoa; phylum Arthropoda; class Insecta; order Lepidoptera; family Nymphalidae; genus Dircenna; species Dircenna loreta. The sequence goes on from OY743098.1 coordinate 1,896,617, forward strand.
ATCTTTAGTAAAATATCAGTATTATTTTTAAGTCTCACTAATATAATACTCAATAAAAACCACAATAAATATAAAAATCTTATCCAAAATATTTATATCATATTTGAATGTAATTATAAAGTATTGACGTAAATTCATTTTTATTTTTAAATGAAAATATCACGCCAGTATCGGTTTAAATTATTGTTCTATCTCAGTATTGTGTAAATATCCAAACGGTAATAATAACTTTTTAAATAAAATTATTAAAGTACATTTATTACTATGTGGCCTCTATATATTTGTTTTGCAAAGATTCTTTCAAAAGATATAGATATTCTTACAGACGAAATCTTTTTAAAGTACAATAAATATTACAGAATAATTTTACGGAACCAAAGCATAATACACGTGTAGTGTTTCATTGATAAACTTGATTAATACAAACGTAATATACGGTAACGTAGATAATATAAAGTGGAGCTCGAACATCAAAAACACCGCAACCCCTTATTTACATAAAATATAGACGTAGCGAAATTAATTATTTCTGGAATGTTGAATTGCTATTTCGGCACTACGAAGCAATTGTCATATTATTATTGGCGGCTTTAACACCACTAAGCCAGATATATGAGCCATTTGCCGACAGTCTCAGGACGGAATATAAACTATAAATGGCGCTTAAATGCCCTTGCGTTTTTAAATTCCAAACATAATAACTTTTATGATGTATCTTTCTTTATCTTAAGAATGGTAAATATAAAATATAATACTTATATAATTTGTATGTTATATTCTAGGTTAAGACTGGCTTAAGGCAATTCCATGAAGAACAAAAAATTGAATTCTAATGTTACGAGAATTGTGTAAATTTATTCATACAAGTAAAACAAATATATTACATTACATTTATTATTAAATAGGTTTTATCAGTACCCATAAATAAATACAGGTAGAAATAAAATATTTTATTACTTATTTATTATTAGGCACGAATATCATTAAAAAATAATTCCATTATAAAGAAATAATTACTCAAACATATTTATATTCATGGCCTCGTTGTATCAGCATTTGTTGTTCATTTTAATTCAGAGCAGTTCCCGAAGGAGTGCGCTGCGACGTGATTCATTTCCTAGCTGCATTATAAATTTGTATGACCATTGTTTCTTTTCCAACAGTTTCAGTTACCTATTGTTGAGACAAACAAAAGGTTGAGATATGTGATTTTTAAGTGCAGAGACTCCTACATTTATAGCTGAAGAAATACATTTATAGACTCAATATCCTTTATATAACAATGCCGGTATTTGATTCAATTTTTCTAGAGTTTATTCGTTTTATGTATCATAGTCTATCTGATGAAATGTTATTCTGATTCCTCGGATAATATGAGAAAAATAATAACATACCAATACGTTTTTTAATATTATTGGCGTATATATGTGTACGGTTATTGAAAATTAGGGAAATACAAAACTATCAAACTCTGATAGTTTACGCCAATCATATTAAAAAACTTATTGGTTTGTTACAAAATATTATAAGTCTATTAACTTTTAATTAAAAACATTTATATACAAAAATAATACATTTTTAAACATATATTGGACCAGGGTATTATATTTCACATTCGTCACAGCCTATTTGGATTACGTCAGAATTCAAATTGGTGATTTTATCTCTATTCAAGCGCATAATTGTGCCGTGTCCAATATGAAACTACCCACCCACTATAAGCTTTCGGGGAAAGGGGTAGAAAATGTGTGAACGGGTACGATAACCGTTTTACATGCCACGGCTTCATTACATAACCTTCATTACACGGACCTCAGAGATGTTGGACAATTTAACATTATATTATACTATAATGCTGCAAACCCTTATTCTGGAAATAATTGCGGTTTATGTACCAATTTTCTCGTCCAAATGTCGTAAAATGTTTATTTCACTACGTCTATCCCTTTCTGGGGTATATATGTCTAGGAAGATTTAGTTAGACACTCAAAATTACGAGTACCTTTTCAGTTGTTTTATATTTATTGGATCAAGTAATTGGACCTTTTAAATATATTCTATTTATATATAAAAACAATAAACGAAAGCATCAGAATTGGGCTTACAAAATAAAAAAATACGGTCACGCGTTATTAAATAACAATAGAAGCAGGTAATGTTTTCATTTCCCCTTACTTAGTTTTTCCAACATGTAGGCAAGACAAGTGGTTTAGAAACAGACATTCACGTCCAATTTATTTAGTTAACCAGGAACCTTACGTGGCTTTTATCCCGTCCATCGCGTGCCAAGATCAGTCTTATTAGATTATCTAACCAACTTCATACGTACTCTGCGTTACGTATGAAATAATTTACTACCTCGTGTTTCATAGCTGTTCTAGAGTCATACTTTTATGATTTATAATGAACGATAATATTTTAATTATTTTGTTTAAACCAATATAATATAAAAAGTCTATTTTATAACCTCAATTCATAAAATATCTTCATAGTTCAATCATGACTTAAGAATTCCAACGCCATTGTTGTTACGTAAAATACAAACGTAGAGGACGAAATTCGATAGTTTTAAACCCAACAAGCTTTGCTATTTGTTACCGAGACTAAATACCAACAACTCTACCCTTCCCAACCTCTAAACTGTATACAGTATTTTATAAGCTTTCATATTGGGATTATTTGGCGTTACATCAAAATTATTATTCTATACAAATATAATAAAAACTTTTAAAGATCCAAAAACAAACCATAAATAATCTTGAATAATAAACAAATGTTTTATATTATTTTAAAAATTAAACCAAATTATGAGCACACAAACTCTTTTCTGAAATGTAATTAATTTAACAATATTCCTTGTTCAATAGATTACAGTGAAGTCATCTTACATTCTCCATTTCATTCCCATATGTACGAAACTATACCATTATTGTTTCAGACACGTCTGATATATGGCGCGTTCTGCCTTTCGAGTACACTACGGCCTAGTTGTCACTGTTAAATTGCTATCCAGGTATGCGGCAAGTTATTCCTAGTTATACACCTGGATCACGCCTTGCGAATAACAATAATATATAAAGCTCTATAAAATCAAAGTCATAAAATTTAATTACTGTATAATAAACTAAATTCACCAAATTTTCCTTAACGTAATAACAGTTAATCCCAAAATTCCGAATTATACCGCTAATTAAGCACTCGCACGTAAATATTATAACTATCTCTCCAACTAGAAACAGGTTTCCAAAGCTGTTTCAAACAAAACTCATTTTCTCAACTTTGTTTACCGACATGAGCTAGCAAAATTCGCATCAATCGCTCAGAGTGGAACCGCCGTTCTACAATCAAGTAATCACATTATAACAAATGAAATGTCGCCACAGAGACCCGAAATATCCACAATACCGCCATAAATACGATTAGAAATCCACTTAACGTAATTACAGAAATAATCGATGCTAAATACAGACAGCTAAAGTGATCAAAATGGAAAATCCAAAACAATTTCTTTGGAGTTCTTCAATTTTATTTAATCCCAGGAAAGTCGCCGTGACCTGAGGGGCTCAAGTAATTTCCTGAGGGAGGTGGGGGTGAAAGGACAGGGTGGGGGGATTGAAAAACGAGAATTACACCATTCGCTAATTGCAGCAATCATTTTAATGTAGTCGACAAGACCGAATTGAATGAGACACAGCCAACGCCGTCTTATAAACAGCGAGCGTTCTTTTTAATCAACTGACTTTTTATGACCATTGACTTATTAAATAAACCTCTTATATTTTAATTAAAAAATAGGATAAAAACGTCTTAGAATCTATATAAGAGGAATACTTTCAAGCTAGAAAAATATAATTTGAATCCCTGAGGACGCGAATAGGAAAGACATAAAAGACATTTTATTGAAAATTCACGATTTTTCAAATGAACTTATCAATTTATCGGTTTCACAAAAAATATTATTAAAATTAATATTCTTTAAATTTCAAGTTAAATTTCGACATATACTTAGATATAATGTATCACAAAATTGATATTCGTGAATGTAATGAATGTATATGAAATGAAATGAAAAATATAAACACGGATATGTAAAATTAAAACATTAATGTAACAGTACGCTGTGCTTGTTATTTAATCAGTGATTCGGCTTTACAATAACAGCGTGCCATTAACCAAATTGAAACATATAACTGGTACATTGCGGCAGGTAAATGCGGGACAAGTAAATAAAGTTTGTAATACGAGTGTACTCGATTTCGAATAGTTCCATCCGGCTTCTGTATTGAATTTCGGGCCATAACATCTTATCCCTTTGTTTGTCTAGTTTGAGGAAATTTCGAACAAGAATTTATCTTATTGCAACTATAGTAATATTTAGGTACCTATTTGGGGCTTGTACTCATTCAAAACGAAGAACGAAATGGGTTTGTATTTATATTTTGTACATTTATGATATAATCAGCTTACATAGAAAAAAAATCCGCTGTAAAAATATATATTTCGACAAAAACTTGTCAATCCGTTGGTCTTTTGTAACCTATACTAATGACAAACAAACTCTTTTTCATATTTATATACATATATATACATATATATATATATATATATATATCATTGTTACATAGTAAGTAAGTGACTGTAAGTAAGTAAAGTAAGTAAGTAGTAAGTGACTGTCGTACGTACTCACTATTACTATTTTTTTTGCAACGATATATAAAAATCGGTTTATCCTATTAAATGAATACAATATTTCTATTCTGTTTGCAAGAATCTATTAATACGTATAGCCATGTTAAGCTTATTTAAATTTCAAGGAAATACGGAGAGAAAATTAAACAGATACCGACAGCAATTAGAACCCGCGACCTCTGTAAAACCATCCCGTCGCTCTACCAATTAATCTAACGTATCTCAATTGGTGGTCGCGGGTTGGAATCCCTGTTCATATTTATTAATATTTCATTCTATATCTATTATAGTAATATCGCCTTCGAAGGTCGGATATGAAGTAACAATTCGTACAGCCAGCGGGAGTCGCACGCAACGCCGGCCCCGACTATTTATTTCATTTTATGTGTCAGCAAGGTGCGATTTCGCGTATTTATATCCACCCTTTCAAACAGTTTAATCTTTGTCTATACAATGTTACATATTGTTATAGGAATAATGACATAAACATTTTTTGTGGTTCACGATATAGGAGAATGTATTATTACATTAATTTAAATAACTCTGTTAAAAGCAAAGTTACTGAAAGTTTATGTAATGTAAATATTTATAAATATAAACAAATATAGTCCAAAACGACATTAAGTTCTTCTAAACGATGTAGCGCATTTGATTTTTATATATTTTTATTTCCTTGGTTCGTAAAAGCTTGGATAAATGTCTCTCACCATTGGTGCCCCATTTCCATTTCAGCCTAAACGCCGCGTTTACGATCACAGAGCGTTCCACTAATCCGTCATAAAGTTCAGCAAATGAAACCAACCTTTAAATCCTTTTCGCAATCACAGTTAATACAGGGACGGGGATTCTATCCGCATGTTACATTGTGATAAAATAGTGTTGTATGAAAACAATAATTAAGAAAACTGATTTAATGTTACAAAATTCATACCATTCAAACATTTCATTATATTCTAGTTGTATATAATATACATATATATATATATATATATATATATATATATAACGTTACAAAATTCATACCATTCAAACATTTCATTATATTCTAGTTGTATATAATATACATATATATATATTGATATACTATTGGAGTTTCTATAAATAAATTTACGTTTTATATAATGTATACATATTTTGACGAACGAAAAACATCAAAAATTCATTCCCAGATTAAATGAAAAGCCTCAACAAAAAAGTTGTTTCATTACATCGCCTCATCTTTCTTTAAACACAATTTCTTGCGTGATAGAACTCAATACGCCCCTTGAAAAAGCGCAGTTCGAGTAGAAATGAGAGACGGAACAATAAAATGCGAATTTTTAGAGCTCCAGGGTAACAAATTGCGACTCGCAGCGTCCGCGACTGCCAAGAGATGAGCTACCATTACTAAGGTTCACGATATTTCTTAAGTACATTTACAAAACAAATTGTGATTCATCTTAAACTGTCCCATTTATTATGTTCTAAATGCAGAAAAAAATAACTATGGATCGTTAACTAAAAGCAGTGTCGTATTAAGTGTTACTTTAGGTTAACTTATTATACCTTTATATTAATTTGATTTATTTAAATTACAAAGTATGATTTTTGGAAGTCAGTTTTTTAGTCAACAAACGACCCTGTTCAATGTATCTAGCTTTATTTTCTCAAATAGATATTTAAAGTGTACAGAGAGGAATATTGTTTCCCAACCAGTTATCTTTTATCTTAACATAAGTACCCAAAAGTCAATAACATTTAATTCAGTGTCTTCTGAAGTTAACCTCTTACACCATTTTAAATACAAGTTACACATAAAAAGTAATAAACCATTAATAATTCACACCGACAGACGAAACTACAAAAGTTTACACGTAGTAGGGGTGACGGTTCATCCCCGCGAAGATTTGTTGGTGAGATTTAATTTGAGATACGGTCACGACCAAACTCCGCCGTCGCTAACTTTTACGTACCTTACCTCTGCAGTAAATCAACATGCCCGTATATTTCACCTTTGAAATACATTGAACTTACTTTTTTATATTCGTTTTTAAATTCGAAATCATATAAAACATTTAGGCACCTAAAAGTATATTCTCACATATTTAAGCGTGATTTACTGAGCATTCGTATTCACAGTCGGCTTAAATCATTCATAGCTACGAGAGAGGTACAGTTGGTACGGCGGCTTTAAGGAATTATGCAATAACTACAAGTAGTTCGATCGCGTCGTGCCAGAAAACGGCGAAGCGAACGCGGCCATGTATCATTCATAAGGAAATGTGGCTTGAGGCGTACACCGCGAATATTTCACAGTCGGTTTATCGAGAGCAGAGGCGTGTTTAAAGCCTCATAGAGTACGGGCACAGGTGGCTCGAATATCCTCGCCAATAGTATGGAGACGTGATCGGAAACCCAATAGCTATTGGCAACTCGCGACTTCCTCTTCAAATAATGAAATTTGAAATTTATTGTACCAATCGAACTCAGTGTTCTGCTTCCCTAATATATAATGAATCTATAATGCACCGAGATATATTTAAAGGAAATGAGTTGTTATATTTCTTAATTACCAATATGGCATAGATGTAGGTATGGATAGGAGTCCTTTGTACACAATACCTAACGTTTGCTGAGTGCTTTCTCGTGCACGATACGAGTCCAACACAAGGTAATAATTATTTCTTGTTAGTACAAGTTGCTGAGCTTGCTATACAAACAGAGATATGAACGTAATGTTCAAGTAAACACAATGTACGTTTGCATTCAGGTTAGGTAGATGGAATTTATATTTGCACTAGACATGTATTAAATTCTTCCACCTTTGAGACAGATTTATTTACTCACAGTTTGTTAATGTTTAAACAAACTAATTTTACAGAATTAAAATAGAAAGTATATAATATATTCTAAATATAATATATAGTAGGATGTAGATAACTTTTTAGATGAATTTAATACCACAACTGAATACTATATCCAGCTTCCGCTTAGACCACAGAAACTCTCCCGCTAGCAATAAACTCACTGAGAAATATTTTCACGTCGTCGTGGAAGTTAAAATGAAAGTAACTACGCCCAGTAGAGCAATAGCAGACCCCGACGACAGATAATGCGAAACATTTCGAGTTACATAATTTTATTCATGAAATCAAGACCATATTGCATATCAAACGGTTTTATAATACTCCGACGAAACATTGAAATTCAAAGTTGTATACGTAAACGTAATAAATATTTCAAACAAAATTAAATCTTTTCCAAGAGTCATAAAATGGAGGCATATGAATACATTTTTGTGACGTACCTACAAACACGTTAAATTTCGTAACCTTTAGAGGTATGTTTTATTACATTTTGTATAATTAAATGCGGTGCTTACTCTGGAACACGAACTAGAGTTTGAAACATTATTAAAATATACAATTCTGAATATATGTTCAACTTTATTACTTTATTTAGTATTAAAAAAATACTGAATCTATTATACATTTCCTTAATTCTTTAATTCTTGAAAATAGTATCGAGTCAATATCGATTTTTATGGTAAAAAATTGCAATGTCGCTTCAATTGAAGAAAAGAATAATAAATTTTGATTACTTTTTCACGTTCGCGGTCGTGAGTTGGTTTCACAATTTTTTACCGAATCCCTCGCTAAAGTCCTGATCAAAATGGATAAATTCGATGTCAATGCTTATTTAAATCATACTTCTTATTGAATTTAAATAAGATAAATTTAAAATGATTCATACTAAGAATTCATTGTTTTTAGCTTCTGAAAAATACCTAGGTAAATAATTGTATACATAAATGACTGTTTTTTTTCATAAACCTTTCTTCACTAACGACATTTACAATATATATTTATTTAGAAATTACCTTTTCATATATCATATAATATATATAATATATATATAATATTCCTCACGTGTCATGATGTTTGTCCGCTATGGATTGCTCTTCTACAAAAACGATTTTAATCAAATTTGCAGACAGTATGCAGTTTGATCTAACTTGAAAGATAGGATAGTTTATATTTTAATTCACTTATTTATTGTATTGCAAATTAATTATTTATTATGTGACAGTAACAATAATCTGTTAGTTTAATACGATTGCAACAGATGGCGGTATTGGGTATTTGTTTACTGGACTGAGGAAGTATCCAATAGATGGCGCTTTGTTAAATTACAATATATTCATACAGTATTATATTATTATAGTATATATACAACATATAGTTTTATATAAGCTAAAATTTAATAGGATAATCGACCACGTGTTGACATGACTAAAGTATAATTTAAATTTATATCAAAGCAAACACAATACTGTGAAATTCAATATAAATATATAATATTTTTCATTAGCAACTATCAGACATTAGACTAATATGACATTGACAGTGTGAAAGTAAACAATAACTTATTCATTACGAATTTATAATTGATTTTCAGCTTTCAGCACTTCTTTTCAATATAACCTTTAACTATGACAAATGTCATATTTTATGCTAGTTTATACTAATATTAGGAAAACTTTGTATGTTTGTGAGTTTATACTTTATAAAATTATTTGTTGGAGGTTGATCTACAAAGTTATTTATCCCAGTCCAATAATACCTTAACAAATGTTAAGAACTATTTTTTACGGTTATATTTTATTATTCCCTTGATATAATAATAGGGCTTGTTGTGAAAAGCAATTTCGGAAACAAATTTGACCCAAGAAATGCAGAGCAAATGAGTTTCCTATGACCTCTATGTTTTGAAGTCCGCTCGGGCGAAGTCGCGGGCAACAGCTAGTTGTCGTGAAAAGATGTCATAGAAAATCTAATCCAAATATCATAATATTTATATTATACTATTCAAATAAAGTTTAAATATTGTAAATATTTAGTATTAAATATTCATTAGGACACTCGATGCTATATTATTTACTTTGCTTATGAAATCTAAATCGTTATTTTAGTTATTGATAAATTAAGGAAATAATTACAATTTATACACAATGTATTATATTAAATTAATCATATTGATTTTAGTGACGTAACTTTAAAATAAAAGTTAAAATGAAATCAGTAACATTGACTTTTTCCGTTAATTTCTTTGTTTTGATTTCAAACCACAATGAACCAGCTATTTTCTCAAACTGTTTGCTCGTTGTCGAGTTGTAAAAAGTAAGTTTCTTAGTAGATAAAGAACTTGTAAAGTAGTTCGGACGATAGCTTACGTGACCAAATAAGTTATGCTGCAGTGTTATCCGTAATTCAAATAAAATTTAAAAACAAGAACATCAGAATAACAACTAAACGGTTTTACGTGTTACTTAGATATAACTTTAACGCAAATAATTTATTTGGACATTGAATAAAACAGTACCGTTATTTTTTATAAATTTCAATACTAAAAGTTCAATACAAGAACTCCGAAACAATCGTGAACGGATTTTTATGAAATGTGGTTTCTTTATACCCTGGAAAACTTAAAAATCTTCACGTGAAAATGCAGAAATTTATTTAGGCTATAATTCCAATAACACAACTACTGAACGGATTTAAATTAAACTTACAATGGTGTTATTTTATCTAAGTCTACACACGAAATGCTTTGAAAAGCTTTTATTTTTTTTTTCCGGAAATCACAAAAGTTGGTTTGGTCTATAATTACGAATTACCAAAATAAGTAAACGGATTTTCATGCTTATCAACATAATATGGAATATTTTACACTTAAAATCGAGCAAATCTAAAATTGAAAAGTATATTTGGGCTATACTATCAATAAAACTAAAAATATACGGCTTTGTACGATATAGCATTTAATTTATGAAATATAAATCCTATAATTTAATTTGGGATGGGGTTGAAAGAAAGGTCTAACGCAGTCGCATTCAAGGGCTGGCTAGTAAGAAATGCATTTTACAAGACTGCGACTTCAAATAAAAAAAAAAACAAAATTAAGAATATTAATAGTGTCGTAATAAGACTTTTTTTAATTTTCTCGTAACAATATGAAGAAAAATACCTTTTTCGATTTTGATAAGGTTTTGTGTAATTAGAGTTTGATCTGATTTAATATAAGCCAGGCCTTCATTAACATAAACCATCAGCAGCAGTCAATAAGAAACACATTCAGATGCATACAAGAGCTATTTAATGAAACCTATACTAACTCTACTATATATAAGTAAATATACTACTCTAATTGAAATACCATCCCATCCTATTGTACAATGTCGCTGCGAGTCTTGAAGCAATTAGAACTCTATACTAACATCTATGAGTAGTATATAGCACTTTAATTAATTAATATATCGTGTGTGCAATTTAACATCGGACATTTCATTCCATCACCAATAATGTATTAGGACAATGGTGCTACTATACCGACTCAGTTATATTAAATTACTTACTCGAACCATTAGCATGATTGAAATTCATTTTATATGAATTAAATTCACAATAATTTATTTCAATTTATCCAATAAGTTAATTCATACTCGCCACATAATCTATTATGTTTAATAAAAATGAGACAGTTTTATTCAATAGCTCTAGCTTTTTACTTCGGACATTGCTCGAGTGAAATTAAAAAATCCGTTCTTTCCGGTACTACCTCTCTGGCAGATAGTTTGTTTGTTACAGATATTAGTTTTGATACTGTAGCTTGAGTGGTTTTGATTTTCAATACTAAACTATTTCTTTGCTGAATTAATGTTACATTTTTCCAGCTTGGAAAAGATGCAGCTTGCTAGATGACTTTTAACAATTTACTATTCCTCAATACTTTCTGTTTTTAATTTTGCTTAGTATCATGACATTTTTAATAATATATAAAAATAATTTTGATTTGCTATTATTATAATAATTTCCAAGATTCATGAAATGTGCTCTAAAATGAGAAAAGCTTTTGACTTTAGATAATGGATAGTTCTTTTCATATTATAACAAATCCAAAGTCTCACAATTCACAATTTCTATAACATTTGAAAACTTAATTCAATGTCTTATTAGTACAATTTCTGTACAAATTAAATAAAACGAGGCAAAGTGTTTGGTTCGGACAGGTGGAATGCTAACAACGAAAGGATGGATGCTCGCCGTGCGCTGGAACGTCCGGTTACGGAAGGGGGATGGGGGAATCAGGTCATGTAATTCCAACGCATACTCACCAAAATGTATCCTATAGAATACTGAGAGGCTCGCGACTCTATATCTGTGTTCGAAGCTATGGAGTTGAGCGTCAACCAGCTCAGGATCACCAATTAGCCTCTAAGCTCGTCTCTCAATTGAGTCCAGAATTTTAGTACAGTACAATTGTATATACTAGCGGTTGCCATATAATAAATACTAAATAAATAAATAAATGAATTGAGATAAAAACTATCTTTTAAGTTGGACCAATCAATAGATTACCTACAATATTTCATTAAAATCGGTTTAGTAATTTAGGAGTCCATCGAGGACAAACACTGTTACAAGTAATTTATATATAGATATATATACTGGGAAGGGTATTTATGAACGATTGTAAGGACTTTGTCCTTTGTTGTTACTTAATGTAACCCAATTAGTACTTGTTCTTATTTAATGAAATTATAATTGAAATTCAGTTGAAATAATAATGTTTGGCAAAGATATAAAACATCTGGAACGGTCCAAGTGAATACATTTTTAATCGATTTACGATTTCCTTGAATGAAAGATTGATAAGCACTCTAATTGCAGTTAATTAAATCTTCGGTAATCGTGTAAAGTCTACTCCACTTAAGATTTGAAGATCCCTAAGAGCCACGGGTCTCGTTAAAGTATGTTTGAGCGCGGTCTGCCACAAGTCCGGTGGATTAGAGAGTTAGTGAGCCTTACGTACGGTTTAAATGTTTTATATTGTCGACCGCATTCAACTGCTTTGGTGAATTCAAAATAGCAACAGTAAATAAAGGCTTTTTTGTAAATCATCAAGAGAAAAAGTAATAAAATACTAGCGACTCTCCCCGACTTTGCTTTGCTTAAACTAATGAATGGTAAAATATATATCAATTACCAGTTTCGTTTCAATGATTCTCAAAATATCAATATTCAATGCTGAGTTTGTTGAGTTTAAGAAAATAATTATAAATTGTAAATCAAACATCATTTTAATCATATTTATTTATTATTCAGCTTGTTTTGACTAATTAGTATTGCATTATTCAATTTGCTATTATTTTATAATTTTTGGTGTATTATCCAGGTATTAAGAATTAAGGGTCTAATTGCTATATTTTGTATGTCTTTATTATTTTTTCAAATTTATAGAAATTTGACGAGACTTAGTTTTTAGCGAAACTGACACATCTGTGGCAAATAAATAGTTCATCAGTCATAGGTCAAATTTGATGCCAAGTACGACATTTTCTGATCATTTTCATCTAGGCAGTAGACAATACTTAGCTTTTGTAAGTGTTTGTCAAAAGTATAGCTTGGCTACAATGTTTCTATTCATTCTCATACATCAATATTTTATATTCTTTTATCTACTTTGGTTCTAGCAACTTGGGTAAGATCGTTCAAAATTATAAGTTTTTCGTAAAAACAACGTCATTTAAAATATATTTATATTTTATCTGAATATCTGATCAGTCAAACCAACATAATAATATAATTCTATTTACAATAAAATAAGAATATTATTAAAATCTTAAGTAAATTATTTATATGAATGTTATTTTATTTAAGAGATGCTAAAGTTTCTGAACGTTTTTATAAGTTTCATATTGTTCTATTCAAACATTGTTTATTCCATATATTACAATTTCTTACTAAATTGTTTGATATTTTTAATAAATAGTTAAAACAATACATGACAGAGTCTGAGACTTAATTTTTAAGTAACACATCATCATTCTCATAACGTAAGTGATCATTGTAATAAACGTAAAAGCAGTCTACATTTTGTTTCATGGTAACAGATCAGTGCTACCTTAGCGCCTTCCTAATTTATTTAATTAAATTGACTTTTCAGTAAAAAGAGATACATATTTAGAGTAACATTTATATAGAAACTACTCTTTTCGCTATCCACAAGATTAGATTCAAGAGGATAAATCTCTCTCTCCCCCCTCTCACTTGCGTCGCCCATTTTGTGTGACGGTTTTATTCAGGATTATTTATAAGAAACATTTCGTTTTCTAGTAAGCTGTATAACGCCTTTATTCATTATTATTTCAGATAGTTCTGTATTCATCTTTCTAGGAAGTTGTTGTTTGTGTTCAAAACCAAGGATTTTGTAGGTTTTCACTAATTTATGTTTATTTCTTCTTATTTATATTTATAAAAGCTCTTATTAATTTTCCAAGCAATCCTTATTGTTCTGTGAAATTTAATTTCATAACTTCTCTGGCAATGTCTTGTTGGTCTATACTTTGTCTACTCCACGATTTAATTATATAACTAATATTTGTATATTTAAAATATAAAATTATGAAGTTTATAAATCAGTGCCTAGATTTAGTTCGAGCGAACACAAATAATGTCGCTGATTTTGAATTAGAATATACTTGTTTCAAATGTTTCGATGTACTCACCTCACAGATAAAATACAACGGTTTTGGAAAAATGTATCTCGTATTATCTATTTGATATGAAATATTGACAAACCATGACCTGAAATTCAATAAAATAAAATATTGTTCAACATTTTATTCAGAAAGTTTTTTAAAATAAATATAAAAATAAGTACGAAAAATTCCCGAACAGATTTTTTTTTAACGATGGCTATAACCAGAAACGGTACTTGTAAATTTAATAACCTAGAATTCGATATCGTAGGATGTATAGTTTGGAACCGGAATATAGGATTTTGTTTTAATTTAAAACCTTCAAAATATTTATTTTACTCAAAATATCTATAGGGATTCATAATAAAATTCTGAGGCAGAAAATTTACACATTTGAGATATAAGAATAAAAACCCTCTACCCTCAGCCACGCATCTGTTGTCAATCCACCAGCTAGCCTAGTCAAGTGACATTAACGGTAGTCGAATAGAATGATAAAAGTATACATTTGACAAAAAAGATACCGATTTTCTATCGCTTGTTTCTATAGACTTTAATATAAAGAACAACAAATGCTTGACCTTTGACTATAAACTCAGTAACCCTAGTACAAGCGTTAAATGTTGAAAATTTTCGAACAAATGGTTAGATTATTGGTAGTAACCCAATCAGAATCAAATAGTAACCAAGATCTCGTGTTTCTTGACTGTTCGAAAACTATTGATATTTGCATCTCATAAAAACGACTAAACTGCTAGAAATATTCTAATCACCATTGAAAGATTTAAAATCTCAAGGAGGCAATTTGTTGTAACGTATATAAAGAATAATGTTTCCATTACGTCAAAATATCGTAATTAAAAGACGGACATCGGACATTTCGAAGTTAAACATTCGTGCTTTCGAAAGTATAAGTGTAAGGTGGCCTTTAGTCAAAATGTAATACTTGTAAAAATATTATAATTATTTTCTTATGTCAGTTATTTTTTATCTCTTGATTTAAAAGAAAGTCAACCATACTAACGAGCACGGAAATAAACCATTTCCTTTAACAAATTGTAAAGTACTTCACTAATCTTTGTATGTGCTATTTGTATTACTGTAATCCGTCTCGTAGCTTTTGATAATAAGTAACTGACGAAAGTATGAACCAGTATTATGTTGAGAATACAATTGAATTTCATTTCAATTCATAGTTAAAACAATATGGGTATTGTCTATCAAACAAATTAAGACGAAAGAGACTCTCTATTGATATAACGCTTTAATGTCAGCAAAAAAGGTTTGTTATTTAAATGAAAATTTTCTGATTACTGCCTTATATACTAATAATATAAGGTAGGACCATATTTAGCTAATAAAAAGAAAAGCTATTATAAATTGTCTTGTAGTAATTCAAAGATATCGCGCTCAGGTTATATTATTATTACAATATTCATTTCATGTATTAATGAAAAATTAAAACAAGATATTAATTTAGCCGACATCATTACAGACCATTCCGCGTTGTAATAAAAACTAAGTCGAGTAAATAATTCGTACCGAAGCTATTAGCAAATTTTCTTTTTCAAATTTCTGTAGGCTCCTGACAAAATGGCTTTACCCTCGCAACCCGCCATTATGAAAGAAATGATGAAAATGGTCTGCAATAATAATTATGTGAATAAAGTATTATTTATTCAAGGTTTCTATTTGTACTTGGATATAAAATAATAAAAAGGGATCGCCCAATTTTCAATTTTCATACAAAAACATTCCTTAAATTAATTTCACCGTCCACATTATTATTACTTCTTGAAAAAGGCTTTGGATGTTTAACATTAAAATAATACCCGTCGCTGATTAAAATATATGTAAAAACAACATTGTTATTGTGAATATATTATTAAGTAGTAACAAAGCTAAATACATTATATATAAATATAGTTTTGTAAAAGTCTCTTTATCTGTATATCAGTTTGTTTGTTCGCGGAAACACAACTGTACGGTGTTAGGTAAAATATTGTGTGGTAAATTGAAGTCCCGGTCAGGATGTAAGATAGATTACTTTACATACTCCGAAAGTTTCTTTTACTTTCCAAGAAAACAATTAATTTAATTTTAAGTGACGATTATTATGTGGCGATGGTGATGATTTATGTTTTGAATCTGAGAGGAGAGTGGGGGGTTTGAGGGGGGGGGGGGGGTTGCTGATGAAATCACTGGCTATGTCTAGTTAATATATAAAACAATTGTCCTCTCATTGAGAGTTAATTATAATTTTATAATGATTGTAAAGTATATGTAACATTTATTTAAGAAATATTTATTGAAATAAAACATCTTATAAATTTATAAACGAATCAACTTGAAACATAAACCAACATAAACTCTATAGAAAAATCATTTAAAAGCAGTTACTCTCCCAGCAAAAAGTAAAGAACCGTTTACACTAATTTATTTAAGTTAAATATAAATTTTCTTTAGCTGAATAATAGTTTTTTCCTTTTATTTTCGACTCTCAAAGAATATATTTGATAGTTTTAATATAATTTTGTAAGTTATAAAGGAGGATTCTTTGAGGTTATTATAACAAACAAACTGACACTATAGAAACAACCAATTAATTAAATATTATTACCTGATTCCTTCAATATCTAAATAATATTATTATTTTAAAAATATATCTCCACTTCATTCCAGCGTAGGGAAATATAAAGTGTGTCCATGTTCAATTGAAAATGGCGCTGCAAATATAGCATTGAAGAGAAATTGAAACTTTTACACGAAAACTTGAGCCTAATTTACGACTTCTGCCAAAGAGCGCGGAAAATTTAATAAAATTAAAAGTTGTACATACAAAAAAAAACTCTTTTGAATATTTCTCTAAAACAAATAATAATATATGTTTTTGCTAAATGCTATGTTGCTGTGGTGAATAAATTAAAATATTATTTAAAAGTTTTACAAACAGACACACAAACGACAAACGCAATCTGAACTTTTAAATATTCACAGTACGGTGACATAGTAAAGGTTTTATTTTTGAACATACCGCTTTGAATCAACGATGGAGGGATACCAGCAATTTAAAACTTTTTGTTACAAATTTTTGAAACTTTACATAAGGTAGAGGAATCCGGAACGGAAACAATACGAGAGCGAAGCCGCAGGGACTCTCCGGTAACTATTCATTGTTTAAAATTAACTTAAAATGACTAACGATGAGAATACCATTTAATGACGTCTTATTTTATTACCTGTATACTCGTATGACGCAGAATTTGTAAGAGAATTAAATATTAAAAGATCTATTTGTAAATAACTGTAAGAACAATTATATACAATGATTTTTAAATTGTTTCATTCAAATGTAACAAAGATAAGTAACCTGTATCTTACAATTCATCTCCACACAGTATCAAGTTAGATTAGAAAACTTGTTTTCCAGCAGCGCTGCTCAGATGTTCACTCACAAATTGTAGAGAAGTCTAGTCTGAACCAGCTCTACGTACGTTGTCTGAATAGTTTGACATTTTTAAAGTTTATTTCGGGAATTCCAGCTAGCTTAAAAAAATATACATCTGTTTTGTACAAGACATAAGACCACAGGTAGATATAGGGTTAGAGACATTATATATTAAAACTAAACTTGTGTTCTAGAAATATCATAATAACATTCAACAGCTAAGTTGTTTTTAACTAACATTTACTTGTCTTTAAACATAAGATCGCATTAATTATGAAATATACTATAAGGGTCATATTTCATTATAAGTATAATTTAAATGTATTTTATTTTTTATTTATACATTATCCAACAGTATTAAAGACTTCTACAGTAAACTGTAGAGGTAGGGGTAGTAATAGGACAATGCAAATATAAACTTCAATACCCTATACTTGGAGTATTAACCACAATGAATACGGACCGAGTGGTACAGGACCGGTATTACGAATTTAATCTCACAGAAATGTTGTATCGCTGAAAGTGCAGTCTGTTTACGAGATTCATCTGAGCTCGCGTTACATTCACAAAAATATTAAAAGAAAATTGACAATACCGTGCTAAAGAGAAAAAAATCTAAACATTTTCAGATATTGCTATCTTGCAAGGTTTTTTTTGATCAAATAAAAGCCCTTGAGTCTGTAGATTTAATTTCATATTTAGTACCAACTTAGTTTTAAACCAAATTCTATTAATAGCTGTTTCAATTATAATCTGAATATACTCAGTTAGAAAGTTAATAAAGGTTCTTATCGTCATATGTTTATTTCGAAGTTGAGCCGTAAATTGCTTTAAATCGTAAAAGTAATTTATCTACTGAGTTGTTAAATTACAGTGAAATGATATCTTTATGTTTAACTTTCCGCAATCCAGCAGCCGCTGAACGAGATACGAGTCACGACTTTCAACAATTTTTTTGATAACATTCCATTATTAGGCATGTATTCTGGTTATGTTTGGCAATTTAAAGAAGGGTGATTTATATTGAAATTGAAACATGGTCGAAAAATATTTTTGAATTACTATTTTATGTAGAATAGACAGAATAATGTACAGATAATGTTAATCTTGAATTCTTATTACTTTATTTGATTGCAGGCATATTTATTTATTTTGTAGAAAAAGTTGGAAAAGTAAGATCATATAACGTTGTTATTAGCTTGTTTATTGTATCATATATTATCATAAAAAAATCCTCCAAAACAAGGGTAGGAATTTATTATAGTAACGACTTAATGTACGAAGCTGGCAGGTGAGTCCAATTTCGGCCGGGTCGAACTCTGGTCGAATTACAGACAGAGGTTAAACGAATGGAGCAGGTCAGTGGAGTTTGTATAAATGCGCGATTTGTCAGAAAATTTACAACTTTTTCTCGGTCCTTGGTCTTGGATGGAGGCCGTAAACTCGGAAGCAATCTCGTCGCACCGGCTACCGAGTTATTTGCAGAATATTGCGGTGCCCGTGACTAATAAAATGACAAATAGAGGTCTGTGCGGTGGCGACACGCTGAGCCGACGTGCACTTTATTTTTACTGTTTACTTAGTAGTGCTTGTTAATCCTTATAAATGTTTCTATTAAATGAAGTATACGATTGGATATTATAAAATAAGTTAGATTACTTATTTTATAATATGAAATACTTTGCGTTTATTAAAATTAGTATAACATACCCTATTCATAATTTATTTTTGTTTGTTAATTTTAGTGTGATTTTTTATAAAAATATACTCTTCAATAAACCAATTTAATTGTAATATTTTTTTATCATAATTAGTAAACATCCCACCCACTGAAAACAATTTATCAAAACAAAATTGCTATATAAACAATATTAATGAAATTTTTAATATGGAATAAATCACTCGTAATTATTATATTTTATATAAGTGAGTGATAAAAGTTGTTAGACGCCCATATGAAATTGTCTTTAATATTGTAAATAGTCAAAAAATCTATTTATATAATGAAAAATTATAACTTTTTTTTTATAATATAATTTTATAATATAATTGTATGATATTTTCTGTTAACTAAAAAAAAAAAAATTACAAGTGCTGGAACCGGACCTTTTAATATCGAAATAAGCAGACACATGTCTATTTTTATTAAAAACTACCAATATAAAAAAAACACCAATCCACATCCGGACACATCCTTAAATGTACTACTAGTAGTAGTTTATATTTGATATCAAGATATCATAATATTCTGACTGAACTGTGAGTTAGTTTGTCGTTCGTTTCTCTGTGAAGTGAGATGTAGCCGATAACTCTGACCTCGCGCTATCGAGAACTCACTTTTATTTTTTTTATTAATATCAAAATTTGATTCAACGAAGGCTGCCCTTTTTTTTTTTCGGGTAGAGATTCGCCGACCGAACCATACCCACCGCTAGCGAGGCGACGGACGTGTGTGGGGTTCACTTGGCGCCCTAAATTGACACCGAGCTGGACCCACTAAAACCCCCCGGTTACCCCTTCATGCCCAGCAGAGGTGACCCGGGGTCAGCCTTGCGGCTATTACCGGTCCACCTCTAAAGCGTCCAAGCTAGTGCCGGGACTCGCGCCAAGGGGAGATTGCCCGGGATAACCGGGACAATCTCCAAACGGGCCGACCAAATATTTTAGCGCGCAAGGTGGCTACCCCTACACGCTGGCCGCTCACTGGGGCACAGAGGGGCGCATATGTGCGCGCCGCCCTCGGGCCACCCGTCTACGCCGGAGAGGTGGGGCAAGAGCATCCTCCTCCCGCTCTCTCTCCGCAGCCTCCTTCTGCGAAATAACACTCTCGCAAAAAGTAGCTGCAGCCTCCCAAACTCTCTCGCTGGCAATCATGGACTCGACCATTGTTGCCAGCGTGAAGTTGCTTTCGCCGAGCGCCACTTGAAGTTCGTGGCGCTCGCGTTGCCAGGCCGGGCACATAGTGAGGTAGTGACACACGGTGCAGGTAGTGACCAAAACAACCATGTCCGGTTAATACCTGCACCAGGCGAAAGCCGAGACTGCCGTGTCGGCGCCCAATCCATTCTTTCAACACTGGACGAATCGCCTCGATCGTCCAGTGGCCGGCAGCTGGGTGGCCAAGTGCCTCTTGCCATTTGGCCAGAGTCTCCCTCTAGGCCAGGGCACGTACCTTCCTCACCTCCTCGAGGCAGGGTCGTTCCCCCCGCGCCCGAAATTCAGTTCGATGACGATGGACCTGGGCCAAGACTGCAGCATCAAGCTCCCACGGGTTCGTACCTGCAAGAACGCAGGCTGCCCCATGGCTGACCGTGCGGTAAGCGCGCACGGCCCGGGCTACAATGACCCTCTGCGGTTGACGTAAGAGGGCCCACACTCGGGGGGAGAGACACTCAGCCCAAACCGAGGCTCCGTACAGTGCCATCGACCTAATCACACCGTGGTATAGTCGGCGGCACGACAAATTGGGCCCCCCCAGATTAGGGAGGATTCGACCAAGCGCTACAGCGGCGGCACATAACCTTGGAGCGAGGAGCTTAAAGTGCTCCTCAAAACTCCAACAGGAGTCCAGGGTCAGGCAGAGGTATTTTAAATGTTTCCCGACCTGAATCCGAATCCCCTCTACTTGGAAACATAGCCCAGTTGGCGGCCTACGGCGAGGTGCGTGAAAAACTATGGCCCTTGTCTTTTCAAGGGCCACCTCCAGCCCGAGGGAGCGGATACGTCGGACGACCAAGCTGGCTCCGACCGACGCAAGGTGATTCGCGTCCTCCCACTTACGCGCTCGTGCAGCCACCAGGGTGTCATCCGCAAAGCAAACGACATCCATCCCCGGTAAGAGCGCACCTCGCAAGACCCAATCGTACCCCAAGTTCCAGAGCAGGGGACCAAGCACTGACCCCTGCAGCACACCCGCCTTCATGGGCCACGATTGAACGCATCCTGAGGCATCCTCGTAGAGGACCACCCGGTCCCGTAGGTAGTCCGTAACGAGGGCACATAAGTATAGAGGCACCTCGTGAAAGCGAAGTGCCTCCTCTATGCATTCATGGGGGAGGCTGTTGAACGCGTTCGCAATGTCAAGCGACACTGCGAATACAGCCTCTCCCTTCTGTGTGGCTTGCTTCGTCCATCCCTTAAGTCGAGCCACCGCGTCCATCGTGCCCCGGCCAGTCCGGAAGCCGTACTGGCAGTCCGCCAAATTCGGCCCTCGGCTTTCGAGGTGCTCGACTATTCTGGAGGCGAGGATCTTTTCAAACACCTTCCCAGCCTCGTCGAGCAACACTACTGGCCTATAACCTGATGGAGAGTCAGGTGGGCGCCCATTCTTCCGCAGGAGGCAGAGCCGTCCGACCCTCCATCTTTTGGGGAAGCGGCATTGCTCTAAGCAAGCGTTGAGTACTGCACGGAAACGCTCCCTCATAGGACCCAGGGCTATCGCCATCACCTTAGACGGGACGCCATCCGGCCCCGGAGCCTTTCCCTTCCTCCGGAGACGGTACGCCGCCAGTTCAAGCTCAACACTCGACACTGGCGGCCCGGTCACGCCATCCTCCAGGGCGATGGCGCTGGTGGCCATCCTGGCAGGCAAAAGGGAGCCTGAATCCGGGAATAAGGTATCCAGGACCCCTCTAAGCAGAGCAGGCTCCATACTGGAGGTAGAGCGAGTTGCTTCCAGGAACTTTTCCCGCACCACCCGATACGGCCTCCCCCAGGAGTCACTGTCGAGAATCTCTATAAATCGCTCCTCAGCGGCGACCTTGGCTCTGCTGATGGATATCCGCAGAGCCCTTTGTGCCTCCCTGAAGGCCCGGTGGAGGGTCGCCATCTCTCCAGACTGTTGGTTGGCGCGCCTACGACACCTCATATAGGCGCGCCGAGCTGCCATACAGGCAGTACGGAGGGACGCGGTCTCCTGGTTCCACCAGTATACCGCACCCCTCCCTACGTAGCGCCGGGACCTAGGCATGGCGGCATCGCAAACTAATTTCAGGTCGTCCGCGAACAGTTCTGCCAACCCATCTGCGTCCCCCGCCATGTTGGCAGGTGGCTCTGCCCACGATCTAAAAATCGCCGCCTCCTCAGCAACGTCGCGGTGGAGGTTAGTCAGCGCCCACCTCGGAAAAGCCAAGGGGGCACCCACGACGGCCCCCAAATGAACAGGGGAACGAACGCTGCCCTGGGAAGTTCCAAATATAGTTGTAATGGAATAAATTTCAAACACACAATATCAAATACAAACTATAAATTGGTCCCAACCTAATTCATATAACATATCATATCTATTTTCCCTCATACAGTAAGTACATATTAACTGAACTAGAAACTTTACAATTCATCCGTAGATTCCGGGGCACAATCTAACTCTGAAAAGCTTTAATCCGAGCAAGACCACTTTAACAATAGGACTAAAGGAATTCATATTTGCTACTGTTCCCTCTCACGGGTACGGAATTTAAATGAACTTTGTCCAACAACAATGACACCACAGACTTTTGTTACGGGAACAATACCTTTTACCGGAAGAATTAAAAATGGTGAACAAAAGAGCACAGATTCATATTGCGACGCACGAGCCCGCGACGACTACGAAGAGCAACCGCGTGGTGACTCTAACATGACCACTTATTGTATTGTGAAGAGCAGAGGTTAGAGTTGACTGAAGCATTTAATTGATTTACTATAAGAAGCAAATATCCCTTTGCAAAAAATAAATGATACCCAAAATCGTTTCTTCTTCAATTAATTCCTAATTATGTTTACAAATGAAATAAGTGTAAGCTCCTAATTACTTGTAGTACACACAATAAACCATTGTCAAGTCTCACTACCAACTGTAGTTAAACAAGACGACATATCTGTAATACAAGTTTTAATACAAATAATACAATGTCTTCTTTCATCGTAACATGAATTGTTTGTTAATTAAGTAATATATGACGACAATTATTATAATAACGCTATCTCCTGATTTATTCGACAATATAAAACAATATTATTTCAACGATATTTGGATTTCTGAAAAGTATTACGTAGTAAAAGGTTGGGTTAATTATTTTATCATTTTTTGAAGTGTTTTTTGAACATTCTGTTTAATCTATAGTTACAATAAACCTTAACATTTAAACTACAGATATAAGTTTATGACTTCTATATCTATATATTTCTCGTAACACAAAAACTACTCAACCGATGAAAAGCGTTTTGGATAAAGAACTGTTTTATTTGTTCAAAATTTTTTAAAAGTTAAGTAATTCTAATCAATAAAAAAATATATCGTTTGGATCAGGACAATTATATAAAGGGTTATTTTATTTGATTTTCTACCCTTGTTTAGAGAAATAATAATTTTAATTGAAATAAATAAGAACTAAATATTATGTGTCACTTGAATCGGTTTCAGAGTAAGTGTCGGCTATACTGAGAAAATATAATGAGTTATATATGAATTAATAATAAAAAATGCAACACGTGGGTGGATATAATTCATATAAATTAATTTTCGAAAGATTTAAAAACAAATTATTTATTTGTTTATTAAATACGAATAAGAAACATGCAAAATACTCTCTGAAGCCGAACTTGAATATGAGCGAAGCAGACTCCTTCATACACAAGTTTAAAAACTTATCATCTAGTTACTCACAGAAACTTAATACGAGAGGTAGAACGTAATTTAATGAAACGGAATGCGCTTTTTTAATAAAACTTTAATACACTTTATAATATTTTAAGACTGAAATAAAGTATAAAGTGAATGGAGCTCTTTGTTTCAGCCAGTCATAAATCACAGCCTTGTGAGTTATATATGTACAAGAATTATATCTTATATACTGGGTGACTATTTATATCAGAAGTGAAAATGTAATACATTTCTTTAGGCAGACAAATTTCTCAAAAAACTCCAATATAAACTACAGTCTATATAAACAACTAACTACTTGAACAAGTTACGATACGGTGCATTCTACCAGTCACGAGCTATTCTTTATACACTTGGAAGTTAAATTGTAAAACTTATCTTGTAAACATGTATGATATGAGAAAGTGTATATTATAAGAGGCAGCCTCTGGACCACATCTCATAAGAGTTTTATTCACGACTGACTTTCATGTACATTTAAAAATAATATCAAAACTTGACTCCGCAGTAAAATTAAAGTTATAACTTTTGTTTCAAACACATTTTGCATGGTGTTATTTTTATTCTACAGCTGAATTTATAAGTGTTTATACTTTTATGATAAGAGTAATTTGACTATAAACAAAATGTATCACTGATAAAATTGAACGAAAATTAAATAGGGTACTGAGGTGGTAAATTTAAGCGAACTTTTTCAATATCGTTTATTCAATATGGAAACTACCCGTGTGTTGCGTCTTGTAAACTATTTTGGTGAACTGATATTTACGCGTTTATTTATACAAATAATTTGATTATAATATATTTTTGAAATAATTTTAATACATGAAATATATTTAAGAATTGTAATATGTTTTCCAAATTAATTCTGATCCTAATTATTTATACAATACTGTACAGTATTCATCGTTTAATATTTTCTCATCTTATAATTCTACAAAGAGTGAGAAGGTTTTGATAAAAAGAATAAATGTGATTTCAAATTTAGATTAATTATATAAATAATTAGTTATAAATATAAATTATTATAAGTAAACACGGCCGTGAAACAAATATATGAAATATAAGATATATAAGATACGAAGCACTGAAAGGAATTAGTTGCACCAAGTAACACAATTTTAAACACCTTCGACAAGCTCTCAGGGGAGCAGTAAGAACGTAACAATGTGACTCGCAAAGGTAATATGGAAAATGGGAAACGAGCGAAAATGGGAAAAGGTAATATGGAAAATGGGAAACAACCTCAGAGTCCAAGACAGCTCCAGCAAGATAATCCAAGAAGGTTGAAGGGAACGGAAACTTGTTAATACACACATGTCAATTCCACCGACGTCCAATAACATCCGCGATCACGTTTTGGCACTAATAATTAACGAGAGCCACAAGGTGGCGTTACCAGAAATGATTTATTACATATAATTTAACTGCAACAAGAATACCTGAAGTGTATAAAACACTTATAAAACATTTTCTTTCAATATGTTGAAATGAAATTCTAAATCTATTCTTTGACACAAAAGAAATCGGAAATGTTATTTCTATTAATATATAATCTTGATGTTTAATAAAAATGTAAACCTGGAACTGAAGTTGTATTCCATTGAAATAACTTTAACAACACCAGTGACATAATTTAGTTCGATACATTGCCGAATTCGATACATTGACATCAAAACACAATTTAAACTTAATGCAGGTTAGCGCGAACGTCACAATGTTGTTGTGAAAAAAGAGAAAATTAAGTTTTTGATAAATCTCGACCTGCACAATAAGAAATAATGTAACGAAACATGAATTCTACAATAGAATTCAGGAATAATTTAAACAAAATATTCATATTGGACCGTGTCAATTAATAAAGTGAAATATGGCTGCCTTAATCAATTAATTAATTTGCAATGAAGAGATTCACTTGTATTAAACGTAATCAAATCAAATCAAAATTATCTTTATTCAAGTAGGCATTTACATGCACTTTTGAATCGTCAATTACATTACATTACATTAAAAAAAAATTTCATGCATTTAGTTTTCTTAGTATTTAAGACCAAATTATTAATTTCAAACCAATGAAGAACACGTGACAGAGCACTGTTAACTTCGTCATAATTAGTCCTATTACGCTCGACTTTAAAAATAAGTGAGGTATCATCAGCAAAAAGTACAATGTCACATAGATCTTTTAAGAAAAAGGGCAGATCATTAATATATAATAAGAATAAAAAGGGGCCAAGAAGAGATCCTTGTGGAACACCCATCTTTAGGTAAGAACCAGCCGATTTAGAATTATTTACATCAACCGTCTAGACTTTTTGATCAAGGTAGGAGGCAATAAGATCAAGCGCAACACTACGCACACCATAGTGGTTAAGTTTGCATAGCAATGTTTGATGGTCAACACAATCAAAAGCCTTGGATAAATCCCAAAACACCCCGATTCTGCATTCTGCGACTCTTCCAATGCGTTGTAAATGTGCTTAAGAAGCGTTGCACCCGCATCAGTTGTTGATTTGCCTTTGGTGAAACCATATTGTTCGCTATGCATGATTTTATTGTTATAAACAAATTCTGTTAATTGGTTTAAAATAATCTTTTCAAAGATCTTACTTAAGCTCGGTAAAACGGAGATAGGCTTATTATTTCCCGGTTCTAGTTTATCGCTACTTTTAAACAAAGGAACTCCTTTATTATTTTTCATTAAATCTGGAAAAATACCGGTTTCAATGCATTTGTTGAAAATTAAGCAAAGCTGTGGGGCAATATCACTTATAATATTGCTAAGTAAATTAACCGACATACCCCAAAGATGACCGGTTTTTTTTCAGATTTAAGGTTCTTAACGTTTTAAGAATTTCATTCGAAGAAACAGGCTTAAAAACAAAACATTTATTACTGACTTGAACGTTATTGCTCAATTCAGTGATTGCATCAGATTATGAAGAATTTAAATAACGCGTTACCGTTAATGGAATTTCTGTAAAATATGATTCAAAAATAGTGGCGACATTTATATCAGTACTTACTTCTTTATTATTAATTTTTAACTTTATGGGTTCATTGGTAGCCCTAGTTTTCCCAGTAATACTAGATAAAACATCCCAGGTTGCTCTTATTTTATCTTCTGAATTTACAATTACTACAGTAATTCATTGATTATTATAACTTTTTGATTAAATTATTTTTATATATTTTTTGTGTATTATTCTTTTATTTAATATTATTTTCGTATATTTACTATCAATTTCGATGTCTAATTATATATTAAGTGACTGCTCAGCCCTCTTCAGTATTATTTTATACCAAACAAAACTAGTTACAATAGAAGCAACGGAAGTCATACTTGCTACTTCTCTCTCTGACGACCAGAGAATTTAAATGACTTGGCCCAATAATGATACGACTGCCTTTTGTCCCAAAGCAATACATTTCCAGAGATAAATTAAAATTTGTGGACAAAAATGCTGAAATTCATATTGTGAAACCGAAAACTGACAACAATTTTACAAAGCTACACATTTATCAATGGCTTTTCGAAACTGTTGATCTGGCTTAGTCGAACACGTGTGTCTGAATATATAATGTACAGCTATAAACGTCGGATGTCTGATGGATGAAACGTATTGGGAGAAAATATATTATTTGTTCCATTGCGCTTCAAATCTATAATAAAAGCAAAATTGAAATTTAAACTTTGCTATATAATCAAAGTTTAAATTTTTTATTTATTTTTCATTTATAGATTTTTCATATATAGTTAGATTATTAAGTCAAATAATTAAAGAATATTGAAACAATATTTAACAGCTGCAAGGTATGTAAAAAACTAAATGTGAATCGCTTACAAAACGATGTGTCGTAAAGACAGACAAATAGACGACAAGGACTGTCTCTTATCGATGAAACGTTGTTATTTGTGTGGAAAACACGAAAATCATCTAAATTGCCATGACAGAATTTCTGATGAGAACTATACGGGGATACAAAGAGAATCAGTCTTACTTAAAACTTATAGTGGAGACTTGATAGATATTATTTAATATTTGCCTATACTTTTTAAGTTATAATTTTTTTTTTTTTCAAAAATACATTAGTTTTTATAATCTTCATGTATTGTGCCACAGTCATAATTTTCAAATTTTAATAAAAGGGTGGATAATTCAAGTTTAACTGTCTTCAGTTCAGTTCAGGTTGAACTATCCGAGTTGATTTTGTTGACGTTGACGGGTGCTCGTCGGAACTCTTAACAATAAATGCCGGAGTTCCTCAGGGGTCCGTTCTTTCTGCAACTCTCTTCCTGCTGCATATTAACGATCTGCTCAAACCAGTATCTATGGGCATGCAGACAACAGAACAGTTGTGGACAGATATCTGCTGAGTACTCGGGCCAGTAAAAATTATGAACAAGTTGAAAGCGAAGCCATGGTGCAACGACTGAATGACAAGCTAGAGGCAGTCTCCGTTTGGGGCAATGCCAATCTTGTTAAATTGAACACTACCAAAATGCAGACGTGTCTATTCACCGCCAAAAGGAGCCCTTTCAACTTAGCTCCTACTTTACAGAATGTCTCTCAGGAATACAGTGACCGACTTTATTTGCTAGGGATAGAAATTTCCTCAAACCTCAACTTTGGTCGGTTAATTGAGCCTAGAGCAGGGGCATACGCCAGCAAGCTTGGAATTCTTGCGAGGATCCGACAGTACTTCGCATCGGTATTATAGTACTAAAGCACACATCCGGTCGTGTATGGAGTACTACGGCCATAGA
The DNA here is from genome assembly GCA_963555665.1 of Dircenna loreta. NCBI lineage: Eukaryota > Metazoa > Arthropoda > Insecta > Lepidoptera > Nymphalidae > Dircenna > Dircenna loreta. Next base: position 1,925,685 of record OY743098.1, read on the forward strand.
ATGGCTGGTGTTGCCAAATGTCATCTTACAACTCTGGACTCAATTGAGAGGTGAGCTAAGAGGCTAATTGGCGACCCTGACCAGGTGGATGCTCAACTCCATAGCCACGAACTCAGATGTAGAATCGCGAACCTCTCAGTATTGTATAGGATACATTTTGGTGAGTGTGCGCTGGATTGCATGACCTGATTCTCCCATCTCCCTTCCATCACCAGACGTTCCGACGTACGGCGAGGATCCATCCATTCGTTGTGGACATTCCATCTGTCCGTATGAAACGCTTTGCCTCGTCTTTTTTAATTCATACAGCAAAGAAATACTCTAGAAACAGAAACTACTACTACTACTACTAGAAACTACTACTTTCTACACTACTAGAAACAGCAAGGAATAGCTTACCTGCGTCTGTATTTCCGTCTTAGTACAATTTGGGTGTCTTCAAGCGAAGGGTGAATAGCTCCTAAGTTGATGCGCCTTACTACCTACGACTACATTTCCACTTATAATCAGGTTAGATGTAGTCAAGCACCAACTTCGTTAAATGTAAAAACATCATAAATAAAGCTTTTTACATGCAGGCATAATGAAAATAACTTGTATTTATACAAGAAATATATGTTAAAATAAATGTTTAAATACTCTCTTGAAAGTTTGTATTTCTGTGTTGCAAAGAAATCTAAAATAAGTAAAAGTATTTAAATGTAAAACAGCTACTTTTAAACTTTCAGCAAAATATTACAATAAAAAATAAAACCACAATAACTTTTAAGAACATCTCGGCCGAAAAGTTTGTAAAGACTTTTTCAAGATTTATATTTATTTTTACTTTCTATAATTAAAGAAGGTAAGAGGTATACATTTTTGAACTGAAAGCCTATTAGAGAAATGAAAGTATTTTTATAACATTTATTGTGGTATTTTTTATCACAATTGCTACAGTTACTAGTAAACCTCAAATGCAGTTCATCGACCTCTGTCAAATATACAAGTACTGTAATAGATTTAACAATAGAAGATACACGTTTTATTGATACTTTGTTATTTAATTGTCCTAAAAATAACACAAAAAGTAAATATATTTAAGAAGCTCGTGTTATTAGTTGTTTTTAATTTAAATTCGTCTTAAAAGAACGTAAAAAGTATCTTCTTGTAATAATACTTAAATTACACGAAGCTCGTTCCTAAATAGAATAATATTTCTTACCTTTGTGATCCGAGGTCCTTTGAGTCTCTCGTCTACATCCCAGCGCATGTGAAACTTTACATTCCACAATTCTACACTCTGCTTGCTCCCAACCCTATTAAAATTCTAGATGAAACATACGTATAGTTTAACGTGGGTTTTATAGTTAAAGCAAACTTCTCAGGAGATTCAGTCACTTGAATGTGAATATGTTAAGATGTTGTTCCTCCAAGATTGCTTCATGTTAAAATATTACTAATAAACTTTGTTTAAGATAATAATTAATATGTCACTATTTTAAAGATTATTTTATTGTAAAAAACCTGTAACAAAGACCAAAAACTTAAGGTATTTTTAAAATATAAATAATTAAGTAAGTAAATTTCAAAATTTTAAACATGAATGGGGCGCAAATATACTGTCTTATAATGTTGTTACTGACATATCTTTGCAGTAAACAAAACGAAGTAAAAACCAAGTTATATTTTGAAATACATATAAATATAATCTCGTAGAAATGTACAAGTCCTCTTCCTCTCATTACTTGTCAAACTCTTTATATCCGGGCTACAGCTTGTTTATCGTCCAACTCTCATTTATGAGTTCGTTATTTTCCTATTCTGAAGACATACAAATGTAATCTATAAGAATAACTTCGAGCTTTTATCTCAATATGTACGTTGATAAGAAAAATAATGAGTAGACTTATTCACGTCCATGAGATTAACTTGTTATTGTAGAAAGTTAATGAAGTAAGTGTAATAATATGTGATAAAGTATTTACGACGACATACATTCTGTTACAATAATACAAGAAAGCAGTATGTCACAATAATGTTCCATATTGTGATTCCAATTTGTACAATATCGTTTGTTTTTCTTGTCATTAACAAAAACAGTTAAGACAGAGAACTGCTAAATTAGTTTTGTTTTAGCAAGATAATTGGGTACCATGTTGTTTACTACTTTGTTTCTTGAATGAACCGAATTAACTTTGAACATAAAACGTATTTATGGAGTTTTATAGAATATCTTAGATAATGAAGTCTGTGTAATTGAAATGAGTTATTAAGTAGCATTACAGATTGCTAAAACAGAACATTTCAATGTGTAAAGACATCAAAAAATATTGAATTATGAATTAGTGTATATAGTAATAAATAGCACTCTATAGAATAAATTGCCACAATAAAGCAAGTGTACCTAAATAAATATTACACCAGGTATGTGTAGTACGTAGTTAATACGGCCCTGTGTATTTTCAGCGGCACATTACGGCTCCCCGAAGCATGCAAGACGACATAAAATATAATGAGACTCACATAATGTAAGCGGGTCAATGTAGCCGCGGAACTACATTGTATATTGTAGTATCTTTTGTTGGTTACTTTGCTTGCTTTTCTTAAGATGCCGATTTAAAAATAACCAACTGTCTATAGTATAATGTTTTTGTGTTTCTCTGTAGAAAATTAACCTAATATTTTCAATAAGTAACAATCAAAAAAAAACATTTCCACACCAAGAGAAATTGATTTTAATTAGAAATGAAATCTTCCTAAACCTATAAAATAAAATCATACATTATGGTTCTAGATTAAAATATTTTTTTCTAAGTCAAAATTGGCTGAAACAGTAAACAAGGACACTGAAAATGTTCAACTTGTTTTTGGTAATTTTAAAAAACCATTTCTAGAGTAAACTTTAGAGTGGGATAAACTTTTTTGAAATAAAATATATTCGAATAAACCTGAAGAACATATTTTATGCTTTGCACCGCCTTTACAACGTCATCCATGTTAATAATTGGTAATACCCCAATCAGAAACAAAAAGTAACCAAGAACTCGTGTTTCGTGACTGCTCGAAAACTATCAACGTTTCTTAACGTCTAAACTACTAGTAATGTTACTGTGTATTTGCATCTCATAAAAACGACTAAACTGCTAGAAATATTCTTATCATCATTAAAAGATTTAAAATCTCAAGGAGGCAATTTGTTGTAACGTATATAAATAATATCATTTAATAATGTTTCCATTACGTGAAAATATCGTAATTAAAAGACGGACAACGGACATTTCGAAAGTAAGCATTCGTGCTTTCGAAAGAATTGGTGGTGGCCTTTAGTCAAAATGTAATACTTGTAAAAATATTATAATTATTTTCTTATGTCAGTTATTTTTTATCTCTTGATTTAAAAGAAAGTCAACCATACTAACGAGCAAGGAAATAAACCATTTCCTTTAACAAATTGTAAAGTACTTCACTAATCTTTGTTTGTGCTATTTGTATTACTGTAATCCGTCTCGTAGCTTTTGATAATAAATAACTGACGAAAATATGAACCAGTATTATGTTGAGAATACAATTGAATTTAATTTCAATTCATAATTAAAACAATATGGGTATTGTCTATTAAAAAAAATTAAACAAAAGAGACTCTCTATTGACATGACGTTTTGTATTTTACTGTCAGCAGAAAAGGTTTATTATTTAAATTAAATTTTGCAGATTATTGCCTTTTATACTAATTAACCAAGGTAGGATCATATTTAAATAAATAAAATAAGAAAAGCTATTGTAAATTGTCTTGTAGTAATTCAAAGAGATCGCGCTCAGGTTATATTACTATTACAATATTCATTTCATTTATTAATGAAAAATTAAAACAAGATATTAATTTAGCCGACATCATTACAGACCATTCCGCGTTGTAATAAAAACTAAGTCGAGTAAATAATTCGTACCGAAGCTATTAGCAAATTGTGTCATTTTCTTTTTCAAATTTCAGTAGGCTCCTGACAAAATAGCTTTGCCCTCGCAACCCGCCATTATGAAAGAAATGATGAAAATGGTCTGCAATAATAATTATGTGAATAAAGTTTTATTTATTCAAGTTTTTTATTTGTGCTTGGATATAAAATAATAAAAAGGGATCGCCCGATTTTCAATTTTCATACAAAAACATTCCTTAAATTAATTTCACCGTCCACATTATTATTACGTCTTGAAAAAGGCTTTGGATATTTTACATAAAATAATACCCGTCGCTGATTAAAATATATGTAAAAACAACATTGTTATTGTGAATATATTATTAAGTAGTAACAAAGCTAAATACATTATATATAAATATAGTTTTGTAAAAGTCTCTTTATCTGTATATCAGTTTGTTTGTTCGCGGAAACACAACTGTACGGTGTTAGGTAAAATATTGTGTGGTAAATTAAAGTCCCGGTCAGGATGTAAGATAGATTACTTTACATACTCCGAAAGTTTCTTTTACTTTCTAAGAAAACAATTAATTGAATTTTAAGTGACGATTATTATGTGGCGATGGTGATGATTTATGTTTTGAGTCCGAGAGGGGAGTGGGGGTTTGAGGGGGGGGGGGGGGGGGGGTTGCTGATGAAAACACTGGCTATGTCTAGTTAATATATAAAACAATTGTCCTCTCATTGACAGTTAATTATAATTTTATAATGATTGTAAAGTATATGTAACATTTATTTAAGAAATATATATTGAAATAAAACATCTTATAAATTTATAAACGAATCAACTTGAAACATAAACCAACATAAACTCTATAGAAAAATCATTTAAAAGCAGTGACTCTCCGGACAAAAAGTAAAGAACCGTTTACACTAATTTATTTAAGTTAAATATAAATTTTCTTTAGCCGCATAATAGTTTTTTCCTTTTATTTTCGACTCTCAAAGAATATATTTGATAGTTTTAATACAATTTTGTAAGTTATAAAGAAGGATTCTTTGAGGTTGATATAACAAACAAACTGACACTATAGAAACAACCAATTAATTAAATATTATTACCTGATTCCTTCATTATCCAAATAATGTTATTATTATTAAAAGATATCTCCTCTTTATTCCAGCGTAGGGAAATATAAAGCGTGTCTATGCTCAATTGAAAATGGCTGTACAAATATAGCATTGGAGAGAAATTGAAACTTTAACACGAAAACTTGAGCTTAATTTACGACGTCTGCCAAAGAGCGCGGAAAATTTAATAAAATTAATAGTTGTACATACAAAAAAAAACTCTTTTGAATATTTCTCTAATATATATAATAATATATGTTTTTGCTAAATGCTATGTTGCTGTGGTGTATAAATTAAAATACTATTTAAAAGTTTTACAAACAGACACACAAACGACAAATGCAATCTGAACTTTTAAATATTCACAGTACGATGACATAGTAAAGGTTTTATTTTTGAACATACCGCTTTGAATCTACGATGGAGGGATACCAGCAATTTAAAACTTTTTGTTACAAATTCTTGAAACTTTACATAAGGTAGAGGAATCCGGAACGGAAACAATACGAGAGCGAAGCCGCAGGGACTCCCCGGTAGCTATTCATTGTTTAAAATTAACTTAAAATTACTAACGATGAGAATACAATTTAATGACGTCTTATTTTATTACCTCTATACTGGTATGACGCAGAATTTGTAAGAGAATTAAATATTAAAAGATCTATTTGTAAATAGCTGTAAGAACAATTATAAACAATGATTTTTTTAATTGTTTCATTCAAATGTAACAAAGATAAGTAACCTGTATCTTACAATTCATCTCCACACAGTATCAAGTTAGATTAGAAAACTTGTTTTCCAGCAGCGCTGCTCAGATGTTCACTCACAAATTATAGAGAAGTCTAGTCTGAACCAGCTCTACGTACGTTGTCTGAATAGTTTGACATTTTTAAAGTTTATTTCGGGAATTCCAGCTAGCTTAAAAATATATACATCTGTTTTGTACAAGACATAAGACCACAGGTAGATATAGGGTTAGAGATATTATATATTAAAACTAAACTTGTATTCTAGAAATATCATAATAACATTCAACAGCTAAGTTGTTTTTAACTAACATTTACTTGTTTTTAAAGATAAGATCGCATTAATTATGAAATATACTATAAGGGTCATATTTCATTATAAGTATAATTTAAATGTATTTTATATTTTGCAACAGTATTAAAGACTTCTACAGTAAACTGTAGAGGTAGGGGTAGTAATAGGACGCTGCATATACAAACTTCAATACCCTATATTTGGAGTATTAACCACAATGAATACGGACCGAGTGGTACAGGACCGGTATTACGAATTTAATTTCACAGAAATGTTGTATCGCTGAAATGGCACTCTGTTTACGAGACTCATCTGAGCTCGCGTTACATTCACAAAAATATGAAAAGAAAATTGACAATACCGTGCTGAAGAGAAAAAAGTTTAAACATTTTCAGATATTGCTATCTCGCAAGGTTTTTTTATTTGATCAAATAAAAACCTTAAGTCTATAGATCTAATTTCATTTCTGGTATTATAAGTTCAGGCAATAGTTTTAAGTCAAATTCTATTTACAAATTCTTGAATCATAATCTGAATATACTCAGGTAGAAAGTTAATAAAGGTTCTTATCGTCATATGTTTATTTCGAAGTTGTGCGGTGAATTGCTTTAAATCATAAAATCCATTTAACCACTGAGTTGTTAAATTACAGCGAAATGATATCTTTATGTTTAACTTTCCACAATCCAGCAGCCATTGAACGAGATACGAGTCACGACTTTCAACAGCTTATTAGAACATTCCATTATTAGGCGTGTATTTTGGTTATGTTTGGTAATTTAAAGAATGGTGATTTTTTTTTGGAATGAGAGATGATCGATACATACGTACCCTCTGTCGGTTTAATCGATGTAATAATAAAGATAAATGGTTAATGTCAACAGTACTGTGTATTTAAAAACAATTGACACGATGGAAAAGATATTTAATGTCGTATAAAAAGGAAAACTAAATATAGACTGGATCTAACACGGTTGTTTGTTCATTCATCAATCTACTTCAGGTGTTACGAGGTAATAAACCAACACACACACATTAATCACTCAGAAATGAAAAGTAAAAATAAACAATTCATAATTTAGGCATATTAGAATTATATACAAACAATATAGTATCAGAAATGATTTCGTAAATAATTCGCTGTATATTTGATCTGATTGAAATAGTTTATATTATTATATCATATATTATCATAAAAAATCCTTTAACAACAAAACAAGGGTAGGAATTTATTATAGTAACGACTTAATGTACGAAGCTGGCAGGTGAGTTGAATGTCGGCTGGGTCGAACTCTGGTCGAATTACAGACAGAGGTTAAACGAATGGAGCAGGTCAGTGGAGTTTGAATAAATGCGCGATTTGTCGGAAAATTTACAACTTTTTCTCGGTCCTTGGTCTTGGATGGAGGCCGTAAACTCGGAAGCAATCTCGTCGCACCGGCTACCGAGTTATTTGCAGAATATTGCGGTGCCCGTGACTAATAAAATGACAAATAGAGGTCTGTGCGGTGGCGACACGCTGAGCCGACGTGCACTTTATTTTTACTGTTTATTTAGTAGGACTTATAAATGTTTATATTAAATGAAGTATACGATTGAATATGACAAAATATGGCATTATCTATAGTTCTATACTTTGCGTATATTAAAATTAATATAATATATTCATAATTAATGTTTGTTTGTTAATAAAAACATATACACTTAATAACATATATTAATATAAATAACCGATCGGATTGAAATATATTATTTTCATTAGTACTAAATACGCCACCGACTGAAAATAATTTATCAAAACAAAATTGCAATTATGAAACTAAATTAATTAAAATAAAAATATTTCAGATATTTATATTATATACGATATTCTGATAAATATTGAGAAACTGTAATCAAAAGACGTCTCGGAAATTAAGAAATTAAACCATTATTCATAGTCGGTGTCTACAATAAGTTAATGTGTAATTATTGCACATTTCAGATTAAATCACACACAATTGTTATATTTTATAGACGTGAGATATGTAAGTTGTTAGACGGCCATATGAAGTTGTCTTCAATATCGTAGGAACTGTCAAACAACTATTTACAAAGTGAACAAAAACTGTAGTCAAATTATTGAAGGAAATAGAAAAATATTCTTTAACAATTCTTATCTAGGGGCCTAACATCAACGGTAGTCTCCCCGAGAGGAGACCACCGATCGAGTCCCCAAAATAGGCAAAAAGCCAGTACGACTCAGCGGGTGTTCTGGTCCATCCACGTCTGCCACACCAGGCGATCCGCAAAGAGGCATAAGTCGGGAACCCAACACGCCCAGACCAATCAACACCAAGCGCAACCGTAGCATCGCACTCGGCAAAGACTAATCTAGGCAACATCGGTTGCCCGGACCATCTCCCCACCAAGCACCCTTCTATTAAGTGCTTGGTAGAAAGAGATCCAAGCCCTACCAGCGCAGACGGCCGCCCCCTCAGCAAGAAAGAGACCGCCACGCACCCCTCCCGATAACCCCGGGACCACTCATAAGTCCACTTTGCAAACAGAGAAGTACCCAGAGCGACCCGGCAGCTGACCCCGGCAAAGAGGGCCTGCGCCCTCCCAACGGGGCCCAAGCCAGCCTTCCACCGACGAAGGCCGATGGAAAGAGGCAAGAGCCCACCGCCGCAAGCAGGCCACCCCTGCCGGCCATGAACCGGCCATGATCCCGTGGCGTCCCATTATAGCGATGAAGGTAACCGTTGGTTTTATAGTGGGTAGCCTTAAAAATGGCAGCGTCTTCTGTGCTGCCGGGTAGTCCCACATAACCACCCGGTCATCACCTTCTTGGCCGGGGTATCCGTAAAGGATTTTTCCAACGGAAAAAAAAAAAAGAAAAAAAAAAAAGGGGCTTAACATTGTATTTTATATTCAAAATTTAATTCAACAGTTTATATGTTTTCTTTTACATTATTAAATTGTAGTACATTTTCTATAAACTAAAACAAAAAACTCATTTAAACTTTATGTGTGCTAACCTACAAGTGCGGGAACCGGACTTTTTAATTACAAAAAATATATAAAAGCCGACTCATATCTGTTTTTATATCATTTGATTGTTTTTTAAAGGTGTGCTTTACTTTAAAAAAAAAACTTATTTTACATTCATAATGAAATCGCACGTTAAAGATTGTTTCCAGATATTTCAAAACTAACCTTCTTGTACGCGCCATTTTTAAAACAAAGATAAAATGGAGTTCAAGTTATACAAATGAGAATTCAATTGCATCTTAATCCTTTTAGGTTTCCGCATCAATCTTTCTGTCAAGTTCCTTTTTTTCAGGAAAACTATGAAGTATCAGGTTGAAATTATTATCTAACGCTAAAGTTTAAAACACAATATAAGATTTAAACAATAAATTGGTCCCAACATAATTCATACATCATATCATAGCTACTTTCTCTCATACAGTAAGTACATATTAACTGAACTAGAAACTTTACAATTCATCCGTAGATTCCGGAGCACTATCTAACTCTGAAAAGCTTTAATCCGAGCAAGACCACTTTAACAATAGGACTAAAGGAATTCATATTTGCTACTGTTCCCTCTCACGGGTACGGAATTTAAATGAACTTTGCCCAACAACAATGACACCACAGACTTTTGTTACGAGAACAATACCTTTTACCGGAAGAATTAAAAATGATGAACAAAAGAGCACAGATTCATATCGCGACGCACGAGCCCGCGACGACTACGAAGAGCGACCGCGTGGTGACTCTAACATGACCACTTATTGTATTGTGAAGAGCAGAGGTTAGAGTTGACTGAAACATTTAACTAATTTACTGGAAGCAAATATCCCTAGCTACTAATTACTTGTAGTACACACAGTAAACCATTGTCAAGTCTCACTACCAACTGTAGTTAAACAAGACGACATATCTGTAATACAAGTTTTAATACAAATAATACAATGTCTTCTTTCATCGTATCATGAATTGTTTGTTAATTAAGTAATGTATGACGACAATTATTATAATAACGCTATCTCCTGATTTATTCGACAAAATAAAACAATATTATTTATACGATATTTTATTTGGATTTCGTAAAAGTATTACGTAGTAAAAGGTTGGGTCAGTTATTTTATCATTTTTTGAAGTGTTTTTTGAACATTGTGTATAATCTATAATTATAATAAACCTTAACATTTAAACTACAGATATATGTTTATGACTTCTATATCTATATATTTCTCGTAACACAAAAACTACGCAACCGGTGAAAAGCGTTTTGGATAAAGAATTATTTTATTTGTTCAATATTTTTGTATAAGTGAAGTAATTCTAATCAATAACAAATACATCGTTTGGATCAGGACAATTATATAAAGGGTTATTTTATTTGATTTTCTACTCTTGTTTAGAGAAATAATAATTTTAATTGAAATAAATACGAACTAAATATTATGTGTCATTTGTATCGGTTTCAAAGTAAGTGTCGGCTATTTTGAGAAAGTATAATGAGTTATATATGAATTAATAATAAAAAATGCAACACGTGGGTGGATATAATTCATATAAATTAATTTTGGAAAGATTTAAAGAACAAATTCATTTATTTGTTTGTTTATTAAATACGAATAAGAGACATGAAAAATACTCTCTGAAACCGAACATAAATATGAGCGAAGCAGACTCCTTCATACACAAGTTTAAAAACTCATCATCTAGTTACTCACAGAAACTTAATACGAGAGGTAGAACGTAATTCAATGAAACGGAATGCGCTTTTTTATAAAACTTTAATATCACTTTATAATATTTTAAGACTGAAATAAAGTATAAAGTGAAGCCAGTCATAAATCACAGCCTTGTGAGTTATATATGTACAAGAATCATATCTTATATACGGGGTGACTATTTATATCAGAAGTGAAAATATAATACATTTCTTTAGGTTTGCAAATTTCTCACTAAACTCCAATATAAACTACAGTCTATATAAACAACTAACTACTTGAACAAGTCACGATACGGTGCATTCTACCAGTCACGAGCTATTCTTTATACACTTGGAAGTTAAATTGTAAAACTTATCTTGTAAACATGTATGATATGAGAAAGTGTATATTATATGAGGCAGCCTCTGGACCACATCTCATAAGAGTTTTATTCACGACTGACTTTCATGTACATTTAAAAATAATATCGAAACTTGACTCCGCAGTAAAATAACAACTTATAACTTTTGTTTCAAACACATTTTGCATCGCCGATGGTGTTCGTTTTATTCTACAGCTGAATTTATAAGTGTTTATACTTTTATGATAAGAGTAATTTGACTATAAACAGAATGTATCACTGATAAAATTGAACGAAAATTAAATAGGGTACTGAGGTGGTAAATTTAAGCGACCTTTACAATATCGTTTATTCAATATGGAAACTACCCGTGTGTTGCGTCTTGTAAACTATTTTGGTGAACTGATATTTACGCGTTTATTTAAACAAATAATTTGATTATAATATATTTTTGAAATAATTTTAATACATGAAATATATTTAAGAATTGTAATATGTGTTCCAAATTAATTCTGACCCTAATTGTTTATACAATACTGTACAGTATTCATCGTTTAATATTTTCTCATCTTATAATTCTACAAAGAGTGAGAAGGTTTTGATAAAAAGAATAAATGTGATTTCAAATTTAGATTAATTATATAAATAGTTAGTTATAAATATAAATGATTATAAGTAAACACGGCCGTGAAACAAATATATGAAATATAAGATATATAAGATACGAAGCACTGAAAGGAATTAGTGGCACCAAGTAACACAATTTTAAACACCTTCGACAAGCTCTCAGGGGAGCAGTAAGAACGTAAAAATGGGAAACGAGCGAAAATGGGAAAAGGTAATATGGAAAATGGGAAACAACCTCAGAGTCCAAGACAGCTCCAGCAAGATAATCCAAGAAGGTTGAAGGGAACGGAAACTTGTTAATACAAACACGTCAATTCCACCGACGTCCAATAACATCCGCGATCACGTTTTGGCACTAATAATTAACGAGAGCCACAAGGTGGCGTTACCAGAAATGATTTATTACATATAATTTAACTGCAACAAGAATACCTGAAGTGTATAAAACACTTATAAAACATTTTCTTTCAATATGTTGAAATGAAATTCTAAATCTATTCTTTGACACAAAAGAAATCGGAAATGTTATTTCTATTAATATATAATCTTGATGTTTAATAAAAATGTAAACCTGGAACTGAAGTTGTATTCCATTGAAATAACTTTAACAATGCCAGTGACATAATTTAGTTCGATACATTGCCGCGGAACTAAATTCAAAACACAATTTAAACTTAATGCAGGTTAGCGCGAACGTCACAATGTTGTTTTGAAAAAAGAGAAAATTAAGACTTTGATAAATCTCGACCTTCCGTACAAATAATGTAATGGAATATGAGTTCAAAAAATGGCTGCCTTAATCAATCAATTAATTTGCAATGAAGTGATTCACTTGAATTAAACGTAATTCATTGATTATTATAACTTTTTGATTAAATTATTTTTATATATTTTTTGTGTATTCTTCTTTTACTTATAATATTTTCGTATATTTACTATAAATTTGGATGTATAATTATATATCAAGTGACTGTTCAGCCCTCTTCAGTATTATATTATACCAAACAAAACTAGTTAACAATAGAAGCAAAAGAAGTCATACTTGCTACTGCACTCTCTGACGACCACAGAATTTAAATGACTTGGCCCAACAATGACACGACTGCCTTTTGTCCCAAAGCAATACATTTCCAGAGATAAATTAAAATTTGTGGACAAAAATGCTCAAATTCATATTGCTAAACCGAAAACTGACAACAATTTTACAAAGCTACACATTTATCAATGGCTTTTCGAAACTGTTGATCTGGCTTAGTCGAACACGTGTGTCTGAATATATAATGTACAGCTACAAACGTCGGATGTCTGATGGATGAAACGTATTGGGAGAAAATATATTATTTGTTCCAATCCGGTTCAAATCTATCATAAAAGTATAATTTTATTTTTTTATGAATCATGTTTTATTATTGACAAATGTGACTGATGTTAGAAATCTTACCAAATATGAATCAATTAACAATAATTACACGAGTAAAATACTAATATTATGTTTATAAAATATAAAGTTTATAATAATTAATAATTTTAAAGTTTGAAATTTGTATTTATTTTTCATTTATTTCTATATTATTACTTCAAATATTTAAAGAATATTGAAACAACATTTAAGAGCTGCAAGGTATGTAAAAAACTAAAAGTGAATCGCTTACAAAACTATGTGTCGTAAAGACAGACAACTAGACGACGCTGAGTGCCTCTTATCGATGAAACGTTGTTATTTGTGTGGAAAACACGAAAATCATCTAAATTGCCATGACAGAATTTCTGATGAGAACTATACGGACATACAAAGAGAATCAGCCTTACTTAAAACTTATAGTGGAGATTTGATTGATATTATATAATATTTGCCTATATTTTTTAAGTCAAAATTTATTTTTTTTCAAAAATACATTAGTTTTTATAATCTTCATGTATTGTGCCACAGTCATAATTTTCAAATTTTAATAAAAGCGTGGATAATTCAAGTTTAACTGTCTTCAGTTCAGTTCAGGTTGAACTATCCGAGTTGATTTTGTTGACGTTGACGGGTGCTCGTCGGAGCTCTTAACAATAAATGCCGGAGTTCCTCAGGGGTCCGTTCTTTCTGCAACTCTCTTCCTGCTACACATTAACGATCTGCTCAAACCGGTATCTATGGGTATGCAGACAACAGAACAGTTGTGGACAGATATCTGTTGAGTACTCGGGCCAGTAAAAATTATGAACAAGTTGAAAGTGAAGCCATGGTGCAACGACTGAATGACAAGCTAGAGGCAGTCTCCGTTTGGGGGCAATGCCAATCTTGTTAAATTGAACACTACCAAAATGCAGACGTGTCTATTCACCGCCAAAAGGAGTCCTTTCAACTTAGCTCCTACTTTACAGAATGTCTCTCAGGAATACAGTGACCGACTTTATTTGCTAGGGATAGAAATTTCCTCAAACCTTAACTTTGGTCGGTTAATTGAGCCTAGAGCAGGGGCATACGCCAGCAAGCTTGGAATTCTTGCGAGGATCCGACAGTACTTCGCATCGGTATTATAGTACTAAAGCACACATCCGGTCGTGTATGGAGTACTACGGCCATAGAACGGCTGGTGTTGCGAAATGTCATCTTACAACTCTGGACTCAATTGAGAGGTGAGCTAAGAGGCTAATTGGCGACCCTGACCAGGTGGATGCTCAACTCCATAGCCACGAACTCAGATGTAGAATTGCGAACCTCTCAGTATTGTATAGGATATATTTTGGTGAGTGTGCGCTGGATTGCATGACCTGATTCTCCCATCTCCCTTCCATCACCAGACGTTCCGACGTACGGCGAGGATCCATCCATTCGTTGTGGACATTCCATCTGTCCGTATGAAATCCTCGTCTTTTTTAATTCGTACAGCAAAGAAATACTCTAGAAACAGAAACTACTACTACTACTACTAGAAACTACTACTTTCTACACTACTAGAAACAGCAAGGAATAGCTTACCTGCGTCTGTATTTCCGTCTTAGTACAATTTGGGTGTCTTCAAGCGAAGGGTGAATAGCTCCTAAGTTGATGCGCCTTACCACCTACGACTACATTTCCACTTACAATCAGGTTAGATGTAGTCAAGCACCAACTTCGTTAAATGTAAAAAAATCATAAATAAAGCTTTTTACATGCAGGCATAATGAAAATAACTTGTATTTATACAAGAAATATATGTTAAAATAAATGTTTAAAAACTCTCTTGAAAGTTTGTATTTCTGTGTTGCAAAGAAATCTGAAATAAGTAAAAGTATTTAAATGTAAAACAGCTACTTCAAAACTTTCAGCAAAATATTACAATAAAAAATAAAACCAGAATAACTTTTAAGAACATCTCGGCCGAAAAGTTTGTAAAGACTTTTTCAAGATTTATATTTATTTTTACTTTCTATAATTAAAGAAGGTAAGAAGTATACATTTTTGAACTGAAAGCCTATTAGAGAAATGAAAGTATTTTTATAACATTTATTATGGTATATTTTATCACAATTGCTACAGTTACTAGTAAACCTCAAATGCAGTTCATCGACCTCTGTCAAATATACAAGTACTGTAATAGATTTAACAATAGAAGATACACGTTTTATTGATACTTTGTTATTTAATTGTCCTAAAAATAACACAAAAAGTAAATATATTTAAGAAGCTCGTGTTATTAGTTGTTTTTAATTTAAATTCGTCTTAAAAGAACGTAAAAAGTATCTTCTTGTAATAATACTTAAATTACACGAAGCTCGTTCCTAAATAGAATAATATTTCTTACCTTTGTGATCCGAGGTCCTTTGAGTCTCTCGTCTACATCCCAGCGCATGTGAAACTTTACGTTCCACAATTCTACACTCTGCTTGCTCCCAACCCTATTAAAATTCTAGATGAAACATACGTATAGTTTAACGTGGGTTTTATAGTTAAAGCAAACTTCTCAGGAGATTCAGTCACTTGAATGTGAATACGTAAAGATGTTGTGCCTCCAAGATTGCTTCTTGTTAAAATATTAGAATATTCGAATAGAACTTTGCTTAAGAATGATATAATAATATGTCACTATCTTAAAGATAATTTAAATTTAATTGCTTAAAACTTCACTTTTATCACTTATTAAAAATAAAGTTATATGTAAATCAAGGTATTTACTAAATTGCTAAAAATATATGATATTATTATTTTCATTATATAAATACTTACTCTAACAATAAACCAAAATTAGTAAGTTTCTAAATTCCAAACAAGAATGGGACGCAAATATACTTTCTTAAAATGTGTAAAACCAAGTTATATTCCGAAATACATATAAATATAATCTCGTAGAAATGTATAAGTCCTCTTCCTCTCTCATTACTTGTCAAACTCTTTATCTCTGGGCTACAGCTTGTTTATCGTCCAACTCTCATTTACGAGTTCGTTATTTTCCTATTCTGAAGACATAAAAATGTAATCTATAAGAATAACTTCGAGCTTTTATCTCAATATGTACGTTGATAAGAAAAATAATGAGTAGACTTATTCACGTCCATGAGATTAACTTGTTATTGAAGAAAGTGAATAAAGTAAGTGTAATAATATGTGATAAAGTATTTACGAAGACATCCATTCTGTTACAATAATACAAGAAAGCAGTATGTCACAATAATGTTCCATATTGTGATTCCAATTTGTACAATATCGTTTGTTTTTCTTGTCATTAACAAATACAGTTAAGACAGAGAACTGCTAAATTAGTTTTGTTTTAGCAAGATAATTGCGTACCATGTTGTTTACTACTTTGTTTCTTAAATGAACCGAATTAACTTTGAACATAAAACGTATTTGCTTTATAGAATTGCTTAGATAATGAAGTCTGTGTATTTGAAATTAATTATTTAAAAGTATTCCATACTACTAAAACAGAACATTTCAATGTGTAAACACTTCATACCAAAATTAAGTATGAATTAGTGTATATAGTAATAAACAACACTCTATAAAACAAATAGCCACAATAAAGCAAGTGTACCTAAATAAATATTACACCAGGTATGTGTAGTACGTAGTTAATACGGCCCTGTGTATTTTCAGCGGCACATTACGGCTCCCCGAAGCATGCAAGACGACATAAAATATAATGAGACTCACATAATGTAAGCGGGTCAATGTAGCCGCGGAACTACATTGTATATTGTAGTATCTTTTGTCGGTTGCTTTGCTTGCTTTTCTTTAGTTAAAAATAAAAAAAAATGTATTTTATCTAATCTTTGTATTTCTCTGTATACAATTAAACTAATATATTATATAACTGGCAATTAACAAAGGACATTACACCAAGAGCAATTAAATTTTTTTGCAAATTAAGTATTCCAGTAAACTTAGTGTCCAGTTCTATTGTAAAACATTCGTTTCCGTAATATGCTAGAGACTTAACAGGTAGAGGGTCATAATCGTGCAAAAAATCTGTTATAGTTAGTTTAAATCTGAGTATTGTTAGACATTCATTGTAATATATTTACAAGATTATTTATTTAATATAATGTTACCTCGGTTGAGTAAGTTTGTTGTATTTTCTTACTAATATATACCTATTATATGGCATATTTGTAAAGTGCCATTCATTATGCAATGCGTATTAGCGCGGCCGCTGTCGCCTAATTAAAATATGAATAAGGAACTTTAAACATGAAACTCTATATTCCAGCAACAAAAGCTGGACATAATGACCTAAGTTTGAGTTTGCCAGATCTGCAAGTGAAATTTTAATGAATCCGAGATACGCGGAAAACGTATCACGAGAGAGACGACAAAAGTGTTACAGAAAGAGTTTAAAATGTAAAAAAAAATAAGTTCTAAATAGTTCTGAACTTGCACAGGTTTTTTTAGAATGTTCACTATCTCGTCCTCACCGCATTTTGTATAACGAAGTATAAGTGTTTTACTGAGGAACCCCTTACCACTGAACAGTACACAATCTCCATTATCCATTATTATTATATTTAAATATTTATTTTGCAAACGTTGGACAGTTAGTCATGACACTATATAATATAATAGTCTATAGCGTTAACTAGAAGCAATTAAAACAGTTTACTATGCACACATGATAAATAATAATCTAAGTACTAATTACTACTATTGAAAGCTAACATTATGATTCAAGTAAATACAACCTGTGGCTACAACGTACTCACACATAGCTGGTTAGACTCACTTTATTTAAACAGAACGCGACACAATCTCAGTACATTATATATTCTCATATAGGTTGGTATATAAGGTACCCTTTTTATTTTTACTCAATAAATTCCAGACACTTGTTCTGTAAGGCCCTATAAAGGCTTATGGCTGTGAAAAATGTTATCTTCATACAAACTTTTACTAGCATTTTAAACTTAACCTCGCTAGCATATTTTCATGTTTTGTTTCATAGAAGGATAATATGAATTCAATTAGTTTACTTTTAACTTTTCTTAGTATTCAAGCTCACAAGCGACTTTGCCCGCTGACCCTAACAAAGAAGCTTATAACATTTGCAACACAGACTGTTCTGTGTGTGTGTGTTTCTGATGTTATTTTTATTAAGGCACATATTTCTTTTTTTCATTGATTAACAAAATATATTTTCCACTATTTTCTGTTGCGGTTTAGAAATACATTAAGGACGCGTTTACAGTTTTGCCGGAAATCATCAACTTTTCGGTACATATTGCTACAAAATCAATCTTAACACGTAACGTATTAAAACCTATACTTATAGCAGATAAAATATTTCTTTACTTTTAATTCCTTCAAAAAAAAATCAAATATTATAGTTTTTAATGTAAATAAAACGATATTCAATCATTTCGTCACACATATCCCACGATTTCAGGCGTATTTTCGTTACATTTTTCTTGTATTAGTTACCATATATTTGAGAATAAAAAAATACCTTACATATATTTCTAAAATTGAAACACCACCTCAGTTGGTCAAAGACCGTTGTCGTGTCGTGGTCCTGTATCTCTTTTACGCAGAATGTCTGTTGATAAAGATCGTTGTACGATTACAAAATATTCTATAGAACCTAACTTGATACTTTACAGCTGAAATAATATCTGTAAATAAATTATAAATCATTTTTACATTATAATTTTTTAGTAAATATATATTATATATTGATATTCTGATGGATGGCAGTCTCCAACTAGATATCCTAGACGAATAGAGTAAGGTGCTCCGAATTTAGGCTTCTTTTGTAAGTTTTGATAAGATCCTACCGTCAGACTTGAACTAGTGATCTTGAGGTGTACTGATGGATGGATGCTATTGGATCTCCTAGACGAATAAACCTAGGTGTTCCGAGCTAAGACTTATTATATCAATTTTGATAAGAACTTACCTGAAGGTATACTGATGGATTGATGCTATTGGATTACCTAATCGAATTTGTTTAAATTTGTTTTTTATTTTACGTTTCCGTTTCGTTCAAAAATAAACGTTAACGAAAAACGTATCGGTTACGTACAGGAACTCATAAACGAAAAACGTATTTGTTTCATAAAAGAATACGTAATTATTATTATATAATTTTTAGATATTTATTCACTTACGTGACCAGGAACGGGTTTGAAAATTAGAAATTTTATATGACGTATTTGATTACCAGCGATGGCCGTATTCTTATCAATAGTTTCAAGTCACTCACTCAAGTCCAACGTCCAACATAACAAAACAAACCAAAACCCAGCGCACCTAGTTCAATCCGTCCAGGAGATCCAATAGCATCCATCCATAATTATACATTCAGGTCAGTCCGTCAAGTCTGATGGAGAGATCTTATCAAAACCAACAAAACAAATCTAAACTCGACGCACCTAGTTCTATACGTCTAGAAGATCCAGTATTATTCATCCATCAGTATACCTTCAGGTTGCTCGGTCAAGTCTGATGGAAAGATGTTATCAAAACTATCAAAACAAGCCTGAACCGAGTTCAGACTTGTTTTAAACTAAACTAAACTAAACTAAACTAGCCTTTTTCGTTTAGGAAATCTAGTAGCAACCTTCAATGGTTGGACCTTCAGGTTACAAACAATACTAACATCATATAATAAAACATAATATTTAACAAAAAAATAAAATAATTTAAATAATTAAAAGTATAATATTTCAAAAACCAATAAATTCAAACTATCAAAATTATTTGATGTAACCAGTATTTCGCGTATACATATATACATGTGTATGTGTGCGTAGTCAAGCTTTGTCAATGTAGTTATGTGATTTGCTCCCTATCTGATTCGTAAACGCGTCCTTAAGCTCCACATGCAATGATAAAAGTTGGTTCAAGAATAAAATATTTTCAAGAATAAAACACTTGATTTGGTATTTTTATAAAACCATTTCTAGAACAAAGTTTTTAATTTAAAAAAGAAATGTTTATAAAAATATATTCCAGTATTCCTGAAAAAACATAGAACTACAATTATCGATATACAACTATATTTATATCCTTTTTCAGAAAAAAATATTGTAAACCATCAACCGTAAATATTTCGGAAATTAATCATCTTTATTTACCTTTTACTACTGTTGCCAACGACTCTGTCTGAAGACGACAACAAATTTATTCAAAATCTTTTCAGTAAATTTTGCGTGTTTCGTAATAGAGCAATAAATGTAACAAATAAACAGACTTATTACTCACCTGGCTTTTTGAAATTACTTGGACTCGTCACAATATGGCAGTGGAGACTTGCTTCTTTCCCATATAATTTTTCACGCACTTCATCTATTTGTTGGCCTCCTTTCTAATAATATACACAATAATAAAAATCTCATCATCATCAATCATCTAATAAGACTTCTTTACCTTACTTCCTTGCCTGCTTGGAAAGGAATTTCCATCTTTCCGCATGACGCAACCATACGCCGATAAACAATTACTTCTCTTTGTTCCATCACGAGTGCTACTTTCCAACTAACTCTTAAATACTCATATCTTTCTTTATCTGTTCCCATCACACCAAACATTTATCTCGGCATTAGTGTATGAATTTTTCTTTCTACTATTAATTTCGCAGCCCATTATCCCAAATTGTTCCTGTCACTTGAAGGGATCATATCCTCGCCGCTTATAAAAACAGGATTTGTATTGGACAGTTCTATCTCTTTCATCATCTTGAATTAAACCAAGTTGTCGCAAAACAGAGCAAACAGTGTTGATTACTTGAACTTATTTAAATCGACGTGACTTTTAAATGTAGGCACTGGTGTATTAATGTACCTTTGCGACAATGCAATTTCCTTCGGGAGGGCCTTCTCTTTCTACAACTTTTTGAAGAATGAACTCAGCTCCTTACATTCAACCTCTCCAAGTAGCTTAAATACTTCTACAGGTGTAACATCTGAGTATAATGTTTTTCATTCTTCGCACCGTGTTTATAGCGTAATCTGTAATACTGTTTCTCTCCATACAAGCTTCTACATCTTTAACCAATTCCACTTACCCATTCTCCTCGTTTTTCTTTTTGCAATGAGCCTTCGTGTCGATTGCGGGGCTATCTTTCCATTCACCCATTCTCCACATTTTTCTGCTGTTATATTCCAAGAGGATTTG
Source organism: Dircenna loreta (assembly GCA_963555665.1). Lineage (NCBI taxonomy): Eukaryota > Metazoa > Arthropoda > Insecta > Lepidoptera > Nymphalidae > Dircenna > Dircenna loreta. The sequence continues at coordinate 1,947,030 of OY743098.1, forward strand.
GCAGAATGTTTTTAATACCTGACACCAGTCTAACATCAATATTCGTTGGGTTTATCTTGGAATTGGGATCTCGAATTAATTCTGCAAGAAATCTCAGATGCCAACTGCTTCTCGCTATTTCATTAACCCTTTGTTTAGTGGAAAGTTAAGGGATTTTTGATAATATTATTCTACTTTATATAACGCAATTTAAAACTTAGTTATAATTTTGATCAGTTATTCAATATTTTTGAGCAACACTGGTAGAGTTCAATCGATTTCTGTCTTTAACTTTTGATATTTCAAGAGCCTCTATTACAGGAAAAATAAACTGCCTATTAAACACATCACGAGTGAAATCGTAGGAGTATAATATAAAAACTATTGGATAAAATAAAACTGCAGATGTATTGTATTGTTATTTAATAATTGTCAAAGTAAATTTATGTCTTAAATAAATGTATATACAATACTTTCACAATTCCGCATTAAGAAAGTAAAAAGCCTATAAAAGTGAAACACTAACTTTTAAGTTAATTTGAAAATCCGAACGCGGAGTCGTACAAAAGCTTTTATTCAACCAAGCAATGACTAGTCACTGCTGTACAAAATATATACAATGTTACAAGCTATTCACAATATTCGTTGAGCAAATTTATTACGGTCATACAAATGAATAGATTAAAGCGACGACAGACAACAAAAAATAAAATATAGCACCGGGTTTTAATTATTTGAAAGATACAGAAAAAATTTAAAAAGAAAGATTCAAAAAACAAATATGGCAACAATTAGATAAACACTTACTAAAAATAATAAAAAAAAAAAGTCTTTCACAAACAAAATTAATCACAAATTACCTAAAGACAGCAAGTAGTTTGTGATCAGCAAGAAGTTATATTAACACAGAAATTACTTCCTCTTAAAGCTTTCAGGTATGAAATTGTCTGTTCCAGGGATTCCTGTGCCTCCAGCATCACCTAACCATGGGTATCTAGAGAAAAAAGAGTTTTATGTACGATACAAATTGATGATTTTTATTAAGAGATGTAAAAGTATTGATAAACTTGGCAGAAAAATATGAGAAATTAGAAAACTTACTGTTTAGGACACTCAACACATGTCTCCATGTAGCGTGTATCTGAGAAGTTAGCCTCTGGGAGCTTGAAGGGCAGCGCGCATTTATTGGACAATTCGCAGGGCTTTTCTGTGACCTTCTTATCGCACCGCCAAGGTTCATAGTTACCGAGGGACTTGACGGACCGAGGGTCAGTCATCCAGGTTAGCGATTGCGCAACCGTAACGAACCAGACGTCGTCCCTGTTGATGGAGAATAGAATATTTTTATCGTCACTAATACCCAATAAGCTATTGATATTTTTCTATACATAGGTGTTCATTTATTACGTCCAATATTTCCCAAATTCTTTCATGATAACATTTCTATTCTACTATTATTTCACTGAAAAGACTTACTATTTGAAGGTTATTCATTATTGAAAATTTAAATAGTCTATAAATAAAATAAATGATATTAAATGTCATTTTTACATGCCACAAATAATTAAAATTAACTGAATTTTTTAGCTAAAACATATTTCTACATATACAATTCAGAAACCACATTACAATTTATTAAACTAATATGTTTATTTCATCGCATAACTTTAACTATAATTGCATCAAGTTTGGACGTTACATATGAAGACAATACAACCCTTAATGGCTGTACATTAACACACACAAAAACATTTACTACACAACTGTTATTACCCACACATAAACATCCTTATGTAAGAAGTAAATGGTTATATAACCTATATAACAATACCTATGTATTGTTACACACTTACAAGTTAGCAGCCCACTGTAGAAATTTATGAAGACCTTGCTCGAGCGCCTTGATTCCAAACCAGTTAGTGTGGAATGGCATCATGTACGGGGCCCGGTTTTGCTCGTAATGTCTGGAGAAATCTTCTTGGAGCCATTCCAAGACCTGATAATTTTATATATACAGAGATTGAATAAGCAAAATAAGAATATCATAGACTATTATTTAAACAGAATGGAAACATGTAAAACTGATAGCGTGTCTAGATAACTTCCTGATTTAATAATGGTCGATTGCCTTTGTGTTCGATGACAAGAAAACATTCGCATGAAACTCAACAATCTTGGATATTATATTTTATAGAAAATAAACTTTGGCTTACACAATCTTTTTAAATTAACAACAGATTATTTCACTTTATTAATTAATTCAGTAAATAATATCTACATATTAACAAATATATAATATTATTTGATAATATCAAACATCTGCTTTAAAAAAAATATATATTTAATTTATCCTTTCTATTTAGTAACCATTGCACGATACTGAGAAATCAATAAACGCTTTATATGCTACAATAATTTCTCTTATTATTTATATCTATAGATATTTGTATGCTAAACAAAATGTTAAAAACATTTTTTTGTTTGAAACAGAAATAAAAGTATTCATAGATAGCATTTAGTTTAGTTTAATATATTACGACACACTCCGCACACAAAACCGAAACTGCGGTTCTTTTTTCTCTCCACGAACAATTTTATTTGCTGGGAATGAAAATCAATTACACAAAAACTTGACTAAACAAGTTTCCCATGTCACACGTTTCTATTTAATTAAACTGAAGTTCCAATTGACTGAAGAATTTCAGGCACACAATATGTCGCTTCATGTACGGAAGCTTTGTGAAACTTGATTATTCTCGACAAAAAAATACTAAATTCTGGTATTTTTATGTACTTTATATTTAGACTTTAGTCGTTTAGTGATTATTTTAATAAGAGTTGAGACAATGATAATTTTCTTCAAATAAGCTTTCACAATAGCCTTATAAGACTTACGAACGTATTGAACATTCAATTTTGTAATCTTTCAAACGTTTTCCTTTTGTCTTGAATATTTGTTATAGTACAATTCAGGACAATACATTTTCTCAAATTTAGTACTAGTAATTATTTGAGTGATAAAATGTTTTTTTTATTTTATTATAAAATATTAAGAAATAAGAAAAAATATTGCCAAATTACATTTAATAGAATAATATTATATTATTACTTACGTCGTCAGAGTCATGATTGTGAAGAACGCACTGGTCCAGGTAAGGACAGTGGCCTCCTTCATAGGATTCCACGAAATGGGCGTTAAAAGGCATTTCCCAGAGACCTGATATAAAAAATATTTACTTTTAAAAATTAAAACCAAATTTTTCAAATATTTTCCATTTTATATTCCCAATGGACTTCGAATTAAATTTAAACCAAATAAATCGCTTAAAACACTTTCTTCGGGCCAACCTGAAAATAAAGTAAAAGGTCTCGCAGCATAAAGGTTAACTTGATAATAATTACCGGGGAATGACTTGGTAGGGCACGTCCCAGACTTGCACTCGTGAGGAATCTTGTAATCGAGCGTGTACGGCCACACTGGCATCTTTTGTGGCGGCACGCCCACTGAACTGTCGTAGATGTATCCGAAGTCTTCTAGCACCTAGAAGATATAAATTGTGATATAAAAAAGACAAAAAGTACAATATCCACTAAAACTTATATATTTGCTTCAGATAGTTTTCAGGTCGATATCCGCAAACATTTGACCAGCATTCATTTCTGCTATTGTAAAAACAGCACTAATAATTTTGAGCGTACATATAAAAGCCTATATAAATTAATGACAAAAAAATTGTGTAATTGACGTCGTTTCTTGATTCTTTGGGTACTTAATTAGTAAAAATGGGAGTTCGTCAAGGGTTCATCATTTCTTCGTATTTGTTCTTAGCATATATTAACGACCTCTCCTATTTTGATGACCAATTTATATGATACGATCTTGATTGCCCATAATACAATTTTTTAAAGTAAACAGTTTAAAACACGGTCGCTTTACATGTAAATGATAGGTTCGTGATTCATTCCAGTAATTCCATTTACTCGTTTATGGTGGAACTTATTTATACATTTAATAAAAATATATTCAACCTCTCTAAAATTATACCTTTTGATCTTTTGCGGAATATTCGGTATATAGCTACATGTTACATATTAAAATTAATATAATTTTTAGATAAGGGAAGTTTTTAGATATTTTCAGATTCTATTTTTAATAGCAAACTATCACTTAATACTATCTGTATTAAATTAAAACCATTAACTCCCAGTGCTCGGCACATGAGGTATCATGTCCGCCTTCAATATCTAATAACCGTCAGACGATATGACTCTCTAGTTTAATCCATTTGGTAATTACAAATATACAGAACCTATATATAGCCTTTGCAAGCCAATTAAATAGACTACAAACATAATTATCTTTATTTGTAAACATACGTCTGCCTGCGGCTACGCTCGTGTGCAAGGACGATAATGTCCACCACGAGAATCTTGTAGTTTTGAAATAAATAGCTTTTTTCCGTTTATAATTCATCTTTGAAATCGAAATCGTTAGGTTCTTTCGAAAATTCTAACCAATAACTAATTTTTCATACTTTGTAGCATAGAATAACTTTGCTAAAGATGCCGCAAACGAAATTAAACTTTGAAAATTTATTTAATTAAACAAATATAAACCAGTTTTTTTGTGATATATATAAATAAGCTTAACAAAGCTGTGTTAAATTTATTTACATTTATCCCAAAAAAGGCAATTCATTCATACTCGTATAATAATAGCGATACGTTCGCTGAATTGGTAGAGCGGTGGCGCGATAAATTTTTCATTAATTTTATATTTTCAATTTAAATAAGCTTAAGGTGGGCTATTTTATTACAAAACTAGCTGATGCCAGCGACTTGGTCAGCTCCCACAAATCTCATGACTAAAATAATATGGTGCTGGCTTTAAACTCTATACCCGATATATTAGTTACTTTATAGCAAGGAGTCATTGATAAACACAACGCTTGCGTCTGTCAAGTATTTTTTTCGTGGAAACCGGACCACATACATATAGACAAAAAATTCCTTCTGATATTTCGAAAGCTTAGTACATAACCTAAGTACATAAGCTATGTAAATAAAATATGTTCCTAGGCTTAGTACATAAGCGAGTACATAAACTAAGTATATAAGCTTAGTAACCATAAAAATGGTTTTAGCGGGTTAATCTTAAAAGCTAGACATATGCTGTTGCGGACTTTCTTTTAGAACTTTTAGAGGGGAACAATTTTATAGTAGTTGATTTTTGCGTAACTTTCACCGTTTTTCCGTAACAAACAAACAAACTCTTCGGCTTTATATATTAGTATGGATTTAAGCGGTACAATTTGATCCGAACAAAACGCAAATAAAAGTCCACCAATCTAATAGAAGAACTAGCTCACCAACTCACGCTAACATGCCTTTTCACAATACGATATTAATACGCTAGTTGACCTAGCTTCGCTTAAACTGGATAATGAAATGACTGCTAAAGTATGTTTATATACAATATCAAATACAATTAAATATATAACAAATTCAAATGTTATTATATATTTATATATTAAGCAAAGGAAATAGTTAAACGTCTGTTAGCCCGTACATTATGTATCGTACTTCCAATACCATTACACTCCACACTCTAATGTATTATATTTCAGCGTGCGGTTTCAGCTCTTAAACAATTACATTCAACGTATAGATACAATTTCAATTTTCAAAATTTCATTGAATAGGAAACTATTGAAATAAAGTTGATTTGCCTGTAGCTTTATGATATATTTTTTTCGCAAATTTGAGTTAAATATTCTTAAATTTAGTGAATATAAGAACATAATTTAGATTCTGTACCATTTCATAACAAAGTTTTTAAACATTTATAAAGCAATAAAATACATACGTTTTGAATATTACTCCACGGTACTTAATCGTTAGAGTATCTGTATATGCGGGTGCATTTAAGACTAGACAAATTAACAAGGATGGGGATAAGGACGCGATGCAGACAGTGACGGGGCTATCCCCGCTTATATATTATCCCATCTTTTCCCGTCCGAATACAATATGGGTGTCTTCAAGGGAAGAGTGAATAGGCAGCTACGGATGGCAACTACTTAGTGATGCGCCTTACCATGACTTTTTTACTATTTCCATCAGGTGGAATGCAGTCAAGCGTCCACTTAATTTTAATTTAAAAAAAAAAGTTAGCTAGCTCCAGCTCTAGCGGGTGTAAGATACCTACTAGAAGCACTATTGTTAAAAGAAGGAGGAAGATTAGTTTCATTAATTGTGATATCTTTATATTTACAATACTCATTGTTTATACATCACTAAGTCCTCTGTATCACACTCTGCCATGATCAACTAGTGACTGCGTTGACTCAATTGATTTTTAATCTATATATTATTTAATAAATTAACATTTTAGTTAACAATTTAACAGAGATTTACGTTGAATTTGTGAAGTAAAACACCGTTTAATGTAGTATTTTCTAAGGTTTTTGCCAGCTCACATTTAAATAAAATATTTTTACGGATCTTACTCGCGTGTAATTGTACATAATTGTATATTTGTATAGATATATAGTTGTATAGGTATAGGTTTGTATAGGTATACTGACAGACACATCTCGTCTTACCGTGAACACGATGTAAAGCATTCGTGTTCACGGTTTGCTAAATTTAATATTAAAAAAATAAATTTATTTATACTAAATAGTTTTATTTAAGTGTCTAATGTTATAAGGATAAATTTCGAAACTTTAATCTAAGCTGCGATTTACTTCGACTAACAAACACCTTGACAGTTCTTGACTATTATTATAAACAGCATACCTTAAACTGTGTGTTTCTGCCTGGTTTGAGGAAGGGTGCCCGAGTACCGACCACCTCGCTACGGGTTATGTTTGCGAATTTGCTCAAAATCTCTCGCATTCCGATTATCTCCCCGGCCCATTCTTCGTATCCCTTATCTTGTAGACCCTGCTGTTGGGATATTGTACCCGTTGCGATCTACAAACAGAACTATTCATATAACACAATCTTTTTATTTATATATATTAAGAATTTAGCTCACAAAACAAATAATTACGTCGTTCTCAAGTCTTTTAATAATTGTCTTCTAATTTACAAATAATTCCGAAAAAGACAAATTGTGAAGATACATTTAGCCTTTTTCGCATTTCATATTACAAGATGTGACATTTAATATATTTAGAAGACACGTTACGAGTGTTTTATATTACGCGTGTCAAGTCTAACTTGATCGTAACGTTATAACCATTAGTGAATTCAATTTTGGTACACATTACATGTTTTACTTTCACGAGAGCTCTCGAATTGTTAATAGAGTCACAAAATGGAGTCTAGGCGTCTTATTTACCTTTCACTTTTAATACTCACATGAAATAATACAATTTTCTGCGTTTATTTATATTCATCACATAGTTAACATGTTATATTTTAATATAAAACATCTCACAGTGACCTTTAAGTAAACTGTTCTTAATTTGTTTCATGAATGAATAAAATATAATAGATTTACCTCATGACCGTCGTACGCGAGGCTCTGGACCATGACGTAATTGCTGAAAAAGTATACTTCCGTTATATTTTTTATTGAAACATTCGAATAACTTATACAATATTATAAATGTTATAATTATATATTACATATTTCGAACAATATAATAAAATACACTTCAACAGCGAAAGTGATCGAGATATATAATATATATAAAGTTTTTTGTAAATTCTCTTTACAATAATTATTTAAAAATAACTACATACTCATTTAGTAAGTTAGTGTACTTTGGTTATCGTTTAGTGTTTTATTTTCAATATAGTCTCACTGAAATTAAAGTCTTGCTTATTACATTCTTTATACATTTTCTTTACTAAACAGTCAACAAATTTAACATAAGCTCCATTGACTAAGAGCTACACACACAAAGAGATCTCGCTCACATCGAGAAACGAGACGTCAAGAATGTTTAATCGCCTTCAGTTGCAGATAACCCAATTTCACGGCTCTTATGTCTCGCCTAACGAAACATCTCTTATTCGATTACTTTACACGCGAGGCGCTCTATGGCTTAAGTAAAGCTGTATTGACAACGTGAGGAAAGTGCTTCTTGAACGAACCAATTTATGATAACACGACCAAGTTTCACTATAACCACAAGTGTGTTTGCGTTATGATAATTTGATAAAACATATATTATATACTTGCTATTCCCACAGTAAATAGTATAAGTATGTTAAAGGTATGTTAATTCAGTCACTAAGCTCATTCACCACAAAACACACCACATCGCGTTTTATCAAAACCCTTCCATTAGTTGTTATTTGAAGCGCGACCAAAATAAATGTAAAATAGCGATTGAATTAAATAAACTATTGAATCTATAACTATTTTATGTATATTTGGTATTTACTAATTTATTAAATGTATAGATGTTTAGCATTATTATTATATAATATAATATGTCACATCTAGCCAATGAGTTTTCTCTCGTGATTTCAAGTTACGTCGCTGAAATACGTTGTCTCTGTTTAGGACTTATGTCCATTTCTAGGTGCTAAAATGTAGAATGGTACAAACGCACTGTATGTATAAAATAATGAGGTACTCTAAAGTTAAATTATTACAATTTTAAATAAAAGTACAAACGGTAACATCTGCACTTACCTAAAGAAAAAAATACAGAGAGAACTGGAAAAAAAACTGACAAGAGAAACGAATGACGCGGAATTGAACAAAGAAACTTCTATCACGTTCTCGCAGTAGAGTTTCTAGAAAATTGATAGAGTTTCTAGAAAATTGAATTTTAAGAACTTTTCTGTCGGGTTATAGAACTAGATATATACTGCAATCAATGATTCTAATACAAAAAAAATATGTTTCATCAGTCGGAGCTCGGAGTCAATCAGAGATCATTGAGAGACAATACTCAATCAATCAATCAAATGTTATGTCTGATTGAATCATCAGATTGGTGATTCAACCAGACATTACATCCATTATAGTTAATATATACATTGTAAATTAACTATTATAAGCGGTTAACCACAGTAATTGATATTACGCTGTAAAACTTAAGAGTGAAGAAATACAAATTTAAAACTAACCTGTACTCATGAGATAAGAAGAAAGTGCCCCGAATCGGACAGCCGTTTGGATTACGTAATTTCCCATTCAAAACTTTCTTGTACAAGTCGAAGTTATTCAAATTAACGGCGCCGTCAAACGTTAGTATTATCATCTGAGGCGTCTGAAATTTAAATAAATTATGTTAAGTTCATTAACTCTTACTAAAACTGTAGCAATATTGTATTACAGAAAAAATATAAATCATTTAGCACCGAAATATTATTTTTATCAATGAAATAAAAATGAAAATGAACACCGATGAAAAAAACTCTTTATCGAAGGCTCAATGAAGTTTTGCTACAGATGTTTGGTCTTGAAACCAAAATCAAACATTTCGATCTAACCTTCGCCATATTTTTTATCAGTAACTTGGTTATCGTTATTTTCAATCATTCATTTTTATTTTTACTTTGATTGATGTTTTTCTTTCAAAATAACCACATTTACGTGTTCATTATTATTTTCATTTCAGGAACAGTTTCAGTTAATTATGTCAAACTGACAAACGACTACCGACTAACTGACAAATACAAAGCAATCATGAAAAGTCAAACAGACTTGGAAAGTTATTAAATTTTCGAACATGAATTATAATTTATAGTACCTTTTCAATCTTATAAATTATTGAAAACAAGCTTTCAAAATTAATCTCTCTCTACTCTACTATAGTACTCTATTGAAACCTATTCAATGAACGTATCTAGACTCACTTCCTCTGGATCTAACCCGCCCGGGATGCGGGTGCCGTCCTTGGAGCAGAAACAGTATGGCAGCTGACATTCTGCTGGGTCGCAATTTGTCGCTAGATCTAAAGGAGCATCCGTGCTAGGAGCTATTGCTGTAAAAATCAAAGATCAATATAAAGTGTACTGTAATTATTAATTAATTATATTCAAGAACGGAGTGAAGTTAGCTGTTTGTCTGTCACAATATAGTAAGGAACGGAATTTCATATGAGCTCCTCGTGAACTCATGAAGCTATTCAAGCAATCAGTTCAAAATAGTTGACTAGTCAGTACATAGAACGTGTAAACAGTGTGAGGCATCCGTTGTATGTTTCATTCGTGCCATCTCGCCGCTGTGTAAGTCTCAACTCTTGTTGTTGACTTGAATGTCGGTGTGTGTTAAAATATATATAAACTTTATTAGACTGTTTGTTTTTAATTTTACTTTAATTAAACGGTTATTCATCTTCGCCTTAATTCTTTAATTATGAAACTAAATGGTGTTAAATATGACTTTGGATGTCAGCCATGTTAATATCAGACGTAATTAAAGATTATTGGCTGTATGTCTTATAATATATGACTTACTGGTTGGTATTGGGCCACACCTGGCTTCTGTTTTGAACGTGCATAATTTACTGATGTCATCAAAGTATAAACCTGAAGGACATCTGTTCAAGTAAGGGAAACCGTCTACGCACTGAAAAAAAAATAAAACCATACTTAATAGAACGACATTTATAATAATTGAAAGTATTATCATTTTACTTAGCTATTCAATTTAGCATTAAAAGGGATTCCGTACAGTGAAATTTCTAAACAAAGTCCTATTCTTCGATAAACGTTTCCGAAAATGTCGAAATAAAAATAAAAAGGGAATTCTAACAAAAGTCGTATCTAAAGCTTTCAAGGCTATTTCTTTGTGTGGTTCATGGAATTATTTTCATGTTATTATCGACTATTTATGTACAATTACAATAAATAATCTAAAAGTCTATTTTGCGTCATTTTATGTGTGCTTAGTGCTCATTATAAAGTAATTTCGAAGCAGCTAATGGTTAACTCGCACCTTTATACAAATTAAATTATTGTAAACTGGAATCCTGTTACTGTCGCCGACCAAACCGGTCAACCTACAGCACTAATATCCACTTAAAACTATTAATACTTCCCTTATATCTTTTGGACACATTTAATTGATTTATATTTTTAGAAGGATGTTCATTAGGATTCCGTAAGACAAAACAGAAACGTTACAAAAAATCATTATCTACCAAAAGGATTACTGAAAGTTGTCAACAATATTTTTTTATCGTTTTTTCAAACTAAATGATGTTTCAAAACCATTATTTCTCTTTCCGCGGCTCGAGACTCGTGGAAGAAACTTTTTTAATTTAAAAAAATGTAATCACCGTAAATTTTAATTAATGGAAGTACTCACTTGGTAGAAGCGACGGCAAGTGGCCGGATCAGCAAAATTACCCGCTCCTTGACTACCTTCGGGACAGATGAAGTCCTCTTCCTTCTGACAATTTACTGAAAATAAATATTAAAAATATGATTGTAAGTTTATTAAAGTCATCATTTTAATTCATCTTAAAACCGCGAAATGCTAAAAGCATTTTAACGCTGTATATTATTTCGCTATTTGATAGTCAAGGAGCTTCTCTTCAATCAAGCAATAATTAATTATTCATATCATTAGCATAGAATTATATCTGGATATATGATGATATATTCAAAGATGGATGAACGAGCAAATATTAATATACATTTATATTCATCTGACCTCAAGAAATACAAAATTTTGAGACCTTTAAATCAGTGTCTTATACATTTTAATGACCCATTTATTAAAACTGTAATAATATTATAACGCCATTATTAGGTAGAACTTGATATTTCGTAACGAGTTAGACAAGAACGCAATTAGTCTTTTATAGAAGCCAATAGGTGAAGGTCAGATTTTCAAATCAAATCTCATATATTAATATTCTGCCAACCTTCTGATTGAAAAATAATCCAACATAACATTAGTTTTTATTTATAATAAATGTAATCATAAATGTCTGTCTGTCTTGATATAGTTACGTATAGTTTTACGCTTGGGCGACTAATTTCACGTAATACGCTGAAATCATGAATTACTGTAACATATTATTGTACTGAAAAAATATATACGAAATATACTACCTACTAAAATATATAAATATATAATGAATGTATTCTGAGAAATAAATTTATAAATGTCACGAAACGGCAGTTTATTTGTGTTTCGAAATAAAATCATAAAAAAGTATCATTTTTATATAATGTTTGCGTAATATACACTTACGTCTCACAAGTTTCTACCAATTTAGATGTTTTTGTTTAGCAGTACTTTACACTTTATAATACTATAATACTAATATATAATAATAAAATAGGTTTATTAAATTTAGGGAAAGAACCTCATAAAACTGAGACTTGCACATATAAATACGAATCAAGAAAGAATGATGATAAAAATATTTTTACGGTTCTATTGAAGGAAGCCGGAATTTCGACATATAATATTCCGCATCCGAACTATTAAAATATTATCAATGACGGAATCGTAACTATCGTAACTCTTATAATAGAATCTTTCTTATAATAATATAGACTTAATAACATTATACTGTTTAATTAAATTTATATTATAAATACTTTTTGGTAATAAATAAAACTATTTGGTTAGTTTATATATGTACAGATAATAAACTTTAAACAAAATGCAGTCTCTATTCTGTATCTAGGACTTAAATATACAGGGTATAATATCTATTGTAACCTAACCCAATTTCAATGTGTATTATATATGCTTCATTGAAATTTCATCTAACAATTGCGACGCGGGTTGCATTCCTGAAACCGGTGAGGATTTTCTATTCTTACCGTCCAGAAATTGAATAACAAATATATATTTTATTATTATAGTAAAATGTAACCTTTTATATTCTTTGGAGGCACATTAATATTGTTTATTCGTATTCATACGACGTCTACGGTTTGGTATGCACCTTTAGTTTGGAGACGGAATACTAAATTTCAACGGAAGGTCAACACAAACCCGTTTATCATTAAAAAAATATTTAATATTATAATTTCAATGTCGTATATTGATTATTATATTATAAAAAAATTAAAATATATTGTATTTTTTATGAATAATCTAATAAATATGGAAAGCAAAGTGATAAACTGGATTCCATAGCAATATATAACTCGGTAAGATACAATATCGGGAATGCTACCATGTTCTAAAAAATATAACGTAATACAATATTTCAACAACTTTAGTAGTTATTAAGCACATGTAGCAATGATATTGTAATATTACAATAGCCTACATACCAAAGAAATTTTATATCTTGTAAGCAAAATAATAAAATGTTACTGTTACTTGAACAGATTTATGGAGAACGGAATTTAAAAAAATAATCTTGAACACAATTAAAAATGTGCCGTCCTAAAGATTTGTGAAGTCATTAAAGAGGAGAAATATGCGCTATACATTTTAAAAATGTTCTCTTTAACGCCCTACTCGGGAAAACTACGAGAAGGTGCCAAGAACTTGTAAGCAAATAAAAAATGTCACGAATGCGACTGCACATACTCAATAAACCTGTCTTGGAACACCACTTCACTATAACATTTACATCAAGGCAAAAACTTAAGTGCTTTTGTCAGCGTGTTTATAGTTTTTAATTATATTAATGAAAATAATTATTATAATTTTACGAATACCCTCCATTTTTGCAAATGTCTCTCTGACAGTTATTTATTAGATTACGTATTGATGTTCGATGGGACCTTTGCTTTCGCAATAAAACCTCAGTTATGTAATATGCTTTCGAGCGCATGAAGTGTCAATATCCAAATAACAGAACCGGCCCCAATGTCAAGTTATAGAAAGGAAGCGACAAACAATAGAATGACTAAGCAACATCAAATAATATACTTTCTAAAATATTATAATTTAAATGTTTATGAATTGATTTCGTAATTGTTATCAAATGTCTCAAACTTCCTATGTTGTGACGTGTGCTAATGTAACTTTTAAATAGCTTTCACTAGATTTAGTTGTAACGGTTGCGTTACTGACGATAAACAGAATAATTAAGATATTACCCACAATGGATCACTTGCATAAGAATTACGATTCAATGAATATCGTGTTTAAAACATCACATTCAATGAACAGTAGAACAAATAAAAAACTTAAATAAACTGTTTAACTAACCGTTCATAAATATGGTGAAAAAAAGGATTATTCGCAAAAACGCAGTCATATTGGTCCGGCCACCATTAACATTAACTCGATAAACTGACATGGCACCTTTCACTACTGCGCGCGGACTGCCAAGAGCGAGCTGTTGACTCTAAGAGACTCACTCTGCCACCACCAAAGTCACCGTCTATAGACTCGTCTGCACGGCTTTCTACTACTAACCTCGCCTTGTCTTCAACAAACAATCCAATATTACATGATTCTCAATAACTTCGGGTAAATTTAAAATCTTTTACAATATAGGTCTCCTAAAAATGAATGGAGTTTAATATACATTCATATTTATTTTCCGGAAAGGAACGCACTCATTAAGAAACAGTAGCCGACATCGTATTCTAAGCATCGTATGAAGCATTAGAAATCTATGTACATATTGTTTGTTCAGTTGCTTGCTTGCTTTCACAAACAGAGTCTCTTATAGACTCTTCCTCATATTCTCGTATTGTAATATCTTTATTACTCGAAGTAGGGTAGTCTCCAATTTTATTTGCAGAATTTAAAGTTTTGAAACTTCAGGTTAGTGTAAAAGTAATATTAGATCACTTCCAAAGGAAGAGTTCTCTTTTAGATTTCATGTAAATCTTTTCGCTCTAAAGACAAACCTACTAATATGCATTGTTTTTTTTTCTTTCTCAAAATCAGTTCAGTACGACGTACATAATGATGTAAGTATAATTCCGGCAAAAAAACTGGTTTAGAATCAAAGCCATATCTCACATTAAAATATAAATACGAAAGGTCATTTGAACGAGAATATTTTATTATTATATAACGAGTTACATAACTATTAATTGTTACAAATCTATTTCTACTATAAAATGAAATAAGAGAAATAAAAAAAATGTATTTATTTATTTATTTATTTATTTATATTCTCTGAACAATAACACTTGTATAATCCTCGAAAAGCAAATTAAATTTTAAAATACCATACGAACAATTGTTAATTGGTCTGCTCTGCATCTGCCTCATTTTGTTCAGAACAATTGACCAAAGCAGAAAATCGGATTAAGTGCACTTATTTTAAATGTATACGGAATAATCAATACCCACGGCTTCACTGGAGGACAGGTTTTGTATTGAATTTGTTCGAAATATAACGTTCAATTATTTTCTTTTACTACGTTTACACCCACAATACTGATTTAGTACGCTTTTTCCTTTATACAATTGGTTGCCTGGAAGAGATGCCTCTTTAGCGATAAGGCCGCCAAATTTGTACAATTTTTTTTTGTATTTTTTTTAAATCAGCTTATCTTATGTTATCTGATCCCCCCCACCCCCGAGTTGTTGTTGTGATTGGTTGTGATTTGGTTTTTATTTTTTAGAAAAGAAGAAGAATTTGCTCCGTAAGTACTCCAGAACTATCAACGTTTAGTTCTATCAAAACTCTTACTTAGGGTACTATTTTGTAATTTCAGTGATTTAGTAGCTTTGAGATGCGTTCACGTGCAAATAGATTCAAAAATAAAAAATGGGAAATATATATTTAATACATTCTTTTGCTTCAAACTAGACCCCTTGGACCTATTTAAAAAACCTATTTTAGATGTTATGAATACATAGTATATATACATAGTTTTACATACCTACCGTTTGTAAATAGTACCATTTTAACGTTTATATAATATGCAATGTCTATTATATACTTTATTATCATCTATTTATTATTAAACTCGTATCTAAACCTATTTTGTGTAGTTACATAAGTATTTATAGGAAAATTACATTGTCCCCACGCCAAATCGCCGTTACAATCGGGAATGAAACCCGAAACTCCCGAATAATGGCGGTCGCCCTGTTTCCATGACTATAATTAGAATATCATTACCTTTCTATTAGTACCTACATACAGGACAAGGCCTCCATTATCCAGAGTAAAAAAGTAAAGTTTATATTATGCTTTTTTATATTTTTGCTAAGTAAGCAAAGGCTAATAATTTTCAGTCAATTGCAAGTCCTTTTACGTTCTATTACCATTATGTCTGTTTCAAATCAAATTAAAAAGAGACAGATAAAAAAAGAATAGTTTAAAAAGCAAACTCTATTTTATTTATAGCAGTACGATGCTCGTCTACGTTTCTCTACGGTAAATTCTCGAAGTGATTCGTTCATTACCTCTTGCCTCGTGACATTATTGAATCAGGCAGTGATTGATATTTCAACGAAATCCCAACCTGTAAAATAAACCGGTTATTTCTTTACCTCTTCCACTTTAAAAACGTTTTTAAACTTTACTCAAGGACGTTATAAATTAGCATTGCAAAATCAAATCAAGTGCGAGAGGAACATAAGCGCGGAAGGTTCTTTTAATTGTCTGTCACAATTATAATTTGATGATTCGTTTTATTGGAATGATTCTTTACTTAAGGTATAAAAATATAAAATTAATTTAACATCATTAATTATATTTGTCATTTTAATAATAATAAATATGCTTTATTGTACACATTAAGACAAAACAAATATAGAAACAGTAGTACAATTTGGCGGTTTTATCGCTAATGAGCGATTTCTTCCAAGCAACCATTTAAAGTAAAGAATATGTTACATTTATTAACTATTTACTAAAAAAAATATTTAAATGTTTATTTTTATAAGGAAAAGTAACATTTGTATGCATACTAAACTGTGTTAGCAATGATGTCGTAATTGATAAGGAAACGACTTAATTCGCATAAAAAATAAATAAATTATCTCTCACCCGTTAGTAAGATATATTTTAAGAATCATTAGACAAAAGAAGAATATTGTGTTAGATAAGTTTTTATACGAACACTGAATGTTTGTGGGTCGAAGATATTAAAAGTAGCTATCATACTCTTAATCTTTCTAGGTCTTGAGTAAATATACCAACAGGTCTAGTAAATAGATCATCTAAATCCATCACCATATTTCCAGGATGTCAATGTGATTCACAAAGACCAATTGGTCAGCGTAATCAATAAAGAACAATATCATGTGCACAGCCCATTGTGAATGCAATGAACTCTTTTTTACTGGCCTTAACCAGCCAGACTAGTCGCATGCCTGCCAGACAGATTGCACAGATCTCATAGGATATTTAAAAATATCAAAGTAAAAGATTCATCTTTTAGGTTAATTTAAAAATTAAATTTTTATTCGTTAATAAGTTAATTCAGTGAATCATTTAATCCTTCTTAAGTCTAAGTAACAGATAGAACCCTTGTATTAATGTACGTAAAACGTAATTATTTTCACACTCTTCCGCTTTTTCTATATGAATAAATAATTCTACTCTTAAAACATTAAGAGGAAGACAATGATGATATCACTCCAAATAATGATTTGACCCCATGTTAGGAAAAAGTTGAAGTCTTCTTCAGTTACTTTGAACCTGGATATAAAGCTGCTAAATTGTAATCTAGTAGTAATAGCAGTCACCTCCCCCTTGTCTGTTAACAGCGACCTTGGCTTGTTTTTCATTCATGACAGCCCGCAAATTACTATAACGCAGTAATTACTTACTCTGCGCGGATGACTAGCAAATCTTAAATTCATTTAATTATATTCTCAATGACATTGTGTTCAGAAATTCTGACTTCTACAAATGACACCCAGTAAAATGCATTTACATTATACGATGTAAGCCATTTTATCTCAACTGGTCTAAATAGCATCGCATAGTGAGATGGCTGTAAGTGAGTTAGTGCGTCTTTTGGATTAGTGGAGACGCCTGTTAACTATTCCTCAAAGTTAAATCGTATGGTTTATAATGTGCCCTTTTGTAAACCACCATAGATTATAAAAAAATATTATGAGTACGCCCTGAAAAAAATTACAAATAGAAGGCTGAACAGCTTAAGCGCACTGATTGACTGACCACTCAGTCTCCCACAGACAGTTCAAAATAATGAATTATAATTACTTGCTGAACAATAATCAGAAGAATTATTAATATTGAAGTACCGTATTCAAAACAATAATTATTCTTAAAGTGCAAGTATCCGTCCTACTCATAGCTCCTGCTAATACACTATTTGTCAGAGCCAACGTGTCACTTAACGTCAGTGTCAATTTGACATGAATGAAAGTTGAAGAAATGGAATAATAAAGTAATTTTAGGAATTTAAGTTCTTTAAATGCAATAAGAACGAAATATTTACTCTATAACACGATAATAATTTAATGGCAGTGTAATTTTAAGCAAAATGTCAACCTTACGCGAACGCCAACTCAGTAAGTTATAATAATTACAATATTTTTCATATCATATCATGTTCATTAGTGATATTAATTCATAACATTGTAATTAGAAAATAATAAATAGTAAAGATCGTTTATCTTTAATATTACGTACCAATATTATTTCTCTTTTATATTGTCTGACAAATATAATAAGATCTACCATTCAAATTTATTCCAAACCATAAAGTTAATATTTTTGTTGATTTCTAGATGCATTAAAGCAGATGCTCAATTTGAACCAACCATTAACAAAGGCTGTAGCAAATGAACCAATATGGAAAGTTCTCATATTTGACAGAGTGGGTCAAGATATAATTTCACCACTAATATCAATTAAAGAACTAAGAGAATTGGGAGTGACTTTGCATGTGTGAGTACATAATATAATGTTATTACATACTCTTACTAATGTAAATATCTTTCATATTAAATAAATATTCAATTCTTATTTATATTTATGTATTACAGACAACTTCATTCTGATCGTGACTCCATACCTGAAGTACCGGCTGTCTACTTCTGTTCTCCTACAGAAGAAAATCTAGGCAGAATATGTCAGGACCTCGACAATGGAATTTATGACCAATATCATTTAAATTTTATGTCTCCGATAACCAGGCAGAAGTTGGAAGACCTAGCTGCATCAGCTATACAGTCCAATTCTGTTATGAGCATTCACAAAGTGTTTGACCAATATTTGAATTTTATATGCTTGGAAGAGGACCTTTTTATTATGAAACATCAGCAATCTGATTCATTGTCATATTATGGTTGGTAATACTTTATATAACTATATAAATACTTCAAATGGCACTTATCAGTGATGCACTACATACAAAAAATATATAGACTGTTCCATATACTCTTGTTATATAATGCTTATAGTTTTAAATTGTCTGTCAACATATTTATCTATGTTAGGCTTATTTACACTTTTATTAAATACTAGTTGTAAGCCACAACTTTGTCCACAAGGACTGTAAAACACAGAGCTCATAAGAAGCACTTTTACTTGAACTTTTATTTGGTCTCCTTTATTTTCAAAATTGCTCTTAACAAATGGCAGTATTATTTTTTTGAGGTATAATATAATATATAATTGATATATATATTTTTAGTTTCGGATTTGTAAAGCACATATATTGATGGGATAACCCACCTGTTGCTCAACCAACTGAGCTATTGTGTCAATATCTGCTTTGATGAAATTAACTATATATTTTTGGAACTAGATTGTTTCTATCCACTTAATCTTTCATAATATAATTTATTTTCAGCTATTAATAAAGGAGACACCAAAGACACTGAAATGGAAGCAATCATGGACGAAATTGTAGAAAGTCTGTTTTCAGTGTTTGTCACTCTTGGTATGTAAAATTATTTAGCATTTATTTACAAGTATTTTTAGAGTTCCAAAATCTAAGCATATAATTTACGATTTCCAGGCAATGTCCCTATAATAAGATGTACTAAAGGCAATGCGGCCGAAATGGTAGCAAAGAAGTTGGACAAAAAGCTACGGGAAAACCTTTGGGATGCTAGAAATAATTTATTCCACGGACAGGCTGGAACCTTCAGCTTTACCCGACCCATGCTTATATTGTTGGACAGAAACATTGATATGACGACACCTCTGCATCACACTTGGACATACCAGGCGTTAGCCCATGATGTTTTGGACTTATCATTGAACAGGTTTATATGTTAATTGATTGTTTTAAATAATAGTTAACATTAATTTATAGTAAATTTAAGTTAAAATTAGAAAACAAGAACATTTTTTTAAAATTAATTATGATAAAATATAAGTTTTGATTCATAAATATTTGCTAAAACTTTTTAACTTTGTTTTCTTCTGGTTTCCGATACTTTTAATAACTTGATATTCATTTTCTTTTAGAGCAGTTGTTCCAGAAAGTTCAGGGCCAGCGATTCCAGGGCAGAAAGTTAAATCTAGAACCTGTGATCTAGATTCTAAAGACCCACTTTGGTCTGAACACAAAGGAAGCCCGTTCCCAACAGTTGCAGAGGCCATACAAGAAGACTTAGATAAATACAGGTAACACCAATAATACATACTGTTTATAAAACAATGTTATTTGAATGAAAGATAATTGGTAATATTCCATAGACACTATATTAACTTGCCAATTAAATTATAAAACTAAAGTAAACAAAAATATATATTTTTTTAAATAATAACTTGAATGCTAGAGAATATATACATACAGTTTATTAGTAATAAAATAAAATAGTTATATGTTACCGGCAGCTAAAGCTGTATTGACATATGAGTCTTCTATATGTTCTAAGTTTAATTATCAGATAATATTTTTCATAAATAAACATTTAAAATATTATCATATCCTAAATAATTTGCCACATTAAAGGAGTTCAGAGGCGGAAGTGAAGAAGCTGAAGAGTTCGATGGGTCTGGACGCGGACAGCGACTTGGCGCTCAGCATGGTCAGCGACAACACGCAGCGACTCACCAGCGCCGTCAACTCCCTGCCGCAGCTCATGGAGAAGAAGCGGCTCATCGACATGCATACTACTATTGCCACCGGTATTTGTTTATTATTTTTTTGCTAAGTAAGCTTCATTCATTGTTTAATGGTAACATCGTTTTATGTTTCTTTATTGATTTTTTTTTGTCTTTGATTCTCAGTTCTGTAGTGATATTTTGAATAAATAAAATGCTTAAATATTCCTGTAAATCTCACTCTGGTTATATTTAAAATTAATCCTGGTAATGGATGGTAAATTATATAATCAGTATAAAATATATTTTCTCTTACTAAAACCATAATTAAATGCATAATTTCTTTTCACATACGTTCGTTTTATGTTTCAAAGAAATAAGCTTAATCAACTAATAATTAAAAAAGAAAACTTTTTTTTTTTTCAGCAATCCTGAACTCAATAAAATCAAGGAGGTTGGATTCATTTTTTGAGTTAGAAGAGAAAATCATGAGTAAAAGTAGCGGAGTTGAGAGCAAAGCTGTCATGGACCTCATCACGGACAGCAGCGCGGGCACGGAGGAGGACAAAATGCGTTTATTTGTTATTTATTATCTGTGCACGTCGCAGATACCTGACGAAGAGTATAAGAAATTTGAAGCTGCTTTATTGGCGGCAAATTGTGACATCAAGCCCATGACTTATATGAAAAGATGGAAGTGAGTATTGATTTTTATTCAATTATTTAATAGTCAGTGAAAAAATTAAAACTGAACGCTCGAATACGCGGATAATCCAAACGTAAACGGCTATTTTTTTTAAATATATTCCTATAATGATGAAACTTTTTCAGATTTTTGCAGACATTATTGAGATAAAATTTTGTATAAAAGTTATTAATGAACTAAGAAAACTATTAAACAATATTATTGTTAACAGGAAATTGTCTTAAAAGATCAACATATACGTACAATATTCTTTTCACTGTTGGAAATATCTGCGTGTTTTAAGATATTTTTTTCAAATTAAGAAATTATTAATAGTATAGAAAATCTGCCGCTAATCGAATTGAATTTCTTTCTATAGAATGTCAGAGTTTTTTACTACAAAAAATATATTTATGTTACAGAGGTTTCAGCAAGATGTCGAGTCAAGGTCAATACGAAGGTGGCGGAACGAAAACAGTGTCTATGTTCTCTAAATTGGTGTCTCAAGGGTCCTCATTCGTGATGGAAGGAGTTAAAAACCTAGTGGTGAAAAAACATGTAAGTTTGATTACACAAAACATAAATATATATATTATATTTTTGTGTATTTTATTTGGGTGGGACTGTTGTCTGATCTGTTGATCACAATCAGTGTGGGCAATGCCCGATCCAGATAAATCTGGAGCTTTGGCAGCGCATTTGACTCAAATATTTAAACCAAATGAGGGCACAGCGACGAAACTGAATTGAATGTTTTACTTCAACAAGACATCAAGCTCACATCTCCGAAGAATACAGCTAGAGAAATTAAAGTACTCGATCTCAAAAAGGTTTCGACTTGATTATTCCACTAGTCATTGAAAAGGTTCAAAAAAAGTGTATCACGTTTCTAGCCTCACTTTTTAATGCTACACTGCCAGTAACAGTAAACGCCGAATTCAGCGCTATAAAAGCCAGCACAGGCGATGGTGCCTGTGCTGGCTTCCGTATTAATAAATATTGGCAATGTGGCTGACAGCCTAAAGTGGAACCACATACTTTGAGCGCACATACAGTGAGGCTCTGGCCTTCTGCTCTGTAAAACTCCAAATGCTAGGGAATACTCAAAAAAATAATAATGAAACAAACAAATCCAACAAATACCAAAATCCGCCGGTAGTTAGAAGTAAGTCGGTTTAGGCGACGTTCACACAAAATATTAAATTTGTTTCCGTTTAAAAATATTCCTACACATAAAAGCCCCATTAAAAGTTAAGCAATAAATCGACCGACCTCCTCCGCCTCGCAGAAGCTGCCGGTGAGTAGGTCGGTGGAGGCGGCGCTGAGCGCGGGCGCGGAGGGCGAGCTGTCGTGGCTGGACCCGCGCGCCGCCCGCACGGACGCCGCCCGCCGCGCGCCCCGCCACCCGCCGCCCACCGACGCCGTCGTGTTCCTAGTGGGAGGCGGCAGCTACATCGAGTACCACAACCTCATCGACTTCGCTAAGGTCAGTCCTTGTAACGTAGCCTTTGGGATGTGGATGACCCAGAACTACCCGTTCCGTCTTTTATTGTCCCACATTCCCCCCATTTTACGGTTGAAAATTTCACCTGCACTTGTAGGGACAAATGACATCGAGTTCAACAATCTCGACGTCGACGTCGCTAATGTCCGTCGTTGTGCCGTGTTTTGTCGATTTTATTTTATAAACCGAATTCTAATTTTCTCTTTTTTTTACTTCTTCTTTCGATTGCCGAATATTAGAACAAAAAATTAAAAAAAATCAAAGATTACCGGTTAGATGCTTTTTTATTTTCCTACGTTTATCTGGATTCGAAATTATTTTATATATTCAATTTAATGTTTAAATTACGGTAATTTGTTAGCCACACAATTAAAATATAGTGTCAATTATTAAACAATTTAACTACGACCTCGATAAAGATAAGATATTTAAAACATTTGGACTTGTTTTTGACTTAAATTATTAGGTTAAGACTAAATGAGTGTAATTAACCCAGTTATTGGATAGCAAATGAATTATTTATAATTTAATTTGATATATTTTTTCCAGCAACAAGCCGTGGGTGGAACATCGAGAAAGATTATCTATGGCGCCACGACATTACCGAACGCATCGCAATTTCTGAAGCAGCTGTCATTATTGGGCGAAGAACTTCAATGAACATTCCTTATTTAAACGAATATTATATAATATATTATGGAATTGTTTAGTTGTTTTTATTTATCTACTGAAAAGAGGTTCTAAATAAAACAAAAAAGTTTCAACAAGTTGGCATTTTATTTACAATGACATTGAAAATAGATCTAACATCTAATATCTACTAATAAATTTTGATTGTTTAGAACAAGAAGTATAAAATCTAAATCACAAGATTAAAGTCCGTAGCATTCAGATATTAATAACAAATAATATTATGCTTTTACACATATTAATTTCATTTGACAAAAAAAATCACAACCGAAATTAAACAAATCTGAAATTTATTTAAATAAAATATAGAATAAAAAGAAACCGATACGGCCAGAAATTAAAACCCACGACTTCTGGGAGACCGTCCCGTATCGCTTAGTATTTCATTCTATATTTATTTAAATTAAAACAAACTAAACATTGCTATACATGTTTATAGATATTTTCAAACAATTCTGAAACTACGTTGCACTGAATGTGACGGATAACAAAAACGAGACTTGTCGATATTTTTATATTTTTTTTCCCAGCCCTTATTCTATTGTGCTAACAAAATAAGAAAATGTGTTATATTAACACATTTAAGTAATAACCCTTCGAAAAATAGTAAATGTTAGATAATATTAAGTATGGACTTACAATTATTAATGTACAAAATAAAGAAATACATAGTTTGTTTCGACAAGGAACTTCGACTTCACTCTTAGCACTGAAAAACCACTGTTGGGTAAGAAATATAGAATCTCTATTTTTATCTTCTATTAAATATAAGAATTCCTTAGTTAAAAGTATAACACGTATGTATCACTGATCATGATATGGTTTGGCACAGCGAAAAACTAATAAATAAGTGAATTACAAGAGAGCAAGTTTGAAAACATTCATTATTAAAGTAAAGTAACGCTAACAGACAAAAATATGTTGATTAACCCGCATATGTATGGCCGTATAAAGAAGTACGTGCACTTTTACGTGAAACCTGAAATATTTTGTGTTAAATTGTCTGATATATTTTTACATAAATATCAGCAAAATTAGAGAAAATCACTTAAGACTGGACGTCTTTTTTCTTAAAGTGTACCTTATTCTAGTGTGAATATGATACAATTTGATTCATCAGCAAGTTGTGCGCTCTCTTAAAATGTATCTTCTTTGTCAAGGTTTTATATATTTCATATTTCGTAATTAGAATACATATAGGTACACTTGATTTTACGTTTTTGTTTACATTTTACGACACAAATCTATGTATTTAAGTTTCAATAACAATTAAAATTTAACATTTTTTAGAAGATCAAGTTAAAGCCTATTCTATCTAAATTTATTTATCACGCATTGTAAAAAGGCTTTTAACGAATATTTAATGGCACAAATAAAAATATTACATATATAACGTATGATTATTTTGTTAATTATAATTATACAATATAAATTACTAAATAAGTTTTTTGATTTATTAAATCATATACATGTAAAGCAAGGAGCTTTAAGCGATCATTTAACATGTAAATGAAGACAATCAAGATTTTATAAAACATAATATTAGAAAAATTAAAAAAAAAACAAAATATAAAACTATAGATTCATATTAATAAAATCACTAGATTCCAGGACCAGATCTATGTAAAAAAGCTATTATTATTTAAACATTAGAGAACACAACACGGTCCAATGATATTCATTAAATTAATTAATTAATCTTGCAAAAAACATAAGAAAATAAAATAAAGAATAGATATAATTTTCCGTAAAAACAGAATGTTGTCACAGTAAAACTAAATGCTATTAAAATTTAAAAAAAACAAGTTAATATATCATAAGCAGCATTGCCAATATCAAAGGTTATCATATATCAAGAACTCATTACGACATCATGATATTGAGAGTAAAAAAATAAATAAAATTATTTATGAGCTACTGTACTACAGAATATAGCGTTAAAGGTTTTTTTTTTAAATTTCATGATAATAGAGGTGAAACTTTTTAGACCGACATTTAAAAATATATATTTTTTAAATGTTCAAATCTTATTTTTACCTAACCACACTAGTAAATAGCTTTTTAAAAATTTCAGTGCTTCCGTCACAGCCTTCATGAACACAAAATATATTTATATTTTTAGAGGTTATTTTTAATAGGGAAAGAAACTGGCTATTAGTTGATTATTCATTGATTACATAAAGATATTTCTTCTAAACATGTTGATCTTGAAAGGTGTGGACGGAAGACAAAACTAAATTATATTGTTGTATATAAAAGAAAGCAATGTTTTAAAAAAGGTAGCCTTCATAATTTCTTGTGACCATGTGTCACTGGTATCTAAATATAATAGTGAATATATTCAAATAAAATATTAAAATCATAACAGTCAAATTTTTCAGAATGTAAATAATTAAAAATAAAAATGCAATAGCAACAGAATACTGGAAAAATGGAATGTCAATGTTGCCAATAATTATTATATTCCCGAAAGGAATGTATATGTAATATGTCTAATACAAGAATAGATTTTTTTTTTTTAAAGAGAAAATGTGGGGCACAAAATCTAATATTACAAATACATGATTAAGTTACATTAAAACATTAATAAGGCATATGAAAGATAAGTATCTTAAAATACTTAAATATAATGAACTCAATTGTAACAGTCTAAATACATATTTTGTAGCATAATCTACCAGCACAATCGTTAGAATGAACCTGGGAAAGGAAGCCAATTCTAATTATGATATTTTGTTTAATATAATGTATAGATAATGTCCTTGTTGATTAAAAATGTTATATTTGATTTGAATTATTTGATACTGCAGTTAGGCATTTTGTTATCCAATTTACTAAGTGTTAGGTGTACTAATACCACATTGTGAAAAGGCTGTTAGTGAACTAATGTTCCCATCTGATTGGTGGGGGCTCTATATTTGGTGTGGTCAAATAGAGCGGCGTTGATTGGATAATGAAATGGGCCCAATAGGCATATAGATAATACCAACAGTTTTACATTATAAATATGCTACAATATATAAAACATATTTATTATATTATTAAACTTATATTTTTTAATATTTATAATTTTGGCAGAATATTTTGTAAAATCTGTATGTTATAAGTTATATGTGTTACAATAATGTTAAAATCTTATTAATCACTATTATTATGTAGAAAATGAGAGTGTATTAAATTCATATTAGAACATTAAAATGTTATGTCAATATCATTTACTAAAATTGTCAAATAGATTGCATATTAGGCCCAGAAAATATAATTTGCTAGTTTGTGAAATAAGAAATCGATCATTGGATTAAATATTGTTATATAAGAATGTATTAATTTTATAGAACAACAAATAAATAGTGTCGCGTTATTCAGACGTGTAAACTAGTAGATAGAAGTCAGATTTAGTATTAACATTACTTAATTTTTATAGAATATGCACAATTTTTAACAACTATGTATATTTATTGGTTAAATAGGGAATACACATGCACACATACGCATTCATGAAACTTTAGCAACATCTCATAGTGGAAAATGTGATTGTCGCAAATGCAGCTTATAAATCAAGTGCATCGAATGAGCAACGATGCAAGCTGCATCAGACAATCACATATAAACAGTTGCCACAGTACCTAATCACAAATTCTAGCAATGTGATAAATAGCAAATTTTGAATAACGATATATTGATACTAATAACATGATATTTGAATTATTACAATACACTTCATGGACAGCCGTCAATAACAATTGATATATGATTACGAACATAATTTTCATCTTATTTTAATTAATTTATAACAATTTGCAACAAACCCTAGCATTAAGTGGTTATCACCGATATTATAAGTATTCTTAGCTCAGAATGTTAAGAAGATAATTTTTATTCTTAGTATCTAGTTACATAATGGAAATGAAGATTCTTTATTGAAATATTTGTTAAAAATATACACATTAATATACAATGTCATGTAATAAGGTTGTTAAGAGATTATAAATGACATGGTATGAGGAATGAGATTCCGAGAATAGCGAGCAATAGCCATGTAGCAAATAGAACAAAATCTAATTGGATTATACATTGGAAATACACAGTAACGCTTATAGAATAGAATTTAAATGTTGAAATTTAAATTGTAAGTATTGTGACTAGCCCAATATTATATTAACAGTTCGTTGATTGTTATCTAAATGATAGCTGAATTAATATTCATCTATCTCCATAACACCAATTATTAAAGCAACGATGACATTGCTGCTTAATAGCATTTGCCCCAGCAATAAATATCAATTTTAGTTATGTCTACAAGTGGAAGTGATATAATATATGGCTGTCAATTAAGATAAATTTATTTGGGGCCAACCAACAAAGGAATATATTTGTTAAGTACCTTTATCACACAACAAGTGTTAAAGCAAAGCTATTGTTGAGGCTTGGGCTGGGTGTTGGCATTCCGACTTGAGCTGCTGCTGCTAAGAATCATTTTCTGCATTTGACGGATAACTGTTGTAGCATGGTATGCTTGTTTCCAACGGGATTTTGCAAAGTTCTTCTTGAGTTGTTCAGATACAGTACCGTGAATGTTCTTGTTGCTTGCAGCATTTCCACAAATCCATGGATGAGCCAAGGCTTGCCTATAAAAAAAATTACTTGTATATCTAACAAACAAAACAATGTATTCTACAGGAGTCAAAAACTTATCATAGAAACAAAATTAGAAACACCAAGTTATACTTACTTGCAGGTATATCTCTTGTCAACATCTACACACATTAAATGATGAATAAAATCTTTTGCAGACTCACTGATATCATCCCAATAAGGAGAGTCAAATTCAAAGTCACCTTTCAGAATTTGAGCAAAGAGATTTGCATCATTTTCGTCATAAAATGGAGGATATCCACAAAGCAAAATATATGAAATCACTCCTATGCTCCATACATCAACAGCCTTACCATATGGTTTCTGTGCAAGCACTTCAGGGGCAACATACCCTGGGGTGCCACAAGCTGTAGCCATAATTCCGGAGTCCTCAATCTTAGACAAACCGAAATCACTAATCATTATTTTACTATCCTCATCTGCGCTATAGTAAAGAAGATTTTCAGGTTTCAGATCTCTGTGCACCACTCCCTGTGAATGCATATAATCTACGGCTTCCAATACCTGTCTAATAAGATTAGACGCATCTTTCTCTGTATACGATCCTTTTTCGACTATTCGATCAAATAACTCGCCACCCGTTACTAACTCCATTACAAGATATACCTTGTTTTTATCTTCATATGTTTCTAGCAGCTGGACAATATTAGGATGGGAAAACATTTTCTTGTCACCCCCTTCTCCTTTCTCATTTTCGCTAAACTTTTTAAGTACTCGAATTTCATTTTCCAATGAATCTTCTTTGCCTTTTAGCGCTTTTTTATCAATAATTTTGCAAGCAAATAATTGTCCATTATCCTTACTTTCAATTAGACGTACTTCTGAAAAGGCTCCTGTTCCCAGAAGATCCTTAACGGCGTACTTGTCCTCAATGGACGGTTGTTTTTCGGACTCCTTACCATCTTTTTTAGACTTCCTACCGAAATCTTTCTTACCAAAAAGAGGCATCCTATAGGCCTTCACTTATTCAATAGAGATTCAATTTGCCCTACTCTAAAAAATATCTACGACTACGTATCTATTACCTATAATCTATATCGATACGCTATACGATATACATTGAAACGTACTTATCTCGCGACTCACACTCTATAAAAGATTCTACTCACACACAAATAAATTTATAAGACTTAGTTCACACTACGAAGAGAACTACTTGAATGACACAATACAAAATATCAAAACAAAACATTGTTTAAAAGTAATGGAATTTTTCTGATCATAATAAAAACAAATGCCTATCACTTATAATTTTTAATTAAAGGATTAAAATTGTTGTTTACAATGAATCACTGAAGGGGGTACATAAAGCCTCTGACACACGGCTGTTTTAAAATAATAAATATTAAACCATAAGCGCTTAGACAGATATTAATTAACTATCTTGTCCATAGTATTACTTATATTTGCACCAATATAAAACATTGACATATTTTTTTGTAATCTCAATGTATAAAACGATGAATGAATGTTGGACTGACATATTCATTATAACTGAACGTAGTATTAGCTACAAAATATATTTTGGTAAAATTCATGCAAAATTGCATACTATATTATGTGCCAAGTAGGAACTTTTTAGCTTAGAGCTAAAGATAAAAATGTTATATTTATATATGAAGTGTTCAGTTGTATTCAGAAATTAAAGGTAGTAGTACGAAAAAATACAGTATGAAGTTAGCTCTTCAATATTGAGCAAAGTGTGTGGAGTTCAAAAAATGTTTTTTTTTTTCATATTCAGTATAACTAAAAATAAATGTTTGTTGATAATAATATTTTAAAAACTACGCCAAGCAACACTAAAGTGATATGACGGACACTTTCATATACAGAATTGAAGCACCGTCTTCGTTACTGTAAGGAGCATCCATACATCCAGCCTATATATTAGATTGTGGCGACGTGTAAATAGTCATTGCAGCTTTTTCGTCATTCATAACATTTTGCACTCCTTAATCCTTGTCTCTACTCTTTATAGTTGCAATATAAAAGATATTATGCTTCGGAATTTTGAAGTCACGTCTTGACAGTTGAATTGTATAAATTTTTTACCTCAGAGTACAATATAATAAACATTGAACAATATATTTTTATTTTCGCCGTTATACTTTCATTTCTCTTATAAGTAGTTAAAATAAATTAATATAATAACAAATGATTTAATTGTAAAGCCTAATTTTCTCGCGCACGCTAATTATAGGAGAATTTTATAACACATTTTTTTTTTCTCGTTTATTTTTTTATTTACTTCGTTTCGTGTTCGTGTTAACAATAAATCATTAAGAAACGTATTTTTGTATTTTCGCTGGAGTGAATAAACTCGCATTGGTTAGAGTATTCACTCCAGCCGAAAAGCTGTTTTATGGCTAATCGAGGAAAATACACATTCCTGAAATATATTATACTTTATGAATGTTTTACGAAAAAACATAAGTTTTACTTTATATTTGTCCATCTTTACTAAAGTAAATTAAGATTTTACAAATATATATTATTTTTGGTAACAAAACTGTATACATTTTATCTTTGCTTTTTATGATAGAAAACAAATTTCCTAAGTGTTCAGAGTCCTGTATAGTTGAATTATTCATTATTTCCTCTAGAGTGAATGAATTTTGTTCATTTAATATGTCATACTCAATATCATTTCCTCCCTCTGCTAATACATGAAGAATTTGATTGTTAAATTGATATTTGGCATTCCATTGACTGTATATAAAATTCACCCAAGTATTTACTATATTAACAATAGAACTTTCGTGAACATCAAAAAAGAAGGCAAGTTCATAATCATCTTGATCTCTTTTTAACTTAGTAAGTGTCAATAAAAATTGATCTTTTGGTGGCATGTCTAAGTCTTGATTTCTTTTATAACACAATGAGTCTGCATCAGCTCCCAATGATTGATAAACCTTGATAAACAAATCATATGTCTTTAGACCGGTATAAAAGTAAATTTTCTTATTATCATCTTTAAATGAGTCTATAGAGAAAAAAGAAAAGAATTTCTGAATTCCAATTGAACATTGATTTAGTTTTTGAAGGCTTGATTCAACATGTAGTCTATTATGGTCAGGTTTCTTACTATTTAAGGTTGAAATAGATAAATTATTAGCAAGAGACTGCCTAAGCACTTTGTTAGAGATTTTGTTTTCAAATTTAATAAATGATGTAGGTACAACTCCTTTTCGAAGAATTTTTCTCTTATTTTGAAGACCTGAAATTAGTTTTAATGATTATTTAAAGAAAATAATAAAGATTATTTGAATAATAATAAAATAAGTAACCTGTGTAAAAGCCTTCTGCTATGTAATCTTCACTAGTAAAATGTTCAGAACATAAACGAGAGTGTTTTGTAGCTATAAAGTTTTTCCTGTTTACTGCCTTTTCCCATAATTTTTTTAGTTTGTAATCTTTGGGAAATAAATGTGTCCCTGGATTACGGCATCCTATGGCACAACATTTAACCATATTTGTTTACAAATTGCACTAGATTAGGTAATAACGCCAGCCCCAAGATGTAGTTGAGATCTAGGAACATACACCAATAATTTAGATACTCTGTAAGGAGTAAACAATTGTTTAATATCAATAATAAAATTATTTAAGAATGAAATTTGAAAATCTAACTTCGTCTCAATACTTTATTTTTTTTTCTATGAACTTTGAACTATAGTACTCTCATACTCCGTGCTTCCAACTTATAAATCAAATAGCCAAACACTTAGCCGAATGCCGATAGTGAAATTCGAATTTGTAAAAAAAAATTTTTTCGAAAAAGTAAATGTCGAAATCAAATATGTATAACAATATATAAAGATTAAAACTTAAAAGTAGTCAACATGTTTATCGTAACTCTGTATAACATGTGACACTGACAGGGGGCAGGGACTGTCTAAAATAGTATAACATTCTCTGTAGGGATGGCTATTCTATCAAAAAATATCGATCTTTGAATCGATACAGGCCGATGTATATCGTATATAATAAAATGTGTTATTTACTATTTAACTATATCAGTATGTATATCAGTAAAACACCGCAAAAGTTATCAAAAAAAATAATAATTATTAACTGAATAAATCTCCAATAGTTCAGATTTCTTTACCATAGAAGTAATACATATATTTTTTAATATTATAGATAAATCATGTACCTACATTACATGTGTTAATAAGCATCCAAAGCATCTAAAATTCATATCCTAAGCAATAAAATAAAAAAAAACATTGAGCTATAAGGATTCCGGACTCGTAATATTTTGACGTACCTACTAACGAGTAATATGGTATAATTTGTTTCGATAAATTCAACTCAAAAACTATTTTTTTTAATGTTAATTTTATTACGTTATATCCTAATACATCAGCTCCAAGAGCTAACAAGTATAACTACTTTATAAAATCATATGGTAAATTTTTTATCGAAATAAAAAGAAATAATGAAATCACGATTTTACAGTCCTTCAACCATTACTCTACATCGGTCTAAATCGTTTTCTTGTGGCGAAAAAATGAGTCCTCAATTAATCGATCTCAGACCATCCCAACGGATCTGCATATGTATATGAAGAATACTATATACAACTGGTTATCTTCTATTGTATTCACATAAGATTGTGAAACATGTGCTTAAACCATGTATAGAAATGACTGTGAAATGAAATGACTCTACCAATATCATTTTTTGGTACTACTATTATATACTACTACTATTATATACTTTAGGACTCTACTATATGGCAGATTCTCCGTTTGTTTCAGTACACTAAGTGCAAAATAAATCTTGACAGCATGTTATAGGCATGTTATAGAAAATTGTCGTTAAATATTTACTTTACAGAATACGATTGTAAGAATGATAACGAATGGAAAGTCCGATTTTGTCTTTCCACTTGTAAGCACAATGCTTTTGACTTTG
Source organism: Dircenna loreta (assembly GCA_963555665.1). Taxonomy (NCBI): domain Eukaryota; kingdom Metazoa; phylum Arthropoda; class Insecta; order Lepidoptera; family Nymphalidae; genus Dircenna; species Dircenna loreta. The sequence continues at coordinate 1,980,310 of OY743098.1, forward strand.
ATTTATTATAAGAATGTTTAAAATTTTCTAAAATTTGAATATTTTTTTCTATTTGATTCGTGTTTTTTTCAAATTATGACAACATCACAATCAAAATTCTATTTCAAAATCAATGATTGAACTATTAAAGTCCAATCAATCACCAATCAACCAAGCACCACTTTCGGTCACTGTTTTCAACCATCAAATCATTCTGAGATCAAAGCATGAGCTAGGCGTTTTATAATAATCTTAAGATTCATATCTTATGTGTGACATATGTTTAATAAGCCCTAAAAACAAATCTTTGTTTTGTTGCTTGGCTTTCAATGTCAAGTCCCACTAACCCTCTGCGCTATACAACTTTACAAGACTGCGAGAGAGCCACCCTCGCACCGAGCATCCACAGAATAAAGCAGTTACTGACTTCTACAGCTATGGAAAGGCTGGTACGGTCCAACTGATTGGACTAAGATTCACTATTTACACCACTCGACTTGATTGTTTCTACTTCAAACGATACTTCACCCTCCGGTATCCTCCCATCGTGCGCGTACTTGTAAGTACGTTTAGAATTTAAAGCCTTCAACACGTAACAACTTCGCTGTCTAGATAATACATTACTTGAACGGTCCCGGTATATTTAGGGTCTAGTTTAGTTTGTTTATGTTCTTTGCTTAATTTGAAGTAACACAAACAAACGCATATATCTCTGGATTTTGTTTTATCGAACCGTGTCTTATCACCTGAGCCGACTTTCCTATTAACAAAGTTGCATTTTCCCTAACTAGTTCGATATCAACGTCAGTTTCATTGTCACTAGCCATTAAACTTAAAATAAGTGCGCCTTTACCAATCTTCAATTCAAGTGGATCGCCTTTATAACCTTATTTAAGTTTAATGAGATGTACATTTCAAAAAGCATCCAGCCTGCTATCTTCAATCGCTTTAATATCGGTAAACATAGATTATAACACGCAGATAACCCGCTAGACCTCACCATTACATGAGATGGAGTTTTTGGCTCTTACTCTTGCAAAATTCCCATTACACTTGGCTCGCAAAACTTAGACATTGATAAGCGGTAACACGTACTGCTGCTCATTGTCATTATTTTGACACTTAGTTTAGCTTTGATACTACTGGCCTTTTCAATGCGCAATGCATGAAATAACTGGAAAAATTTACTGCATCATGGAGGATAAACACGTAGGTACTCCTTGACAAGGCGTTTTCTGCTGCACTTACCTATTGCATCGATATGTGCCGTGTGAAAAGGTATTGTAGTCTTTGGTGCAACTCCGCTTTTATGTAAACGATCGGATTTGTGCTTTGTATAAAGTTATAAGTTGTCTCGTTGTGAAGTAGTGTCGGACCTTTACTAAACTGCCAACCTTTTTTGCTAGCTAGTTTAGCTTGGACGCAATCATCCAACGATAAGTTTGGAAGAATCCTCTATTCCTAACAACTGTAAGCGGCCACTGTGTTCCAAGGATACACTCTGGAAAGTAGGAGCCAAGCTGAATTCCTCCCATCTGGCGGTAAAGAGACACGTCTGCATTTTGGTCGTGTTGAATATATCAAGACTGGCATTGCCGCATGTGAAGATTGCCTGAAATTGGTCATTCAAACTCTACACCATGGCTTTTCTTTCATTCTATACCTACTTCATCCAGGCTCAAAAACACGGCAGGTATCTGTCTACAACTGTGCTGTCATATATGCAAAATTACACACGAGTAGGTACACAAAATTGTCAACTGGCTGAGTAGTAGTAGTAACGACCTTATGTAAGTGAACAATAGTGTATGACGTATATACATCATCAACAAACCCTATTTTATGTATAGGACATTGTCGATGCCATAACCAAACTAATCTAATGCCCCTGTCTCTATTTGCACCGGTTATTTTATTTGGTATTATAATAGATTGACATATACATAAACACATAAATAATACACACAACATACAAACATATTAAACACATCACACATATTATACACATATACAATATATATGTACTACACACATCACACGTAGTCACATTTTACACACACACATATAGTACACATGTCATTCATAGTAAACACGTCACACATATTACACATATCATACATAGTACACACAGTACACACAGGTATTCTTATTATTATTATATTTATCTGAAGGAACCTGAATGCAACACACGTTTTCACGTAATTAAAAGCTGCTAATACCTACGCCACGCGCGCTAAGCAAAGTAAGGTTTAAAAGTCTTTAGAAATCTCAATAAATTTTCTAGAGTTCTTGTGTAATTTTTTCTGTTCCAAAAAACTTGATATTTTTATGATACCAGTATTTGGTGTTTACATTTACTTTTTGAAATGAGTATTAAAATGTAAAAATGAGACTCATGCTCATAAAAAAAATATTTCAGGCTGTTGTTTTTAACTTTTCATCTAACAACACTAATCAGAGCTTTCATTTAAATGATTGCACCTCACTTGGTAATCCATGCATCAATAGTTTTTTTGTAATTACAGACCATAACATTATTTGAGTTTTCCTGTAAGTTTATACTACATTAGTTTTGTTATATTATATAGTCCATACCACTACTATTCTCTTTAAAAATAAAAAAAAGAATCCATTATCTTTACCGGGGCAATAACCTATAACTATCCCAGTTTTCATAAATATCGATTTAGTATTTTTTGCGTGATGTGCAATAAACAAAAGGACAAAAAACCATTGCTTAAGTTATGTGTAAAGTTCCTGAACATATATATAGTAATTATATTGAAAAATGTACCTGCAAATTGTGCTTCGCTACAAAATTATTATATACCTATATAAATATATCGTTATTAAAAAAAAAAATAGTTCAAACGCCAAATATATTATTATGAATAATAAATATAACAGATATTTAACCAAGATGTCCAGATAACATACAAAATGATATATGTCATTTGATTCATACAATTAAAGAAGATTATCGATATCAACAATAAAATGTAAAGCCCTTTTAGCCTAGATAATTATTAGTTATAACAAAATATTATAAACAGGAAATCAAAAGGTGTAAAGACGTGTATAACACCCCTAAAATTTTCTCATTTCATCCCTCAACCTAAATTCTTATTGTCTATGAATTCACCCTCTGACGTCACAGAGAAAATCGACCAATCCCAATAAGCACAGTAGTGTTCGGCCCTCATAAGCGGAGTCACTACCGCATACAATTTTGTTGTATTGCCTTATAATTTAAATGTTTTTGTTGTGCCATATGTGTTATACGAAAATGTATTATAATGTGATAAAAAATATGAAATGAAGTCCGTCACATCTTTGTTACCGTGAAACAGTTACCAGTTTAATTTCTTTAAAATATTATTAGTGTTACAAAACTACGTTAGGGGGCGGTACCGTGATGCCAGTGCGTAAGCAAGGTGATTTTTCTTTATAGTAAATTGTAAAGTAGTGGTTTTATTTATATATTCCGATGTTATGGACCAGAGGTCATGCAAGGGGTTGTATTTTAAGGGGCTAAAGACACCCTTCTGTTATTTGTATTCGTATCAGTGTTGCCCGACAGAAATGCATTTGTGTCCTAATAAATGCCAGAGTATTTTTATATTAAATTATTTATTTATAGCTACGGTAGCAATTCTATAAATAAAACCGTAATACTAAAGGACAATTGTACTTTGGTGTTAATTGTGTTTGGATGTTATAGGATTTAGACACGCAAAATAAATATACTAAATACTCAATTAAAAAATCAAAGTTATTAGTTAGGCAATACTTAAATTAAAAAAAAACTGATAAATTATTCACATTCTTAATATTTGAACCATATTTTTAACAAAAACACGAGGTATATACATAATATATACTTATTGGAATTAAATGTTTAAATAATATCTAAATTTTTTGACTTTTTTTTAAACCTTTTACAATTATGCATTATAATGTTTTTAGTGAGTATACTCTTCAAATTAATACCATATTTCAAAACCAACTAAAATATGGGAATCATTTACACTAACATATTTTTGGAGAGTTACGTAAGCTATTTATACAATGCAAAAATCATTTTACATATTATATTAAATGTTAAAATATAAATTCAGAACTAGCCGTTGCGTGTGTTAAGTAATCGGTGCTTATACAGGTCAGTGACCTTTGCTTAAACCACTGAATTAATCTGGATTACAATTACGTGATAGGTAAAAATAATGTCATAATTTGACAAGAATAGTTTTATTGTAGTGTTGGTTTATAAGTAAATGTATTATTTTGGGGCTCGATATTAAATCGATATCGATTTTTTTAAAAACGATGTACGAAAAAAGTTTTTTTTTTTTCAAATAATCGATTTAAAAATTAAATTTTCATAATAATTTTAATGTTATCATGAATACTTCAGAATTCAAATTCAGAATATCATAAAAGACCTATTTCGTATGTGGTTTTTATTTTTACATGATTGTAATACCTACATAATATCAAATAAGCGGTGGGAAATACGGTCGTATTGCATATTGGCGTCGTTTTGCAGAGGCCCATCGAGCGTTAGAACTGCTGGAAGACTACCACAGCAAGTTAGTGAAGCCGCAGGATCGGCAGCTTCGTCTGGCAATCGAGAGGGTTATCAGAATATTCAAATCACGCCTTTTCCAAGCTCTTCTTGGTAAGTATCCTTTTACAGAATTAATGCTTGTTTTGACCACACACATACATACCCACACACACACACAGACACACACATACACACACAATTACTTATTTTGTTCACTCAATATAAGATCCAACATATAATATATTTAATATCAGTTACAAATGCTAAAAGAGAACGCAATATGAAATGAAAACGTCAAAAATATTTTATGACATCTCACTGTCGATAGAAAATAAGTACTCTTATTGCTCTCATGACTGACTTGACACTGGCAGAATTCGAGATTTCGAGATTGCCATATTATTGAAAAGAAGAAGAAGTATGTACTCTTATATTTCAATACCACATTTTAAGGCACAATTTCATCTGTTGAGACAGCTATACTACACGTTATCACTTTTCGTTTACTAACTTTTACTAACGAATACTTTTGTAGTTTTCGAGTTATTAAATCACGGAACAGTCAAAATGTATTTAATTAATTAAATAATTAATAAAAAAAAAATCATTTAATTATGTCTGTTTATTAATATTAAACAAAATAATACCTAATATACAAATAATAATTTTAGTCTTGACTCCAAAAAAAAAATATTTTTAACCACTCTTACCAGAGGCACTGAACTTTGTAATGGCCACCGAATCGAGCAAACAGGAACAGTTACTTCTCCAATTCCTTAGTCTTTCTCCATTAAGAAATTTAAACGTACTAATAAATTGACATAAAATATTTCATATTGTTTGGCTTAAAAAAATATTAATTGAACGAAAATAATAATAAATTTTATATTAGTAACCGATATTAAAACCATACAGTCATTTCGAAAAAATACGAAAAATCATTTAAACTTCGCATCATACATTAATGACTCAATATTGTTAAAAAAAATCAAAACCTATAACGCATAATAAACGATAAGATAATATATATTTGTTTTGATAATTTCCACGGGCAGTACACCAGATGACCAGTTCATAGTTTTTTAATCATGAACTAAATACTAAAGCCGGGTTACTACGCTGCTATAAATATATCAGCAGGCGCGTGACCGTGTCGCACGTCAGAGCCGCTCTTGAGTGTCTGACCAAGACACTGCCATTGTGGTGGAATATATTTAGCTCTGCAATAAGCTACTGGACTGAATTTCGATGTTCGATATAAACAAATATATTGTTACTCTTCAGGGTCGTGTTTAAGAATCTAATTGTTTTTTTTTATCAAACCGTTCTAATACTAATTACTGAATAAAAATTTAAAGGAGGTCTAATGTTTTAGATGAGTCCGTATTGTATAGATTTCTCAAGACAGCATCAAAATAATATTTTATCTTATAAATTAGAATTACTAGCTAACCTACATGGATATGGGTAACCTAGCTAACTAGGTCCATATTTAATTATTTATATATTTTCCACTTTGAAACATTACCAGTGATCGCTTGTATACGTCAAATGGAGGTGTCTCAGGAGTCTATTTTGATACCATACTTATCGAAATAAGCCCTTCTGCGAGAACACTCCTCAACTTAAAATTAAAATTACGAGGGTACCACACGCGCCCTGGTCTGGAACCACACCACAAACTCAGCGGTCTATTTCTTTGTTGTAATCACTGTTTCACAAACGTCAATATAAAGTATAGACCCCACATGGATATACATACTGGTTCTTAAGGCAGATGTCAGTCTGCTCACCTCTGCTGCCTCCTATATCATAATTCATAATCATCTTAAAGAACCATGTCACGGTCTTCCTGGTCGTTAATCTCGTTACACTTTGTAACAGCTACATCTAACTCGATTCAACTTTTAACTGTAAATACCTTACAATCTCTTTTAAAATATTATTAGACAAAGACCGAAAAAGCCTTAACAAGACTTTGAACCACCCCTTTAAGTTAATAATAAAGGTTAAAACCAACTAATATGTCTATTATAAACTTTATTTAGCTACTTTAACGTTTTTTCCTTTTCCAACGTTACCCTTGTACAACTGAAACACGATCAATAAACTTTTTTAACAGTTGCCAAAGAACGTTTAAAGTTAATGGAACAAAAACCTTTACCATTTCTAAACTTATTATAGTTAAGCGAAAGAACAAAAGGATATCACTAATGGCCGCATTTCATTATACGATTGAGCCACACTAGTTGACCTGAAAATATAAAGCCTCCACCAATCGGAAATAAGCGTGTTTCAATGCTTGTGACACTCTTTTTTGTTATTTTACTATACATTTTTAAGGACAAATAGTGTGACTAAATCGTATAATGAAATGGGGCCATCACGTTCTCAAATATTGTTCCTCAATAACCTAATTTGAACTTACAACCAGCAAAATATAACATGAGTATATTATACATACGCTATCAGTACTAATGTGCGTCATATACCTTTATTGTTCGCAATAACACTTATTACCCAAATGAAATATAAACTCCATACTCCGAAATATAGTATACGTTTGTACATCAGATTAACCTTGCTTAGTCGCTTGGGTAGAACGACATACTTGAGAGCAGCTTGCAGCGGGGCATTCCTTCAGATTATTACATTCATCTCACCAAAACTGTATTTACTTGCTTGTTTTTAAATCAAACAAACGTGTAGTCGTTTATTGAAATAAGTGATCACTACAGTTTTGTTGTGCTTATTAATATATTGAAATTATATTCTCTTTTGTTTAGATTTACTAACGTATATAAAATATAAATTATTTTCGTAATTATAAACCTATAATTCTAATGTTTCTCCGAAAATGTAGGAGGAAGGAGGTTAGTAAAAAAAAATATTACTAAATATACTAAATTAGTCCTAACCTATATTAATTTTAACTTTTAAATAACGGTTACAAAAAGACAACAAAAACCATATCTGAATAAACATATAACTCTCTCTTGTATTACATAAATAATTGCTTTTATACTTTTCATACTGAATAATAGTGTGATCCTCAATCATGATAAAAGTGTGATCCTCAAATATGATAATAGTGTGATCCTCAAACAAGATAATAGTGTGATCCTCAAATATGATAATAGTATGATCCTCAAAAATAATAATCCAGTTTAGTGCCACGCAAGAGTTTTGATATAAAGACCTTCGCTAGGTCCATGCTAAAAAAACAAGACTTCATATTACATTGTAGAGCTACACTACGGTAAAATGTTATATCAATTTTCTGTCGGGGATGCATGAAGAGACAACGAATTTCAGGAACATCAGCTTTCTAGGGTGCTCAAAGTTCTGACAGAATGACGGTTTTGAAAAATTACTGCGACTTATATTATTTGTTCACGTAATGTGGAATAATAAAATGAATGTAACGAGATGAGTCTTACATATGAATGCGGTTTAAAGAGAAAAGACAGGAAATGCGGTTAAAAGAGGAAAGACAAGCCGAAGGAGACGTCGATGAAGTGCGTGAAAAATGATATGGCAAAGAAGCTAGTCTGCACTGAAATGATATGATAGAATAAATTTAAAGAAATTGACACAAGTCCCTGACTCAGTAATAGGAATAAGGACATTTGGATGATTTTTTTTCGTAACAATACAAAAGAAAATAGCCTTGCTTGGACATGAATTGCCAAGAAAGTATCTAACTGCATTTCACTTTGTATTTTAAAAATTCTAAAATCTTTATTTGACTGCTCGTTTTTTTTATATCTTCATAATGGGCTTGCAGCTTATATTTATATGCCGTTTATTTATATTGGATTTTGTTCACCAACAACTATTGTAAAAACGCATTGTTTATGTAACTGCCTGTTATTTTTTTCTTTTCTTTATTGTGACAAAGCCTTTGATTTATGTTTTTTTAAACAAAGTACACAACGTGTGTCATCTTCATGTCGTTGATTACATACCATTATTGTTCTGGATCAATAAATATAAAAGTTAACTTTAAACAAGATTACGGCAATTTTAATCTCAATCGATTCTTATGAAAAATTTATAAGATGTCGGGAACAACACTAAACTATTTGTTTAAATGACAAGCAAATACATGATTTAAACAGATAGGTATTTAGAATAAAATGTTTTGCATTTAACATCACAAAAGAAAGTACCCGCTTAAGTTGCAAGTGCCCGCAGCGCGATTTTAAAAAGCAAGAGTGCAGAATGGCGGGAGGGGTAATGGATTATGGAATCCCGATCGTTCGAATTATGTCAGTGACACTGACATAATTCGACTCAGTGTTACTAATAACTAATTTCTAATTTCCGTGATACATTGAAAAACTCGCTACCAAATAAGAAAAGTAATTTGTAAAAAGTTAAGATTAGAAAAATTTAATCAAAATTTGTTGATAAAAAACACACTTATATGTAATAAAAACTTTTTAGATAAAACTAAATCCCTTTTTATTTACTGTTACAAAATTACATATCAATAACATATCTCTTAAACCATATGAATTTTACCGTACAATTATAATAAAAAGTTTTATTACATATAAGTTTATTTATATTCAATGTTCCATTGAAAGAAGATTATAATGTTTTAGTTGAGACAGTATGTATAACTTGAATTGATATGTAAGTGGGTCATGTAGTTATTATTTGAAATATCTATTTGACCCAAATATAAAGATATGGGTCATAACTCATAACTTACCTGAGTTTATGCAACGCGTCGAAACATTTTTATTGGGAATTTTAATAACAATCCGAGCAATAGTTGAAACTTCAGCAAAATAACTCATGCTTTGATTTTCTGTAGGCTGTAGCCATGATTCTATTCAAGCGTACACAGAACCCAACTTTTTCTTTGTTTTGTTTTCTGTATCCTGAAATATAATAGTTCATTCTGTGCCAGATTGCTAACATTGATCTGTAGAATTATAATGAGAGTACTTTTGAACTCTTTGGTTGGGAGCGATTTGATATCTGTTATTATACATTTCATGAATACGTATATATTACACAAAGATTGTCTGTATCACATATATTTATAGGTTTGTCAAATAACAGTTTGTAGTTTGTAGGTTTGTCAAATAACAGTTCTTTAATAATATATATAATATTAAATATAATATAATTCTATTAAAAATTTAAAGTTTTGAAAGACTGTTTTGCTCTGAACAATGGCCGACATTATGTAGTTTTTTTCATATTAAAAAATTACAAACGCAAAGTAAAAAGGGACTGACTGACATGTCCAGCGTGGAACTTATAAAGGTTCTATAATTTCATATTTATACTTAAATATTTTCGTTTCGGCACACAAGTAGATGTCAATATGATGGTAAGTGCATACCGCCGTCTATGGACATCCGCAATATAAGGATAGTGAGTTATAGGCTATAAGGGGGGGTACAGTAATTGGGAAATAGCGAGAGGAAGAAAGGGGCTTAACACTTCCGGCTCTCTCGTAGTACGAAGTGCACCTATTTAGCTACTCTACGATGTGAGCTAATTAGATAGTTTATTATGTATGCTCTACAACTAATGTATGGAAGTTATCAATATATATTTTACTTATAAGTAACTTAAATATGATCCCATAGACAATTATGTTTCTATGTAACGAGTCAAAGACAATGCAGTGTTAATGGGTTAGCCCAATAAAGATTTTGTACATTGGTATAAAAAAATGAGTTTGAGTTTGTTATAGGTGGATATTTAAACTAGATGTGAGTTTTTGTTATTCAATTTGTTAATAAATGTACAGCAAAATGTCAAAATCTGATTTGGACTATAATAACATTAATAGCCATATATAAAAAACTACTGGACAATTTAGAATAAGACTTTAAGTGAAGTTGGCTTAATTAATCGACGTCAACATAATATAAGGCTTTCAAGCTCGAAAATTCTACTTTTCTAGGTGCAAATATAATAAAAATATTTTCATATAATTATTTGCAATAAAACAAACAAAGTAAATATCATTGTACCTATATATTTCAAATTGAAGTTACGGGCATTCGCTAGTTTACGACAAAGGAATAATATATTCGCCTTCATTTTTACTTTTCATAGCCTTAGTTAATAAAATGGGGTGTAAAAGTAAAATCACGTTGTCCATATCTTGATCGGAACATGAATACCAATTATAACTAGACCTTTTGACCTACTCCATTATCATAATATTAAAGCAGGGAATAATAAAACTACAGTCATATAATACCACTTAAATTGTTGGTTTGTGACCTAGGTTGAAGCTAAATTTTTAATCTTAATCGATCAAAAGCCTGAAATAAAAGTATCGATCGCTCGCGTTACAAGTTTGTGAGTTCATATTTCACTCGGTCCACCTAAATAATGTTATAACGAATATAGATTACAGAAACATTTTTTTGAACTTTCATATATTTATTTCATTAATTCTTCTTCCCAACAAATGGGAAAGGCAAAGGCAGAGCCATGCAGCCATCGTCATATTCTGTACACTTTCATATCCGAACTTTTCATAGCAATGGCCAATGTTTGACAATTGCTTAACCAGTCAATATTTATAATGATTAATAAATAGCACATTTGCGTTAAAAAATGAAACACCACATTACATTATTTATAATATGTAATATATTTTTTTTATATTTAATATTTTTTTATATGCATGCAATTTATCTTGAAACTTAACAGGGCTATTAATAATAAAACAAAAGCCGCCACATGTGTCTATACTTCATGTGTTTGGGTCAATCAGTATTGATTGGTTTATGCTCTGCTGACGATGAACACCGTCGGTAGACACCGCTCTATTATTATTTATTATAGCACGGTTTGTTAACTTGACCCTTAAAAATAATTAACTACTAAATAAACTTATAATAATAGTCGTAGTTAATCACTGAATATACTAGGTTAAGGGAGGTGAATTTACAAATATGTCGACGATTTCAAAAGCAATATTATATAATGTGACGACGTATTTGTTTGTTACGCTTTCACAAAACTACCACTGGACCGATCATCATGAAATTTTGTACACGTGTTGTCAAGGGTACATAATAAGAATAGGGCAGGTAGGAATAGGAAAATAACTTTCAGACAGCCGTCATACATAATACCTCTATTGTATTCTTATCTATACAGAGCAAGGGAAGTGGCTGGCAAGAGAGTATAAACGAAATTGTAAATAGATTGTAGTCGCAACTGAAAAATGCATCTATGATAACTTTACCACAAAGAAAATCCATCTATGACAAATTAACCACCTTTAAAATAAATACTTTTATTAATTATCTACATTCTGTCTATATACCTTGAAAACAAAAACGTATTCTATTTAGTATTTTTGAACGGCTTAGTCACATTTTAATTAATTGTAATTGAATATATTTTAAAACACCTTTGCCTCTTGTCTCCATATCGATTTTACATACACCTAAGTCGGCGACACGCGATGCTTGCAGACGCACTGAGTACCTACAGTACTTAGTATTGTTATAACATTACTTACAACCAACGAGTCCCTGGGTAAACTTGGGGCAAAACTTCCTTACGTAACATGTGATATAAAAGTTCAAATATCCAACAATTGTTTTTACCCAATAGGGCAGTTTTATAACATTAAAACAAAGAAGAATAGTTAATAGACGTCTCCACTAATCAGAAATAATCATTAACTCACTAACAGCCATTTCGCTATGCGATGCTATTTAGACCAGTTGTATACTAGCTCAGATCGTATAATGTAATTTTACCGTTACTACTTACAAATATAACTTAAAATGGAAAACAGTATTTGTTCATTGTTAAGTCCTACTATGATGAAAGTTTTTAAATAGATACAAGAGGTAAAGAGGCAAAAATTTAAAACGTTTCGTTCATTTCAACAGACATACAAGAGTTCTACGAGTTGACTCTCCTCGACGACAACAAGTCCATTCAACAGAAAACCGCTGAGACCATCCGTATCGCGAACAAGTGGGAAACTGACAGCGTCCGGCGGGAAGTAAGATTAATTCTGATTTATAAGTTTAAACTACATTCGACATATTTCTGTATTTACAAAAGTAGGTTTGCTATGAAAAATACTTTCTTGCATATTTTATTATTTGCAAAATCCCTGAACGCAATTAACAAGCATTTTCAGTTTCAATTAATTGGTTTGATTTCAGTGATTACAATAGCTCAAAAATAGGTCAACGGTGAGATTTTAATGAACGTTATTTATCTGAATTTATAGGTATACAGCCCACTTGTTTATGACGTCAAAAATCTTCTCTGATGACGTCATTAATAAGAAATAATTTATTTTCAGTCACAAACGGGAGACAATGATTACAGATCAGTTTCAAATGCCTTCCTCCAAGATAACAACAGAAAAACTGATAGTCGCAATGCTGACACACCAGATTCGGCAAGGGTAAGAAACAAAAAACATTTTATAGAATTCGGTGTTCTTAAACTGTATCAGTTTTTTGTGACAATATCGCCCATTATATAAAATAGTTGTAGAAAACTACTATACAATTCAATCTAATACTCGAATCTAAAAATGGTATGCTAACCATAATGGGACAATTATTTCCTTACAAAGATACCTCTTGAGTTCGTTGATTTTATTTTTCAATTAACATCTATCAAGGCTAACTTGCAAAATCGTTTAAAATATGCTAGTCCAATCCAACGTACTTTTTATATATATTTAGTTATCTTATAATTAAAAAATAATGGTCTTTTAAATTATTATCAGATGGGAACAATTCCTTCCATTATATCACCAAGCGGAGAAGCAGAGGAAAAAAAAGTAAGTTGTAATTTTTTAAGCTGTTTATTTTGGCTGCTGCTATAACGTTTTAATAGCGAGAGTGCATTAATGTGTTCAATTTTACCGATAACTACAATTATGGTGTTAGTTATTAGTACTTCGTCGTTTATTATTACTAAAATACATTATACAAGTTTATATTTATAACATCGGTAAAATAAGACCTTTATCGATCAGTACTACAACTTCCAATGAGCATATTTTGCTCCATATTTTTGCTTCAAAGCGCCACCTTTTGAGAAACTTCCGAAACACAACGTGTTTACCGATACATAGTGATTCCGTTTTGTTTTTTTTTTGTTATTTTTGATGACGTGCCGTCTCTGAAGGTAGGCTAAAAGGTGTTCGAACGCTATACAACAAGTGGTCGGTAATGGCGGATGGTTGGTGTTTCGCGTCTCACAGTACTATTTATAACCTAAAACATAGTACCAGTTTTCATCGATATGTTCGCTAACGTTTCAACGTTGTGTGAATTTGTGCTGTTCAATGTTTTAATTGTGCCAATGACTTACAAACGGTTCATCGACTAAAGGAAAAGAATACTATCTGTAAATGATTATCAAGTGAAATGATATTGCACATACTATTTTGACATTCACACTGCTGTTATTTCGTACCTATTCGTCGCAAGTAAGGCCATATAATTTACACTAATCTATTTTTAAACGTTTAGTAATTTTACAATTTGGGATCGTTTTCAAATCCTTGGTGAGACTAATGAAACTTCTGAGATAGTTTTGCTGTTAACAATTCGCTGTGTTACTTGTTAAATAATATAACAATCTTTAAAATATTGCCAAATGTCTATACTGCACGTTAAATAACGTAACACGGACATTCTAATTAAAGTTCATCGCTTTGACATTCATACCATCCCATCATTGAACACAAGTTGGTAACACCTAATTAACTACATACTCATTCCTACATTCTAATAAATTACGCTATCAAAAAGGGCTCGGCTCGAAAATAATTCTTAAGATAAGGACTGGTGTAATTTATAAGTAAGCTAACATGATAATAAGCTTATTGGGATTACATGAAAACAAAACAAGGTTGCATTCTTTAAAGTGGTAATACACAGTTAAAATGTTTGGTGCAAGCTAGAAATGGGTTCTAGGTAGAAAATGGTGCATGCCGCAGAGCAGCCACTAAGTTGCTGACATCAAACACAAGTGTGTAACTAACATGCATGCAGTGTACATAGCGTAAACTGATTATAAGTACCTGAGGGTTATGCACACTGGTCACAATGACTGAGAGACGGAAGAAAAAAACCCATAATGGATTCCTACGGAAGGTCTCCTCTCTATTTAACCTTGACACGGTGAGTAGGTTACTGCTTTATCTATATTACACATCAAGCAATAGATGTCCTAGTTGATAATCATATTATTACTAATATAATCTAATAATAAATTAAACAACAAAAAACCATTTAATAATGTTATTAGCAGCAGCCAAATATTCTAAATAAGCTAATTTAGATCTTATTTAGAAAAAAATAAGATATTTCCAACACAAATTTGTCTTATTTATTGAATATAATATCTCAAAAATGTTATAGAACAAAACAATTATTATTATATGTTATTTTATTTATGTATGTCAACCTAAAATAATATTATGATAATTAAAATACTGGTAGCATAAACATATGATATCAATAATACCTTTTCTTGGAGGTAAAATGTCACTAATAATATATTTAATACCGAGAATGGTAAAACATTAATAATATCCAGACATTATTATTAAAATCTATGACTTCTGTATTCCAGGCTCACGTTTCCACACCTGAAATGAAACAGGTAATTATTAGTTATTTTCTTTCTGTTGTAACATGTTATTAAAATTGATTATAAATATTAATAATTTAAGTTCCCATTCCATTATACAATTTAAGTGACACTATTTGACCTTGAAAAATAGCAAGTAGGAGTCCACCAATAAGAGAGAAACCCTAACTCACTAACAGCCATTGCAAAATGTGATGTGATATATGCTAGATGAAATAGTGTTGCTTAAATTGTATAATGAAATGTTCCCAAAAGCTGGCTTTGAGCTGGTAACATGTTTTATAAGTTATTGTTTGTAAGTAATGTGATTTATACTAAATACAAGGGATAAGAATAAGATATATCCTTAGTAGATTTTCCTTTATAAAGGATATGTCCTTTATGTATGCATAAATCTAATATATAGTTCATATATAAGATACATAAGTCAAAAGACAATAATATATGAAGACTATTAAATTAGTTATTTCCCATTTATAACATAGGTTTCAAAATATGGATTAAATTTATCTTATCTTAAAACAGAATATCTTTACATAATAAAAGATATGTTAACTGGTATCTATCTTACATTGCATAAATCTAATAGAAACTATTGATTTGTTTTATGATATTAATCATGCAATAGTTAAAACATTTGGAAATGACTTAAATTATTTAAAAGATTATACATATTCATATTATATGTGAGAGCCATATGTAATATTTATTTATTTATTTATATCTTTTCTACTTTTTATCAATACCAGTGATTACTAGTGTAAATACAATGAAAGTATCAGGAGGGTCTATTATGATAGAAATAAGCCCTCCTGTAAAGACACTCTTTAACTTGAAATTAATATTATGAGGGATGAAAACGCACCCTGGATTGAGAAGAACTACACAACAACCCAGCTGGGTATTAATTTATTGTGATCACTCTGTCACAAGGGCTAAATGAAACATTACAGATATTCTTTTTAGTGTGTTGAAATATACTTTAAAAATTATCGATAAAGCTGTTTATATTGAATTGTATTTGTAATTATTTCATTTACACAGTTTATTAAATAATCGGAATTGATGAAATGTAACCAGTATACTCACCGATTTCGTTTACACAGCAAACACAATTGTATGCACATTACGACAACGCAAACAGTATTTATGAATTAATAATATTTGTCTCGGTATAAGCTCATGAAACGATTAATTTGGAAGTTGCAGATAAATGGGATAGAGGGTGGTGCGGAGCGAACGGTGGGCGACGATGGGAACTTATACCTGACCGTTGTGCTCTCACGTGCGGGGGGAGCGGGCCTGGGGTTCAGTATCGCGGGGGGGTCCGACAACCCCCACGTAACCGAAGATCCCCTCATCTACGTTACAAAACTCATCCCCGGGGGGGCCGCCGCCGCCAGCCAGCTGCAAATCAATGATGCCATATTACAGGTACTAAATGTAAATATTGAAGTTATGTCATGCGTTGGTCTGTCTTGTTAATGTGTTTGTCATCTTAATTCAGGTTAACGATACGTCAGTTGAGAACGTGACGCACGCCGAGGCGGTTGATGCGTTGAAAAAGGCGGGAAGTAGTGTAAGACTGGTGAGTTGAATTTAAAGGTTATTTTATTCGTATTGTTTATATCTATTTATATTGTTTATTACTGGATTTATTGCCGTTTTGATTATTGATTATAACGAATAAAATCATAGTAAATAATTGATTGATATTACCTTCAAATATAATATAAATTTAATCTAAAATAAATTGAAAATAAAATTAGGATTAACTCTCTTCCAGAAAATCAGACGTCGACAAACCGACGATAACACTCTGAATGTATCACAAATATCGAATAAAGAAGAGGCAGTAGAGATCGAGCTGGTGAAGGGTGGTGCAGGTTTAGGCTTCAGCATAGCTGGCGGACTGGGCAACCAACACATACCGGGGGATAATGGGATATATGTGACCAAGATAATGGCGGGAGGTGCGGCTCATAGGGACGGACGGTTGAGGGTTGGGGACAAACTGCTGATGGTCAAAAATACTTCGGTGAGTAATTTCATACATTGAACTACATTTAACTAAAACCATCCAAAAAAAACGTTATATATGTACATATATACAACAAATTTTACCATTATCGGCCTAATGCAAAACTTAAACTAAATAAACAATCACTGTGTCAATGGCTTTGAAATATAATAGCCGTATCTTTGAATACCGCAGGTTGTAGTTTGTACCAGAAATAATATATAGTATTACATACAGCCTTGTGCCCAGTATATTCATTATTGTTTTGCATAATCTATTATTGTCGAGACAAAAGAGAAAATTAACATAATACATACCGCTTAAATAATAATTCAATTAGTCCCGCAAGCATAATGTCTTTATTATTATTTATATTTACAGAAAGGCGATGTCAATTTAGATAACGTGACCCACGAGGACGCAGTGAGCGCTCTGAAGGCGTCCGGGGAGCGCGTGCAGCTGGTGCTCGTACCGGGACCTCGGCATGGACAGCCGTCACCGAGAACATCGCGAGCCAATACTCGTAAGATAATTTGTTATATAACGTTATGATTAATGACGCCGTTTGTCAATGTCTATTGTCGATGTCTACAAATGGTCGCGGTGTCAATGTAATAAAATCAATTATCTTCATCACATCTTGGATGTAATTCGCATATATGTATTGAATTCCAGCGTCGAGCACGGCCAACTCGCTGCGGCGCGAGGACGCCACGGACGGCGCGGAGGAGACGCGCGTGGTGGAGCTGGAGAAGGGGCCTCAGGGTTTGGGCTTCAACATCGTGGGCGGGGAGGACGGGCACGGCATCTACGTATCGTTCCTGCTGGCGGGCGGCCCGGCCGAGCGCTCGCAGCGGTTGCGGCGAGGGGACCGCCTGCTGGCCGTCAACGACGAGGACATCGCCGTCGCCACGCACGAACAGGCCGCCAAGGCGCTCAAGGTGAGGGAGGCCGGGGACGCAGCTCGGACTGACGCATGCTGTAGGAGACAATGGACACTTAGTGGATGAGATCATGTTGATAAATATATATAGAGCGAATGAAGGGATTTAAATTTAATAATGGATGATGTCACTATATATATATAATCTAATGAGTAATTTTTAAGTATAATTAATATTCAAGTTTATTAATTACTAACAAGGACTTTAAACGTAAATTTAATGGTATTTATTTAGCCATATTTAAAAAATATATATATTGAACTTGATAAGTCTTGATCATTATAATGCGTCTCACGTATGAAATTGCGGCGTTAAGTGTTAGCGGTACGTGACTGGCCAATGATAATCAATATGGAATGTCAACTATTTAAAGTATACCTGTGCAAGGCACATAGTATTTTAAATAATATTTAATAGAATATTCATAAAATAAAATATAAATATTATGTAGTGAATTAGTTAGCTATTAACGACAAAGTAATTAATTGTCAAGATTATTTACAAGTATAATAAAAAAATATACAGTCAGATGTATAGAAGACACTGCTTGAATTGCATAACAGTTAGTTGAAAAACTGTGAGTCACGTGTGTACTCGCCTTATGTATTGATGTAATGTAACTCATTTCAATATACACTTGGCGCCTGACGTGAAAGAATTCACAACCCACTGACCCATTTACTTTATAAGTACTGTAGAAATCACATTGTGTTCTGACCTAGTTACTGAAATCATTTTATTTGTCATGAATCATATTTCTATCAAATAGATGTCGGTTGGAAATATATTGTTATAGTTAAAATGTAAGGCAGAAATGGTTAGAAATCAAATATAAATGATGTTATAAAATAGGATACATTTCTTAAATATTGTTCCAGCACTATTTGAGTAAACTAGTGTTTTTTAAATTTATTAAAAGTTTTTAATATAAGAGTTATTCTAAATAAATAACCATCAATAATGGTAGAACAATTTTATTTATTTAAAATTGATTTTCATAGGTAAAATAATTAAATATATATTTCTATGATAAATGCCAATAAAGATCTAATCTCCCAACAGTGAGATTTGTGTAAACAAATAGCTGGCCTTATACTACTTTAAAATATGTTTATATTATTAAAAAATATCTTTGTATTGTATTTTCCAGAGCACAGGTCAGAATGTTAAGCTGACTGTGGTGTACAGCCCGCAGGAATATAACAAATTTGAAGCTCGAATAAATGAACTTAAACAACACACCCTACTGAGGACGTCTCAAAAGCGGTCACTATATGTAAGGTAATGATATCTACTTACTTATATTATTATTAAAATATGTGCTTAGAATATTAATTGTATTATATATAATTATATTGGCTTATTATAATTTTATTAATTTCAGAGCTCTGTTTGACTACGATCCCATAAGAGACGATGGCCTGCCATCTAGGGGACTGCCGTTCCGATATGGAGATATATTACATGTAACTAATGCTTCTGACGATGAGTGGTGGCAAGCCAGGTATGTCAATACAATGTCAATATATATTATATACCTAAGAGAAGAATAAATAGTTTAATATTATTTTATAAACCATGCAGTCTAGGTGTGACGTTACATTTTACGATAACGGCTTCAACATTAATAGTACAATATAATACTGACAGATATTATCATTGTTTGTTGTCGTGACGGTTCTGAGTACGACATTATTTTATCTGGTATCTGCTGCTGAAATAAATAAATTAGTCTCAATTATTGAAATCTACCTTCAATGATATACAATATCAATTCATATATATATATATATATACATACTGAATATATATATTTTTTAATGTTAATCAATGAATAGTAATAGGGTAATGCCAAAATAATAAACTATTTATTGTAAATCGGGAAACATCGACATAATATATTCAATCTTGTTATTCTGTCCTACATTTTATCGAATTAATAGTGAATTATTGAAGTATAATATGTATGTCGCTTATGTTCACTGAATGTCATGTGGCAGACGGCTGGACGCCACGGAGGCGGAGGGCGCCGGCATCATCCCGTCCAAGCGGCGCTGGGAGCGCAAGCAGCGCGCCCGGGACAGGCAGGTCAAGTTCCAGGGACAGGCCACGCCCGTCTCCACGGTGCGTACTCTACACCAGGGAATGGGGGGGGAGTGGGGAAGAAGCTAGGAGAATAGGGAGAAATTTTGTTGGATATGTTGCCGGATTAACTTTATGATAGTCCGAAAACAGCAGTTTATTAGCTAGACACTCTAAATATGTAAAATAACACAATACAAAGTGGAAACATGACAATATTAAAAATATTAATTAAATCTAGTGCTAACCTAGACCGACGGTGACCCTGGCTGACCGAGGTCGTGGGTTCGGTTTCACACGCCACATTGTTTGTGTTATTCCGTGGGAGGGTCACTTGATAGTACTGGAGGTTTATATAACGTATTACATAATATGTTTTAAACGTTATTAAATTGTCTGATGAATAAACAATAATATTATTTGTCTATGATTTCAGAGTCAATCGACATTAGAAAGAAAAAAGAAAACACTGTCATTCAGTAGGAGATTCCCCTTCATGAAGAGCCGAGAGGACGGCAAGTCGGAGGACGGCTCAGACCAAGAGCGTGAGTATTTATATAAATGATATTGTAAAATAACGCTAAACTATAATATTAAGTCATATCCTAATGTGCATAAAGAACAATACAGTGCTTAAATCATTTGTATAATAAAAAATAACACTAAATTAAAAAAAAAAAAAAAAAAAAAAAAACAGCAAGCCAAATACAAAAAATAATAATTTAGGAAATGCTGTATTTTTAATACATAGATTAAAAAACTAACCCTATAGCGAAATAATGTTAATATTTGTTCCAGCTTTCATGCTTTGCTACACGCAGGAGGACGCTAACGCGGACGGTGAGTGCGGACTGTGTATGTTTATTTCGCTACCGCTGTACGTAGGTCATTACGTTTTCTTATCGATCTGAGGAAAATGTATGCATGTATCACTTCATGCCCATTTTATTGGTTAGGTTTTCGAATCAAATTATATCCGATTTAAATCATTATTCAAATTTTATCCGATTTAAATCATGATTCAAAATTTTTTATAAAGCTATATCACTGTCGCCGTTTATTATTTGGATCGATAAGATTTCGACGCTAGTAAATGCAATCTCTTCATGCGGCTTCTAATATATCACTATATAAAATGTTTTATTGGATCTGTGTGCTTTATCTAACCTGTCGGTATATACGCGTTACCTTCGTAATATCAATATATCTATACAAAAAGTAAAAAATATCTTTATATCAAACTTGAGATGTTTGAAAATGTAGTTAAAATTATCAAAAACACTCGTAGGTAATTGAATGTCAAACTATACATTTACTGTTATTTATACGTAGATACTGTTATTTTTATATTCACCGCTGAAATAAATTGACTATTCAGTGATTAATTAGTCACGACATGAATTATATATTACAATGTGCTGTTAAATGAAGTATTTAGTTATATTATTTTCTATATTGGGAATTGGATCTGTGTGAGTAAATTAACGCTTGTAGTGTATTTGGAAAGCATGACAATGCTTCATATATAATTATAGACATTTTTATATTAAATTATATATATATATATATCGAATTATATGCGTAATAACTGTTGCTTTACTAAAAGTAAGCGAGGGACCGACCGTGTCACGTGCGGACACCCCCCCTCCCCCCCACGGGGCTCCCGTGCTTCTAGTTGCCCAACTGAAGCAACAACCGCACCCACCATCCAATGTACATTATTTTGAGTTGCTCCCCCCCCCCCCCCCCCCCAGGCGGTCTCACGAGCATCATGTCGAAACCTACATTATCATTTAGCTCTTCTCCATACGGATTTGCAAAGTGCAGTGTTTCTAAGTGTATGTAACTATAATTTTTGTACATGTAGGGGAAATCTTGTACCGAGTGGAACTTCCCATGATGGAGGAGATAACGTTGATTTATCTCGAGGACGAGAGTAAGTGTTGGGAGTGGGGAGTGAGGCGTAGCTTGCGAGTGCCGTAGCCGATACCTTACCTCCCGCATTCTGGTTATGATCATCAACTAGAACAGTAGATATCATTTCAATAACACTCGATTTTTTTTATATTACTTTTCATTTATGTTTATTTTATATATATATATTTTATTTTCTAATTCATAAACGCGATGACTCTAATAGCCTCTCCGCACACGTATCCACCATCGATTAAAGAGTCACATACAATATTAGTATTGACGTCGCGCAGTAAACAGTCTAAGTTGTGAAGGGAGTGAGCCACTGGAAGCACACGAGGACGAGAGCCGCCTCTATCACCAGTAGGCTTCGGGCGCATGAGAGCACTCCACGCGCTTTGCACACTCGCATGACTCTCACTCACCCATCTATCGACGGCATTCAGACTACTAACAAACCATCGATAGATAGGTTATTGACACAGCGCCGTACTTCATTGCTTAATGTTACAGATAAGCTGGTTTATTTACGGATTGTAGATTTTCAAACGCTTCAAAGAGTTTAGAAAAGCTACGAATTTTTCTGTCTTTATATGTTTGGTCTATATCAGATTCGATTTTGTATTTAGTGTTTATTAAACTCGAGAAATCATTAGGCTAGATTTATTTCTGGCTCTATTAGTATAGATTTTTAATAATAGCATTTGATTTGTAATTACTTTTAAGAATTTAGCTCAACATACATGTAAGTTAGAAAATAATATAGTCTGTCCTGGAACAGGTGAGAGAATTTTACAAAAAGTAAAACGTTTTTCTATTGAAAATTTAAATCCAACTCAAAAAAGATTAAATAGTTAACAATTTTATAGAAGAGTCAGTAGTAATATATTAATATTGTTATTCATAGACGGTTTAATGTATCAGAATAGGAAACATGTTTTTAAATAATATATTATATAATGTAAATAAAAATCAAAATATCTTTTCTCTTTCTGTTTTGAAATACACAAATTAATATTTGAGCTAGAGATATAATATATGCAATTAAAACTCTTCAAATTATATAATAATTTTGGCATGCAAATTATTTAGTATAATATATTATTACTTAACGAAGAATTTATAGAATTCTATAATTAAAATTCTTTATTTTTATCACAAACTATCAAAATGTATAAAAAGTATCGTTTTACTATTGTGTGCACTTAGATGTTATCGCTCATGAGATTTTATATAATGATGTTAGCTTTAGAGCACGAAGCACGATTTATCTCAAGCTTTTGAAAGTTTCTAAGTGTAGTATATGTAGTTATGGAAATTAAAATTATTTCTCTGATATATAATAGTTGCTAAAATAGTAAAAAAATATACAATACGCTTAACATCTTCCAGGTCATGAGAGCCATTAGACACAGAAATAGACGTATTGTGATTTGACATAGAATAGATTAGGATTTTTCATTAGTTTTAGATTTTTTAATATGTAATACTAATATATATATATTATATTTCCAGGTCAAGACGAGGCGGTGTTGTCTTACGAGACGGTGCAACAATTGACTATTAATTACACGAGACCGGTTATAATACTGGGACCTCTCAAGGACAGGATCAACGACGACCTCATATCTGAGTTCCCTGACAAGTTTGGAAGCTGTGTGCCTCGTGAGTCACTCTATCATAACTAACGAAATTTCATCAATTAATGAAAGGGTGTGCTTGTGATGAGCTCATCACAGATCAGAATTCGACGCTAAAACAATGGCTTTATAATGAGTAATGAGTATTTATTGTATTGTTTTATGTATACATGACAGAGATAAGGATAAAGCTTTTATCATCAATACATCTTAATAACGTTATCAAAAATCTCTTCAATTTTCGTGTAAAAAATTATAATATAAAATAAATATAAAATATATATATTTAAAGAAGTTAAAAGTTTGAAAAAGTCGTCACAGAAAATTATATATATAATTTTATTATATATATAAAATTATATATATTAAAATTATATATATATATATATATATCTAATACATAAATTGTCTATAGATACGACTCGTTCCCGCCGCGACTACGAGGTGGACGGTCGAGACTACCACTTCGTGTCGAGCCGGGAGCAGATGGAGCGCGACATTCAGAACCACCTCTTCATAGAGGCCGGCCAGTACAACGAGAACCTGTACGGCACCTCCGTCGCCTCCGTCAGGGAGGTCGCCGAGAAGGTGGGTGGCATTCTTCAAATTTTTATATACTACCTCAGTTGTTTAAATAAATTATTAAAATATATTAGAATATCTAAATATGGATATTGTGATTTTTTAAGTTGACATACTAAGTATATAATCTAATGTGTTATTTAAAGTTGGAATGTTTCAGAAAGTCACATTAAAAATTGTGTTTGGTTCAAAGTATATTCTGTTTTAAAATATATATACTAATGTTTTATATTTGTTTTTATTTTTTTAGGGGAAACATTGTATTTTGGATGTTAGTGGAAATGCCATTAAGAGGTTACAAGTAGCCCAGCTTTATCCTATTGCCATATTTATTAAACCAAAGAGCGTAGAATCAATTATGTAAGTATCCGAATATATATAAATAGGTTTATATTAATTTAAATATTTTTATTGATTTTTTAATATTTTTTAGGGAAATGACGAAGCGAATGACCGAAGAACAAGCGAAGAAAACTTACGAACGCGCTCTGAAAATGGAGCAAGAATTTGCAGAGTACTTCACCGGTCAGTGTAGTTACTGTTTGATTATATACATATGCAAAAAAAAACAGCAAAATATAGGAATTACTCTCCACCAAAAAACGGCCGCGACAGGCTCTTAATATACAATAGTGTATTAGTAACGGTACGTGTGTTGCAGCCGTGGTGTCGGGCGACACGCCGGAGGAGGTGTACGTGCGCGTGAAGGCGGTGGTGGCGGCGGAGAGCGGGCCCAGCGTGTGGGTGCCGCGCCGCGAGCCGCTCTGAGCCGCGCCCCGCCCCGGCCGCGCCCCCGCCCCCGCCGCGCCCCTCAGCTACCGCACGCTGCCCACCACGCCGCTCATGTTCTACCCGCCCGGCGTCGACACGCGGGCCATCGGCTTCTAGCCCGCGCGGGAACTGCACGGGTAGTGCGTCTACAGTGCGGCTCCGCCCCGAGAGGGTATTTGACACGTTGGTTATAGCAATCGACCGCTCATTGTTCAACTCCACCTGCGACCGCGGCGAGGCCGACGACCTCTCGCTCCGGTCGATACTCTACTGGTGTGTGACATCGGATCCTGTTTCAGTAGTGCCATAAGATATACTATACAAATAACATGTCAAATATCTCGTCTCATTCCCGTCGATCAAAGATTAGTCCCTTGATTGTTATCCCAGATTGTCTTAGAATCTCTGACGGCCGAAGAGAGTGAAGTAATATGGAATCCGTGGACGGTACTCGTCATTTAATAAGCAATATAGCCCTCACGGTTCTTAGAGCGAAGCCCTTTAGATATGTATTTTTAAAATCTTGTTGATTTTAATATATTTTATACCGCTCGGTAGAGACCCTGCCGTGTTTCGTCTGAAACATTTCACGCGTTAAGTGGTAACTAATTTATAATATCAAGCTTTCACTGTAGAATAAAACGCTTGTGTTTATTGTGCAAATTTTAATATAGCTATTATATTTCGTGAGATAGATTTTTGTATCGTGTAATAAAATTATTTATTGAAAGACCCAATTTATATGCTTCGATTTACTGTAAATCAATTTATTGTAAAATTGTATATTGTAGAAATTTTAAATGATAATTTTTTATGTTACTTGTTAACTCAGATTGCTAGTACATTGAAAAGTTTGTGGCCATGAAGGAATATAAATCTTTATGAGCACAATATATAAAAGAAATAATTGACTAGACGCGTCACGCGCGATGTTTAAATATATGACAAATAGTAATAAAGTTGATCCAGATGTAGTCGAACCCACCTCCCGCGTCCATGCTAGGCTAGACGTATGTAACCAGAATTATTTGCTCAAGTGGCAATCTGTATTGTAGGCGTGAATCTCATGACACACACCGACGTCCGCACACACACACACACACACACACACAGACACACACGTAGCGAGGTGCGGGCTTTGTTGATCATTATAGTAAGGTATCGTGTTACGGTGTGGAACGTCTCACCACATAGCGTTTGACATTTATTTATTGAGAATTTTATTTTCTTACGAAAAGAATGCCCATCTGCAAATATGGCAAATACCCTATGCTTAGATTTTATCCATTACTCTCATATAATACATGTATAATTTAGTGCAATTTAATAAAAAAACTAATCATTGTACTTAATTTGTTATAAAACATATACGCCTTAAATTTATTATATTTGCATGACAAATACTTAATTTTATCATTAAAGACAGACAAGTATTTTATTTTGCTTGTAACTATTTTTTAAATCATTAACACCTACCAAAGATATAAGACGCGACACCGCAAATAAAATCGAAATATATTAATATAATTAGTTCACTGTGTCTGTTGCTTCATCATTATTTCACTATCGTTTTAAGAATTAAATAATTGTAAATAAATAAATAACCATTATTAACTCACTGTATGTAACATGGTACTGTTATGAAATATTTTAAATATGGTCTTATTCTATGATTGTACGATGCGTGTAATTTGTTTTTTTTAATATCATTTTAAGTAATCTATTAACAGTAATGAGGTTTGATAGGTATTTATTTTGTCGTGCTAAGTAGGGTATTATATTAAATTAATGGAATGTGTGAATTCTATGTATATTAATAAAATGTAAGTATTAATGTTTTAAAATCTAGTTAATTTTAACATTCTATTGAAATCCCATATTTGCAGATGTACAACGTTTATCAGTTAGTGATGTTCAATAGACTAGTTTGAATAAAATTATTTACGTTGAAAATTCTATCATTGTTTTATTTTACACTGCTTCCTCATAGACTTTATAAATGTCTAGTTACTAATACTATATTGATAATTACATTTTAAGTATTTGGCATACAATATATTGAGGTAATAAGATTCAACTGATTCCATAGGTTAAAAAAGTCAATCTTTACACCACTTCATAAAAAGGTCGATATAACTCACCTCAATAATTACAGGCCTATAACATTAATACCAATTCTATCATTAGTATTTAAAAAGCTGATGGCTGAGAAAGTATACAATTTTCTGACTAATTATAACATTAAAAAACACAATATGGTTTTAGAAGAGGTAGTTCCACAACACTAGCTTGTTTTTCTCGTATGAAAATTATAACCGAATGACTTAATAATATAGTTTACCCATTAACTCTTTTTTTTTGGATATGAGCAAAGCCTTTGATTGTGTTTCTCATTCATTACTCTTAGACAAATTACATAAGTACGGTTTAAGAAGCAAACCACATGATTGGATTTAAATTTTCTAAATTTAAGAGAACAACGTGTAGAAATAACGAGGGTTTGTGGTTGTAACAAAAATAAATTTTGCTCTAACTACTGTTATAATAGGTGTGGAGTTCCACAAGGAAGTGTATTAGGTCCGTTATTGTTCCTTATATACATTAATGATGTGCCTGATATAATAAAACATGTTTGTGTGAGTGTTTATTGTTTGCAGATGACACCACAATTATTATTAAATGTAAATATAAGTTTAACGTTGACTATGAAGTAAACAAATCCTTGACAAAAGTAATAGACTGGCTAAATAGCAATAACCTAAAAATTAATCTTTCTAAAACTAAAATAATGCCATGCAGCAAAACGAGGCACAAACATAAACAACGTATACTGTATGTCGATTAGAGTGTTGGTTATACTACTTTACCAGACTACTTTAAAGACTATCCTCTTAGATATTTTAAAAAATATGTACTTAAACTTCTTTTTTATAAATTATATGACATCGACGATTTTTTTTGTGACATATTATAATAGTTATATTTTATAGTATCTTTTTTTATTTATTGATTTTGAATTTATATTTTATTTTCTTTTTGGACATAAATTTGAAATATATTTTAATCAATGATGACATAATTTTGCTGTATCATAATATTTTACTAAAACGATGATGTAAATATTTTGCAAGTCTTTACTCGTGATGCGATGAATTTGCATTTTTATTTTAAGGGCAACATTTGTACACCGAAAACCGGTAGAATATGTGAACTTAATTTTATTTTGTAAACATTATGCACCATATTCTTGCAAATAAATAAATTATCATTATTATAGATGTTCTAGGCCTAGAATCTAGACAGTCAATTGAAGTTTGCCGTCCGTTATCTAATTTCATGGATCGATTATGATTTTTTTAAGTTTTGGCGGTGTATCCGTGAAAGGATCCGCCTCTAATATAACAGCGAATGCCGAAGAAGAGATCTAGCAAGCAAGAAACGAGTGCAGTCGGCAGATTCAACAGGAAAGCGAAGAAGGCACCTTACACCTTTTAGAATATTCTACCAATATGGTTATCAAAACAGGAGCTCTGCTCGAGCAAGGCATTAGTCAAAAAATAAAAAAGTAGCCCTCTGCAACAATGCTTATGTACGGAAACATTAATAAACACAAGAAATATGTCATTGTAAAAAATAATAACAACAGTATACTCAAATAATAATGATAAAATATGTTTGATCTAAATTAGTACTGAATAAATACTATTTAATATATAATCAATATGAAAGACACACATTTGGACATATATAATATCAAGTATATATAATGAATAAATAAACTGCAAAATGACTCGCCAACACCTACCTAAGGTTCCTACTAAAAACCCTTCTATAATGCATGTTTCATATCTCAATTTATTATCATCATTATCATTATCATTCGTATGTATCATTTTCATTCATGTGTATCATTATCATTCGTATGTATCATTTTCATTCATGTGTATCATTATCATTCGTATGAATCGTTATAATTATTAAGTTACACATCTTATTTTGTGCCTTCAAAAAATATTTAGCAAATATGTCTGAAAATAACTACATTTGTCCAGTGTCGGTAACCTTATCTTACTTACCGGGTGGGTCATGTACGAGTGCTCCACCAATACTGTTTTACACAAAACAATCTGTATGGCCAATACAGAAGTCAGAAACTAATACTCCCGTTTCAATTTCAAGAATATACTGATAAGTGAACTGATGTATGAATTATTAGCTATCCCAATTTCGTAGATATAATTAAAATATATATTTCTTATTTTTTTCTCATATTTTACCTAAGGCCCTCATTTTATTTTGTAGTGTTATTTCAAAAATAACGAATTTCCATCTACTTCATATTCATTTCTTAGGAGTTGATTTTCCGATATTAATTAATTATATATACTCGTTTTACCACAAAGCTATTTTCTTATCACCGCTATACATACATCACAAGTATAAAAAAATATAAGTTGGTAATACGAGCATGAACTGCAGAACTAAACTAAACGAACCGGAAGAATAATCAGTCAACCTAATGATCCATTATTGCCATACTCTAGTAAAATTCCCTAATTATAATAAATATAGCAAATTTAGGAAGGAACTAGGAGTGAATTTTAAAAATATAGCGAATTTGCTATATTTTATAATTTTTCAGTACTGGTTGAAAATATCGTCGTGTAATTTCCTACAACCTCTGCACATATGCCTAATAAAATAATAACGAGCCAAACAAGTTTTTTAAATGTTAGTCTGTTTGTTTGCACATAACGAAACTACTGGAAAAAAATCTACTAGACGGTTTTTGATGAAATTTCGGGTGAATTTTCCTTTTTATATCATTTGATATTTGAAATGTTTTACTCTCAGGTATGATTAGACATCGACAAATATTTAATTGGTTAAGCTATAAGCTTTGATAAACACTCGAGACAAAGGCAGGTGGTACCATACTTTACAATCTCAATCATTTACTTCATGGGTAGGCAAATGTCAGCTAATGTGAAAAGATATTGTCACTGCTGTGTGGCTGTGATCTAGACACATTGCTTTGAATAAATTTGGTAACTTAATGAGAATAATACCTTTCTCAAACTATTCTGTATAAGATACAATATGAGTTGTAAGTGCCCTAGCTCATCCTCTTACAGAGGAATTAGATCAGGATCGACAGCTAGTTAATAAAATAATTTACATAAGAATATTAGAGGTACATATTAACCTATTTTGCAGTGTATTGTAATTTAGTGTCCATGGAGCGCCTTAATCAAGAAGTAAGCTCCTTAAAGGATTTAAAACAACACAACTACAATTAATCTAAAATTTCTAATTTTCTAGTTTTTAGGAGAGGGTAAGCCACTGAGATATGGTAAAATAGTCACTGGCTGTGACAAGTATAAAAGTAAGCTAATACATATAAAGACTTTACACATTAGACAAACACCATACAACACTTTATGATGTTAGCATGTTGAAAGTATTTGATACTTTCAACTTTATTATATTAAATATATAGACCATAACTTATATTGTAAGGTTTTAAATCACCACTAAACTTGGTAGGTTTATATATAACATAGAAATAATTAAATCATATGAAGGTTGTCAAAAAGAATTGATACATTATCTTATTTAGTTCTATAACAAAAATAAAAAACAATATTCAGCTTACAACTTTAATGTCCTTATATCTCATCAAGTAAAACAGTAGTTTTCTCAGAAACGTAGAGACCGTCCAAGAACTTTCTGATATCCTTGTTTTTAACGGTTGTGGATTGTTGGATGAGCGCTGCTGAACTGGAAACATCTTCAAGGGAGTTACCTTCAATGATAAGCTCATCCTTTTGTTTTGTGGAATTGACAACAGTCACTCCAGGGGCCATCTTTACCCTTCTGATGTACTTCTCTCCCAAGAAGTTACGGATCTCAATTATAGAGTTGCCTTCGGTGGTAACACAATTAATAGGGAAATGGGCATATACAGCACGCATTTTGTACTGGAATCCTTTTGTTACTCCTGGAAAAGAAATAAGTACAAATTTGTGAGTAGATGTATGTGAACATTCATCAATAGAATAACATAGAGGAACTTTCATCAATGGCTATAGGTGGGGCAAAGTTACATTTACAATGATTTATCCATTTAAACAATAACTCATTCATAAACAAAGTTTTGTAAATGACGTATGGATATATGCTAATTAAATACAATTGATATAAGAATTATTTGCAAAAGAGTAACAAACATAGATGCAATAGACTGAAATGAAAGCTATAAGACTAACTAGTTGTTACTATAAACAAATGTTTGATAACAGTTTTTCTGGGTTAGATTTTGAATTACCAATATTATAAGAACAAGAGATGGTAATGTTTACATATTGTTTACTGAATGATTTCCCATTTTAATAATATTATCTGAAAGATGCTTAATTTCTATAATAAATATAATTATTTCAACATGTGAATAATTAAAGTGATAACAGTAAGTTTTAAATGTGATGATCATACCTTTAATCATGTTATCAACATGAGAGCACACAGTTCTTACGGCGGCAAGCTCTTTTTTGGAACCGAACCATTTCTCAACCTTCAGTAACCGAGGGTTCACCATGCGAATATCCACAGCCAAGTGTTTGAAATTCCTTTTTAAAACTCCTCGAGGACCTTTCACTGTCACTAGTCGTGATTTCACATGAACAGTCAATCCCTCAGGGATTTTCACTTTTTGATTAGCAACGATTTGCTTCATGTTGAGGCCTAAAAACAAATTAAAGGGATCAACATAACCTGACTTAACTTTGACAATGCACAGTTATAAGCTTTTTACACAAATATATGAAATATATGTAGAAACATGAGCACAATGTTAATTATCACTGGTACTAATTCTCGGACATAATTATTTTAAATATATAAGACGATTCTTTTAGATTTTTATTTCAAAAACGAAATTTTAGCTTACTTCAGTGACACCGATAGCCGGAAAAGAGCGAAAGGTGTTGCCAGTAGCTTTGAGGAGAATCGATTACGGAGTCTTCGATGACATGCAATTGACTTAATTTACTATTGATGTTGTGTAAAATTCTTCTATAAATAAATAAATATTATAATAAAATGTAAAGTCATAAAAAATCTAAATAAAGAAGCATTTCATGAACATTCCATACTCAATGTATAATTAAACAGTAGTTTTGTAATAAACCTATGCTAATATAATATGTTTAGTTATGATAAGAATAAAAAATATAATAGTTGTTAATCAAATAAATTCTCAAATTGTTTTTTTAATTATTTTATGATATTATTTAATAGCTTTTATTTAACAAAAAATAATCGATTGTTATTCGATGAATCGCTAATCAAACTTATTTGGTTCTCACTATGCTCTATAAGTATTGTAATTTCATTTTATCCTATTTTGGAAATTAAGGGGGTAATTTTATACTATTATAAATTTATAAGAACTTTGTTCAAAAATAATGAGAGAAGATTTAGATTTATGAAGAACTTATGATTAATATTTTGGTAAATTGATAATTATAATAATAAATGATTATCTTTTCTAAATAATTATCTTTTTATTTTTATTGTAGTTAGCAAAACTTGTGTGTAGCCATTTGGCTGCAACTTGTATATCGACCGACTTGATCGGGATAATACCATCTTCTCGAAGAAGATCTGCGTGACGTAGCAATTTTTTTTTGCGTGGGAGCCGAATGCCCAATTAATCTCTTTTTCTTTGTTTCTTTCCCAAATAGCATCTTCATTTGATAGTTTTCTATGTCTATTTTTATTTATTTATTGTATTTTAAAACCATTATAACATACATATTTGTGTTAATTTAGATACGTAAATACTCACACTCACCGATGTGCATGTCAATTACAAATGTTTTTAACATTCAACGTTACATGGAAGTGCTTAATTTCTTAGGGTAAATTAAAATTAAAAAGAAAAAATCTCATAAATTAAATACTTTCACATATATAGTTTAAGTTTAATGAATATATATTTTCATTAAAACAAAAATAAATAAAAAATAAAGTTTCAATGTGATATTTTAAATAAATAAACAGTAAGTTTTTACTTAAAAACAATATAAGAGTCCAGGAATTTATGGAGGCCAAGTCTTTTATGAGACAATTGTTATACATATTATGCAGAATCGTGAAATTCGAACTTTATTACCAAGATTGGGTCTTTAAAAATATATTTTATATTCTTCGACGAGGATATTAAATAGAAATAGAAAAAGATATCTGATTTATGTGAGTACTGATCGTACTGTTTAAAATTTAAGAATGAAAGTGCATTATACTTCAATGCTCTGAGAATGTACACTATAGGAAGAATTCCAGATGACACTATCTCAGTGACTTCTAAGAAAGCGTTATAGTTATAAGCGAAAGCGAATAACCGAAGATTATGTACGTATTATTATTATTTCTAAACGCTTTGTTATCTGTCAAATCCAAGCCGAAATACACTGTCAAATTCGTGACAAGTGACAACCAGAAAGATAGGTTATAATTTTTAAGATACCACTTCAAATTGTTTTTAATTATTTCATATTTATACAGATTTTCTTAATTATGCTTCTGAGAAAAACTATTTTCACGAAAGGAAGCTTATTCAATACACTTTTTTTTCGAGGTACACCATATAATACGATAAGAAAATTATTTTCATAATATTTTTATTTACTTATGATTTAGCCAATTCAACTAACATTTCATATTTTACAGAAAGATCTACTTGGGACATAGTAACCGGAATTTGTGTTGAACGCTTACCAGTTGTAACGCCACCCCTAAATGATTTACAAAAAAGATTCAAAGACTTATTATGGACTATCGAGTACGAGAAAAGTCTTAAATCTGATCACGAGTTGAGACACGAAAGTGATAAGTAAGATATAATTTTTATCCTAAACATGTATATTTATGAATTTAACAACTTAAATTTACAGTGAAATCAGTGGTGTTATGTTTACATTTGTTATTATATTATAGAATTAAATTAGATATAATTTGTAAAGTGAATGTCAATTCTAAATATGATTATTTATAAAATAATATATACTATCCATTATATTTAACACAATCGTTATCCACATACACAATAAACAATTTTGAATGATAAAATTTTTGCTTTGCTTAAGCTTTGTTACCTACAAACATGAATACTTAGAAAACATGATAAATCAGTGTATGAAAAATTTTGATTGGTATCAATAATTAATTTCAGGTTACAAGCTGAACTTCTGAAAAATGATTCAATAGAAATGGATTTAGATGCTCTGAGTAAAGTAACTGCTCAAGATTTTGAAGACTCTAGCAATGAAGAATTGGCCAAGTTTAAATTTGCCGATATTGTTACTGGTATGATTTTTTAATTGATTTGAAACATATTACAGATGTGTTATTTCAATGTCTAATTTGAAAACATACATTTAAAGATATCAGATGCCACACTTTTATTTTGTACCATCTAATATTATCAAATATTAAACCTATATCTATGAAACTTTATAAACCAATACAAATCTTACAGAAGCTGATAAGACTGGGGATAAAAGTACAAATGATAGATTCTTACAGAGGCATCTGGTTTTGGTCACAGATATTAAATTAGGAAATGATGTGAAGACACTATTGCCACAAGGATTGTGGAAGGAAGGAGAATCACTCCGACAGGTATGTGATTGAAATATCACTTTGCTTCAAGTTATTCATTAGATTAGTTCAATTGTTGACTCAGTTAGACCTTTTCTATTTATTAAATTATTTCCTTTAAATATTTGACTTTTCCAGTATAAATGAATGGTTTGAATAAAGTTTTTAAGTTTTTTTTATAATACTTTTTTATACTAGTACTTTATGGACTGTATTATAAATAAGGTACTTTTAAAAATCACTCTAATCTGTTGTATAAAATGATTATTGTTTAATATGATAAAAGGTTGTTCAGATACTGTTTCAAACATTTAAAACAACAAATCTCAAAGGTATCAGATATTAAAGGTAAAAAAGCAACTAACATTTCTGGATGAGTTTATTTTAGGATTATATTTATGATGAGGTAAAAAAGCAACTAACATTGCTTATTGGGCTAGCAAGAATGAATTCCATGTATCCTACACATATGCTCACAAACAATGTAATAATGATGCTGGTTCATTATGAAAGCCTATCATGCTGGAGAATATTTCTGTTTTGGAGTAATTTTTAAGTCCATACAATATACATGGACCTTTAGCCAATATTTGTTGAAACAAACTACTCAGAAACTCACAGCTGCAACTCTCATTTTGAATAGAAGAGCCCTTTTTTATAAAATAATAATTTGGAACACAACTTCAAACCCTTTATTTGATTAAAGTTGAACAAAAATTATGTTCAGCATATACACGCTGATATCATTATTTATTTGCAGACAGCCGAGAGAGTGCTCTCAGAGCATTGTGGGCCAGAATTGAAAGTCAAGTTTCTGTCCAATGCACCATGTGGTTTCTACAAATATAAATATCCAAATGAAATTAACGGCAAAGTCGGTGCTAAAGTATGTTAATTAATATTCTTAATATCCAATAGATATAATTCTGCAAATAATATTAATTCCTTTAAAGATTTTCTTTTTTAATTTTCAAATTTTTGTTTATTTTTCAGGTATTTTTCTATTATGCCAATTATAATGCGGGTGAGGTTAATAACAAAATTAAACCCAATTGGTTAACAAGAAATGAATTGACTGAATTATTGCCTGATAAATACAACAAGTCTGTTCAAAGCTTTCTTATAGAAGAGAATTATTAACTAGTTTTTAGATAATCTAAGAAATATTTAATAAATTTAGTTGATAGCAACACAGGTTTTTATTTTTTTAATAAATGGTGCGATGGAAATTATTACATTGTGCAGAAGAAAATTCAAAGAAAAAAAATTTTTAGGTAACAGCATTTTTTCTCATGTACCCAGATATTTTTAACTGGACAAAAAATAATAAAAAAAAACTTGTTTACAATATCTGAAACATTTGTAACATTTTAAAATTCTGGCTTATCTCTTTATTTTCTCTGTTTATTTTCAACTTTAGTTAATATTTGGAATATAGGTATCTGTATATTAATTTATTCAGACTTTCCATGTGTGTACGTGAGTAAAAAGGTGTTAAATATATGTATACAATAAAAAACAACTATAATGATTTTGCTTAAGTTTATCGATTGGGAAATCAGTTAATAGACCGGAAAAGAACTTGATTTTTGTTTATTAGTGAATAATATTACAAAAAGAAGTTATTCTTACTCTCTCTATATATACATATATATAAATGAGATAAAATTTGTACATAAAATATTTAAAAAAATAGCTAATTGCATATTTATCACTTCACACAGATCTCAAATCTATAGTTCATTGTATTTGTCTGTTTGTTTCAACATGAAGCAAAAAACAACTGGACGTATTTTGATGAAAATTGTTATAGATATAATGTATACTTTTTATACTTGCACCCTGCACAAAATATACTTTTTATACTTGCAAATTTTCATTGCAAACTTTTCATTCTTGTGTGTTGTGTATGTCAAATACAAGAATAGATTATGGCTTAGTTACAATACCACAATAGTAACTAAGTCATAATCTATTTGTGGTTATTTATTCATAACCAAATTGTGGTTTACAATACCACAAAACGACAATACGGAATTTCAATGTACTTTTTTCTAGTATTAGCTTATTATTTTAGTAAACACCTGATGCTTTTCACGTATTAAAATTCACTCATTATTGGTTTGTAGATAAAAATAGAACTAAACATACTAATTTTAAAATAAATATATACTTTTAGTGTTATTTTTTTAAATATGTTTGAATTTAATATATTTCAAGTGATGATTGATAGCTTATAATTTTCGTCGAGAGTGGAACCTGTCACGGCCAGACGATGTCGCTGCTAGTTATAGATAATAAACTATTATAGATAAGTATTAATATGTCTTAGGAAAGACCCTTCTGGCGGCTATAAATTAAATAACATTTAATTAAATTATTGCTAATCGAACTAAAAACTAGAAAATAATTTTTAATGACAAAGAATCTAATATTACAGTAGTAGAAGATCGAACAATTAATCATAGTGAATCGCCTCAATATAAAATTATAATAAATTTAAGTTATTAACAGAATAATTCAATTCAGAGTAAAAAGCGTGGGGTGCTTAATATTTCAAATATTACAATCATTTTATTGGCAACTATCTATGAGAGGATAGTTATGAATCACAGTAAAATGCACCCCACGCTTTTTACTCTGAATTGAATTATTCTGTTAATAACTTAAATTTATTATAATTTTATATTGAGGCGATTCACTATGATTAATTGTTCGATCTTCTACTACTGTAATATTAGATTCTTTGTCATTAAAAATTATTTTCTAGTTTTTAGTTCGATTAGCAATAAAAGCGTGTTATTTTAGTTTTTTAAACTATTATTTTTCTTGTATTATTATCCCATTAGCGGCACTACATCTTCCCTGACTATAGGAGACTCGCTCTGGAAGCGTATTAATTTATCTGACGCCATTTTGTTTTATTTTATTTAAAGAATTTCGTGTTTTTATTTCGTAACTTCTTTGTAGTATAACTTACAGATTTTCTTTCTTCGGATATTATCCAGAACTATTCAAGGAGCATCTTTTGACACCCCTTGCGTCCCTATCGGATCATCCCTTGAGGAAAATCTAAGGGTTTTTCTTTAAATTCTTGAGTTTTTCTTAGGAAAACTTTTTCAGTTTTCATTTTTCAAAATTTCTTTTATTACTATCTTTTAGATTATATCAATACAAACTTTTTGACACCTATATTATCCCCTATCGGTTCATCCCTTAGGGTGATATTATAGTTTAAACAGCAAAATTTCAATTTTCCTTCCGGAAAATTTCCATTTTCAAATTTTTCAAATTTAATTCTATGTCGTCAGATAGATATTAACGAGACGCACATTTTGACACCTCGAACGTCTCGTTAGCTTCATCCCTCGCCGAGTTATTCGCGAAAAACGGGAATTTATAAGAGTAAATACAGCTAAAATAATCCTGGTGGTCCTAATAAGGATAATGGGAAACTTTTATCAAATTATTGCATTGTCATCGGTCCTTGATACGTGTGCAAAGTTTGAATTCAATCGACTCGCTGGAACCAGGAGAAAATTGAGCTTAAAGATTCCGTTACATACATACATACATACATACATACATACATACATACAACCCAAGCTAATAAAAGCGTGTTAAAAATCAAACAATGAATTTTGATTTTTCTAAGTGGTTTTTTATTACAAGTCATTATTATTATTTTTTTTGCGGTTACTATTCTAAAAGAACAATAAATTAAACTATTAGGAGTTTGTACGTATATCTGTTATAAAATACATTGACTAAACCGTTGTGTACTAATCAATATATGACACTAAATAACTGAAAAATACCATAAGTCCGTTATAAAAGGGAGCAACGCGTCTTCAATGCACTGGATTTTAGGGTTAATGAAAAAAAATATCTTTTGAGTTGAATTTTTATGGATTTTCATGTTTGAGCTTCAAATATATTGACGACGGCCCATAACGATATATAGAAGACAAAACCTTAAGTTACTTGAACTTACATGTTTTTAAGAGCTGGCTCCATGAAGCCTATTATTGCTGCTTTTCCTGCCAGCAGCTCTATCTCTGTTGCTTTCGATCTTTAGTTCCTCAAAAGTGGTAAAACGTCTAAGTGGGTCAGGTAGGTACCTAATATATATTTGCAGACGTCCATGAGCGACCTTTACTTCAGAAGTAAAATGAAATTAAAAGATTCAACGGTATTAAAGCCATCTTTGTAGCACGCAAGTCCCTGAAGATTTTAATGTACATTAAATTTAATATACAAAAGCTAGAGATGGATGTTTCTTCTTTTCGTATTTTCTTCAAAGCTTCGATCAAGCGTTTTCAGCTAGTATGCGTCCTAGGCCTTATGTACCTGTTACTTTTGCTTATACAGAAAATTATTTCTGTATGCTATAGGTTCTATATAATATCTATAGGATTCTAGATGGTCCAGATATTCCATCAGGACAGCTTCGCTTCCACCATCTTTGAAATATTTTTCCAGAAACGTACCACCACCATTTTTCAATAGCACTCTTAAGGTTATAGACATAAAACTTGCACAAAAAAAAAAGTTAAAGTAAACTTACTCAAAAAGAAAACTTACATGGATAATAATTACTTAAAATTAATAGATTCGTAGGTTATGAGATACCTGCTGCCTCAGTTAGACACACATGAATGTACCTAACTATAATGAGAGGAAAAAAGATAATTTTCAGAACAGAAATAGAATCATAGACGCAGTTTGAAGTTACAATACAAATAGGTAGAAAGTCAAATACTCTCAATTACATGAATCTCGTTTCTCTTAACAGAAAACAAAATCAACATTGTTACCACAATTTATTTATAGTATACAGCATTGCATATTAAAAGGTGTGTTTATTATTTCTCCCGTCTCATCGTGTGTGCGGTTTATTAACAGGCCCTATTATTTATGATCCGTCTTCTATACATGTAATAAATATAAGTAAAATTATACATAGTAAAATAAAATTCTTGCGAGGGCAAGTCAAGTGTACATTTATTTTTATTAATATAATATCCACGTGTTAAATACATGACATATAATACAAAGCTATAGTTTTTTTTTAATCTTTGTATGTTTTTTTGTCTGTTAAAGTTTTTTTTTTGGATTGCACTTCACTACAAAAACTAATTTACGGATCTTGAACAAGTTTGGTGGGGTTAAAACTTATTACCCCATTTAACATAAGAACATTCAGAACACATTTATTTTCGCGAGAAAATACAAAAATGATTTGGACCATAACTATAATGTATGGATTTTAATAAATTTTAATCTGTATAATTTAAAAACTGTGCGAAAGATGGGATATAGAGCAAACTTTCAGCAGTTAGAATAAGGTCTGATTTCGATAAACGTTAACATCCTAACCTCCAGAAACACGAGCGGATAAGAATGAAAAATTGCTTTAGCAAAAAGTATTGATGACAGGTTGTTTACTTAAAAAAACCAGGCCATGACCATATTACTGTAGTACGAGAAATGCAACTATGATATAATAACTCTTACAAATATAGACATATATAGATGCTGACATATATATGTCTATATCTATATCTATATATATATATAGACATATGCTATCATTCAAATGATGAATGTTTATCTATCTAGCGGTAGGTATGCTAGGTTAAGTAAGTTATATAACTCATATTGTAGAGGTGTTAAATATATTTTACGCAGCAACATATATAATTCGTTTTAATCAAATTTAATCTTTAAAGTTTAGGTTAAAGGATCACGACTGTTGCTATTTAATATCGCCAAACCTATTTCAGCATTATTTTAACCATCTTCCTAACTATATCAAGTAACATAACATATTTAGTATTTGAAGTACTGTCTATCTTTAATACTATAAATGTTCAAGTTGGTAGTCTTTGAAATGTTTTGCTAGCTTACATGTAGTTGTGTTTCACCAGTTGATGTGTTGGTGTCAGATTTTGTGATACTGTCTTCGTTCTGATGACGTATCTAACCACATAAGAGCAGATCTTTATTATTTTTTAAGTTATTTATTGTATAAAGTGTCAAACGCTTTAATAGACGCTAAAACAATAATGAATTCCGAGGAACGGTCGAGTAGAATAGAAACAGAAGTAGAAATTAGTGACGGTATCGTTAGTGCATCTAAAATGGCGGAAACTATATTAT
Source organism: Dircenna loreta (assembly GCA_963555665.1). Taxonomy (NCBI): domain Eukaryota; kingdom Metazoa; phylum Arthropoda; class Insecta; order Lepidoptera; family Nymphalidae; genus Dircenna; species Dircenna loreta. Next base: position 2,021,263 of record OY743098.1, read on the forward strand.
ATTAATTTTAATGAGTAATATCTCTTTTTGAGATGGCAGTTTGTAAATAAGATGTCCATTGGGAATGTTACTTTATCAACTTCAATTATGTCTTATTTACTGATAACGGAGTTTTAAATACGTAGTGACCCATCCGGCGACGCTGTAACAGCCAATAGGTCTAACAGCATAGACATTACAAAAAAAACAAACGTACTGACAGATTTTTTCTTGAGATCTCATAATGTGATGACAGATACGAGATTTATATTTTATTAATTCTTAATTACATTCCAGGGCTATACCAAGATGTTACATCTTAGGTGGATTGAACGGAATAACAAAAACCAAATTCAATTATTTGTTATCAAATATTGAGAATGAATACCTGAATGTACACGGTACTGGACCCAGCACACGTCAACGCAGGCATGCTAGATGTATGATAAAGATTTTGATTAAATACTTTTCAAGACAAGTGTTTTACAAGTCTCATCACCTCATCTCGATGGAGATGACATCTATGTATGTTTCTATTGAGATGAGAATGATTTTATTTTCAATGATTTCTGGAATCATCCGAGGAATATATTTATATATATATACCTATATGGTTAGAGCTATCTACTTCAGCAAGGATCTGTGCTGCTCTGAATCTGAATTGGGTTATATTCATGCATTACTTCCATAAGTACTAAGTGTTTCTTCTCAGAAAAGTTCTGCAAGAGATACTTACGGAATTGTCTCTGACTTCAAAGGTATTATTAATGATACTTTTAGGAACAAGCTTTGATCCTCTAAGCAACTAGACTAATATATTTGCATCATGTTTTCGTTATGATTTTAACTATAATAATATAATGAATTTGTTATTATAGGAGCTCTATTCCCTGACGCGCAGTTAGCGGCCACTTGCCACGTTTACAATGAAACAATATTTAGCGCGAATCCCGCGGAAAACGCTTCACAGTAATGCTTCGAAATAGAAATTATTCAAACAATGAGCGTGATTTACGAGTAAACAGATTAAGGTGCCCAATCTCGAAGTTTCCAGGGCCAGATATTGAACGTGGATGCTAAATTGAACCTAATAGTTTTTACTTTAAAGGTGACGATATTTATCAGCGCAGTACATACTAACAGGAATAGATACATATCTGCGTTTGAAGTTTGAGTTTATCGCGGTGTGATGAAAGTTTAATTTGGCGTGTGTAAATGGGTAAGGATGGAACATGTTGGCTGCAGTTCTCAAGGCTCCTCGTCGTCTTTTAGCGCTCGTTTACAAACATTTGCGAGTGCTGTTTTTCATTTTGTCCGGTTTAAGATTAAATAATTTCCAACGAAACGTAAACAAACATACGAGTTTATTAGATCTTACGTCAAGTAGACATTTTGTATTACCTAATTTATATAGTTGTTGTTGTGAGATAATATGAAATAAATATTAAAAATATATATTTTTTAATATGAACACTTAAGATAGATACTTTATTTCCTTTACATGAAAATGAAGCAAACACAAATATATATATATATATAATGACATTCATTACAGATATGTTTCTAATTCAGCCCAAAACTCAGTGACTTGTTAACAATCTTGACTTAATTTATTTGGAGCTACAAGGGTAGCTCCCATGTCAGCGGCCGGCGTCCTGCTGCGGTGGCTGAGCTGCCTCCCGTGGCTTTGGAGTAACATAATTGATAAAATTCTTACACTAAGCAATAATTATATCTTCTACGCATTCCTTTATTTTATGGAATAAATGTTTTTATTTATTAACGCATTTATAGCATGTGAATGAGGACAATTCACGGTAACACGGTTATTTTAAATTATGTTAAAATCTATATAACAAAAAGAAAGGCAATATATATTTGAGTAAGTATGAAATTTATTTTACATAATCTTTGTATTTTTACATTTTTACATTTAGGTAATAAAGACACATTATTCTCGCCCCATAGACTATAGAACGGTGCCAGTTTGAAAGGTCCTGTCTTGTAGTTTGACATTTATAGACTAGCACTTAACTCTAGGATAAGGTGCCTATAGCGAGAATAAAGCATAGACTACTATCAGATAATAAAAAAGAAGATACGTACTTTATTTTCTTTAGTACCTATATTTTAATCTTGTTTTTTTTTAAATGCGTTAAGTAAACCTGAAGAGTAGAAATTCTTACAGTTTCATTTCATTTAATAATCCTGATTCGAGTGTAGATAAAGTAGAAAAAGGAACAAAAGGTTAAAGCTAGCTACCATTAGTTGCGTTGAAACAGTATCCATTTAATGGCTGCCTACACATCGTTAGCTGGACTTGTAAAAAACACCGACAGAATTCACATAATCTGTGTTAAATATAGATAAAATTGGTAATAGAGACTGAGTGGACCATTGTTCCAATTTTAATGGACCACCCGTCAGATATGAGGTGGAATCTTTGCAAAAACAATTCCGAAATGTCGATGCCCAAAAAAGAATAAGAAAAACTGTACTCCGATTTAGTCCCTCGAAGAATTTAGTAAAGTATTGTATGTTTAAGTTCGCAGCTCGATAGCGGTCGCAGTGTCAAACTGTTTACAATGAAGTTATCGCTTTGAGTGAGACTACTTAGACAGTATGAAAACTCGATAAGTATTTTAAATACATTGCTCTCGGTTTGGAATGTTTATTTGTTTTCAAGAAATATATAAAGAGATCTCCACCAAGATTATTACCAAAAAATTTCATATTAATATTAGTCGGTGTAAGTTACATAGATACATTATTCTGTAAATTTAAGATTTTTATTAAGTTTTTAGTATAGTCTAGACTAACAATAAATTATTATATTATCAACCTTTAGCCTATAAAAATGTTATTAAATGCGTATGAAAAAAGGTGCCTAGCTACACAATATACCTATTACAAATAGATAGATTTATATAGGTACAAATTAATAATATTATAATGGGATGTCTAGGTAAATCTTACAGTTAGAAAGTCGGTATATAATAAGTCGATAATATATCTATTTCAAGAATTTCTTTAAATTCTATTAAGTACTTATATTTACAACAATTATCCCTTTTATGATAAAGACCGATATTTCTCAACGAAAGTACCGTAAAAATCCCCGTGTACCCTAGATTATGTAACATTCCACAGATAAACTAGCGGCCATCTTAAATGACACACAGATATAAAAGAAAGATTTTTTCTTCCATTCATTATTGGTTGTCTCATGGTATATATAGGTAGAGACGCTTAAGCACTGTTATCTTATTTACTAGAACAGTTTAATTGTGTTGCTAACTGTACATAAAAATAACCTCTCTGTTACTTAGAAGCAGGGTAACTAGGGATTAATTAAAAGATCTTTTATTTATAAGATTCCGATGAAAACAGCGTTACAATAGTGGGTCGTGAAGAGGTAGCTCTCATTTTCTTTTTTTTAATTATACTTTAATTTTCTTTTCGACTGTTTTGATGGAAGTCCAAGGAAAATGTTTAAACGTCCAAGGAAGCACCTATCATATATTTTATGTCGGTCAAGTATGTAAATATATATATATATATTCGGTGTCAAACCTTTATTCTTTGGAAACTAAACTCTATTATTTTACGTACACAAAGTATTGACGCAGGTATTTTAAGTTTCAGTTAATATCTAAATAGGTATAAGCAAAACGAGAAAGTTACAGATCTACTGTTCACTTGTTATTCAGGCGTGGCTTGATAAAGTATTATCTCACTTATTGATTAGGAAGATACACACGTTACAACTACGGACATAAGCTGTTCTACAAGACCAGGTCTACAGCCAAATGGCAAGCGTTCGTTTCTGATTCTTTTTAAATGTATGATTGAAGCGATAGAATAGCGTTATCTTATGTCAAACGCATACTTTCATAATTCTATTCTACTTGTGTCAAAGTCACTTGATTGTGTAAATTAATACAATTGTCTAAAGAACGCTTCCACACCTCTTTTATGTAGCGTAATCGTCGAAGATTAGTATTTTATTCATCATTATGTTCTTAGGAGATGACTGGGCTGGATGGCGATGTGCTCTCGTGGAATGTGTGAGCGTGTAGCCGATACGCGGCGTGTCGGGCGAGGCGCGGGCGCGGGGCGAGCGCTGCCAGGTGGGCTCCCATTAGCAGCGGCGAGGCCGCGGCCGCTCTTCATCTTTATGATAATTATTTTCTGTTTGTTTTCGTCGAAGAATCGGCCCGCCTCGCCGACCAACGCTTCTCAGAACCTACTTCCATTGTGGTAAATTAAAGCCGCCCGGACCCCTGCCACGACGAGAGATAATTCGACAGGATGCCGTATATTATTAATTGCACTATGACTTGTGGAAATGGAGCTTTGAGTTCAGTGAGTCATTCATTCTGGTGGGAACGAGCGGCGTCCATTTACGAGCTTTTAAAATTCTATCTAAAATAGACTTAAGCCAACTTTTCCTTTTATAATTCCATAGTGGCTGGAACCTTTATTACGCACTGAAGTTTAACAATCACTTATCTCGCAAATCAATTAACTATTGCTGGAAGATATAGCTTTTCCAATTAACTTCGCAAGCATCGAATTGGTAACGAGATAAAGCTTCGTTAAATATAGGTAACAAGGTAATAAATAGGCCACCACCACCAGCGACCAAAAAGAAGACAAACCGTAAATAAGAATGGCCGCAATAAAAAGAGCAAGCTCGTAATGTTTACAATCTTGTGGCTTTATTCACTTTGTGTTCCAATTTCATGCTAAATCGAGCGGATAAAATCCTCTTTTATCAGGCAGACTCACCGTCTCGACCTCCGAGCCCCGCACTGCGCCCGCGCAGCGTCGGATCTAATCAGTCTGCAGCCGCTATTAAATACAAATTTAAAATCCACCCTGAATGAAGCATAGCGTTGAAAGGATCTATTTATGATAATTCAATTTGTGTGGAATCAATATTTTTTTATGTTTTGACAAATTGAATATGATAGTAAATTTCCATTAAGCAAAGTTGTCTGTTTTATATATGTCTATAGCTTTACATTACATCTGTACAGCGGATGCTTTGAGCGGAATTAATTTAAAAAAATATATAAAAAATTCAATTACATTCAGTATAATACGGAGACATAACTCCGGGAACGCAGTAATTTAAACAATTCGTTAAGACTCAAAAGACCTTTCATACTTGAAGATGGATTTGACTTTGACAAATTATTTTATTGCGTATTTGTAAAGGTATTGGTTACATTAATAAATCAGAAAATAATAATGGCGTATTTAAGTAATTACAATATATTTCTTCTATAAACTACCAATAATAGTAATATTTATCGTATATACATTAGATAATAAAGATAATTGTAATTTATAATTATAAAAGCAGTTAGAATAAATAGTTTTAAATTAATTAATCTATTTCTAGCATTAATCCTCTCCCATTCGCCACGTTTCTTACAAACGTTCGAAATCGTAGAATTTTCAATAAAATTATATCAAAACAACAATAAATGCTTAAAACCCATACAAAGCTTTACATATAAAGATATGTACTTTACAAATTGGTGAGTAAAACGAGCGTTTTCATTTCATGTGTGAAGTGGACATGGGACTGCAATGGTTAGGAGGCTCGACGGGTTATTAATTTTATGGTGTCGATGGCCGCACGCACCTGGCTGCAGCGGTCACTGCCGCTGTCTTACCCCCCCTCTCTCCCCCCCCGGAATCAATCACATATTTGTATGTACACATGCTTTATTATTGTCATACGTGTAAACGTTTTGACAAGAGGTTCTCGATGATCCTTAAGAATCTTACATTAAAGCATTCTTGTTTTGTCGTGGGAACTATTATTTGTACAATTTCATAGGTGTTAAATATTTTATTAAACATATTTTGGTATCGTTTTATTTTATTTTTTAAACTTTAACTTTTGTATTAAGTAAATATGGAACAGATAGTGTAATATCAAAATGTTACTGACTTGAGGATTATGTCTCATTAATTAATTGCATATATAATAAATATGGCAATATAAAAAATAGCCACAAACGTTTGTTTATGAACATGTCAATACCGACTCTGTATATAAGTTAAAAATAAGAGTCAAAAAGTCTTTGTTTGAGTATATAGGGATGTCATATGAAAATATTTTACCCAATAAATAATTGAAAGTGGAAAAAATTAAGAACGGGAGAAATAAAGTTAATAAAATATGTTATTACTTAGTGTGTTGATTTAAATATTATTTGGACCGAAAATATAAAGTCGTACTACCAAAATATACTTTAAAAATACACACCATTTTTTAATTAAGAAAGCATAAATACGAGTTTTAAAGATAATAAATAATTAGTGGCCCTCTTTTTTATTTTAAAATAATATTTTTTCAAGTTTCAGTACTATATCCATTACTTATAATATGATATTATGGTTTTATGTACTATATATTATAATGTTACTAGGAACATTTTGATCTCTGCAATAATTGACACTTATTTGAGGAGTATTCAATCACGCAACATGCAACACCGAAAATATATTAATAGCGTAAGTATCCATGGTCATGAATAAAATTTATTAAAAAAAAAAATTAATAGCGTAAATTCAATCGTGTCATAATTGACAGTTGACACGGCGGTATTATAAACTATTTTGCCGTCATTTTTGACGTTTGTTTGTCAAATTACCAACTTGTGTACTGAAAGTTCGGTTCTAACAAAATGTTACAAGTTGAGGAGTCTAGTATTTAAGTATGTAGACAGCATTCCCCATCCTAATTGAACTGGTTATAGGCTGCTTAGGATTGTGCGAGCATTACAATGTAAATGGCACATTTGTCTGCTTACATTGAAGTCTAAACTAACCATTGCTGGTTAACTATAGAAGTGGTACAACCTAGCGTAATATAATACAGCATTGTGTTCAAACATATAAATTGTAATAGTAATGAAATTTCACGTTTGTTCGGTAGCGTGTATCGCGCGAGACAAACAGGCGGCGGTGTGGAAACGTAGAGGCTGCGTTGTTGTATAATTTGCCTTAACACTTGACACTTTTTAACATATTGACGTTTATCTGAATATCTAAAAACGTCACCTACTTAAGAAAGGCGTGTGTTCGATTATTTTTTTTTATTTTCAAGCTAATCAATTTAGTATATACATATAACGTTTAAAATAAACAAATGTTTGTGACCTTTTGAGTTCAATAATAACTATGAAATGTTTTTTTTGTGTCGAGGACGCGGTAGCTCTATACCTCCATTCTTCAATATGTCACTACATATTAGATTAAAATCATTAGGTAAACAAATTTGGCACGTAAAAGTAAAGTTTTTAAATATACACCTATGAATATTTGTGTAATATATATTTAGTATATAATTTACACAAATATTCATAGATTTCTTTATAGTGATTTATATAAATTTTACATAATATTAAGTATTTATTTCTAAGTATCAAGAAACAGCGCATAAAATATAATATCGAATGAGCGTGTTTTCCTCGGAATGCAAAACAGTTGTATTGGATGTTTGCAGAAAATTTAATTATTTATAATTTTAGTTATTTATTCTATTATCGCAATCACAATTATATTATTTCCCTGCGCGTGTCTGGGTTTAATGACTGTCGCTGCTTTTAATAACGTAAATAGTTACGGCGTCACAACACTATAGACATTTATCAAGGTTTTTTTTATCTCAAAAGATTCCATTGACAATGGGTTCCGTGGTCAATGATTCGTCATATTTTTGTAAACAATAAATTGCGTATCTACTAATATAATGTAAGTATGTAATGATACGTTAATGTTTTTTTTTGACAAATTGACATATAAGTAATTTACAATTTTTCTATAATCTGTGGTACTTATATTCGAAAAATAGAAACAATTTGTGCAAGTATTTTGAAAGAAAGACTTCGGATGACGAAGGTTTTAGCACTTCAATAAAAACTAAAGCAAAGCTATGGTCAATAAATTAATAATTCATCGTCAAATGCCTCCAATTACCGGACAATATAAACCGAAGCAAAGCAGGTAAACAAAATAGAGCTGTTATAAATTTTACAAGAGCGGTCGGCCCACACTGGCTGGACCGCATTATGCTGTTTTTTTTGGTAAGTTTTTGCTCGTTGGCATTCGCTTTGTGAGCTTACTTCCGTCGGTACAATTTTTTATGGTGGCGCTTATTTTGGACAAAGGCGGTAATATACGAGGCGAAATGGCATCTTAGCGCCACAGTATACTCCGCTGAGCGCCGCGGCAGCGCTGTGTCAATCACGCAGCTTACCTGCTAAGTTGTCGTGCGTCACCACACTGGCATGCGCTTTGCATTTAATTTTCATCCCTCAAGATTGATCCAGTTTTGCTATAATATATAGGTACACTTTTATTTATTTCATATGATAATTTACAATCAAATTTTTGCTTCATCTCTCAAGATTGCTCAAGTTTGGCTATAGTGTATGTATATACAATTTTACTTGAAGCCACTTATTTTATATGTGAACACTGAATCAAATTATTTTAATAGCATTATATAAAATGATATTATACCATCAGAATGCAATTTTTTTTTGTGTAATCGGTGGACAGAAGCATTTAAATTATATTGAGGCTGTAATTGCGAATGTGCTATAATCCAAACATTCTTGTAAGTCGATAATAAAATTAATAACGACAGACAGTTAAAAATAACAGTAAATATTTTATTTATCTGGAGCGTAATGTATTGTGTATTCATATTTTTAAAATACCGTACGATCCATACTTTTCAAAATGTCTGCTTTATCTTGGAATCTTTGTGAGTCTGGTAGCTTTCTCTGAGAACATTTTTTCAATATAACAAAATGATTTGTGTTTGGTTTCTTCGTTAGATATTAATCTGCCTTGTCTCTTAAGCGCCAGCGGCACTCTTAAGAGCTCCCGTACTCAGAAACATTATCCATTGTTTACTTATTCAAAAAGAATTGTTTTAAATATAATCTAAAGCCTCATAAGACTGTATTTATAATGTTAATTGTTACGGTGGCCGTTCTGGCCCACGATTTCTGGACGTTTCTTATCATCTTATCGTAGAAGGTAGCGGTTATGTTTTGTGATTCATTCTCTCATTTTAACTGACTCATTTGTTTTTTTTATTATTCTAAACCCCCGGCCAGATTCTTGCGAGATATAATTTGTAAAGAGAGGCACCTTTTTGGCGATACAATTTCCTTATCTAGGTTTTTTTTTAAACGTGTGTCGTGCGTGTCGAGACTTGACGAAAAAGTATAACAGTATAATGATTGTTCTGGAAATAAAAAAAGTGTACTCATAGGTTTATTGTCTGTGTATGTGTAAACAGATAAGATCGACTCAAAAATTTGATATATTTTTTAAATCTTAGGTTCTAATGGAGCAAAAAACAAATCGTAGTTATTTGTAATTATTTCTTTACGACTTTTGATAAATGGATAATTTCGTAAAGTCCTTGAGAAGAATGCGAGAAATATATGTCTGTAGAATAAATATGTAAAAACTTTTTTCTTAGCCGCGTTATACAAAGACCAAAGCTTACCGTTTTTGTATAGATAATAATGTAATACTATTTACAAATAAACATTGTAAGTATAGATATATAAATAAATAATATATATATATAATTTATTATATAATAGCTGTCTATATATATATATTCAGATCATCAGGGCAAACCCACTAAATATTATTAGTCACCAACTATTGACCAGCCAACAGAAATCCTAATTCACGTGAATAAAGGCGCTAATTATAATGTCATTGAACTGAAACAATACAAAGAGAAAAGTTAAAAGAATTAAAAATGATCAATTTTGAAGTGAAGTTGTTTCACACGATTTTATTGATCATCATTAATTTTCAACGCATTTTTGAGTGGAACGTATAAATGAATCAGGATTTCGGCAGGGTACCAATTAGACGAGTGCGGGACTCGTTAGTGGGGGAGGGGAGGGAGGTGGGGGGAGGTAGGGGAGTAGATAATTTCTTTATCGAGAGAACTGCGTGAGGTCCGAGCTCTCCTTTGCTCATCGCCGCACTTCCCCTCAATGTTATATTATTTTAAGCCAATTCTGTGTATGCTTTTGCAATTAGGTGATGTGTTATTCCCATAATATCTCCAAATATAAATGATTCCTGTTTAAGTGAATCTATGCAGCTATAAAGAATTATATAAAATAATTACATAATGGAGATAAAATGTTGATTAATATAATTAATAGTAAATTACCTACATATAAAACTATACAGACATATAAATTAAATTACCGATCAATAAAAAAATATTATGTATTTGTATATATAATTAAAAATAAATCACGATCGTATAAAATTTTATCATTAAACCTAGCCTACATTTGTTTTCCAGATTACTTTAAAAAAAAATCGAAAGTCATTTAGCCAAGTTAGCCAAATAACGTTACGTAAGTAAGTTAGCCACGTACCTATCTAAAGCAATCAATAATGTTTTCGTAGATTTTCAGAATTATTAAGGTAAAATAATAGGTAATTTATAATGCTTACCTTACTTACCTAGAAAACAGAAGGCGGGAAGGTAAGTCAGGTAAATAATTTCCGGTAGCAGAATATTAGTAGGTAAGTAATATGTAGTAGGTTTGTACGTACAAAGTACCTACCTTCTTACTGGAAATTTTATAATAATACATTATTGTTTATATGTATATGTATAACTTAACAATTACACCGAGACTATTTTATTACATAAATATAAAACATATTAAATAAATATAATTTATTTTATTAAATAAAGAAAATATGCTAAAATCAATACAAAAAAAACATAAAACTCCTGAATAAATGATACTTAAATCCAATAAAATATTTTATCCAATACATATTTGATATCTATTATATACAGAGAAAAGTATATAATAAATATATTTATTAATATAATTAAATTCGTAGACGAACTTAACGATTGTAGCAGATTACCGGAAAATAGATTTTACGGTAGTTTCCGGAACGCGCGTATATCTTTAGAAAATCTGTCACCCCACGTTACGTATATTAACATATGTCAGTTTATTTACATATCGCTATGAGAATCATACATACTTATACCCAGTGTTTCCCTGTTATCTTAGAAATGGAACATGATAAAAGGTGTAACGAATCATCATCCCAGAAGGTATGATAATAAGATTTTTAAAATCGTGAGTAAATATTTGCCTGCCTGACCATTTCTTAAAGCGAGATGAGAGGAACAAAAAACATCTTAACAAGAGGATCCTGTGGGAGCGGCCGTGGGGTGAGACGGATATACCAAGTCCCAGAAGTGGGAGCGGGATGGTGGTCGCCACGCCCACAACCACCCACGAAGTCGTAAACAGACCAAATCCTTTGCACGCATTCATGTTTCCAAAATCGAAATAGCTCCAAGCATCATATTTATCTCCCACACGCGATAATTACCCTTCGTAACATTCAAACAAAGTCCACACTCCTTTGAACTATTTAAATAAGTTATTCCGTGTCTTTTTCCTTTTAGGATGAAAACCATTATGATAAATAACCCATAGTATAAAATCGGCTCGAGAATAATAATTGAATTTGATGTCTTAAGCATGGCTTTGTGTTTGTATGTAAATATTAGTTAGGTTGAGACGTAACAATAAAAACTCTTCATTTTTGATAGTATTGTTTTAAAATATAAAGATTTCAATACTATCTGTTCAGTTATTTTGTGTAAAGTTTCGCAGTAGTTAACGCAAAGGGAACAAAAGAAAACAGTTAAACTCTTGACTCCTTAAGAAGATACCATCTAATTGGTACACACATTGTCCCATTTGGTTCAAAGAAGGAATATCTTTTTCTTTAAACCGTCTTTTGTTGCAGAAACGCTAAAAGCTATTTAAAAATCATATTAGGTAAGCTAATCCAGTAACAAACACATATTGTTTCTAAAGGTACAAAAAGCCTCACCGCCATCGAAAAGGTATAATTTTTTGAATCGGGAGACATAATTAGAGGTCTGTCGTGACGCAACAATGCATTCCCATATGGTAACGCCAAAGACAACTCATAATTTTGACCCATTACTCCGACCGCAAAATTGGCCTCTCACTGTGGTAGCGGCAAACCCCGAATCAAATTGAACAATAAAATTCTATTCATTTTATTTATGAGCTTCTATTTATCTGGTTATAATTTTAATTTTATTTTAAAGAAATATTTAGTTTAAAATCAGTTCAGAAATGTTTTAACAAATATTGAGTGATGAATTAGTAACTATGAAATGTTTTAAATAGTTTATTTATTTATAAAAAGTATAATCTATTTATACTAAGATATGTACGGAGCCTTAGGACGGAACTAAAGGATAATTAAGAACTCTACAGACTTTTAACATATAACATGAATACTTATAGTTTTCGTGTATTTATTAAGCTTATGTCATTATTTAACTCCACCTATATTTTTAATATTACCAAAAAAATATATACCCATCTATCGAACTTGGGTCAAATACCCTATAAAATCTACTCTATAATATACCCTCTAAATTATTGTCTTGATAATTCAAATAATACTTGGTTAATATTTAGTGAATTTGATCAAATAAAAAATAAATAATCTTGATCTTCGAGAGATAAACAAAATCTAAGTCATTAAAGCTTCTTCAATCAAGACGTAGTCTAACGGAGACAGGAATAAATAAAAAACAAAATAGATAAGAAAATAAATAATTTAAAAGAATTTATGTTTTTTAAATAATAATTGTCATTCACAGTCAAAACACGAAAATACATATATATATCAAAAATATTTTTTTATTTATATAACCTCATTAATATTCAAATGCAGACATCTTAAAAAACCTTATCTCATTCAGGCAATAAATCTAAGAAACAAATCGCAATTTTAAGTTTATCATTTTATAACGGACGTAAGATATTACCTGCTAAATAAAATTACGACAAAAAAAGAAGTCAAATAAGAGGCCGACGTTCCGTCTGCCTCGCTCGAATAAAACAAATAAAATGTAAAAAAGCTGAGCGATGCATTAAGTGAGTATAAACGTGTAGCCCAGTGTCAATATTTGCGGACGGTTTCCCATGGGAACCTGCGACCGCGCCTGCGAAGACGCGCTAAATCATTTCCACTCTCGCCATGGCTTCTCCTTTTCTTTTTTACCATTGAAATGTCAATTTCTTTACTCCCGAGAGCTGGTTACCTTAAAATCAATTAAGAGTCACCTTTGATTTAGTTTCGCGGTGGGCCTGCGGTTTTGCTTCATTCCTAGTTCTTTTATTTGTACAATATAATGAGTTTCAGCTGGATTCAGACTTGCATTTCGTTTTGTATTTACATTTTATTTCATTTTAATTGGTAATGGAAGTTTATCTTTTATTTTTTTGTGTTAATAATACAATGTTTACGTATTGTATCAGATGAACATTTTTGATTATTAGATTATTAATAGTTTTAATGCTGTTTGATATCTGCTTAGTGTAAAATATTACTTAATCACTGGCCAGTCATTGTATTGTATCTTCGAAAATGAAGTATAAAATTTAATTATTTATCTACAGGATATTGTTTTTGCAACTTTGATTTTGAATTGAAATCTTTTTATATTTGGGTAAATTCCAGCGAAGACATTTTATTCCATCAAACAAGGTAAAATATAAGCCAAATCCACCACCCATCTCCTCTCCCAGTTGGCATATTATCGGAATTATAATTTAAAAACAAATATTAAAAAATCAACACCTTCAACCTTTAGTTCATCACCAACCTTTTCTTATCTCAATGATTCGGACAGTAGAATATGTCAATTTCATCACACTTTTTTCTTTTTGATATATTGTATACGATTTGGCAAAACTTTTTAAGGACCGGCTGTCTGCGTGACGTCAACCCACCCAGGGATGACCTCAGAGCAGCGCGAAATACCTACTCCAAATATCTCTAGTTATAGAAATATTTTCATATAAACGTTACAGGTCTTGAATTTTGACTTTAAGTGGCTTAACCTAACTTAGTTTATCTCTATAGACAAAAAATATATATTTTGATATTGTTATGTTATGGACATTTTGCCGTAGATTTCATGATATTAGATTTTTTAAATAAGTCACTGAGAAAATTAACTACAAAAAAACGAAATCTATAAAAATCTATTTATTATTTTGGAGTATAATTAAAAATATATAGGTATCTATATATTTAATAAAAAGAGCAATTTATATTTCCATCAACAGATCCCAATTTAATTAAACTATTTTAATGAGCTGGTTTAAATAGCGATCAAAATAAATGAAATATTGCAAAAAAATCATCTAAATAACCTATTATGTAAGTATCTAGATATATATATTCATCCAACCTTATAAAAGTTCATAGATAGTAAGTTTTCATAGTTCATAGATAGATAGTTTTCATAGTTCATAGATAGATTGTTTTCATAGTTCATAGATTGAAATGCGGAGATTCGTCTAAATATTTAATTCGTTGAAGAATAACCACGTGAGCTAATTACGAGAGTTAATAAATCGACACTAATTAGGGTGATATTATCTATAAAAAAACCTATTAAATTAGTTCCAATACAAACGACTAACAACTTAGATTTAGAAGATTACTCGAAACTTTTTATTTCTAATATAATTCCACAAAACGCAGACAATGATCAGGAATATTTGTCGCGTGACGTAAAGAGTTAAAGGCGACAAGGTAATTGAATGCGTGTATCTGTCCCCTCGATGTAGAGCCAGAAAGTTGACTGCGAACTCTCCTTTTCTAACTTGTAAGTTAACCTTGTTAGCTTATCCCTTCTATTTTAATAAAGGGTTCATTTCATTATCCTATTTACGCAGCACTATTTGACCAAAAAATACCGAGTAAGAGTTACCAATCTATCATCAATCTATCTATCTTAGTCAAGAATTGTTTCTTTGGATGGAGTTCTAGAATAATGTCTGGACTCTTTTTATATCTTCTTTGATCTTCATCTCGTCTGGGCACCAACATAGTGGAAAAAGCTTCATACCTAACACTAATTTCATTACAACACTTTGACGAACATCCTCTTCACAATCCGATTTAAGTACGCTAGTTGAGCTAGCATCGCTGAAATCGGATAGTGAAAGGCTTGTACGGCGATGTTTAAGTATTTTTATAGATTCAAATTAACCAAATCATTAGTATCGAGTGTTGTATCGGCACATCGAGAGATGTCCGGACATGTGTATACGCTGAGACGCAGGTACCTGAGATGGAATGCCCGATACGCTCCTATAATGTTGTTAAAACAAACTGTTAGTCTGTCATTAACGCGGCGCGGAGACCAAATGGGGGAGGCCCATTATAAAAATTTGTCCCATCCGTTTCGGCCCAAATTTATGGTTATCGTGATGGTTCGTTTTTAAGCCATCGAAATTTTATCGTCCCATGATTTGAGTGGGAACAGATAAGGATATTTTCGGATTGGTATTCCATGTTGTTTAGAATGGAGTGGATGTTGGATGAATGAGCACGCTGGACCGCATACCAGAGACTAATCAGCGCCACCTTCATATAAGCATTTAATAAAAACAAAAATAAGCTCTTAGTATTTACTTTTTAATATGAAAAAAAAACAAAAGAAAATATTATAAGTTATTTTAAGTTAATAATTTTTGAAATATAAATCTCATACGCACGCATTAAAGTATTAGTATAAAATTGTCCTGAATCAAAAAAATAATGATATCGGTTTTCATTTTAAATATTCATATAATTCCGAGAATATGAGATTTGCCTTAGTGCGGAGTAAAATAATCATTAATCAATTTTATCATCATTAAATTGACGTATTGCGAGAGCTAAGAACCTGTATAATTGTTTTGTTGATGCAAGTTTTTTAAATTAATCGAAATATTATTAAAAGTAAACACGTAATACAGAAGCCGCGGTTCGCTCGTAATGTATTGTGTTTTATAGATCTGCCTGCGGTATGCTCAGCTCGCCGATGAACGACTCTGACGCGAATACCTGTTCGACATTGCTCTACAAGATTTCATTTTAAACCGTACTTGAATACAATAAGGCTGTGGAAAATAACTTGATTTTATTTAAATTAACTTTTAAGTCTATAAGTTATATTTAACATATTTGAATCTTCTGTGAAATAATTTCGCAATTTTTTGTTGCTTTCTTCGTTTCTCTTTAAAAAAAAATCTACATAAACTTAAAGGATATTTCAATTTACAGTTCTCCCGGAATCCATTCCACAAGTCCAACCATAATACGCCATGGGAAATTTGGAAATAATGATGAAAAAAATGAATATTATAATAAGTTCTCATCGTGGTTGTGGTAAGTGGGGTGAATCCATAGCGTCATAAGTATACCACTGTTATCAAGCGGCCACTTTGATTGTTTCATCGTGCTCTGTCCCTCTGACAGCATGACGAATGATCTGATCCAACCTTAAGATAACCAGAATTTGTCCACCACGACCCGCTCTGACTCTTGTCACCGTCAAAAACAAATAAATTCTAATGATTGATCGCCAGACATCCGTTTTGGAACCCTTTAAAAGTTCGCTTATCTCAATTCAGACTTATACTGGTAACCTACCTACCTCAGGTATTTCGAAATTGTTTTGATGTTAGCTCCAGTATGAATGCATATATTTATTTTATAAATATTTATATGTATATATTATAAATGAACAAGGATATTGTAACGAATAAATGTAACATTAGTAAATACAAACAATGATTGGTGAATGACCATCAAGATGTTTTATTTCAAGGAACAGCGCGTGAAGCTCATTTTGTATTATTTATCGATTGCGGTTTACCAAGCAGTGCAACGATCGCGCTAAAAATAGTCTAACGAGATCATATTACACTTATTATCGTAAACTATTTATAATGTAACGAGCTATAGACTTTATTACTTGCTTTATAAATATAAAATGTTATCGGACATTTCTAGACAAAGCAATTTAGACCCAAACTAAGCAAATGTGCTACTATGGCTACTGATATGACAAATGTTATTTGATTTTAGGTTAAGTTAAGATCAAAACATTGATTAAGATTTATTAATTAATTTATTTTTTATTTACTCAAAATGTATAACTTAAAATGTATTACAATGTATATTGTACAGTTGTGGAGATCCTCTATTAAGTATAAAGCGTATTTATACTTGTATAAAACTCGTACTAAACGTTAAAAGCTTGTTAATTTATTTGTTCACTCAAAAACCTAAAAGTTTATTTTCGTTAATTGATTAGTTGATCTAATGGTTTGAGAATTTATCTCTGCATTGCAAATATAAGATATAATTAAACATGGTTTCGTATTAAGTGGTTAAATGTATTTACAATTTGCGCTAGATGGAATATCAATAAGACTGTCTGTTGCCAATAAGAATGGTATGTGTAAAGTCATCATTGAAGTGTTTTTTTAAAGGAATACGTGTGGGGATTCCTTTATAACTCTTTAACGTAGCTTAAAAACATAGACTTATATATTTTAAAGGTTATATTTGCTAGACATGAATCGGTGTCATTTTGAAGTTTAAAGTTTAAACAAAGCCAAAACATTTTTTATTTAAATCGAACATATGTTTACTTAATGGGTATTTTTATATATTTTTATCTTAACTTCAGGTTACTGCCAATATTTAATTATATTAGGTACATTTTAATATGCAGCTACTGTTCTGCAAATAGTTATGTTCAAATACGAATATATCGGTTTAATAGTTTTTTAATGTCTGTTTAATTTGTCTTATGTTTTAGAATAGGTAATAATTCTTTTTTTTTTGTTTAATAAAACAAATTTTCATCGAATTTAGATGCAGCATTGCGTGTAATATAATCTTTATTATCATTCGATTATTCAAAATACTAATGAAATTAATTTGATTGTAAGCTTTGTAAGCTCATTATGTCTTCGAACTTAAAATTACGTTTTTTTACCTATATCCGTAAATTCATATGGAATTAACTAAAATGGGGTTGGAGTCGTAGAAGACGCGCATCATAATTTGTCAGAATGTAGCCGTGTGAAAGACTCAAAGAGTTAAAAAAAATTGCAGTTTCTTTAGAGTTCTATTATAGAATTCTAGCTTCTCCTTTTTCGGATACA
Organism: Dircenna loreta; assembly: GCA_963555665.1. Taxonomy (NCBI): domain Eukaryota; kingdom Metazoa; phylum Arthropoda; class Insecta; order Lepidoptera; family Nymphalidae; genus Dircenna; species Dircenna loreta. Next base: position 2,039,361 of record OY743098.1, read on the forward strand.
TCTAGAATGGTTTATAATTGAATTATTTCGTATTAAAGGTTACAAGTAGATAATAAGTAACTTAAGTTATTTTCATAGTTTTCTCTTCATACCTTAGTATTCATTCATAGGGGTGACATTTTTATTGATGAAAAAACCCTTTTCAAAATAAAGAGAAAGAAGATGAAAGAGAAAAGAAACCCATATAGTTTAATAAAGAAAGAATCGGTAGGTGTTATAATAGACTATCCCGGATAAAGTCTCCATCTTAACTCTTATTTACTCTATTCTAAAAGATGATTTTTGTGTATTTTGGCGTAAAAAGGATGTCCTATTTAAAAGTTAGATGGCAAGAAATAAGTTAGATAATCTTACATTAGAAGAATTAGGTGATTTTATGAAATGGTAGAGATGTTTTCAAATTTACGAATTTCACGTGTCTTTTTCCAAAAAATTAAGACGTATGTCAATATTCATTCAATTTGACCGTCATTTTATACTCAATAATAAGATATTTTCAATATGAAATGGGCTCAAAATTTTTGCTATCTTGCTCAATTGTTTTCATTCTCTTTATCATCTCTTGCTTGCTTCTTTCTTTTAGTTTTTATCATATATTTTTTTAAGAACTCCATGCATATCTTCTGCGGTCAACCTCTTCTCGTGTCATGGCACGTGGAAAGTGGAAAACCTTCATACTTAACACTCATTTGGTTACATCATGCGTTTCTTCCTTCCGCATTACGTGACCATACAAGCGATTAATTCTCATCTGTTCTATCCCAAGTGCTACTTTCAAACTATCTCTTACTTACTCATGTCTTTCTTAATCTATTCTATATATTAAATATTTGTAATAAATAATGCTAACGGATAAAAATATCCCACACTTTTTTCACTAACGATTCATCGGTTGTATCATCGGTTGAATTCATCGATTCGTCAGTATAAGATGACAGAAAACAGAATTGTTACATTTTATTCCATAATAAATAGGCTAGTTAATATATAATCATAAGAAACAAATTCACGTTTGTTAATAATAGGGTCAATAGTCTACCGCATAATACTTACATGGTTTTTAAAACGATTGTGCTTACGAGGCGTGAAACCTCACAGATTCCTGACCCCTATGACGAGTTTTGAAATTACGAAACGTTGATAGTTTTCGAGCAGTCACGAAACGAGATCTTGGTTGTGATAAGTTGTTCTTTGGTTATGACTGCTAATCGCAACCAAGAACTAGTCTCGTGACTGCTCGAAAACTATCAACGTTTCTCACTACCAAAACTGGTGCTAGGGGTACTGAACAGTTAGATACGTTGGCTGCCTTCTCGACGTTCCAGCAATGTGGAGAGTGTATCAAATAGTCAGGCTATCGAATGTTGGAGGCATTCCTTGGCAATTGAACCGCACGCGCTGTGGAGGCGGCGAGCGGCAGAATGTGGCTGCAACCTGACACCGGCTGCTCCGCCGGCAGCAAGGTCGCTACTGCACTGCGCATGCGCACCTTTATCACCATAGCCCTGATTAGTCTAAGAAAGCTGTCTATTTATGTTTCCTCTTGCTAGGATAATGTCTAGATTATTTCTAAATCTTATATGTAAACCGTAATAAAAAAAATTGTTTGATTATTTAATTTGTAAAATGAGCAAGATTTAGTATATTCCTAGTAGTAGGATTGTTCTTTTCTATTTCTACATAAGTTTTCTTTTTCATGATACAAATGGAGTTATATCTCACTAATCGATTTCTTTATAAGTTTTTTTTTTGGAGGTAATCTTCAAAGTAACTTCAACAGCTTTTCGTGAAAAGCAATTTTCAAAATGAGCCTTGTGGCCTAAAGTCCTTGCGGACGAAGTAACGGGCAAAAGCTAGCTTGTCATAATTTCACATATTAGGTCTTCTTCATTAGCTTTCAATGAAATTCGTATAAAATAGTCGAAATACAATTCTTTAAATTGATTGTTTCGTAAACTTTCGTATCGTTTTGATAAAAATGAACAAAATATGATAACTTTGGCAAGTTACTGAGAATTGTGGGCACATTTTTCAATATTACTGTAACAAATACGAAATATACATTAAAATCTATAACTATGGCGTAGTAATGCGTAAAATACTATAAATGATTTTCTTGAGAGTCGTAAATATGTATGTTAATAAGTCTGGCACTGGTATCATAGTGTTGATTTTATTGCAAAATGGAAACGAACAACGGAGTGCAGGTATGTGCTTAGCGCATAAGTAATATTTCCTTCGCTTGCTTATGCAAACTCAAACATACATACAAACATACAAAGTGTATGAAGTGGATATGTTAAAGTGACAGCCGCTTTGTGATTTCGAGGTACGCACACATAAATTATTTTAGTGTTTGTTTAGATAGACGCGAGGCTCTGGGTGTGTTGGGATTTTGAAGATTTCTTTGGTATAATGCTTATCTAAGGTACAATGAATAGATAAAAGTTAAACATGAATAATAAGTGCGAAATATAACTGGTTTATATAGTAATTGAATATTGAATATATTGTCTTATGTCAGTCGGTCAAGAGATAACAATTAATTATTTTAATCGAAGTATTGCCGAGGCAGACACGAAGTCGTGTTTCTCTATATGGAGACATTTGGCCTACAGCGGGGAGCGGCACCTGCTTTTACGACAATTTTACTCGTAATGTATAAGATTTATGTATAGATGAATTAAAATATATCACATAATTCAATCAGCGCTCCCCGCCGCGCCGCGCCTTCAAGCTCTACACCAGAGCGACCGGAGATGAATCATTTTGTTTTGCAGTTCGTTCGCAGAATCAATTAATAATTATTATAATATTTATATCTTCAATAAAATAATAATTAACAGTAGTCATACGAGACGTCGTATATATTTTCTAATGTGAAACCTAATGTAATGTGATACTGAGACCGAACAGGTTGCTGTAACACCTGCGAGGCTCACGTCAACGCTGCTAATAGACTACTTAAATAATAAACCTTATACACTTAATATTATATCATTATATTGTACCCCGTACTTATAATATCAAACAAAACCTTCGCTGGCTTTGAATATTCGATCCTAACGCTGCACCATGTAGTGTTCTACTATACATTGCAAAGGTTTGCACCTCAGCTCGCAGCTTCATCACAATATGTCGCCTTCGCACTGACTCCACCAAATAAGGGCAGGTCGTTGCACCGAGCTCTTTGTTTAAAAAACACATGTCTCTTTTATACGTGTACGGAAAGCCAACTAAGGCTGAATAATGAGTCAAAAGACTACATTTGTATTTAAAGAATGCAAGGAATTGAAATCCTCGTGAGAGGTAAATTAATTTACAGGTGGACTTCAAAATAAAACAAAGAAATACGAAGATAAAATAAAGAAAAAAGTTTATTTATATGAGACGTAAATATTGAATTGTGCGTAGATTATTATTATTTTGATAGATTATTATTATTTTGATAGATTCAACTAGTTATAACACTAAGAAAAAAAATATGACAAAACGTCTGTATGTAATTTGAGACGGTGAAGATCTGGTCGAAAAATATACTCATTTTTATATGTTAGACTAAAAACGATAAATTAATAAATGTTAAACGAGTATAATTTAGCAAATATATTCATAATTGGTATGACTGCAATTAGTAGCTGAATATAAATATGAACAGCGTTTCTGAACGCGGTGTCGGGTGTCAAACCAGCACGGGGTATGCCAGGTGTGTGCTTGAAACATTTATCTCGAATCCACCTTCTTATAGATCACAATCAGAACCTGTTTTGTTTATTTTAAAGTTGTAAATGACGCAAGAGTTGGTGTAGCTCGCAGGTGGGTGTACGGTAACTCGAGATGAGAGACACACCGTCGCCGAGGACACCGAACACCTGGATCGGCCAACTCATCGCATATTCAGTACTTACATAAATTAACATTAAACAACCTTTTCAATTCCGATATCGTCTTTACCTACTATGTATAAATCTGCTTTAATCACAGCCAGATGGCATCTCATACTTGTTTACTCGTGTAATTTGTCGGCAGCGTTTGTAATAGAACTAATGCGTAATAATTACTATTCTTTAGTTATGTATTATCATATTCAATCGGACAGATCAAAGTGTCAATTGATCTTGGCATATAAAATTATCTATCTGAGATACGTGGCTCGTGGTAAAGACCATTTTTGATATTCAGATAGTTTTTAATATAAACTTATAAAACCTTAAAAATTTATGATAAAAATCCGTTCAATGCTTAGTTATATTTTGCTTTTAAATGTTTATTTTCTTTGGAAATGGAGTGATATATAAATAAGATAGTAAAACTATAGCCGTTCCCCAAATAAATTATATTTTTTGTTATTTTTGTCGCGCGTCAGTCCGTCGGTCGCGGCTGTATGTGCGACGTAGCGAGGGGCGGTCAGCCGCGGCGCCCTGTCGTCTACCAGCCACCAGTCGCCTCTCATTATTCCCATCCAAATGTGTACACGACCTTTTATCCTGGCTTACAACCGGTCGTGAATACCGAAAGATAACATTTAAATTCATAGAGCGTCCAAGTACAAGTAAATTCAAAATAATAAATTCAAAACATTACCGTAACTGTATTCAACATTCTTTTATTTCTCAAACACGAACCTGACCCTCACAATATAATAATAGAATTAAATAATAACTTATACGTGGAAATTGGCAATTTATATTTCTGTATATACATTGGATTGTTATGGATTGGCTTCCTTATAACCGTAAATTAACTAACGTATGCATAAAGGAACAAATATTTGTTTTGTATTTTTAAAAGGCATGATGTTAGAACTAGAAAGAGTAAAATATATTTTTCTATAGTATTGAAACATTGGAATGATACAATCATCAGTTCCCATTATACTACGGTAATACACTGATAGTTTTGAAATAAACGTCTACTTAGCAATAATGCGTTTCATTATTACATACTTACTGGATATAACAAGGCACGATGTTTGGACACCATTTATATCTCAGATTTCCTGTTGGCAATACCTGTGCCCGAGAATGAAACTAGCTACATTGCGGATTTTCCACGTCTCTTTTCTTTATTTAGGTTGTAATATATTTAATTTCATCACTAAACTTCATTCGCATAATGATTTACAATTTTTTTTACTTATAAAAAAACTTTTATGTAAAATTAAAGTTAAAAAAAATGTCTACAAAAATGTGCATTTAATTTCCGTGTACATTCCTAAGTAAACGTGATCTAACATTTTCATTAACGTATAATTTTCCATTGAAATAACTTTAAATAATTATTTTCCATGAGTTGTAACTCGTTCGTATTCCGAGCACGCTGTGATATAAATAGGTACTTTATTTACTTATTGCTCAACAAACTTGTGTTGTAATTAACTATCTGCCAAGGTAATCAATGCAATTTGTTGGAATACCAGCCCGGTTATTCCTTAAGAGGCCTGTAATGTTATGGTAAAAGTAAGTAATCTTGTATTTGGTCGGTAGAGTCGCGGAAGCATGGCGTCCTCTCGTCTGCCCGCACCTGCCTACCGCTGGCTATTTATAAACCAGACCGCTCTTACATATGTTGATTGAATATACTGTTAGGTAAATTCGTATTTTATAATTCAATGTGGTTTAAATTGATGTGGTTTAAGTTTTCAATATTTTAAATTGTTTTTGTCTTATTTTGTAAGTTTTATTCCTTTTTTAAGTTTTTTTCCTTATTAATTTCATCTTGCTTGGAATTAGTATATCTTGTGAATTAAATAGAAATCACTCACTCATTCTTCTCTTTCCTAAAAATAAAGAATTTTATTTATACAGAACTTGACAAACTTATTAATTCTTTATTTATACGCACTCTATTTAAATGTAAGTCTGGACAATGTTCTCTCTTTACTAATATAGCTCCTGCTACTAAATTATAAAATGAAATCCATTCATTTTTCACGTGATTTTGAATTATTTTGTTTAATACTCTAGCGACATTTCGGTATAATCAGTTACTAACATTATAGCAAGTTATATTTGCAAGCAAGTAAAATCGGAAGCTGTTTAAGATTGCAGATACTCTGCTAAATTTATTTTAAAGAAAAACGAATAATAATTTTGTTTACATAGATAAAGTTGTTCAGCAATGAATAAGTAATCATCGCTAATACAAATTGATTTATAACAGGTTATAACCACGCCTAGAATAACGTTTTACCTACTTTAAACAGGTAAGGCAAAGCCTTAAATATATATATTTTTTGCTGAACACGCGACATTGTTTGGACAATTTAAAAAATGATTCCTTAGATTTAAAGCTTCGCGGTAACAGAATAAATATTATTTTTAACGATCAGTGCAGCCGTTGTTTGTTTGCGCTATGTTGAATGTGTTTACATAACACGACTAGACGTCCTTTACACGACGCGGGCAAATAATGCCATGCTTCCGAACTGGCCTGTTTGCCCACAGCCCACACCACTATGGACATGACCAGACATTGCCCACGAGGTGATTGATTTTTAATTGAAATCCGTGGACACTTGAAGAGCTATGCGTAAGTCAATATTTGAAGTCATTTGTTTTTAACTATTAATGGCTTTTGAACGTACTTTTTTTATTCTATAGAATACATGTTCCGTGTGATATTTAGTTTAGAAGAAGTACATTTATAAAATATTACACAGACGCAATTTATGCACAAAGGCGGACGTATCCCATGAAGAGACATCTCTTCCAGTTAACCTCTGAATAGTCGAAAGAAAAAATTAAACCTTTTTAAACATGAATTAGATTAAAGTGATACTCGTATATATATTTATATCATAAAGTAAAAATATTTATATACTAATTATAATAAATCTTGCATTACCATTATTTAAGTAATTAACATTTACTGTTTAAAATGTAGAGACCGGTAGAGCTTTTACAGGCAAAATATTGCTGTCCGGTATAATTCTTTACAAGATAAGTTGTACATATAATTTTAACATATGCCGAGTTAACGATACGATTGCTAATTGGAGCTACGTACCAATAAATAGTTTAGATTTAATATTAATAATTACAAGTACTTAGCAGTAATGGGATAACTAATTGACTTATAAATAATTCCTAAGAGAAACAACTTCGGTTGCAAACCGGTGTACTAAAAGCGAAGGAAGTCGATATCTATTAAATTTAATATGTAATATATATGTATTTGTATGTATGTGTGTCTATAGGTCACACAATCACGCAACCGAACGAATACGCAACCGCGGCGTTTGTGCCAAAAGGGACGCGTCCTCTGAGGAAGGTCGAGCACGATACGATAAGCATTTAAAAGCCACACGCAAAAAGCTGGCAAGGTGAACTGTTAGACAAAGGCTCATCGCATACTGGACTAATTAGGCTCTACGTTCAATGGAATGTCCCGCAGGCCATTGGTAATTGCGCACGCGCCGACCACACGACCATTGCCAACGGAGCTTTGGTTCTATTTACTTATATCCGGATTCTCTTTAATAAGTATTACAAATTTATTATACGTTACACCTTCAATAACCGCTACTCGTGTTCCGTCTTATTTATATTTCTTTTCGTATTTTTTTTAAATAGTCATTAAGAGTTTTCTTAAGACGGCTAAGGAATTAATTATATTATTTGATCTATAAGGCAGTCATAGGAAAATAAATAATACAAAATAAATAACTGATAAAAAACCATGACAAAAGTAATATATTAACAAACGACATATATTAATATTAATTTTTGTCGAGTTTAAAATATAATATGAATAGGTCAATATACACATAAATATGTAAAAAAATATTATTTTAACTATCTTAAGTTATATTTTAGTAGAATAATGATTTTTAATAGTATTTTTGTAGTGTATTGTGAAAATATATCAACATTTGTCTGATTTAAAATCGATTAACTCCCCTATCTGACCGCTGACTCGTTTAAAATTGAAACATTTTAAAAAAAAGGTTATAAAATATATATAATTAAAGTTTATGGAAACATTACTTATTATAATTAAATAATATGTTTATTAACTTTATTTTAGAACAGGAAAATATGGAAACAATAATAGAGACAAATAAATTAAAACAGACGAGGAAAGATACATATATAATTATTGTTGAATGTATGTCGTATTGTTTTTTGTCTGTGTTAATTGATAGGTTACTTTTTTTAAATTAAATTAAAAATATTTATAAAGTTTTGGTTCTGAATTTCTTTGTAATTGAGAAAATTTAGATGATTTTATATTTTTATTTTTTCACCGTTCACGTAATAAGTAGATCCTTGGATTACGGATTTTTTGGAACAAAGATAGACCATATTATTTTAAAAAATTATATCTTTCTTATCCAATAAAACGTAACTTATCATAAAAATAAACATTTTTTTTTTAAGTTTCAAAGATTATCTGTTTGTCGAATGAATAAGCGCATATATTACACTTTTAACACTTAAAAAATAAGATGGCGATTCATATTACTGGTAACGTAAGTTTCAAATTGATAGAGTAAGCTGAGGTTCGTAAAGCGTTTAGTTTATTACTGACGGTACGTGCGGTCGGCCTTCGCCCGCCGAGAGCAAAGAGCTAGCAGCCACTTTCACTGTGCCACCGCGATATTCAACCACGAAAAATGGATACGGTATATCCATATTTCTAGATAACGTAAGACGATATAAAACTATAAAACCGTCCATAATCATATTTCTAGTTTTCTATGTTTGAATACTTATTTTTCTGCTATTTGTGTCGTAAAAATAAAACAAATAAGTCCATTAATACATTAGATGTTTAATAGTAAACAAATATGAATATGTACGTGTTAAGGAAAATATTATAAATGTTTCGATCAGTTCTTATTTTAATGACGAAGAAATAAAATATATATCTTGTTATTTCTTTTGGATGAGTGTTCTATTAAATGTCATCATTTATAAACAAAAGCCAATATTAATTATACATTACAAAAACACAGACATTTAAAGTATTAATATTGAATTTCTTGTTGTATTCTGTCTGTCATTCTATCTGTCAAGCTTTAGCATTCATCTCAAAATCTTAAAACAAACTCTACATCTAATGATCTGTATCTTTCATCCACCCAAAAGCCATGTATTTTTATTAATGGGTAAGTATATTAAAAATTTGTTGATTAAACCATTTGACAACTATCTCAAGCCTATTTTAAACGGAACTGTAAAGCTTTCTTGAAGCTGACCTAAAGATAGCTTACTAAATAAACCATTGAGATTTATATTCCTATAAATAGCTTACAATTTTTTTTTTAATTTCACATTTTAAAATCAATTTTCATAGATATATGTAGCAATTTTACAAGAGTATCACACCATTGCCCAACCATTTACTTCTATCTACCAAAATGTTTGAAACCATCAGACGTACAGACGCCAAAGACCAACACTCCTTCTAAGTTTAACAAACATGTTTTAAAGATCAAAGTCTAATATAAATAGCATTTAAATATTCCTACCGCTTAAACAAGATTCTAGTAAACATGTCAAACATACAATATAAATACGGCCATTAATAAAATAGGCGTAAGGCTGTAAAATGTTATTACAGTAAATAAGCTTTATAATTAACATATAAAACTTTTACATACCAATGTATATAATGTATAACAAGTAATTTAAGTAACACAAGTGTACATAGATCGTGCGTGTGCGCATTTCAAAACCATTGCGCAATATAAGGTCGACGCCAAGGACGCGGGTTCGTTGCCAGAAATAAATGGCTGTTTATGTCTGTCTAGTGTATGCTGGAGCTTATAGCCATGTAATACGAACCAATTATTTTATATTTTCATTGTAACTACTCATCTATTATAAAATAGTATTAATTTGATGTTTTTGTAGTTTACGATTTAGAATATTATATATTTATTATGTTTATGTATTCAATGAAAAGTTTTTTATAAGTAAAGTTTTTATAAGTGCTTATGTTTTAAGCTCAAAACTAATATTATATCGACTATTGATACAAAGATTGTATTAAAAACCAATTTTAAAAAAGCCGGTTATCAATTTGTTGATATATTCTTATACAATAAGTATAATATACATAGAATATAATTTTATAGGCTATTAAAGTATGTATAGTGGTTAAGGAATTGATAAAAGCGGTGCTACAAATAGCACAGACATCGGGCTTACCTTGTACATCCGAGAAGCTGTAGCCGCTTAAATATGTCACCACCGTTATACGGCCACGCCACGTGACAAGTCACATAACATGCCACAATCATAACACGTCACAATCATAACATGCCACAATGATAACACGCTACAATCATAACACTACTATTTTATGGTTTATCATAACCGGGTGAAAATTTTTATTCTCATCTTTATATTTTCTATAAGATTTTGCAACGTTCCCATACGTTTTAGCTTATTCAAACTTGTTTATTCGCTGCGAAAGCTTCCTACATTTATACTTTTAAATATGACGTAAACTTAGCATTTTAATGTATTTTTCACAGACGATTTAAATATTATCTATTGATTGATAAATTATATAGAATTAATGTGGGAGATTCGCTTATTATTGATGAGTACAAACATTCAATTTCTATGTTATTGTGACGGAATTTTCCGCTGATAGTCTAACAAATTACGCGATGTGACGACGCCCTTACGGTGAAAGTAGATTATTGAGGTGCGTACTGAGCACGTGGCATGTGAGCGTGGCAAGCCTGCCTAAAAATACACTTAACGCTTTTTATTTACCAAATATGTTTATTCGAAGTTTGATATTATCAGATAATAAGAATAAATTTATTTAATAATTTAGTTACATAATTCGAAACTTGTGTCAAATTATTTACACTGTGATAAAATGGCGGGTATATCGTCGGAGGTCAAAAGGATAAAAGTTTAAATGTCATGTAATTTTTTAAACGTAGTTGGACTATTATTTTTTTAATCTCAAACGGAAACCTGTTTGTCAAATTAAAAAAAACTTGTCACCGTAATGAAATAGATTTTATTTTTATACTATTTTAAATAAAGTATTCTTAAGTTCGTAAGGTAATGTTTATAGAGTCTGTTCGTAAAAGTTAAATTTATTTTTTAAAAATCTGTTCTCATATACGTCACGGTCAAATATTAAAATATTTTCATTATAATCAATATATTGTCATAATATTTGTTAAAGGAGTCTTTAATGTTGTTGAATTTTTAAAAAATAATATGACTCAAAAGGTTTTATAAGTGTAAAGTAAAAATTTTATAAGTGTAAGTGTAAAGTATATTTACACTAAACCGTATTAATTTCTATAAATGCCACCTTTAGCATGATATAGGCCATTTTGAGACCGGTCTAATAAAAAGAAACAGCTCTAGACTTCTAGATTAATTATTAAACAGCATTCTTTGAACATTCAAAAAAGTGATCAACGAACTTATTCCATCTATGAATATTCTAAGTTGTGGGCAGCTCAAATACCTCTACGGCCGATGGAGCCTTACAATTTACTAAATTGTTTTAATACATCTTTCTAATATTGTTAAATTAATATTTTACGTAAGAGTAATAAAGTAATTCAAAGAATAACCAGTTTAATTTGTGCATACTTGGAATATTTTAAAAGGAGGCCCGAGTTCGATGGCCGCCAGCTCGCCTCCCAGCCCCGCGGTTCGTTCTAGTGACACTCAATTATGCATTACATACATTGGCTTATCAACCAATCGCATCATTATCAAATAAACACACTCTCGAGATGGAAATTTTAATAGACTTCGTCATATCAACACCTTTCACTTATATGATGTTACATTAAAATGATTTGAAAGCATATAAACTACACCTATAAAAGTATTTAAACAATAAAGTATTTAAATTTGTTAAAAAGTCATCATCATATTAATTTCCCGTCAATATTCTTGTAAAGATCTTGTTTGTTTCTAGTTATTTATTTTAATTTGTATGACAGCTATATTATATGTACCGTCCGGTATTTAAGTGACCGAATCGAGGGCCTAAGACGAAGCTTACCCTCTCCGATTCGTTTGTAGCTTTTTGTCTCGTCAGAATGCGAGTCGTCAGACTTTGGTCTGCTCTGCAAGACCAACAGCGCGGGGGGCCCGTACCTCGCCCTTTTGTTTTTATACCCGTGCAAGAATGCACAACAATTATGATTCCCTCAGGGATAAATTGCCGCACTCCTTGAGCCCGCAATGCAAAGGACCCTCGTTTGTCTGGTTTGTCTTATTCGGATTGCGGTTTTGAAAAATATAGGCTAAATTGAATGAATAGATTACTGCGAAATGTGCTCGCCGCACAAAAGTGAAACGACGAATGATATGGTCTCGGAGGGACAAGGACGCAGCTCGGACAATCAGAGATACCGACTCTGCCCAATCCATTTACGTTAATTACGCCGAGATGGGGATAAATCGGCGTCCAGCCGTCCACCGGCGAGTTACGAGCGAGCCGGCTATAAAATAAATTATACCCACTTCGTTCGCCTCCACTCAGTTTTTTGTGAACGTCCAAGGTAAAAAAAAACAAAAGCAATTCCTCGAGAGGACGAAATACGAGGCAAAGACAAAACTTAAATTTATCTACTGATAATATAGACGTAGGGCGGCGCGGCTCCGCAGACGCGCAGTTGCCGGGTGGCCAGCCAAATTATACAGTCAGGCATTCCTTCGTCCGAGCAAAAACATGATATATTGCCGGCTTGTGACGAAATATTTGAAATTTGGAGACCTGCCACACTTTAAATGGAATTAAATTTAAATAATACATCCTACATTCTTTCTGAACGACTTCATAAACGTTTGTATGATATTAAAATTACTAATATATTACTTAGACTTTATTTAAGAGTCAATTAATTTTAACTATTTATTTCGCGTGTATTTGTTATATTTTAATTGTAGTTTCAAATGCTTTGCAGCTTTCCTTTTCAGGGGGCAACGAGACTTAGATGTTTGTCACTTTAATATATTATAATGCTCTGTATATTATAATTAATTAAACGTTATATCTTTTGTGTTAAAATTATTTCTTAATTGTTATTCTTCTACGTACAACATGTAAGGCTTTTAATGTAGGTATTCATTTGACATTATTCGTCCAACTTAATCAAACTTTTTAGTACACTATTCAAGAATGCAAGTAAAAGTCTGATAAAATATATTAATCCATATATTTATTTTATTGGATGGGTAATAAATGAATAACATTACTTTTACTTATTAGAAAAGTATCTCCAATGTAAATTTAATTTGTTATTATGGCTAAGTGTTACTTTTAAGTAAGTATGAAATATAATTCGGGTTTGTGTTCTAAGAATGGCCATGTTTTGGCGGAGTATTAACAATGAGTCTTTATAATAGCAAGTTTAGCTTCATTGTTTTAGTCATATGAATAAATAGAAGTCAACCATTTTGAATGGGTACCAACGTAATAATAATTGATATAATTTTCATTTTAAAAAATTTAGTCAAAGGTTGGTACTTCCCGAAATATATTAACATTTTTGAATCATTTAAATGACATTATCAAAATGGCTATTAGAAAACATGGAATTGTTACCGCTGGCTAAAATAAATTCCTAATTTAATATTGAAATCAGATTTTTAAAGTTGAAGAAAGTAGATAAATAATAGTTCATATTTAATATTTATATCTTTTATTACATCAGTATCTTTTCAATAAAATAATAATTACAAGATTATATATACAAATACATTATTTACAACTGTCGAGGCCACTACTATATATACACTGGGTCCACGATTTATCACTAGGTTCGCTCGAGGCCGAGGCGCCTTCGTCATCGGCAGCCACAACCCACAACCATCATATCTTGATAATTTTTAAGCACCACATTGTTCACTTCGTCCATATATAACATAGATATTGAGGAGAGTTGGGTAGGAACGCAGCACGCTTTAGGTACCGCCGCGGGGTTCACTGAATTCACCAGGGTTTGCACGATCGCGTGATTCGTGCCATTTAAGTGATCCGCGAGAGGGAACGGGCAGTCGCCCTGGCAGTAGTACGCGTCGTACCCGTGCGGGGCCACTATCCAGTCGCTCCAGCCTACGTCTGCGAAGTCCACGAAGAGAGGTCTCCGCTGGCAAATCTCCCGTGCCTCCTTGCGTCTGTGATGCGCGCGGTGGCCTCTCCGTTGAGTTGCTCGCTTGTTGCGACTGAGACGTGTTTCTCCACGTTCTCGGGCGGCTCGAGCTCGCTCATCTTCTGTGTACAACATCAGTAATGGCTGTATGGACCGCCATGCGTCTTCCTCGTCTGTTGTACGTCTCCGTACACGCACATGTGGAAACTTAGCGTCTGCACTCCCAGCTCCCTCTTCTAACACACGCACTAGAAGTCCATGATTATTTTTTGGCTCTTTGAGCCATCTACGCGCTGCTCCAAGAGCATCCGCCGTCACTATACCTTCAGCGGACCGCAGTGGTACCGAATCGAGGAGCCTCAAAATAGGCTCGGTCTTCCCTTTCCGACCAGGTCGGACGACATCGTACAACAATAATCTCTGTTTTCCCGTCGTCCCGATGGCCCTTTGAAATGTGAGGTCTGCACCTCGCGCCATTTCATCAGATGGCACGCCGCTTATATTAAAAAATAGACGGAAGCGGTGTTCTCCAGGAAAGCGATCGTCAAGATCGGTAATAGTGTGGTAGAACGACCTCGCCGTGTTGGCGGCGGCAGCAGGGATGGAGCCGCTATCATCGTAGAGCAGGCGCATGGCTCGAGGTACGGGTGGCGGAGGCCTTGTGCTCGGCGGCGGCCGGCGCGGGAGCCCCAGCAGCGCCAGCAGCTGCTTCTCTGCGGCGGCGCGAGTCGCCTCGTCCAGCCCCGAGGCCGCGCACAGCGCCACCAACGCGCACACCACCGCGCACGCGCACGCCCCACGCATAATTCTCCTCGACCCACCTGATAACAAAACAACTGTTAGAAAACTTTTTCATAAACATCACTATTTTAAATAGAAATATAGTATATATAATAAATAGAGTTAAAATCATTTGTATGTATAAGCTTTTACGTTCGAATTTACAGAAGGCAAATATTCCTATAACAAGCTCTATGTTTAACAAAGGTCAACATTGTGTGCAGCCGGTAGTGGGTTTATCTAACTTCTCACTATTCCTAATAAATGCACCGTCACATTGTAATATACGCCGTCTATTCATTAAAGTGCATTACAAACAAGCGCTAAACAACCGTAACGGCTGTTTACGTCTCATTATTAATTGACTTATAATAACTGACGTTAGTTTTTTAGTCTTTTGTTAATGTGGAACATCCTTACGTCAATGTGTGTGATATTGAGTTTAAAATGCACAAGTTGGTTAATCATTCTAGAACCATGTGCAAGTTCTAGCACCTTCTAGAATAAATTTGATACTTCTTTGAATGAATAATAATTCCAATAGCTCTGAATTGATTAAAGTGGTCACAATATACATTACATAATATATTAGTATTTTTTCCGTGTAGAGCACGCCTTATAAGGCATTTTAAAGACAATGACATAGAGCAAGATAATAATAGAATTGTCATTTAAATATTCAAAACGTTACTGAGTTCAGGCTAAATACAGAAACAAACATTTAGATTAGTTTAGGTGTTGAAAATTCTCTTTAGAAGTTTATTTTAGATATTTTTGCTTTAACCTTTTTAAGTCTGCTTTAGAAATGTAAAGACATTTTCATTTTTCATCGTTATCGTACATATAATACAATTACAATATATTAAATGTTTATTATTAATAACTATTGAACTCGACCTTTGACCCATGACTTAAAGGTTCGTAATTTGTTTATTTACAAACCATCGAGGTTCGTTGCTACTTACAAATGACGACACTAAATTTTATTTCTTTTCATAATTTGCTTTTAATTGAATTGTACTCTAAAGTTTTGTGAAAAATATGTTTATGTATTTTATTTATATTTTTTTGAATTACAATTTCAATATTATGATAATTTTATTTTCTTGATTTTTACCAATCATGATAATCATAGATACTTTTTATCAAAATTATTTAATTAAACATAACAAATTTGTTCAAGTCACAACTAAAACGGAATAGCTAAATACTAAATTTTGATACTTCGTCCTATTTGATGAAGTCACATTATACGATGTGTTTCTATTCGTCTATAGATCATTTTCGAGTCGAGAATAAAAAGCACTTTCGATCATTCTTAAGTAAAAGACATCAACGAGATACATTTCAATAGTTCCGGTGAAAACTTTGATTATTTCTCAAGTGTTTATATATTAGTAAGTTTACACACCTTTGGGAATAATACTATTTTATGTATAACAGAAAGTGTTTACATAAATATATATTATACATATATGTATATAATATTATCTTGGTATCATTATTATGCTTCGACTTTACAAAAACTGGCTATGTAAATATTATTTTCCAATTCCCAGGTGTAAAATGTTTACAATATAAAGTCTGTATGAAATTATCGTATATTTTGTTTTTATAGTGTTTTGATAGCACGGTCGACCGGATCACGGCGTACGTATTTCGAAAATAATGCGGTCAAACTGGCCGCAGGCGCACGGCCGCTCAGCTCTCTCACTCACCCGAAATTTTAACGCATCCAACGACGACAGTAACAATATCCGCAATCCGTGTAATATCTATAACGACGCACGTAAAGTCAACGCTTCGGGAACACAAACCGCACACGTTCACGATTGATTCGAAGGCACATAACAACAGAGCGGGCCGGTAACATCACTGGTGCGCGCGGCGTGCGCGTGCGTCGGTCGTGCGTGCGCGCGCATCACGTGCTCGCGGCGCGGCGCTCGCGGCTGGAATGAGACCGCTCCAGACGCGGCGGCGTCGCCGCGGCCCGAGCCGGCCCGGCCCCGCCCCGCCCCGCGCGCACCGCCCCGCCCCCCTCGAGCGCCCTCACACCACACCCTGACTACCCCCATACCGATCGCCTCCCCAAACCATGTATTTTCCATTTTACATTATGTATAATTTTTATTTACTAACTCCATTCTTTGGTAATAGTTTGTATAAGAGCCGCGTTGATTGTCAGTATATTTGTATACTTATGTATGTTTAGGTATTGGGAGTATTTTAGCTATTAAAATAATCACGTATGTATACGGCTGTATTCAAATTTTCGGTCCGACAATTATTGCGTTGACAATATTAAGCTAATTACTGAAACTCTACATCTATACTCCTACTGATGTCACACGCCTATGCGTTTATTCCTGGGCTTTATACATCAGTACAATTAAAATAAAAAATACAATTTAAAAAAAAATATTAAAAATTTTCACGGAAAGTGGTGGAAAAATGCTTTATGGAGGGCGAAGATGCTCTCTACCTTTTTTATATTTATTTTGGATTTATAATTTTTTATAAATATATTATATATTTTTAAACTTGAAATGTTTTACGACTTATAGATTAATGTTTGTATAAAGTATTTTTAATTTATATTTTTTTGAAAGTCTAGACATTATTTTTTTTTATTTATGTAATATTAGAAACAGGTTCATTTTATTATTTAAAAAATTAAATGTTAACTTCTTATAAAAATACCTATGGATATTGTTTGTTATTTATTTTTATATTAACAAAATATTTTAGAAATTTAATGGAAAATAACATTTAAGACAAAAAATTAATTAACTTAAATTCAAGAAAATAAAATCTAAATGTAAAATAAATTATGTAGGTACAATTACTTTTACTTTCTCATTAAGTTTTGCAAGTTAAATATATTTCTTTAAAATAATTCAATAATTTTAATTTGCAAAATTCATAAATCACTTTATCAAGTTAAAAAAAAACAACTGAACGTTAGAAAAAAAAAATAATCTAAAAAAAAATAATTCTTACCTAATTAAATAAATAAACTTAAAAAAACAATCCAACGCTCTCAGAACACGGGCCCGGCACGTCTCACTATTTGGTCCACGGGTGACATTAAAAGCACGCTGAATTACTGAGCTCTGTTTAGACAAATACGTAATTATAAGCCACTAGACTTCGCGGCCCCGACTCATCTAAGTGGGGTGGAGTGAGCGAGATATGATTACTTTTAGACTTTATAATATTCCGAGAAGTCCCCACCGTTAGCCAACAGTAACCCCTAAGGGAAGATTCGAGTCATTAACGGCGCAGAAGCTCATTCTGTCTCTTTCTTTTTTCTTTTGTCTCACGAAACGGTTTTTTAATTGTTTTTTTTTAAAGACAAATAGGTTTTGTCATAGCATGCACTATGAGTAATGCGACCTTTTTTGTGTTATTATACTAGTACATGTATTTTCTCTTCCATTATCTGATTATATAACACATAGCTTATATCTATATCTCAATTTGAGAAATATACATTTAATAAATAATAAACCTAAGGAATAAGAATTTATTTATCTTTATATGTATCTACAAGTGGTATAAGTAAGAATATGAGTTGTTTTTATAAAAAATATGTTCTTACTGGCATTTGGATTTCAAATTCAAGGATTGAATGATTGATTGATTGATTGGTTGGAAGGGTTAATTTATTAGATTTGATGCACATAAGATTAAGAGTATTATTTTAATTTTATTTTTATAATAACTAAATATAGAATTTTAGAACATCAATATATTTCAATGAACCAAATTATCAATTAATTTTTATTTTCACATATTTGTGAAATTTTATCATATTTTTTAAAGATTACGTTTTGGTTGGAGTATCAATTTGTTTAATAATGTAGAGAATTCTCATAGAGAAATTATGAATTTGACGATAAATCTCTGGGTTAATTTTCATATTATTTTATAATATGAAAATAATAATAATAATGAAAATTAAACCAGAGAATTTTCGTCAAATTCATAATTTTGTTAAGCTATTAAATAATAACAAATTATAACAAAAAATGAATATTATTAATGTAAAGGCTAGGCGTTGGTAATGGCCTGTTGGTTGTTTTTCCACAAAACTATTAGTCACTAGCCCAGATAAGAACTACAAAAGTAACTTTTATCGCAAATTAACAAAGTATTTCTATTTCATTTAATACCTTTGGTGAGAACGTTTTCACGTTTGTCAGATAATTGTGTCTTAATCTTATTTCCTTTCGACCGGGTGTTCAAAAATAACACAAAATATAAAAAAAAATTGAACTTTTGCATGTTCACTGTACTAGAAATTGGAATTTGCAAATTATTATTTCAGGTGAAAGAATATAGGTAAAGTAAATAGATCGTAAAAGAGTTATATGCGCGCGCGCAGTCCGATTGTATCTGTTAACAATGATACCAACATCAATCAGGTGCTAAGAGATTTATTTTGATTACAACATATGCACGTGCCAGGCAGATGGTTGCGGTTTTTCATAATATAGAAAAATCTTTTTATTCTATGAATGGTGTTTAAATAATCTCAACATGGCAATAATTTATATACAAACATATTTTTATAAACAGTTTGTTAAATGTTTTTCACTTAAGCTGGTATTCATTGCTTGATATTTCGTTAATTTTTTTAGAACCAGAAGCCGGTCTGACGTCCGACGTCAAACCTCCTTGGGATATCCAGCTCCAACCTTCTCCTCCCACCAACAGATATTTGGTGGGATATCTGCAATCTTTTGGATAAATGGTGTAGTATTATTCATTTTTATTCTTGTTTCTTAGCCGTCTCTTACGCCATATGTCAAGAAATGGAGTGGACCTATACTTACTATCGAAACGGCTATAATTTTGATTTTCAGTTTTGTATTGACTTATTTGGTTTTATATTATATATTTTATTTCTTTATTGTACATCAAGAAATAAAATATATAAGAAAAACTAAAACATTATAGGCAAATACAAAGGCAGATGGCGACCTTATTTCCTAAGGGCGATTTCTTCCAGGCAAATACGAAACAGGACAACATTTATGACTACGTCATTACAAAAGACATTATATTATTAATAACGAATTATTACGCAATTTATCGCTCGAAAGTATTAAGATTAATCAATCAACAAATCCACGAGAAATAAACTATCAAACATTACAAGTTGAAATAATTGTGATATGAAAATATATTAAATTAACATTAAATCAAATTTAATTGCTCATAAACTGAGGCGTACTTAACGCCTCAAACCAAACCTCCAAATCTCTAAATTTATATCTTTAATACTTACATTATAGATATCAAAACTTTCCAAGTAACGTAATTAAATACTCGTAAAAATGTACCTTAAATAACAATTCCATCGCTTTTTATACATAAAACTTCTATGACATTAAGATAAATGAAAGTAAATTCTCTGTTTAAAACAAGCGATGCCGGGGTATAGCTCTAGCTAATAAAATGCTAACTTGTCATAAAGCATCCATTAAATTAAAATTACTGAGATTGCTTATCTCCAATGGCTACCGGAGCCGTTACGCGCGAATAGCGAACTGTTCTTGTTTTTTTAATTCTTTTTTTGGCGCGTGTCTCTGCGATCCGTTATACGCCAGCGAAAGTTAGAAGTCGTTCGGATTTTTATACCTGTTTTTTCTTGAGGTTATAGAATTTTGGTTATTACAACTCAATGTATTTGCTGCGTCATCACTACAGATGAATATGTTTAATGTTTTTAAAATTTCAATCATGTATATAACCTCTTTTTGATACTGTTTTATTTATATTTATATGTTTTTAAATGTTATAGTGTTATTATTGGAATTTTAATCTGTCAAAAATATTAGTTGTGTGCTTTGTCGTATCTATATAAGTATAAGTAAGGAAGTACCAACATTAAATAAGTCTGTCATTGGTATTAGTTTGCTTTTATTATTTATTTTAAGGGGATTCAATATATTTAGTAAATAATATGTACATAAACGCTAAATGTTATACTACATATAATACTTATTAGAAAAAAAATGATGTTTTCTGTTGGACTTAGTACCTCCAAAACTTGCCGACGGATTTTGATCTAATTTTCACTATATTGAAAAATTACTTGAAATATTTATATGATATATTCTAACGATGTACATACATAATTTGGAATTTAATGGTTGATAGGTTTTAGTATATATTATATTAAGAGTTTCTTATAAGTATATAATAATACATACAAGTATTATTTGTCTTATTAGATCATGGTTACATCGGTCCGAAAAAGTTACAAATAATTATTTGAGTACAAAAAGTTAAAAATAATTATTTGAGTACGCGGCCGACGGCTCTGTTGGAACTTGTAAATTTACTAATTTGAATATAAAATATCTACCAAGATAATAACTAAAATTGAGGTGATACATTGTAATGTGTGGATGTGTCCAAATATTTATTTATTTATGTTTAACTTTATAATTATTCCTATCATTGTCTTATCTCCCTTATTCCTCTCTTTAATCCAGACGACGATATCGGCGCAATATCTCAATTCCTTCCACGCTCTTCTATCAAACATCATCTCAGTGAAGACTTTGCATCTTCGCCTCATCATCACGAACTCTATCCATGTCTTCTCCAGTCATCCTCATCTCTTATAACCGTTCATATTTATACTTAAGAATCTTCTCTACATATATATTATATCTCCACTTTACGTGACCATTTCGTTCCGTGGATAAGAATTACTATACTATGTTGGAAAAAATAATTTCTTACAATGATTTTGTTTCTAAAAACACTTTGTTATTTTTATTTGAGTAGATGTATCATATTAGAAAAACTTACAAGTTGCAACAGAGCCGTCGGCGGCGCACTCAAATGGTTATAACTTTCCGTCTACTGTTACGATAATCTAATAAGATATTTATCTTATGAGGTTATTGTAACTTGATTTTTTTTTTTATTTCTCATTTTTATAATTTCAACATATATATCTTTTTTGTGTTTTTTCACTTTAATCTACCATGATATATTTTTCCTTTCGACTACTCAGTTGACTGGAAGAGATGTCCTTTCATGGGACAAGTCCGCCTATGTGAATAAATTGCGTCTGTGTAATATTTTAAGAAATGTACTTTTATTATTATCTGTGTACAATAAAGAAAAAACAAACAAACAAATAATATCTACTAAGATAACTAACATTGAGGTATCTAAATATAATTCAAAATGTAATTAGTTTATTTAACTAAATAATTATTACTGACATCGTCCATTTGTCCTTATCCACATTAGAGCAATAACTCATTTTCTTCCATATTCCATTTCCATTTCCATTTTCCATATTCCATTCCATTTTCTTCATATACATATATAGAGAGTTAGAATATTGTCTGTCTTAATATTAATAATAAGAAATATAACGATAGTAGGTAGGTAAATATTGTGTCTGAAACGACAGAACATTTACCCCGGAATAAACATTTGTGATTTTAAACTCTGTGGCGCCAGGACGAACGCTAGTAAACTAAACAAACCATAATAACCCTGTTTTGAGAACTGGCCATTATGTTTCTACTTTATCTCGATTATAAGATATATGGTTCGTCAGGTCATTGAGCAATGAACTGACGAAACCACTCTATCTAGACAAATTCAAGCTCACGCTCACGCTTTCAGGCGATCTTAATAAAGCTGAATAACGATTATTCTAAGGCTTTGTATATGTAAAGACAGACATACATATATATATATATAACTATATACTTATACCATTTATTTCTTGTGGCTTGTTAGACTGTATACTAATACAGTCTAACAAGCTACAAGAAATAAATGGTATAAGTATATAAAGTACTGGAAATTGCAGAAAAAACTGGATTGATGAGACGTACAATACAAATCTGTCTCCATTATGGAGTAATCGTAAAGTATATCCCTTACAAGAAATACTATGACAACCAACACGTCGTGAGTTTAAACATAATAGGAGAGGTCTGATGAAATAACATTAATAAAACATTTATTTAATTTGTACAGAGAAATCAAGACTTATCGAAAATATACATCCATTTATGAAAATGTATAGTATTTATCTGTATAAAAAAGGTGTTAAATCATAGAATTTGGTGATTTACACTCAGTATGGAGCCATGCCGTCTGCCTCCCACGGCCACAACGTCCTGCCTCTGTCGTTACTCACCAATTCTCATCTCATGTCCGTAATTAGTCTATTAGCACGCACGCGCCGGTCAAATGCTCAATTAGATCAACGACCGTCGAGAATGGGATTATATTCCCCGGTTTCAATAAAAGACGGTATGAAATCTAACAATTGACAGATATTACTTTAACGTTTCAAATACATTCACTGATCTGTTAGCCATTTTAGAACAGCCAAGCAACAACGCACCTATTTTCCACTCATCCTGACAGGTGTTCAGTTAATGCATGGCTATTTTATACAAGTAATAGTTAGCCCGTCTCTTTCAGCCCACTTATGTCTGTCTTCATCAGACCTAAAGGAAATCTGGGTCTATTTTATTGTGTTAAATAATGATATGCTTTTCTTTTGATGATGGGTCAAGTTACTTTGTTTGCTGGAGAACTATTTTGATACATTGTTTTATTAGACGGTTTAAATCCGGGTCTATTTTGTTAACTAATGATATGCTTTTCTTTTGATGATGGGTCAAGTTACTTTGTTTACTGGAGAACTATTTTGATACATTGTTTTATTAGACGGATCTCTGGGTCTATTTTGTTAACTAATGATATGCTTTTCTTTTGATGATGGGTCAAGTTACTTTGTTTGCTGGCGAACTATTTTGATACATTGTTTTATTAGATGGATCTCTGGGTCTATTTTGTTAACTAATGATATGCTTTTCTTTTGATGATGCTTCAAGTTACTTTGTTTGCTGGAGAACTATTTTGATACATTGTTTTATTAGATGGATCTCTGGGTCTATTTTGTTAACTAATGATATGCTTTTCTTTTGATGATGGGTCAAGTAACTTTGTTTGCGGGAGAACTATTTTGATACATTGTTTTATTAGACGGATCTCTGGGTCTATTTGTTAACTAATGATATGCTTTTCTTTTGATGATGGGTCAATTTACTTTGTTTACTGGAGAACTATTTTGATACATTGGTTTATTACATTATTAGAACCAGGTTGAGTTGGCGTTACAACATCATACATAGGAATTCCGTACCGCAATTGTAATTTGATATGTAAATATAATTTAAATAGGCATCCATTATTGATAATAAAATATGACATATAATTATGGTATTCAGGTATGGGATGGACAACTGTGTATTTGTGTGGGTGTTTAGGTGCGTGCATGAGTGCGTGTTTAAGGTGTGTGTGTGTGTGTGTGTGTGTGTGTGTGTGTGTGTGTGTGCGTGCATGCGTGCGTAAATACAATTTCCAAAATTTGCTTTGTATAGTTACTTTTGAAATCTTGGTGATAGAGATATACGATAAAATATGATATACATTTTTGTACAAAAAATTATAACACAACAATAAGGTCAAAAAAACAAATAAAATAAAATATAGTAGAACGGGCCTTATTTCTACAGGGCAATCTCATTCAGGCAACCTTTGGGTGGAGAATGAGGTGTGAGCGTGGATCTAGGTGTGTAAATAGAATTCATGAACACACATATAGACAATATATATTATCGTCTAAGTATCTATATCTCACAAAAAACAAAATAATATTAATATTTTAATTAGACATAAAAGTTGTAACACACTATATTGTACGACTCCCTGGTAGTACATTTTGTTTTACTTTTACGATACACGTGTACAGTTCATTGCAATCTAAATTACAGAGAACAACTAAGTTTCATATTTCTACTAATTTGGATTCCATGTCACTTCCCTGTAAGAATATGCGTTTGATTCCGTTATGTGCTCTATCCAATTAGAAATAGAGTTCTTTTTTTATTGTGTGTATTAAAGTGCATGCAGGTTCCAATTGCATTGGCAGAAGCCTACAAGTGCAGTGATCACTCATGAGCGTTAGTGTCAGGTCTGCGTGTCGTGTTGAAGGTCACTGGTGCATTCCAAAAGCTCACCAGATATCCGATTGGTGCAATAGTCGTTACGTCCTCTTTCGTGCCGATAGTCGTGGGTTCGAATCCCGGTAGATATTTGTTGAAAAACTTGTATTTTATATCTAAGTTTAGTTTATATGTATGTATTTACAAGCTTTGCATACTATTTGGCTAGATGGCGTTGTGTGGGTATGTTCAAATAAAAACATCAAAAAATAACGTAAAATGGAACATGGAACATTTAGTAATTGTATATAATTTTAAAATGTTATAACTTAGATAATATCACAATGTCCCTTTTATTTATATAGGTTATAAGGTCAGGTTACTTAAAATATCTATTCTTAGTTTTTCTTTTTTGAGTAGTCGTGTAATGGATAGGTGTTGAGTTCCAGTTGTTTTATATAAAATAATGCTATTTTATCGCTGTCCAGAGTCTTTGTTGGTTTCTTATAAATAATAAGGTGTCATATTTACTTTGGGTAGTGTTATGATGCTATTTTTTAATCGATAAATTCGTTGTATTTCTTCTTTTGAAGGTTATGGAATTCTAAAAACTCTCCCTAGAGAAACGGATCACCAACCCTCTAGAGGAAAACAGCCAACATGTCTTACATAAGTCAAAATAAGTCTAGTCAAGTCGTAAGATCAGTCAGTCCAGTCATCTCGCTATATATGTACAGATGTTCAAATAACCCGGAAGGTATCTGGTCTGTTTGCGTTTAATTTACGAACCTAGCTCAAACTGTTCAACTGTTTGAATAAAGAATTCAGTCTTATAAGTGCTGGCTCGACCGGTTGGGAAGGTTGCAACCCCTCTCTTATGAGCTATGGTGACTGCTTACCGTTACTGACGGTCTGCTTATTTGCCACAGCATCAAATAAAACAATCCTTTTCGTGTCACACACCCACTTTGAATAAGGAACCCTTGAAAGTGATTGGAAGAAGATAAAGATGGAGGTGACTTTTATAGAATCAAAAGCGTCCTATCAAAGTCACCTCTATCTTCTTTATCTTCTTTAAGGGGGGCTGAACAAAGGCAGAGCAGAGTTATCTGTTGGTACTGTTATTTACAATTAAAGTAACGTATTATATTTTGTGGTTATATAAAACAATAATAAAAGTATATTTGAGATTAAATAAACATATCTGACTAATCAACTACCAAATAATAATCGACATAAAATTAGAACTAAGATAATGAAAAGAGATGAAATGTAGAGAAATCAAATTCTGATGAAATCACATATTCTCATTATTTTTGATATGACAAAACATATTTAAATAAAACTATTAAATGATTTACATTTTAAAGCTGTATACGGTATTCTTATTTAAATGTTCACTACTCGTAAAAATCTAATAAAATACTATAACAAGTTATTTTGAAAAGCAATTTCATTCTAATAAACATATATCTTCATAATTCTCTTTATAATTATGACCAGTAAAACCTTTTTTTTTTTGCATTTGCTGAGCGAGTTATTTCTATTTTACAGCCCGTGTAATTACTCCTTTAAAACATTTACTAATTTACTCTGGAAACTTGAATGATTGCACTAATTAGAGCCTGCGCAAGAGCTGGATACCTGAGGCACTACATTGTTTAATTAGTATAATGACTTATTAGTTCGCACGTTCTACTTCTAAAGGAATCTTTAGTCCAATTATAGCAGACTAATGACTAAATTTATCATGCCTTTAGAGTCACTTGTATTCTGTTCTTAATTACTTCGCATAAACCTCAGGATTGTCTCTTTTGTTTGTGAATTTGTTAAAATTGATTTTTTTAAATCTTTTTTTATTAAAGCACACATGTGACAATTCCCACGTATTGTTTTATAAGATTTAAACGATTGGTACACATCTAAATAAAACTATTATTACATATAATTCGATAATAATGGGTTTGTTTGTTTGTTCACATACTTCTACATACCTACCCCCCCTCATACATACCACATACATTTTACCCACCTTTTACATCTGGTATTCATTCCCAAATTATATTATAACTGAGTCGTCAGATTCAAATGAATATTTTATAAATATAAATTAAATTAGTTTTATTTAAACTCCACACATTGCCTTTCGTATTCGAACAAAGATTATTGATTTTTATTTATTAAAATAATGCAAAATTTCTTGTATTTAGGTACATTCAGCTTTCAATGCACAATAATGCTTGTTTAGGTAGGGTAACCTATTCTGGTTTTATGACCACAGATTGTCTATACTTACATAACAGACTATTTTACCTATTTCAATAGGCACATATTACTTGACAATTAGTTTACTAGCAATATGGATACGTTGCCTAAAAAAGATTTTAACATTACATTATTACAATACAAGCCATCTTGATAGACCATTTCTATTAAATTGATTACTTAATGAATTTTATAAATGTCCACAAAACGTCTAAATAGCTACAGGGAGGCATCCACATTATACCAATAAAATTGCCTTTCAACCTTGGAAAACTTGTTATGCTAAGCGTAATATCACGAACCAAAGATAAGTCTAATATCGCTGGTTTTATTGGGATATTGGGAGTGTTATTGAAAAGTTTTTATTGTCCTCAAATATTTGGCAGAATTCGATTCTTCTAAATTACACGTAAAAATTTTATACGTTACTATAATTACAGCGTCTACCGGTGATAATAATAAAACAGCAATACGATTAATCTATGAAAAGTGACAAATTCCAAATTATAAAAATAACAAATATTTAGAAACCGACTAATTGGAGATTGTTCCAACTTAGTTCTGATTACCTATACCTATTATTATTTTACTATTATTGTTCGCAACTAAGTATTCAAGACGGATTCAATTAATTTAGAAAATTTAGAGAATTTACTGATAGATATTTGAGTATCATCAAACTTATAATAACTGCATCAACTATTATTATTAACTACTATATGTACTATGTAAGAATTTGAATACTCAAAAGTAGTTTCCAAAAGAGGAGTTTCATATAATCTAAGAGGATTAACTCTCCTCAAATTATATAACATGATAACTTGACTTTTTAGACACTTGGCATACTTACTACTATTTTAGTCTTAAACAATATGTTCTATTAAAAACTCTTGAGTATAATAAATAATAATGTAAGTAAAAATTTAATCAAGTGAGAACTGTCAAAGGAGGCCTTCTAAGGGCAAGTATTAAATCAAATGTGATATATTAAAATGAAATAAACATAATATATAAAATAATAGTCTTAAATATTAAATGCGAAAAATGTATCCTTCTTAATCATTAGAAAAATATCATAAGTTTAATAACTAAGCTATACATATGTATTGACAAGAAATATATCAATGTATTGTATAGGTACATGTGTATTGTGTGGAGATCATATAGTTGACAGATAGTAGGTACAAATGGGCGGCGCTAGTGCAACCACCGTACCGTAAATAATGTTACTGATTCCATGCTCTGGTGATCACCAATCCCATTCCGTTATTTTTTTCTCTGTAATATCACTATATTAAAAATATAATAAATATGAAAAATAAATTATTTAAAATAATACATTGATGAAAAAAATCTGCTACGCAATCTGATAAAATGATTCTACCATTACAAACCTTATTCTAATAAAGTTAAATTAATTTCAGATTTACTTAAAAAAAAAACAATATCTATTATATGCTAAGGCATACACTATTAAATAATATTCATTTATCACTAATAGAATTTAATTGTATTTTTGGTATTGGTAAGTTAAATAATTGATATTTTTATTTGTAGGCATTCATAAAGCTTAACTTTAACCTGTAAATAATGTATGAAACGTCATCATACAAAATATTTTCAAGTTTCCTGTTTCCTTAAAGTCATAAAACTACACCATTGAAAATAGAGTGATGCTCCGGTACTTATACTAAACGTTTAATTAATGACACAATAATGTCGAGATGTAATCCTAGAGACCACAGAGGTCAAGACTACAATCTTATTTCAAATGACCACATCACGTTGATGTGAAATACAAGTAATAATCTTTTTATTTCAAATATTAAAGCATCGTGCTTATAATTCAAGCCATTATTGATTCAAAAGATGCCAAATTATTAAACATTTGAGAAACAAATTCTAAAATAGTATTTCTGCTAAGAAATTATCTAATCTTGTTGATATTTATGAGTAAAAATAAACGAGAACGAAATAGTTTTACGTTAGGTTAGTGGATACATAACAGGTTAGTCTAGTTAACATAAGATAGAGCAGAGAAACAGTTTTAGCACGTTACTATCATAGATTATTTTTAAATTCTTGCCATCAAATTTTATTATTTCAATAAATACAATTGATTCTTTATTCTAGTATTGGTCTATAAATACAAAGTATATGAGGGAAAGTTACCTGTTTGCTATATTTTTAAACACATTTAAATTGCAATTCCTCGTTTTCTCTATCAATAATGCCTACCGTTGTATCAACTTTCATACTCTAGTCTCAAATACGTCATATTATCATGTCCGTAAAGCACGGTGAGAGCTTTCGAAGTAATAGAAAATATATTTTATGACTTAACTAATAAAAAATCAATGGCATACGTTATTATATTATAATTTATAAACGCTTATTACATGTAATATAAGATATTAGATTATTGCCCACCGTATGATTACGCAAGTAGAAATTTATTTAACGTGAGCTGGTTAAGGTTGTACTGCCTCTACTTGATAGCTTACAAAAATATGTTATAGTAAACAAAGAAGGAAGTATATACAGGTATGATTGTAAATATAGAACGTACGTGGATCATCGCACGTTGTGCAGGAGGTGAGCGCGCTGGGGCGGCGGCGACGGCGCAGGCGCAGGCGCGGAGGCCTGCTCGCAGAGCACAGTTGAGCTACGGGCGCAGATCGAAAGTTCGATGCAAGATCGAGTGCGCATATGTAAATATCGGCACATTTACAAGCGAAAGGGTTCACCAGAGCGGCGCACTAACGCAGCGTTGCGCGGGAACCAGTCCGGTGAGATTCCTTCGACGTCCGATAGAATAATGTCGAATGAACTTCAGGTCCATCGCTTGCCGTGAGTGTCTGATACGCGACGCGGTCGCCACTCGACTGCCGCCCTCCGCTCGCCGCCACTCTGTTGGTATATTTTATGGCTTAATTATTGAACTCGTCTCTATAACAATTATGAGGCAGCTCGGCAAGTGGCAAGCGCTGAAGGCTGGCGGAAGACGTGCGGCGAACGGCGCTACCGCGTCTGGGCTCTAGCGTTGCGTCACGACACACTCCACACAGCCGTCGTATGCACAACCTTCAGATTTTATCTCGACTAATCCACTTCTCACCTGTTATTCTTCAAAACATTAATCTTCAACCTTAATCGATAATTTTATAGACGTATTTACTACTTCCGCACCGAAGATAATATCGTAAAGCTTTTTATTCGTTTACTATTCATAAGCACGTTTATTTACTCAGTTAAAAACAGTAATTCATTACAATCAATAACGTAATAAGTATGCAGTGTTTGACATTAAATGGAAAATAATATTTTTACAAATATTGTATGAGTAGGTATTTTATTGTAATATAATAAAGAATCATGCCATAGATTCGAAAGAGTAGAGACGGAGAGGGTAGAGGGTAAATGTCATACATTTAAAGTTACTTAGGCCCTGTAAATAAGTACAGTCAAATTAATAAACGGATAATATTAAAACTGAAATCAAAGTCACTTTGATTGAGGAAAAAATATATTTACCACAACATTACTACTACCTTCACGTTAATTTATAATCTCACATCTTTAAAGAATTTTATAATTTAAAATTTTAAAAATTTATTGCATTCACTCACTGTAAAAATCTATGTGTAGCATGTGTATCTTTTGCACGTACTCAATGCAGTATTAAAAAAACGTGTCAGCTGTTATTCTTTCTCTGATTGACATTTTGTCTACTGTGAGATGTCAATTTTTGTAACAATTTAGTTATTACGACTCACGGACGGGCAAAAAAATAACTAAAATGATTTGGTCCAATAAATAGTTTTGATCTACTAAAATAACTTCATAAAATATTTCTTCTTACAATATGTATAGCAGAATAAAAATACGGTAACAAAAACACAAACATGATATTAACCTATATGTCTTATTCAAGTTGTTATTGAATTTAAATAAGTATTTGCAGGTGTGGATGTCTTAGAGAAATTCTTTGCCGAAATATAAGTTCAGCTGAAATATCCACGGCACTACGGCCCTTCTATTTTAGCGTTCATCCTGATCTTTTTGGAAAATATCCAGAACAAAGAGTAGGTTACCTTATGCTATAACATAAACATTAAATTAATTATTTCCAAAATAATATATGTACTCGTAATTTAGTTCGACTATGATTGTTTATAATATTATCAAACATACTTAAGTGAATTAAACGTAACTTTAAGTTATCACACTTACCTTAGCCAAGATATTTCTAAAGCTAAGGAATTCTAATTGTAATGTTACATTTTATTAATATATTTTTTTACTTATCAGAAAACCAATGAACATTCTCTGCAACAATTGAGTGCTTTACTAGAAGCACAACAATCCAGTCGCAACATGTCTGTACAAACATTACCATTTTATTTGCGACAAAAGGATATGCCAGAGGGTAAGTATATCATATTATATATAATGCTTTTGTATGTTTCTTGGTCCCTTAACTTTAACAATAAAATTATAAAATTTTGAAGAAATTTGTTGTTTATATATATAAATATTTATTATTTATAGTATTTGTAATTTTTTATTTATTTAATTATATTAAACAGTTATTTTATATGTTGTTTTTAGGTAACTTTAAACTAGTCAAAATTAACCTTAATAGCAAAAATGTGAGAGAAACTATAGTTAAAGTGTTAAATGCGTGTGAAATATCAACTAACTACATTGATAAAATACCAAGGAGTGTGCCCAAGTCTAATTACAGGTATTTTATGTATTAATTAATATATATATATATATATAAATTTTATTCTTAATTAATTCTTTATTCTATATATATATACATTTATTTATTTTGTTGTCTTATTGTTTCAGGGATATAGATTTTACAAAAGCCTACCAAGAATATAGTACTGAGTTTGAAAAAGCTTCCCAAATGAAGAGGAAAGTTGAGAAGAAGAGAGCCATCACTAATATAGTGTATGTAATACTTTTTATAATTCAATAAAATAAATGTCTTTTCTTATATTTTAAAGTCTTAAGTAGTTAAGTGATACTCACATATTAATGTTACACATCTTCCACATTCCTGAAACATTTTGGATATATTCTTTTCTATATCTTATCAGGGAATGGATAAATGAAAACAGTGGAGATGGTAAAGAAAAATATGAACTAACCAGAGCAACGAGGGAACAAGTTAAGTCTCTTATTGAAGAACTCTGCAAAACCTATGGTATAAAAGAAGTTGGTAAAGCCTGTATAAGTATTTTATTATTATTTAATTGCTCACTTACATATATTTCTGGATGTTTTTTTTTATGATATAAGTTTAAGTTTTTGTAATGAAATAAATATTGTTATGAAATTGTCTGAGGACATGTTTTGGACTTGTTAAGCTTATTTAAAATATATATATATTTTCTTTATTTTAATTAAGTATTATTATTAAATTTATGTCGAATAGCATATATAATTTTTTTCAGTTAAAATATGACAGTGGTTGGAATATCAGTCACATTAGAGGCGCCTTGCAGAGTCTAGCTTCAATGGCTTCACAATACTCACAACACATGGGCAATTTGAAAGGTTTGTTTTTTAAACATTAAGAATATTGCGACCTCTTTTCTTAAATTCTCCTTTGTTTAATTATTACATAATAAACTTTTCGTTAAATTGTCTTTATTTCACAGGCCGAACTATAGCATTGGGACAATTCACGGGTGTGAGTTTAGATGGTGATATTTTTCTTAACATTATTGATGTTAGGAATGAATGGCTGTCGGTATGTAACAGTCTACTTGGTCCAATTTATATTGTGATGACATAAAAAAATATATATTTACAGAAAACGCCACATTTTTGACAGTTCGAATTTCAAAATCTAAGTCCGTGTTAGTAAAGACCAAAAATGACTAGAACCTTTTTTTTAGTCGATTAAAAAAGTAGTTTTTTTTTTGTTGATTAAATAGTTATTTTTTTAGTTGATTAAAAAAGTAAGCCATGAAGACGGTGCCTTAACTGAAATACCGAATTACGAAAAAGCATTATCCAGTATACTGAGAGATATACATATATGTAGAAGGTAAATTTTGCTACACCAATATATTTAAATGTCTTATTTTATATCATAATGACTGTACAAAAATAATAAACAAACGCTTTTGCTTATAAAATATATTTTAAAATTTAACGCAAATATCTAATGCCAATTTTCGGTCTACCAATTGAGCTACCGTAACTTACCTCGACGGTTTCCCAGAGGTCGCGGGTTGAAATCCCTGCCAATATCGGTATTATTTTCTATTATTATTTATTATATTATTAACATGTGTTAAAGTTTCATCATTTTTTTAGAAAGTTTATGCCGAAAGTATCAGCGGCTCAATATTGCAGTCATCTTCGACAGCTGATTACTTCAATTGGTGATTTTTATGGATATGGACAGAAATTTCCTGAATCAGTGCCAGAATCCCTCAGCAAATATGAAATTGTTGTAGAACCGTAAGTAACAATAGAAAATAGTGTCATCTCATGTTAGTTTTAACAATAACATTATATAAAAAATAATATTAACACAAGTAATGTATTGTGTAAGTAATTTCATCAAACTAACTCCAACTGTAAAGCATGTTTATACTATCATTAATAGCTTCATAAGTTGGGCCTGCATACTTTATTTAATGTCTATTCCACATACAGGGTAGCAGGTAGCATAGCAATTAAAATAATATTTGCTAAAAAGTCAACCCTATCACAATTCATTTTTAAATAATTTACCAAATTTGAAGTATTCATATTAAATAATTAATACAATGACTCCCTGCCCTTAGTAAGTATAGCTTAAGTATCTGTTAAAATATATATAAAAACTAAAATCATGAACCACTGGTTATATTTGTTTTAGTTTTGTATGTGTATCAAAGATATTTAGAAATTTGTTATTTATTGTATGTTGCCTCATACCTGTGTATATACCGTAACTTTTTACAAGATCCTAATAAAATGTGATGGAAATTGCAGCCAATAATTCCTAACATTGTGTTTAGTGAAGCAGGTCCCCTGATGGTGTCCCCCACCGGTCAGTTCATCACCCCGTCATCCTGCCCGGCTGCTGAGTTGATAGCGTTCATCAGCACTCATCTAGATGACGCCACACTACTGCTCACTGAGTATAACATGTAAGTCTATTGCTTTAAAGGTAACAATGTAACATTTTTATACAAATATAAGATAGAAGTGACGTCACACTCGCATAGATAATAAAATGAGGGTAGACATCTTTATATTTAAACTTATTAAACCATTACGGTTACATATGTACATATATATTACATATATATATATATATATATATACCCGGCTGTATTCACGCGGCTTGCTTGCGTCAAAAGTAATAATATAATAATAAATATGCTTTATTGTACACACAGAAAATACCTAAAGACAAAACAAATATACAAAAGTTGTACTAATTTGGTGGCTATATCGCAAAAGAGCGATCTTTTCCAAGCAACCACTGAAGTAAAGAAAGATATTAAAGAGACGTGGCGTTGGCGTAACATAAGATAATAATAAATAATATAAACTATTCAGACACATTCCGATATAATTCCACGTAAATACATGATAAATATATGAGGATAGAAATTTTTATTATTTATACTCTGTATAACAGATAAAATGGACATATTACATTTATTTTAATTATAAGAGTATGTAATTTTCAGCCAGTGTTAAAGTCATATATTTTTCTAGCAACAAGCACATAGAGAAGAAGCTGTGCAAGGAAGTGAAAGAGAGATTCGGTTTATTAGATTTAAACAAAGACGACAGCATTACTCCAGACCTCATGATTCTCTGCTGTCAGAGACTACTCACTAAAATAGATAAATTAGATACGGTAAATAACAATATAGTAACTATTTTATATATATGTATGAATTAAAATAATACTCCACTTCATTAAAAATATATACAATTAAAATGATTGTAATTTAATTATTTTGTTTCAGAAATTGAGAGGAAATATCTTATATGTGACTCATTATTATTCAGTTTTGTCGGAGGGTGTGTTGTGTATACCTTGGAATTTTAAATAAATCATTAATAAAAAAAAAATAGGATAAAAATTTGAAAATTAATGTTATCGATACTGAAAATGTATTTAAAATATTTACACTATATTTAAAACTATGATATTGTCTACTTTGTTACAATAGATTACAGGAACAAGAAGCACTGTAGTGATGGTTCTGGACATTTTAATGCTCGTAGCAAACAATCTCGAATTAAAAATATATACATAAAAATCAGTCTATAGGTATTTTATTTCATACATCGCTTTATCATTATTGAATTGATTTTTCTCACACATTTCTACTATACCCCATTAAATTAAATCTGACTTTATCTTAAATTTTCTCGTAATATTACACCAATATAATGATTGTGTTCAAAATTCATTGTAAATTTATGATTACTCATATTTTATAAAGTCTTATTGGTTCATTTCGATGTATTAAGTTATTAACTTGCAATTAGGTTGACGTAGGAATGACGAACATTATAGATTACACAATAGTTGTGTAGAGCCGCACTAGCTTCACAGCGCGTGCCAACACGACGTCTGTGTAATTGGCGCAGTAGACTATATTATCGATATATTGTACGCAGCCAGTGTTAATATACATTATATAGTGCTTTCAAATACTTAATAATTAACAAAGATAAAAACGAATTCACTATCACTTATCTTTCTTTTTGTTTCTATCTTATATAGGATACGCCAGATCTATGCATTCATTCATCTATCGAGGTATAGTATCTATATATATATATATATATATATATATATATGTGTCGTACCAAGCAATTATGAAATATGACGGTTGATATAATTTAAAAGCTAGTCAATTATATTAGTAAATTCTTGACATTCGATATTATTTGTTTATTAACACCATCCATGTGGTCGAATAATTCACTTGACCAACAATCTATATTTATTTTCGTTTAACAAACCAACAATTTTAATATAAATAATTTTGGTCCATACATATGTATAATTTACTAAAGAATTGTCTACAGCGCCACCTACAGGAATACCACAATTCTATTTTAATAACTCTATTTGAAGTGGCTGTTAATTGTAAAATTTCTATTTTAGCATATTAACTTCTAGCTTCTAACTACTTATTCTATTCAAACATTTGAATTATTGAGGACTAATATTTGAGATCAAATTATTGTATTATCATATTCAGTATATAAGATAAAATATTAATAAAATGATTGCATTAGACTCGCATATTCAAAAAATTTTACCAAATGTCACATGCAAAAGTCTGATTGAATTATAAATTGTATCAATAAATAAATGATGACGGCTAAAATAATATTGAGTGGTAAAAATAAAAAGTTCCTCCAATATCACTTTTTCTTGTTCTGCTGTATGATGACGAGTTTGTTCTTTTCCTTGGTAACCTTCGCTACTGGTAGATACGTCGCTGGCATTAACTGTCTCAAGTTCTGACTTGGTATCACAGGAGCCTGTAGAATATCAACAAACTCTTTAAAATATTACTAATATAAATGCTAATGTTTATAATATCAATGATATTGATATAATTGATATATTTTAATTATCTTGTTACACATTATTTAAATTTAAAATTTAAGTTTAAAATAGCTTAGATTTTGTAAATGAATACAGAAGTCCTCTAGACTTCATAACTGCTGTATATATTCTACACAAACTTACGGGCGGGTATCTAGCTAGTTGTCTGACACGGTCCACGAGTCGCATTGCGTCGTCGGACGTTTCGGAGTCTGTGGTAAAACCAAGCGAAAGCGCTCGGTCTGCGTTACCACCGTCGAAAAACCTGAACAAGAATACAAAAATATATGTAATACAAAATCTATTGAACACACAACACATAGCATGAGACAAACGGAAATCCCATCCCATCGCGACAAACGGAAATGTATACGCAGCATGTGTGTAGCGACTCGGGTTCAGCACGTGTACATCACCGCACTACGCGTATGTACAATCGAACGAATGATTGAATAGAATGTAGTAACTCACCGTGTGTGTGCGACGGGCCTCGCCCTGTGCGCGTGTCTCCAGGCGGCGGCGGCCCGAGCGCGCCAGGCGCCCGCCTCTTCGGCCGCGGCCGCCGCGCCTGCCTCCAGCGCTGCGCATGCGCCGCGTAGGTCCACCACCTGATGGGTTAGTGTGATACTTAATGAGGATATTTCAATTCCCGAATTCTGAACCAATTGTAGAATCACTTTACAATTAAAATAAAATCGTGATGACATCATTATGGCATTATAATTATAAGATATTTTAAGTTATTTTGATTCGTCTCTTACCTTAATTGACCAAGTTGATAAAAATTACAAAAAGTATATAATAAATACATAAGACAATACAGTATATAACATGTAGAGTTTAAGAGATATATATTTTATCAGACGTAATTGTATCAAATAACAATGTTAATGTAAAAACAAGTAACAAATTGTACGTTGAATTTTTTTAACGATAATCTTACTTTAATAAAATAATCTTAATAAGCAACAAAGTAAAAGATAAAAGACCAGATAAGTATAAATTCCTGCATTGATTATTGTTGCTATTCGATATATCGAAAGCAGACGGAGAAAAGGATATTATATCTGATTTGATACGAACTTCTATGATACTGATTCGTTAATATTCGTATTGAGGAACAATATTTGACAAAAAAGTTTAGATTTGACAACGGTATGGGGTTTAAATGACGAACGAACTAATTTAAATGAACAGATTTACGAATCGTATCTATACTGTTGACAACTTTTACAACTTCCCGCCAATAAAAGTATGGAGGATAATTTCTAACCTCTATGCTTATAATATACATAATAAATTTGACTCGAGTTTATTGTAACTTAATCTAATAATAAATAATTATAATATATTTATTTACCTTCTGAAAATATCTATACAATAAAGTTTTTATTTCGTCATGTGACAGTTTGTCCAGTCGAGCCATTAACATTTGCTCGCCTCGACTTCTGGAGTCTTTATTGTCTTGTGAATCTGACAGAGAGGCTGAAGGCGATTTCCCACAAATCAGATTATTTTTATATTCTATGGCCGTGTCTATCGCTTCTATAGCTTCTTCGCATTCAAGCAATTTACGTTCCTGAAGAGAAAAAATCTAGATTATTAGGAAAATTAATCTTTTTTCTATATACACATATATTTTATCTCACCTCAGAATCTGATAGTGATTTATATATTTTTCTTTTTTGTCCGAGGCTACAGCGCTGTTCGTGCAAACATTCTCGCGTTTTTCTTAAATTTTTAATCTCTTTTCTTAATAACAGTTCCTTATCTTTTGATAAATCTAAATTTGCAAGGTCATTGGTCTTTTCCTTCAAAATACTATCTAGCTGTGTTATTCTATTAGTAAAATGTTTGATAGAATGTGTTTTTTTTTCTTTAATTTCAAGTGATGACTCCGAAAGTTCATCTAATTTCAATTTATCTTTTAATAGTTCTACATCTAAAGTATTTTTACGTTTTTCATCTTTCTTTATTTGTCTTTTAATTTGGTCTATTTGTTTTTTGTATGTCTTTAAATTAGTTTCGTGTCTCTTTATTTCTTTCATAGTATCTAGGTCTACGAGACTTGATTCTAATTTATCCATATACATCTTATTACAAGAATGGTAGGAGATTGCTTTGGACAGGTCATCTACCAGCCTCTGCTTTGAGATGCAAACATTTATTAACTCTTTCAATTGAGTTTGGCTACTGCTTATTTCTTTTGATAACTTTCTAGCCAATATTTGTTTCTGGGTATATTTTTCTTTAGTTATTTTGTATTTTTTACATATTTCATTTGTCTTTGGAGAATCAATCATTTTCAACAATTCTCTTTCAATTAATTTAGGTTCAGGATCAATGTCTTTTTTATGAGATTCTATTAATATTTTTTGAGATTCCGGTGAGATTGCCTTAGCGGCAACCTTTCTCAACAACTCCAATTGAGCTCCGGATATACTTTCACCTGGTTGGATGGTTCTTCTTCTTCCTGAGTTAGACTGAGATGTCATCACAGGCAGTGATAGAGAACCGCTGGTCTCTGATATTGTAATATCATCAGAATCAATATGATTTAAATACTCCTCACACCTATCAACAAAGAGCTGATCATTCTTTTCCCTAAAATACTCCATCAACTTTTCAAGTTTGTCCTGAAAAACTGTTTCTGAATCACTATCCTCAGAATCAGTCTCCACATCCGATTCACTTGGCTCACTGGGTTCTGTATCTTCGGCTATCCTCGGTAAACCCTGCTTTGTACCAGTTTCTTTATTGTCCACAACTATATCATTATTTAAGCATTCATCACATTCCGCCTTTAAAAACAACCATTCACTGACTTGATTCATATCTGTTTCAGAAATAGATTTTGATTGCAGTATTTTATTGAATAAACCTTCAGCATTTGAAACCAGTTTTATCCACTGAGCTGTAGCAAATTGTAAATTAAATGCATTGTCTGCTGGGATAGGATTTTTATCTGTATACACTGGAGTATTATTATCTGCAAATAGGTTTACGGTAACAAAGTTCTTAATTCCCCTACAGCATAAACATACATTTAAAACCTTAAGAGTATCTTGATATTCGTCAGGTTCAGTGCTTATACAACCTATGACCCATGTGAATGCTCTTCCACCAAAAGAGTCTCTCAGCATGGCTGTTAATATACAACTGTCATAGTTAATTTGTTTCGGTGGGTTGCCAGCCACTAATTCCTTTATAATATTCTCTAATGCAAATAACCCAGGTTCTGGATACGCTCCTAGGTCACAGAAGCTGGCTGTTGACATTCTATGATTAAGTACTCCATTGGTTCCAACCCACTTCTGCTCCATACTTACAGTGAAAACAGTATGATTATTTCCAAGGCATCTCTGTCTCCATCCTAACTGCAGATATTGGAAAGCTTCTTCAACATTGGAGCACCTCACCAATCCAGCCCCCAGGACATCAAAGATATTGTTATTAACAACTTGCATCCATGTTATGTGCAAAATATACTCTCTTTCAGGCATTTGACCCAGTTTATGAAATATATCAGTTAAAAATCTAGGAACTATTCCTTGATCACATTCACTGTGGATACATTCAAATCCTGAAATGTATATAACAAATTTATTGAGTAAAATACTTTATGAGTAATTATATACTCATCATCCTATACGTATATGCATGTATATGTAAGAATATTGTATTTGAAAATACATGAAAACATTTTAATAAAGCTAATAAATAATTATTATAATATAATATGATTTAAAAATAAAAACACATTTACTTTAGTTTTGTGAAACATTCTTATAAATAAAAGCAGTAATATTATCCAACAATATTTTTTATTATTATTTGTTCAATTAATTATGTTCACATAACTTGTAAAATAAATACTACAGACATATCTGTGAAATAATTTTTTTTTTATAATATAGAATAAAAAAAATTATTA
Organism: Dircenna loreta; assembly: GCA_963555665.1. Classification (NCBI taxonomy): domain Eukaryota; kingdom Metazoa; phylum Arthropoda; class Insecta; order Lepidoptera; family Nymphalidae; genus Dircenna; species Dircenna loreta. Next base: position 2,080,040 of record OY743098.1, read on the forward strand.
AAAAAAATAAGAAAGTTGATTTGAATTCACAGATGAGGCATGTTAGAGTCCTGTCGGTCAATTGATGATTATTTAAATCTATTATAAACACTAAAAATAAACATATTTAAATATAAAATACAATGTTTATATATAAATATTTAAAAAAATATACTAGGAAAACATTTATACACATATTTTTTACCTGGTCCAAACAGTGTATAAGTTTTTCCAGATTTAGGTTGGCCGAATACAACCACAGATGTGTCACAACCATCTAAAAAGCAGTTTATTTGAGGAATCATAAAAGAATTGTAGAGATGGGCTTGAGTACAATCAGTTGGCAATGCTCTATTAACATGAAATGTTTGACCACTTTCTGTGATCACGATCTGCGTAACTGGATTACTAAAAATACATTGCAAAGAATCCGCAATACTTGGAGGCTTTAGCCGAATCGCTATTTGCACGGGGATATCCATCTCTACTTTGTAAGTGTACAAATCAATCTTCTTCCTTATATAATTTTGTGACCATTGTTTATTTGTTTAGATTTATGTATATACCTATGATATACTTTTATTTCTTACATATAAGTAATATTTTGTATAAGTTTTCGGTAAAAATGATAATAGAGTAATTATTTTTATACATAAATTGACAAGACTAAAACAACACAAGTGAAAATATAATTACAAGTTGTAAACAGTCAAAATTATTAAGTTCTCTGTCAAAATACAGACTACAAAAAGGTCACAGATGAGCCCAATTGTACCGATGTACGATATTGAAACGACAATCGATATTCATTTCTTTATCAGTTTGTCCTTTTTTTATTCTCACTATTGCAATTTCATCTAGCAATTTAAGTTGCCAAAATTATTATAATTAATATTGCTCTTAATGTATTCTCTTGTTTTTTGTAATATAAAATACTCTGTCTATCGGTTTTTCTGGTATCCATATAAAACTTTTTAATTAGATGATTATAGCAATTGATACTATATAATTAAAAAAAACCTTTTATTATTATTTTATTAAGTGTTAGTTTTTAGGCTATCATGTCACTGTCATTGTCGATTGTCAAAATTGATTGACAATTAACTTACAATTGAAATACATATTACAAATAATTAAAACTTCAGAATTCAGCTTCAAGATTTGAGCTTCAGACTTCAGTACTTGATATTTATATTTTTTCATTTTCATTGTTGTTTGTGTAAGCGTACACGTATTGTCCACTGATTGAAACAATTACTTTACTAAAATACTGTTATTGTATAATCGTATTTACAAGTTAGAGATTTTTTAAAAACCGACTATGTTTCTAGTGCTCTTATAATATTTAGATAAGCTATCGTTAGTAGTAAATCCGCTGTTTGAATTTAATTTTATTTTAACGTAACGTGATAAATATGGAAACTGAAAATATTGGTGAGCAGATCATGGAAATGGATGAACCGCCGAAACATGGCCTTAAATTTCTTTTGAATCACGAATTTCCTCTAAAAAGTAAACAAATTATTATTCCAAGACCGAGGCAAATATTGGAATTGATGCCCCTCACAGCAAGGTGATTTAAAAAAATATAAAAATTGGTAAAGCAGTTCAATGAGCAAACTTTAAAAATTCAATTTACTGAAACACTCAATTATACTATATTTAATTATTTATACTTATATATAATTGTGTTGAATTATAGATATTTAAAATACTACCTGTCAAGATGGTGGCAAAAAAAGCGTCCAATAATGGATTATATCCAAATGATTTCTGCTCAACGCATGTATGGTATGGTATTTTAGTTACTTAAATATAACAAGTTTTCAATTTAATATTTAAAATAACTGTTTTTCAAGGTTGTCCCATTGGAGGTATTGGAGGTGGCACCATTGGCAGAGGATTTAAGGGAGAGTTTTGTCGCTTTCAACTGTACCCTGGCATTTATGAATATGTAACAGTACCGGAATGTCAGTTCATAGTCAATATTAGGAATGCCAATAAAGAGACTATTTTTCAATCAGTTCTATCGACTTATAAGTTAGTACAATTTGTTTCTTAATTCTTCATACACTGTAAATTACCCAACTTGTAATTCAGACTATCAAATGTTATATTTAAGATATTTTAATCTTTCTTAATTAAAATATCTTAATATTTATAATATATATTATATTTAAAATATTATTGTAACTTATAGTATTTTTAATCCTTAGCAAACCAAATAAAGTACTTCCATCATGGGAGTGGAACATAAATGGGTCGGAATGTGAATACACTGCATTATATCCAAGAGCCTGGACTACATACGATCTCACTAAATATGGAATAAAATTAGTTTGTCGGCAGATTTCACCTGTAATACCTCATAATTATAAGGTAACATATATAAAATGCATCCAACAACATTATGAATGAAAATAAAAATAAATAATCATTGTTTGAAAATAATCAGAGAATTGAGATATTTTATTAAACTACTTAAAAGTAAAGTGAATTCATAAATAAGAGATTCCTAATTAATCTTTGATTTGTTAAGTTGATAGTAAATTAATTTATATTTTCTTTAAATAATAAAATATAGTTTTCAAGGTTACATTTAATTTAATATTTTATTCAAATAGTTTTATTATCAAATGTAATGGTGTATTTATGTTAAAAATATCTGACTGAATGGAAATTGATATGAATGGTTTTTGGTGTTTCTTTTCAGGACAGCAGCTTGCCATGTGCGGTGTTTGTATTTTCAGCTCAAAATGTCAGCAACGAGGCAAGAGACGTTAGTATTACTTTTACATGGACCGAGTGTTTAGGAGATCCCAACAAAAAAAAGGCTGGAGGTAAGTAAATGATAAACAAATTGCAGACTTGTGTCATATTTTTATGACAAAAGTCATCAGTGTTTAAAAACTGTATCATCAAAAACAAAATAATCAAAATGACATTTAATTCTTGAATTCTTTTTAACATGTAAGTTTTTTAAATTCTGAAACAAAGCTGTAATACTATTTTTATATGTACATGTAGTAAGTAATGATTTTATTTTTGTAAAAAAAAAAACAATTTGGCACGGATTCAAAGTGGATACAATGAAATAAGCATTTTTCAGATAATATAATTTCAAACCCACTCGCGATAAACTAAATTAACTCTAAGATATTCAAAATTCTCAAACCTTGTCGAATTATCAAGCAAGTGCATTGTTTTTTAAAATGTTAAATGTAATTTGGATCTTATTTTGTATACAGAGTGCATAATCAAATAATGTAGAATATCAGATACCGAGTGAAATAAGTACGTTTTGATAAATTAATTATTTTTGATGTAGTAATCTATACGAGATAACATTTAACTATCTAATAATTAAAATATTTTAAATATCCATTGATAAAAATAAATATTTCATTCAAAATCTATACATTTTTTTTTATTTTATATCAAATTTTAGTATTGCGTTAATACATACTAATATTGTAAAGGCAATATTTTTGACTTTGTCCTTTTTGTATGTTTGTAATGTTATAACACAAAAACTATGGACCGATTTCAAAAATTCCTTCATCATTAGAATTGTTCACTGAGTGACATAGACGATATTATTGATCAAAAAAAGGAATTTCAAAATTTGGGGTCATCACGAAAGTATGTATGTTAGATCACGAAAGCAGTGACGGATGGGAATCTGTTTGCTGTTAAAATTCTTTAAACTTAGCGAAATTTAAAAATCCAACAAGTAGAAGTTACTGAATATTCAATATACCTGGTATTTTATTATTCGAATGATATATTCGAAAAGACATGCGTAGAATTAAGACACGAATAACGAAATGCTGCTTAGGCCAATATATTTGTATTTGTACTGTATGGCATCGGTGTGTAAAATAAATTGCCCCGTCGTTATCGCGCTATTTATACGAGAAAACTTCTTGCAAATCTTGATAATGTTTCGTTGTGGTGAAAATTGTAGTTATTTTATAATTCTTTGTGATAAAATGTGTTAGGATTATGATAAGATTCACACCGACCGAGAAGTTTCTGGATAAAATATATATAGAGGCAGGAAAAGCGGCTCCAAAAAGATGATTATACAATATAAACATTAATTTCTTCAGGCAAATTAGATTTGGAAAGATATTCGGAGGAGAATACGTGCGGAGTATCGCTGGAGCAGAAGATAGCTGACATACCGTGTACTTTCACAATAGCTAAAAATAAAAAGGATAATGAAAGTATACACGAGGGCTATTGCCTGTGGAACACGTCCAAGACATCTGACTACGTGTGGAACTGTCTGAGGAAACATGGAAGACTCCAACCTGACCTCACTCAGACACCGGCACCACCAAATGCTGATAAATCTGACAGCAAAAGCGAGGAGAAGGAGAAATCTAAGAAAATATGCAAAAGTAAGTAATACAGGATGGTTTTAAATATGTATATTTAATGTGCAGCAAGTAATACAGGATGTTTTTAAATATGTATATTTAATGTGCAGCAAGTAATACAGGATGGTTTTAAATATGTATATTTAATGTGCAGCAAGTAATACAGGATGTTTTTAAATATGTATATTTAATGTGCAGTAAGTAATACAGGATGTTTTTAAATATGTATATTTAATGTGCAGTAAGTAATACAGGATGTTTTTAAATATGTATATTTAATGTGCAGCAAGTAATACAGTATGTTTTTAAATATGTATATTTAATGTGCAGTAAGTAATACAGGATGTTTTTAAATATATATATATATATATATATATATATATTTATGGATGGATGATGCGTATATATTTTTTATTAATAAAGATATATTTTATTTTAGATGACGCCATAGCACTGTCAAGTACGATCTCCTTGGACCCCGGAGGCTGTGGCTCCACCGAATTCTGTCTTGTATGGGACATGCCTGTCATTAAATACAAGAAAGATAGTAAAATACATAGAAGGTATTTATTTCTATACATTTTTAATATATTATCAAGAAATATATTAATATGGTGTCTATTTTCAGATATTATACTAAGTATTTTGGTAGCGATGGTATAGCGGGGGCCAGCATGGCGGCCTACGCGCTTAGCAATTATAAAAGATGGGAGAAACAGCTCAGAGAGTGGCAAGATCCCATATTAAATAATAGGTACTTATAACAATTATGATTCGAAATATATTGACAATAACAATTATTTACTTATACAAGATGGATATAATATATTATATCCACCCTGTATAATAATGTATAATTAATTTGAGTTTTCATTTATTGCAAAATATTGCATATACAAACATTCAAACATATTTATCTATTAATATATACTTGAGATAAAATATAAGTAACAAGATAGTACATATTACTTTCTTAGATTTTTACTATACATATAAATAAATATATTTTTACGGATCTAGCTCGCGTATAATTGTATTTAAATTTTACATTATAAACTTACATCTCGTTTTATTGAACACTATTGCTGAAAAACATTCGAAATGTATAATGTAACATATAAATTCAACTATACGCGAGTTAGATCGGTAAACATAGATTTATTTAAGATACATATTTTTCCTTTTCAAATTTAAACACATGCTGTAGCTTTAGTGAAATTTTCTAGTAAGGGTTGTATAATTAATTGCCGCTTTAATTATGGCAATATATTTATGGTGATATTAAAATATTCTCAAACTTTATTGCGTTATATACGTTCAAGTTTTTTGGTTTCCTTTTGGAATAATTTACACTTCTCCAGACTAAATCAAGTTCAAACGTTCATACCGGACTACTTTATAATGGAATAATGGTATATTCAAAATAACATTGTAAAATAAAAATCGAATTATGTTAAATTCTCGTACCTGATACCTGCATTATTTGCGATAAAATATTTTTATTACGTTAAAATATATATATTAATACCAAATACCAAAAACACAATACAGAAACCAAGCTACCAAAATATATATTTACATTTGCAGTAGTATACCGGACTGGTTAAAAAGTGCCTTAATGAATGAACTTTACTTCGTGGCGGACGGAGGAACCATATGGTTCGACGTTGCTGAAGAATACCCAGAGACTGACCCTAGGTAACATACTTTGAATATTAAAACTAATTATCAGATTATAATGGTGTTGGATGTAGGCTACCTCTCTACAATACAATACAGTACAGTACAATCAATACAAATAATAAGTTCAATTCAACATGATGCTTATGTGTTATGTGTTATACTTATATACTGTAGAATTTGTTACTAAATCTGCTATTTTTCTATAAAATAATACGTGATTTTCTCATAATATTTAACCAATCTAATTTGATTATAAATATTTTATCAAGAAATCAAACCTCTATCTTGTAATTATTCGCGCTCAAAACACACTCAGACTTAAAACAATAATGATTCACAAAAATAATTGTTCCTTGTGGGAATCGAAATCACACCCTTTAGGGTCACTAACTAATACACCAATAGGCTGTCAGTAACATATATTAAACATTTTATGTAATATATTACAGACATGAGTTCGGCGTTTTCGGTTACCTGGAAGGTCACGAATATAGAATGTATAATACATACGATGTACATTTTTACGCTTCGTCAGCGCTCGCACAACTATGGCCTAATTTACAAGTAAGTAGAGCTTCCAATGCATTTATATATATATATATATATATATATATAAATATATATATAAATATATATATATATATATATTAGGGTGGTCCATCACTATATGGCAAAAAATAAAGTTTCAATCGGAAGAGTTGCCACCCCCTCAATTTGTTACGTGAACCGTCCTCATTATATTACAAAAAAATCAGCCTCCTATCTTGAGTATAAATGGGTGCTCAACGGCTGTCTATATAAGATTTTTTGTACAAAAAGCTATAAAAGGATTAAAATGAAAATGAACGTATTCAATATTAAAAGTAACTATTTTTATTTCAATATAGTATTTAAAGCTGCACAAAATCTTGTTAAATAAGCAATCATTACAATAATATTAGTAAGGATTGCCATATTCAAGCTAAAACTAAGCTCGTTAACTCTTGTTTTGACGTTTCTGTCGATACCATATTCCTGTTCTTCAACGACGTGTAGCAAAAATGGTTTTTCCTCCTCATCCCTGGTAATTAATGTATTGTAATCTTCAAATAATTTTACACCTCTTTCCGCAGTGTCGTTTACAACACGCAAACTTCTTATGTAATTTTTGCCCTGAAGGTATTCATCATTTTCGCTCCATACCTCAGGAGGTAATTGCAAGAAAGAGTCCTTGATGTCTAGTACTGTGAACGTTTTCAGCGATCTTTGTGACGCGAAATTGTCTATAGTAGCCTCCGGAGAAAGTTTAGAACAGTCACCTCGCACTAAACGAGGACCACCATCAGTAGTCATTTTACAAACCATCGCTGTTTTCTCGCTATGAGATAACTTGTCAGAAAACAAGGCAAAAGCTACCAATTCATTCGATAAATACCATAAGTGACCCTCTTAGACTTTTCTTGTAGCTACACTCATTTCAAAATCAATTACTACAAATAATTTGAAAATTCTCCAAAGTAGCAATTCATTGAATGGTGCATCTGTGGCTAAAGCCGCTTCAAACCAAATTTTGGCGTAGATAAGAGCACCGAAACGAACAAATCGAAATATTTGTCTTTCTTCTCTTTTGTTTAGCTTGAATCCTTGTAAATTATTCCTAAAAAGAAAATTCTTCATAGCATAAAACAATTTAGCCATCCATCGGGCATGATGTATGCGACCTGGAGAACGCCAATCAATCTTAGCAGGTGGCTTGTTCAGAACAATCATTGTGAGCTCTATTAGTTCTTTGTAATCATCTTGGATCTGTTTTTCTCCAGTAATAATGGCACTAAGGCTCTGAAGAGTATTTTCAGCAAGTCCATTTACGTCTGAATTGAGGTCAAGACCATCGTAGTGCTCTTTTGGTAGCGTATCCCAAATTTCACTGAATCTCTTGAACAGCGGAACACTGAATCTCATGTTTGTGGTGAGCTTGATGGTCCAAAGCAAAATGTAAGTGTTTTTGAAAGAATTATTTCAAATATATGATGCCGACAAGCAAGCCATAAGAGATGACGACCTGTCTTTGCTTCCAGAAGAGTGCATGCTCCTTTATTAGCACCAGTGTTAGAGGCAGTAGTGTCAAAAGTCATTGCTCTGACTCTGTCAGTAACATCATAGTGTTCCATTGTATTAAAAACAGCATCAGATTTATTTTCTCTCGTTCCTGCAGTCAGTTTGGGAACACCTAATAGTTTCTGGCAACCATTACCGGACACAAGGATTGGACGCCGCTCTATCTTCTTATTACCTGTTATGTCGGGCAGTAATTTTCCATCCCAATGTATTACAAGTGGACATATCTCTTGTTTTATTTTTCTTTAAAAGCAGCCAATTATCATGAATTTTTAAAAGCTTTTCGACGCAATGATTTTGTTGTCTTGTGGAGATTCCCGATTTACTCCATACTTCCATGACTTCTTAAATAAGCTGTGGTGCGGAATTTTTCACGTTTTTATATTTATTTAACAGTTAGTGATAACGAAGTAATACTTTTCTCAGGGTAGGAAGTTGGTTAAATCTTGCCAATGCCTCTAAATCGCGATAACCAAGAGGAAAAATATCGTCTTTTTTTCGAGTTGGTGAACACATTCTGACACGGACACACTCACGATCCTCTAATTATGTAGCAAAATTGTTGTTGATTATCTATTTAGACACTTAAATAGTTTTATTTTTATTAAAAATTATTTATTTTAACACACAAAAATGACCTGTAACAAAGAAATTAAAATGAGCACTTTTTAGAAAAAAATTTCAAAAGTTAGCAGCTTTGAGCACCCACTTCTACTAAAGCCACCTCATTCAATTTTTACAATGTTATTAGTATAAATGCATGTTAAAAATTTACGGGGTGGCCAAAATAAAAATAAAAAAAAATTTTTTTTGGACCACCCTAATATATATATATATATATTTACTTACTTTTGCTTAGCTTAGCTTCATAAAAATGAAACTTTAATAACTCCATCTTAGCAATACCTGATAACATAATATCAACTATAAATTTGTTGACTGCAAGCACTAATTGGTTTAATTTTCATTGATGTTCATTACCATTCAACATCTAGTTTTACAATTATTCACCTTCATTCAACATTTAGTTTGACATTTATTGTTCATCATCATTCAACATTTAGTTTGACATTTATTGTTCATCATCATTCAACATTTAGTTTGACATTTATTGTTCATCATCATTCAACATTAAGTTTGACATTTATGTTCATCATCATTCAACATTTAGTTTGACATTTATTGTTCATCATCATTCAACATCTAGTTTTATAATTATTGTTCATCATCATTCAACACCTAGTTTTACAATTGTTGTTCATCATCATTCAACATTTAGTTTGACATTTATTATTCATCATCATTCAACACCTAGTTTTACAGTTATTATTCATCATCATTCAATATCTAGTTTTACAATTATTGTTCATCATCATTCAACATTTAGCTTGACATTTATTGTTCATCATCATTCAATATCTAGTTTTACAATTATTATTCATCATCATTCAATATCATACTTTTGGTTTATACAAAACATGAGTATATTATACCTAGACGAATCCTTGTTGCTAAAAAGCTATAATAATTCCATCCTCCGTCCAAATCGATATAAACAATTATAAAGATTAATTATTATATTTCCGCAGGTGGTATTGCAATATATGTTTCGAGACTCAATAAAAACTGAAACAACGAAACAACGGCCATCACTGTATGACGGGAAATCATGCAAGTTTAAAATTAAGAATTCCATACCACATGATTTGGGTGAACCTGGTGATTATTTTGTTAATTTATATTATTATTTGTAAGCAAGTTGTCATTCATTTGTCGGTTCCCTTCCTAAACATTTGCAGAATTTTCTACTATTGACTAAAGTAATTCTCGCATAATATTTTTGTTACCACTTCTTGATTACGCCGCCATTTGATATTTGGATGCATCTGAGAATATGCTAAACTTGTTTATTCGCTTTATTTTCGGACTACGCAAGTTAATACCATATAATATCATAGTTAACCATAAAAATACGAATAAATACCTTTTTAACCAAAGTATATTTTTTAAACATTTTGAATATTTGTTCAACAGAAGGAATACCGTTCAAACAAATAAACGCCTACAATATATATGATGTATCAGAATGGCGAGATCTAAATCTTAAATTTATATTACAAGTGATGAGAGATTACCGCCTGTTGCGTGGCCACAACGCACCCTTCAGCAACGACAGGTACCGCTCCATGGCCTTTATAGATGATATTCGAGATGGCACCGAGGATGACCTGTATTCTAGATCCACTGGCCAGGCGGACGAGTCATCGAACGATCCGTTTCCCGACTTATCGACCAACTTATCCAACAACCTGTCCAGCAACCTGTCCACGGACCCGTCCCCCACCGCCACCGATCAACCGAGTGGCGTTGCGAACATATTGGATCTGTTGTATCGTAGCACTGAGGTCGTTGAGGAGTGTGGAGAGAAATTGGAGCCACGAGAATCAGCGGCCGTGGTTTGGGATTCGAAGCAATATTTGTCTGATATGTATTCTTCGTGTGTCACTTTATTGCGACGGAGCTTGGAGTGGGATAAAGATGGCGACGGCTTGATTGAAAATGGCGGGATTCCAGACCAGACCTATGACGCTTGGGTGATGACAGGCCCTAGGTGTGTAAGACATATAAATACAATTGTTTATATTTAAAAAATATTATTTATTTAATATATATATATATCTATATATTCATAAAATTTCAAAATAATAACATAAAACTAATTATAAAAAATATAGCAATATTAGATAAATGGCATATTTTCTTATCAATTAAAGTGCAACATTAATATATAAACTGATAAAACAAATTAATAAACGAAACCAAACAATATGTATTCAGTAATCTTTCATAATAAATGAGGCTGAATGGCTGAATACTTTCTCATCCTAATAAGTAATAGAATTAAATATTAATTTAATATTCGATATTATGAAAAAATATATATAAATAAATAGACTTAATAATCTAGACACTAGACAAATAATAGACATCCAAGATATATATAAAGATGTATTTCAGTGCCTATTGCGGAGGTCTGTGGGTGGCGTCAGTCAGCGTGGTCCACACCATGGCCAGGATACTGGGCTTTGAAGAGGATGAAAGGGAATTTGGAAAGTTATCGGAACAGGCTCGAGATTCCTTCGAGAAGAAATTGTGGAACGGCTCCTTCTATAAGTTCGACACGAAGCCGTGTAACAGCGACGTGGTGATGGCGGACCAGCTGGCTGGCCAATGGTTAGTGCATATATGTATATTATAAATAATAAGGTTTTTCAATATGTTTTTTTTGTCATAAATGAAAAGATCCTATGAATGATGATGAACAATTTTTAGTTTTTTTGCTCTTCGATCTTTATTTTTAAAGTTTGGTGAACCATGACTATTATATTTATATTCACCCGTCTGTATTCACGTGGAATTATAGTAGTTAGAGTAGTTTGGAACCCATTCGGGGTTCTGAGCGTGGCGGACTCGCGGCGTGAACTGTGTGCCGCAGCTCTCTGGGCCCGACGCGAAGGTGGCGGTGGCGGTGGGGGGGAAGATGTAGTGTTATCTTCAGAGATCTCTTTCAGGTCTGCGTCACTCGTCGTTACAATCAGTTGTGTACATACTGAACTTACCGTGTCACTTTTAAAATCTTTTAAATAGAGCTTGCTCTTCATTGTATTGATAACCGGTTTCCACGCCGATGGTAAGGTCCAACCACTATCCCTATTGAAGTTCGGTATACGACTAATTTCGATAGCCTCCCGTACTTTACGCGGTACTAAAAACTTTTCCCTTGCTAATACGGACGCTTTGTCAAAACGTATGAAATGCGCCGTTCCCGAATCTAAGACGTGTTCCGTTATCGCTGAGCCATTGCTGTCTGTCAACAAAAAATACTCAACTATAAATAAATAGTATGGAAGTAACAAATGACTGTCGGATAATAAATAAATAATTCACAATCAACATATGGTCTGCTGGTTTTAAGCTCACCTCACTGTCAAGGGAAAAATAAGTGCTTGTAATAAATAACTTATTCATTTGGATAAGGATTAATATAATGTTTATTAAAACGACTTCGCAAATAATGAACCATAAAAATGGTTATAGCGGGTTAATCTTAAAAGCTAGATATATGCTGTCGCGGACTTTCTTTTAGAACTTTTAGAGAGAAACAATTTTATAATACAAGATTTTTGCGTAACTTTCACCGTTTACTCAGTGCACGCAAGGAAAGCTCTAAATTTTGCCATTTTCGCAACATTTTTTATTTCTGCTCCTCCCCTATTTTTCTTAGCATACCTCATTAAATGGACTATCTTATACTGAAAGAATTTTTCAAATCGATCCAATAGTTCCTGAGATTAGCGCGTTCAAACAAACAAACTCTTCTACTTTATATATTAGTATAGATACAAAGAAAATAATAGAATTTTGTGTGAATTCACGTTTAGCCGTGAAACTGTACTGTCATGAAATTGTTTAAATATTATGACGTCACAAACATGACGACCAATAATGGCGCGGTCGTATTTTTTAAATTGTTAATAATTCATAAAAAAAATAGATTTTCGCAATGAATATCAATATAACTGATTATAAAGTTTAAAAAGTTTTTTTTTTTGCAAATTTATCTTATTTTAATAAAAATAGGGTATAATAACAATACACTTAGTATACATATTTTTAATACATATGTAAATAATTATTAAATTCAAAATAAAATAAAATATGAGAAAAAATAGTAATAAAAGAAAAACCATAAATTTAAGGCTTGATTTTTGAATTACTAATTAACTCTCAAATACTAAAAAATGAAAAGATTTTTTAAAAAAAATAATAAATATTCATACATTTTTAGTAAGAAAACGGTTTTTATTATATTTTTTTCTAGAAAATGGGATAAAAAGCATATCTAGAGCGTACAGATGAAATTATGAAACAGTTAATTAAAATATTACTAAAAAGTTTATTCAAAATTTGTTAAAAATTAGGCCAAAATTATACATTTTTATTATTTTTTAATTTATACATTATTTTATTAAAAACCGTATTAACCGTAATTTTCGAAATATTTGGGTTTTAAATAAATATAGAATGACAAAATAAACCAATACGGGGCGGGATTCGAACCCGCAACCTTTGGGAAATCAACGCGTCGCACTTCTATTGAGCTACCGTATCATATCAAATTTCAAACATATTTAGGTTTCTCCGAGCATCCGGCTGGACCGAGCCAGTGTTCCCCGAAGCCAACGTCAAGAAGGCTCTCCACGCGGTGTACGAGAACAACGTGCAGCGGTTCAAGAGCGGGCGCATGGGCGCCGTCAACGGGTTCGTGCGGGGAGCGCGGGGCTGCGTGGACACCACCGCCATACAGAGCGAGGAGGTGTGGACCGGCGTCACCTACGGACTCGCCGCGCTCATGATATACGAAGGTACCATGATAATGCTTAGGAGAGAGCTGGGCTTCTGCGCCATCACTTCGTAGGACCTGTATATACCTGAATGTAGTTCCTTGCAATGTCTTCGGAAGTTGAAGGTCCAATGCCAATGAAATTAGACCACCATGAAGTTATACCGCACACAACACAAAACAATTGTAATAATCGAATACATCGCCTTTCATGTATAAAAATCCAATTTAAAACCTCTAAAATTAAAAATAGTAACATTTGTGAGAGCTCTCCTTTGAGCCGCTTCTTTTACTATTTTTTTTTATGAATAAACCATCATATCTACCTAATTTTACAGCATTATTTAAATATTCTCTTTTAAGGCATATTTATTGAAAAACCCACTGAGCTATATTATTATTATTATTTATGCAGGTATGCACGAACAGGCATTCTCAACCGCGGGCGGTTTACACGACACCTTAATGAAAATGGGCCTCTGCTTTGAAACACCGGAGGCTCTGTATGAGAACGGAAACCACCGTTCCGTGGCCTACATGAGGCCGCTCTCCATCTGGTCCATGTACCACGCCATCATCACCAGACCATCACAACCAATACTAACCGGAAACGGACAGCTCTATCACGCTAAGGAAAGTAATTTATAGTGCGACATACAATTTTGAACATTGTATAACAAATGTCATTGACCCCAAGTCAAAAATCTGATAGGTGTTTTAATTTTCAATGATCGTACATGAGATGTGTTACTTTGTTACGTAATTGTTTGTAATTGTTTGTGCCAAGTGTGTTAATATATTATTATTATTATTGTATAACTGTTGGAACGACGCAAACATTTTCTTATTAAAATAAATATAATAAAAATTAAAACTATCAAAAAAGATGTAAAAATGTAGTTTTCGTTTGTCAATAATTTTATCGATTTTAATTACAATACAATAGTGTTTTCAATTGAAATTTCTCGATGTACATTATATTACATGTGTCTCGTTCAAATATAAATTTTGTTTTTTTTTTTATAACTAAGGAAATATAGAATTATTATTTACAATTTATTATTTTTTTAATTCTAATTTATGTGATACTAAATTTGTAACGAAGTATTAAAATTTTAGTTATACATTATTTAAAAAATGATAGTTGAAAACAGTTACATTTCTAAAGTCAAGTTCTTGTCTATTCCTATTGTCTATTGTCTATACTTTTTTGGTTTGGTTCAGATTTGGTTCCACGCAGGTTCAATTGTATTAAAAATATTGTAAAAGATTTTTACTATTTCGTTATTTGCACAAAATTGAAAAATGTAATAATGACATTAAATAAACGTTATATTTTTTATCATGTGTTATTTTTTACGAAAATTATTATTTTCTTTCAGTAAACAAAGTATAATATGATTGAGGTTCGGTATGAATTATTGAAATATTTTAAATAGTATTATAATACTAAATTAAATAAAAAAAAATTACTTATATATATTTTTTTAGAAAAAGTTTTATACAAAATGAATACTACAAAATTCGTTTTTCAATGTAAATTGAATATTTTCTGTCATAGTGTAAATATAAAGTGAAAACGGTTCGCAACGCGTTTTAAAGTGAAATACGTAATATGAAGCCGGCATTTCGTTACACTTCGATCAAAGTCCGAGAAGTGATTGCGCGAAGCCATACTACCTATTTGTATGAAAGCTTACGCACTGCATTCGAGTTTATCTTACTTATCTAGAAGTAACGCGATATAGATAGAATTCTTAGTATAAAATAATTTACAGTTACTTGAATTTCTTTCATTAAATAAAGTATTTGTTTGTTATTTTAAATAATAATATTCAAATAATATAAAGTGTGTAGTCTTCATATTTCGGTTTAAAATTTAATGTAGGTATTTGCCTGTAGTTTATTTAAGTGATTATACGTTTTAATGTATACAGTTATTGTAAATATTAATTGTTCGAATGTCTTTATTATTTTATAATATTTCACGAGATTAAGGACGCGTTTACTACGCACACATACGCATGTATAGTCGCGAAATAATGGCTACATGAAACAATTTTAATAGTTTGAATTTATTGGTTTTTCATATATTTATACTTTTAATAATTTAAATTATTTTGAAATATTTTTTTTATGTAAATATTGTTTGTTATATGATATAAGTATAGTTTGTGACCTGAAGGTCCAAACGTTGAAGGCCGCTACTTGATCTACTAGACGAAAAAGGCTAAGTTAACCGAGTTTAAATTAGTTAGTCAATACTAATTGATATTAATTCTTACGTTCTTGTATCAAAACAATAGATTTACTAAAAAATAATGGAAATATAAAGATGTTTCATAACTTATCTATTCGAAAATACAGAATATTGTATAAACTGTAAAGTATCAAGTTTTTATAAAGTGTTTTATATTCGTACAGCGATCTTTATCAAGAGAAATTTTGCTTCAAAGAGATACAGAACCACTCACAACGGTCTTAGACCGACTGAGGTGATGTAGGAATTTAAAAAATATTTGTTATAAAGAATCAACAAATGCAAATTAAATAAACCTTATTACAGTAAGTTAAGATTCATGTGTCAACTACAAGGACGTGAAAATAATAAAAATTAATTATTTTTTTAAAGATATTTTGTAAAGTATTGATAATTATTTTTTGATAGGATTGTAGTTGAGTATGTTTTCTTACCCAAGGTATTTTTTATTCTGAAATATATGGTAACTAATACAAGAAAAATGTACCGAAACGCCTGAAATCGTGGAATATGTGTGAAGAAGTGGAATGGAAAATGGTTTTAAAAAAACATTATATCCGCTGTTAGTATAGGTTTGATTACGTTAAGTTAGATTTTGTAGCAATATGTACCGAAAGTTGACGATTTTCGGCAAAACTGTAAACGCTTCCTTAAACAACGGTAAATGCTTTTTTACATCGGTCGATATCAAACGTACAGTAATAATACAGAAGCGGACGACGATTTGAGGAAAACGTAACGACGTCAGCGCTATACGTTTGAGAATGTTTTAAATCTATGTTTAATTTTAATTCAAGCGAGATCTGATTTTAGTCTGCGTATTATTTCTCGGAGTCGTCGTCTCTGCGTCTGGGAAATTATCACTTCTGTGGGACTTGTCAATAGGATCCAGATTCCCAAGAATCTCCTCACATAATTATTTATTAATAAATGTATCATTATAAACAGACATTTCATCCATGTTTGTACCTACGTTAAAAATATTTTTGTAAAACAGTGACTCATTATATAGGGTCAGTTATTGGAAAGGTAAATAAAGTTTACCTACTATATACGTAAAACTGAATTTATATACGTTTCTAAAAGTGATACATATATTGTATCATTTTTCGTAATACCAAGCTGGATTTTTAGAGTTCTCATAATACCTTTGGACATTGGAGCTCCCACGTGTTTTGCTTATCACTAATTTTATCATACAATACGTCACCACCATCATGAGCTTTTTCAAAACTAAGCAAACATTGACGCACGTAATGACGCTCTGGATAACGGCAATTTTTTTTTTAAATTTTGACATCTCGCCATGCATTCAAAGCTTTCTATCATACTGAATATGTGGTAAGAAATCATTAACATTGTTGCTGGAACATGTAGAAATAAAACACGTTTTTATTTTGTAATCCATGTATTATAAATGCATTTCGGAAAAATAAAAAATCTAGATAAAACTTCTAGGTAATCTCGTACTCATATAATTATCAATATTAACATTCAGTGAAATACAATACGTTTCCATGCATTTATTCGCATTATGGCTTATTATATATAATTTTGTACCTTTAATAATATAAAAAATGTTAAAATAAATAAAATGCTGAACCTATTTTAGTATTTACAAATATTTACATAATGTTGCCGTAATTTTGAAATACATTTTCAGTCTTTACTCTTAATGTAGTATGAAAACACGTGATGTAGTTACATTATAAATGCATTTTTGTGTACACGCTTAAAACAAAAACATTTAATATATATTTTGTCTATTTCTATCCTTTTAAATGATAATACTAGATATATTATGGCTTTGTATTTATTAATTGTTTCTTGGTGTAAATTATGATTAAGACTCCTATTATTAGTGACTCCCAATGTTAGAATATGAAGTTCTATTGTCCATCCCTATGTTGAAAAAATATCGAATATCGATAAAAAAATATCGTATGTTTCTTCGGAAGTGTATCATATTAATTGACAAGAAAATTTTTGATACAATTGGAATTAGAATTATGTTTAAACCTAATCTTAAATTGATATAATATTATTTATGTATGTGAAGCTGATATATTCATGTACATGTGTGCTCCGTCGCGATCGTCGCAACGACTTGCGACAGATCTGTCGCGTGAGGCAAAGTTCAGTCGCAGGTGTGTGGAGCTCGTGTCAGAGTCACAGTCCAGCCTCTCTCTCGACGCAGATGCTTCTCTCTCTACGATCGTCGCCATGTGTTGGCTCCTAGTAACGACAGACAGAAAAAAAATATTATAAGGTATGTATTATATATTATAACTATTTGTATTGAAAATGTAATTTCAACATGCGATTTACTGTCACATTTCATTGTACGATTTAGTCCCGCTATTTGACCTTTAAAATATGTAATAACGTAATGAAAAGAATCAGAGAGAAGCCTGATGGCGGGATCAGATTCTTTCAGGTATTAGCCATTTTTCAAGATCAAACAGTGTGGCTAAATCGCATAATGAAATGCGGCCATTATATTCAGTAATATACGTTCAATAATGAAAGTATTTATTGACCTATTTTCGTGTTTGGGATGTCCGAATGTGGTGAATTGTGGACATCCGTTGAGCGGCCGCGGCGGCGGCGGGATCAAATAGTCGTCGAGACGATTGTCACCGTCGCAAGAGTTCATCGTCAGAGTACTTGAGGATATCTATGAATAGACACACGTCATTACTCCTTCCTCAGGATACAGAGGGGTCTATCATCAGGTAAATATCACATCCTTGTCTTTTAGTTTGTGTTTAATAATAATAAATGGTGGGTACATCCGACAGTGAAGGTAGTTTTGACATTAATTTGAAAATTCATATTCAGGCATTTGTTTTTGTATATTTAAAGTTTGGTGAACCATGACTATTATATTTATATTCACCCGGCTGTATTCACGTGGAATTATAGTAGTTAGAGTAGTTTGGAACCCATTTGGGGTTCTTAATCATGAGCTCTGAGCGTGGCGGAAGTTATTTTTTTTTTTCACTCGGGGTCATTGTAGCTTAAATAGAACACATTAAGGGCAAGGCGCCATTTTTTTTTAATAGTTATATCTGCCGGAAATTGAAGTTTTAAATTCATCCGTCGCAATAACATTCACTGTGGAATGTACCCCCTATTAACTTTTAATTTCTTATTTTATTCTGGTAAATAGTTTTGTAGAATATTTACCACTGATCGAGCTTTATCATCTAATTCTGATTGGACGCTGTGTGTTTCACCGACGCTTCCGCCGCTGACGGTACTGAGCCGGCCCGACGACGACGAACCTACAGACAAGTTACACAAATTAGTGATATATATACATATTTTAGTTAGGTTACATTTTTTTTACAATGAACTTACTGTCACTTAAACTGCTATTTGGCCTTGTGTTTCCATTTCTTTTCTCGATAGTGCCTGTGCTATTTTCGTGATCTAAAAATCATATATTTTAATATATTTAATTTAAATGTAATTAAATGTAAATGAAGTTGTAAAGTCGCTACTTACGTTTGGTTGTTTTGGTTTTGGAGAACATTTTTTTTACTCTCTCAAACGGCGTCGGACGTTTCATGTTGTCTTTGATTTTCTGTTGTATCTTATCATACTCCTCACGCATCTTGTTCAGTTGTTCCTGTTTCTCTTTTATCGACTGCTGCGTCTCGTTGCGGTTCCTCCACTCCATCACCAGCTTCTCCACTTCAGAAATGGTAAAGACGTTGTTTTTGAAGTCGTTGATTATTTCGGCCAACTCTTCCTGTCCTGACGCATCTTTACCAGACTTTATACTGCCGCTGTTGCGAATATTTAAATTTATCTGACTAATATCACTGGTCGGAGTGTCGATGGTAAAGCTCTTCGACTCCTCGGTGGGCGAGTAAAGAAATACATCGGACTGATGAGGCAGCAGTCTCGAGCTGTTCGCATATAAATTATTAGGTCTAAAT
This sequence comes from Dircenna loreta, assembly GCA_963555665.1. Classification (NCBI taxonomy): domain Eukaryota; kingdom Metazoa; phylum Arthropoda; class Insecta; order Lepidoptera; family Nymphalidae; genus Dircenna; species Dircenna loreta. Next base: position 2,099,795 of record OY743098.1, read on the forward strand.
TTGGGGCTCTCGACCTTTATGTTGGAGGGCTGGACCAAGTAATCGTGTTCGATGGCTTGTTGGATCCGGTCCATTCTGTGATCGTGCAGCGAGAAATCATTTTGATAAAATTGTTCTTTAACTTTCGGCAGCTTTATAGGATGCGGTCTCTGCTTCCTCTCCTCTTTCTTCTCGGGCGGCTCCTCTAAGTTCTGAGTGCAGGCTTCGCTGAAGGGGTCCGGAGGGGCGCCGGCGCCGTCCTCCTCGCCGCCACGGCACGGCGAGTCCACGGTGTCGGCGGCCTCCACTATGCGCAGGTCGTCCGGCGCCCCGTCCTCCTCCCGCGAGTCCTCCTTGTCATTGTCGGACATGTTCTTCAGGTAGTAGTACATGTTCGAAAACTCGTTTATTTTCTGCAAGAAATTATATTATTACAGCACCGTCAAGATATGTTTAAATAACCGGTATAGAACACGGCCTACCATGTGGTCGGCCAGCATGTCAGCGAGGCGGTGGTGGTCGTGGTCCCTGGCGAGGTCCCGGGGCGTGCGCCGCCGCGCGTTGGCGAGCGCGACGGCCGCGGCGCCGCCCGGGCACTCCAGCAGCTGCCAGCACACGCGCTCCAGACCGAACCGCGCCGCCCAGTGCAGCAGCGTGGGGTACTCCTCGCCACCTGGTGGACGGGGCTTTCATATAATGGCGCCTCACGATGGAAGGATTTCGAACCGATATTATGAATTTAAATAAAGGAGAGGGGCGAAAGAGACGTCGTTTTCTGACTTGGTCTCGATTTTTTTTATATTTTAAATAGCGTGGCTGGGAAAACAAATAAATAATTATTATTTAATATTTTAAATTTTTGTATTGTTTATGACCTATATTGTTTTTCTCAAGAAACCTGTTGAACCTTTCGACAGCTTAAAATATGCTATAGATCAAAAACTCACTTGTCATATCAGATTTTGGGTTGTAATGCTCCGTTGAAGCGAGTAAGTTGAAGTGGGGGGGAATATTCTTCTGGAAGGCATTGAGCATCCAGCTGTCCAACTGTTCCTTATTGGTAGTCTTAAAACCTAGGGTCTGGAAAATAGATATTTATTATACAGTGCTGTATGTTTATTTTTCTTTGTATTTTGTCGATATATTTACCTGGCACATAAATTCTAAAGGATGATCCGATGCTCTGAGCAACTGGTCCAGCTCTCTCAACCGACTTTCGCACTTTATTTGTCTTCTTCCCAGAGATTGACCGTTCTTGCTGACTCTCACCCACACCAACATTGACACTTCCAGACAAGACTCTGAAAAATAATTCATAATTAAATATACATCATATAAATACAACATACACTGAATTTTCAGTTATTTTGAGAGCATATTAGCTGCTTATATTACATACAAACCTGGTATATCAAACTGCAGAGTGTATGGGTTTCTTTTCTTGAATAATGGTATGTGAATGACCTCTCCTTTTTTGTCTACCATTATCTTTATACTGTCTTCCTCTCTAATGGGGTCGTTCAGAAGAGCTATCACTCGACTTTGACCCTGTGATAAAAATAATATTAGAAATTTTAAATTTATTATACATTACGATAAGAGCACGGCTACTCACTATTTTAACTTTCTTTGGTACAATGGAAAAGCTAGTTCTATCGGTGGCAGTGTCTTTGCAGTCTTTTGTTCTGAGGATGCCGACAGCGGCAGTCAGGAATGTATCCACAAATGACGTGTCCTTCTCCCGCACAGACATCATTTGCCATTGATCGATGGTCGGGTAATCTGTTGATGGCATTGTCATTTACGGGGTTTACTGTTAGTTTTTAACTGTCTGTAAAAGTATTTAGCTCAAGCTTATTTTATTTTTAAATAAATCTAGAATTAAAAATCATAACGGACACTCGGACGAGTGACGAGAGACGAACATCTCTGTATCATTAAGCTTGTAGCATCAATGCTTTGTAGCATTAAGTCCGCCCATTGTACAATTTTTTTTGACAATAAAGAATAAACAAATAAATAATCTCTAGGAAACGTCCCGTCGCTCTTCTAATTTGAATCTATACTGATGAATCTAGCATCTTATACTTATACTTAACAAGTTATTGCATTTTACATTTATTTACGATTTTAGGAGATTATTTAGACAAAACAAATGAAGGCTTTAGAATGAGAATAAATCAATTTAAGGAAGAAAGAGTCTTGAAAGAACATCTCTACATATTTTAATAAAAAAGCTTACCTTGATGATTATTTGTAATGATTTGGTTCCTCTCCACTCCCAGAAGCATAACTAAAACCTTATCAGCTCTGAACAGCGCCTCCGCGTTGAGGTCTCTTTTCAAATCAGCCATCTTAGAAGCCAGGATAGGACAGAGTATCACTATTTGAAGTTGAGCCTTAGATATTTTTTCTAATTTTTCCTGAGAATCGGCTGAGACCAGCTCTTCAGCTGTGATGGGAGTAACTCTGAAATTAGTTCTATTTTTAGTACATATTTGACAAAATAAGAGATAATTTTCACTGTATTGCTATTTTTTATTAATTTTAAAATTGTTTACTAATTTTAATAGATCTGTTAATATTTATATTATTCAACCCCTCAATATAGACATTCAATTTAGTTTTCTATTACTTGAGTTTAAGACTGAAATTTGATTGTTTCAACACATTTTAATAGAAAGATTTGTTTGAAATGTGGTAGATTACTAAATATAATTAAATATCATAACTGTTTCGCTGTCATAGTTCGAGCTTTTATTTTGTTATAAACATTTGCAACTGAAATTACTTTTTAATGAGAGAAACGGTTTGAATCAAATTCAAAACTCAGAACAAATGCAATAATTTGTATTTCTTAACATTTATATAAAAAAAAATACTGATTAAGTATTTTGTGTATTGTGTTTTATTATTTATATAAAAATATCATGAAAGCCAAATTTTAAGACGCTGTTTGAATTTAACTATTGTATTATGTATTCGTATGGGTGCGTCACTAGAAGATATGGGGATTAATTTAAATAATAGATACCTATAGTGATGTCTGGCTCTCTGTGACATAATTTTATCGAAGCTTGCCACGAGGTAGTCAGACCACAGAGCACTCTCTGGAGAGCCAGAGCTCCATAGAATGGCGATGTCTTCCATTTCTAAAACAAAAATATAACATTAAATCTAAAACATAGTAAATAAAGAATATAATTTTATATTTAAACTTTCGTGAACCATGACTATTCTGTATATTATATTTTTATTGCTGTATTCGCGCTTCTAACTTATAAGTAAGAACCCCGAATGGGCTTGAAACTGGTGGGGCAAATTCCAATACAATTAACCTAATTACAGCCGGATACATATAAATATATATATAATATAGAATACCTATAATTAAAAATATTATTTTTAAACAAGCTATACTCATAGGTACTTGACAAGGAAATATCAGTGTTTGAAAAAGTTAAAGTGACACATTGTTTTATAATACCCAGTTATATATAGGGAGGATTTAATTTTTACAAACATTACGTTACTGTTATTATTATGTCCTATCATTCTTCGTAAGTTATTCAAAGTAATCTAAATTATATACAATAAAACAATAACGTATGTTCACTTATCGCGAACATAACTCATCCCGGCTTCTAGTCGCTTATCTGTATCTAACAAGGAAATACCCTAAACACGTCATAAGTTCTGTATAAAGTAAGATTGATACGATGTCGGGACGGTATCCGCTAGCTTATATTAAATGCCTAAAGTTGAAAGGAAGTGTTGTCAAGGGATAATCAAGCCATGAACGATGTCATTCACTTGGTATCATGGCCGCTCGCGGGATCGAAGTTCACAGGTCAATGTAAAGCTCTAATTTTTATGTTCAAAATAATTTATAGGTTACGCATTCCCTTTGAATCTAAAAGGCATATTTTTTTAAGTCATTCTGATATATTTACTAGAACACAATTATGATAATAAAATAAAAATATCTACCTTATTTGTATGAATCTTTGTTAAAGTTAACGTTAAATAATTGATTGTTACATCATTCAGATTTGAACATTTTTACGAAATTCATTAAAAAACACAATAATTATTAAAATACAAACATATTTGTCTATAACTTCCATAGTACAAATAACATTACGACTAATTTTATCTAAGGGTAAATACCATCATAAAACTTATACTTTAAATATATAGCTGATGTTTTAATCTTTGAAGAACGTTTAAAATGATGAATCGCTCAATCGTCTGTGTTTCTCTACAGCTGCAGCCATGTAACTTGACCGCAGTCCTTGTCTTCCCATTACCATTAGAGCATTTATACTCAATACCACTTGATACCAATTAAAATTTATTTAAAATCTTAAGCGTTATGAGTTCTATATCCGAATTCATTATGGTCCCCAAAAAGTAAAGCGTTCTCAAAACCCCATTTCTCCCCCAAGCATACGTTGGCTGTTAAAGTTTTTATTGCATCCAGCGCGGCGCATACGCATCGTCTGCTTACAAAATATGCTATGCACCACGCGCACCGGAAACTCATACGGATTTATACTTACCCACCTCTACCGCCAAATGAAGACTCCACTAAATGTAATATCCGTTTCCTAAATAGACAAACGTCTATCAGCGTGGCCAAGAATAACTATGGCCGATTATATGCAGCGGAATATAAAAAAAACTGTTATGGTATGTAGTAACGAATTACAACAGTTATGATATTAAAACCAATAACTAATTTATGTAAATGGAATTTTTAATAATAGTTTTTTTTTAATTAAAAAAAAACTTCTTTTTGTTTATCAAAAATATTTATAGATATTCTATTAACGAAATTAAAAGATCTACATGTAAAAATAAGTGTATATAACAAAAAATATGAATATGAATAATAGTATATGGTGCAAAACAACAAAACGAACCACTTAATGGAATCGACATTTATTTTACATTTGATTTCAGGTCAACGGCCGATGTCTTTGATACGCCGTTGAAATAATGCAGTTTTCTACAAAGGCTCAGCTTCGTGGTCTTTGATGTAAAGTTTCTCACAGATAAATATTACCAACCACTATTTACGTATAAAGCTATAAACTGGAACAGGCCAGTGTACCTTTCGAGGAAAACATCTGGCACGTATTCTTTTGACCATCGTCTAACACATCTGTTATGATAATATTTCAAAAACGTTATTTTAATAAACTCCTGTTTACTTATAAACAAATATTGTTTAAATAATATTACGCTTTAAATATATAAACATATATATATAGAATAATTAATATAGACGTCAATCAATCTTGGCGCCATTCAACACAGACTATAACGATAAATTGCAAGTTAATAACAGATAATATAATATGATAGCGATTAGTAAGAACTGCCAACATTGCAACTGATTCATGGTATATAAATATACTTTTCAATCTTTTTCTGTGCGTTCCACGTACTTATTAATTAAATACTCTGACATCATACAATAATTAGCGTAGTCCAAAAATACTTTTTATTGCTGACGCTAAATTTATAAAACTGCTGACAGACCTATTACTCAGTAGTTGTAACAATTGTAGTTTGAAATGTCACATGACTCAGTAAATTTATTACCAAATTGTTTCGTTTAGCTTTACTTCATTTAGCTCTAAGTAAGATATGACTCAGTCAAATTACAACTAACATTTATTTAGGGCGTCTTTTTTGAGTTTTGGACAGCTAAAGATTTTAAATTATCCTCATTAAAGCCAATACAAAATAAGGAACGATTGAAACATATTAATTGGACATAATTGGGTTCCTTTTAAGTAAACTCAGGCTTAATTAAGCATTATTATTGTTAAACATCGTATCGACTCCAACAATTTTACAAATTAAGCTCAAACAATAAAATTGTTATTTTCAAGATATACGTGTAAGGAAGTACATGTCAAAGTATCGGTAACTAAATACTTAATACAAAACTATTGCTATAAACATACAAGAGAGTTAAAACTCATTATAGGAGGATCTATCTTATAATTTTATTATTAATAACTTAATGGGTACGCAGCAGACATGTTCAATCTAGTAAACTACAGACAGTTTCAGAAAACTAACATTCAAGTGAAACCATATTTAGGTAAATAGTAAACACTAACAAGATTGCAGATGTTCTCAAAGTTGAAAATTTAACGGACGTAATACTTTGAAGAGAGCCATTCTTCTAAACACTACTAAATTAACTACAACCCACGTATTTGACCTGATTAGTTATTGAATCCCAGAACCCCAATCAATCATCTACTAGCTTTTAGAGTAAAGAAAGTAGAGCGCTTTTGTTACATCCTGTTTTAATTAAAACAAACAATCTAAATAATCACTGCAATTATTATTTTAAACTTGGCAATGATGTATTATAATGTCTTGTTTTGATAAGGAATGGTGTAAATTGACAGGTAAGGAATGGTGTAATTCTGATAATGGTCAGTTTTTGAACGTTCTTTTATAAACATTGGAATATGATTGTGCTGAGAGACTGTGCTTTAAGTTAGAGAAGAAAATAGGCGTCTTCATTTATATTCCTAACGCGAGTACATTACGGGAGTCGCTTTGATGCATGTTAAATACACCATGTTTGTTCTACCACTCTTGCCACCCTGCATCGGTAATGTGTGCAAGTAATAAAAAAATCGGTTATTCAATTTTCATCTTTAATACATTCATATAATGATCATGTTCGCAATGAGCACAATTCGTCAACGGTACGACTGTTTTGGTTGCGTATAGCACGGTGTCCCTTTGACGTTCTTTCAAATAATACCATGCACTGTCGTGTGAAGGGAACAGGAATTTACCTCATAAATATATTAATTTATTAATTTAATACTTTTTTCATTTTAACGGGTATTGTAGAAAATTAAAGATATGCATAATCCACAAAGTATAATTATTAAAACAAAAGATGCCACAAAAATATCCAATGGATTAAATTTAAACGTTACTAACGTTTTGAATTGTTTTGCCAATATTATTATCGTGAAATTTCACATGCTAGTAATATATAAATACAATAGTAATTGATCTGAATTACATTTTCAAACTTTACAATTATAATAAACTAATTTCAACTCACTTATATTTTCATCGGATACTGTTTCTTCAATTTTTCCCATTGTTCGAAATTAACACCTCTTGAGAAGAAAACAAAGCACGATGTTACAAACTTAATAAATGTATCATTTCACTGATGAAAGAGTTACATTAGAATGCGCGCAGAATAAGTAAATAAAATGATGTGGTGCAAACAAGAGCTCTGAGAACAGAGCGTCGCGAAGTGTTGGTTCGCGAGCCGAGACAAAGCGCAACGCGGCGGCGCGACGGCACTGCTGCTCTGGCGTCAGGCGGCGCACGCGCACGCACTTCGCATACTAAGAGCATTAAAACTCAAGCTCCTCGCGACAATGATAATCGCAATGCCATCTTTGACTCCTATCGTGACAAACAATTTGAACCCATTTTGGGACTAATGTAAATATACGAACGTTATCGCTCGCCAAATATGACGCTGTAAATAGTGAGCACGTTCCGATTGTATTCCCTGTGCATCTTATAGATAAGCCTAATCGTCGGTCGTTGCAGTTATATGTCGAAAATTATACTAAAATAAATATTTGATATTATCTTTGAAAGCGCCAAGGTGTGAATCTAGATAAATCTAACCAAAATCAAAATAATAATACTACAGAACAAAAGTTTTTAATATAATTTAACGATAATAATATTTTAACGTTCACCTATTATTTTATAGGTAAATTTATGTAAGGATAAATATAAAGCATACAACATTACATAACGACAATAATATGTGTAAGACTATATGACGTAATAGAATATATTATTATTTAACTCGGGTCAAGACAAAGGTCAAATCAAAGGGCTATTCCAATGTTTTCTTAAAAAAGTACCTATTAGAAACAATGCCTTTCTTATCGTCTTATCACAGCGGGTCGAAGAGTTCGGGTGCAACGTTCTGTATTGATAGGAGCCCTACGCCTAACGTATTGTTTACGACTATTTGTCACTGTCCAGTTCCACATACACATTACCTATAAATAGGAGAGCCATTAAATCTTTCCATATGTAGAATACAATTTTGAACGATTCTTGTAGAAATACATTATTACCTCACGTAGTTATGAGCAAGCCTAGCACGACTTCTTAAAAACTATGACAGTTTTGCCGCAATATTACAATAATATTTCTTTGATTTGTACTATGAGTCCTATAAAATAATATTGTTTAATTCGTGCATAGTGCAGTAAAAGAATGAATGCTTTCTTTGAATGTCAAAATTTGACATAAAAAAATATATATTAATATTATAAATGTCAAATCGCACATCAAGTTACGAGTTAGATATATTTCCCACTTGGCAGAATATTCCATTTATCGTTGTGAATGAAGCTATAACTTAATTTAAAAAATATATATATTTCCTACAGTCGAAGAATGAATGATTCAGGATGATATTATTAACGTAATACTTTTATGGCAAATTCGAAAGTAAGATAATTGTGTTATTGTTATAAGTTGATGGAAAGTCTGCTGGTTAATTCACAACAACAACTAAATATTGCATTTTAAACTTACCTTTGAAGTTAAAGTTCTTTGGTCGCCTTCTTGTCACAGTTTCTTCTTCAGTTTGGTTGATCCTCGGTGGCGGCATCTTGGGTACTTCACTAGGAACAGTTGTGACTTCACCTGTACCAGCAGATCCAGTAGCCAAGTAACCTCCGACAGAGTGTCGCCTCCGTCCTTGTAAAGGGATTGTGTAGAATACCTCTTCATGGTCTTTTGTACCGTTGGATGTGACCACTTTGGAGCTAATTTTTCCCTTCCTGTTAAACGATTTTATCTTAACATGACAGTTTTTTTAATTCAACGCAAAAAAATATTAAGATCACTTGGTTTTTCTTACTTAATCCGCGGAGCAGTGTAGGTGTTTCTCATATCTCCAGGGGCACAATCTCCAGGCCGTGGCTGGCCTTTGAGGAATGCTTCTGCTTGTTCAGGTTCCTTAGCCGACAGAGACCGGAGTAAAGCTCTGAACTCCTTTCTCCGAGGACTCTCTGGTTCACGTCTTCTAGGAGAACTGAGCGGTCTGGCACCGTCAGCCCAAGCCCGAGTTGGTGCTGAACGAGAGTATTGCTCCGACCCTGAAGCCTGGGGCCCTGCATTATCCGTGACATCTTTATCCGGAAACGCGAAGTACGAGGGATTGTCTAAAACAAAAGCAAATGATTTTATTACATGATTTCCTATAGTTTAGTTTATAGCAACCAACCAGTTTTAGGTGGTGTCTTATTTTACCAACGGTCATCGCCAGCCCTCAAGTAGCGCGGCTCGTTGGCTAGTGCAAAGCGACCGCGCGGGAATTATTCAATAACGACAATGAACGGCTCTCCATTACGCCCAGTGCGGGCAGTAGACCAACCTACTTTTGTAGGCCGGAAAATGCGAATTTAAAGCAATCTTTATATCGCCCCAGTACATAAACTGGCTCCTTATTCAGGACGATGCTCCTTAGATAAACCAACGACAGAGTTACAATTACATTTTTAATGGTTATAGATGTAATAATCACCATCGCCATTAAAATGTGTAATATCCAATGACATTTGTTGTTAAAAATAGTGACCAAGGACCTTGTATTGTTTTGTTAAATAATAGTGACCAGTGAAGGGATTTTAACAATGAATAGAATAAAAAATGTCCAAGTGTCCGCAGCCCGCATGTGTAGAGTATTATGTTTAAAAACTGCCAATGGGCTGGATGAATCCCTCGGGACATATGTACCACAAAAACTCAAAATGTCATACAAAAGATTCCCGCCATTCACAAAACACAAACGTAGCTAATTCTAATTTGATTTAATGTACTCTTAATTATACACTATGGGGCTGTGGGAAGATATTTAACTTCAATACGGTTGGTTTGTTGATCTTTATCACAATGTATGAATTAATTTAGAAAAACTTCACGATAATTATAAAGTACGATAAATTTTATATTTATAATTATTCCTACTGTAATATATTTATAACTAAGAAATTAATGCTATTTGTTTATTATCTATTTTTTAATATTCAAAGTAAATTTGGTTTTTTGGTTTTTTTTGGTTATACAAATATTGAAAACTTAACTATATTTAGGATACTGAATACAGATTCCATACACGCGGCATCGTTTGTATGAGCTGTATGATGAATCAATACAAGTTCCCAGAAAATAAGTCAAATGTGTGCTAAATGAACTAAAGATGTGAGTGTTACAGTTTTCATAATAATTTTCGTTTTCTTAGAACATTAAAATCATCAATATATTTTTTTGTAGAAATACGTTATTTTAATATTCATATTTGTTAGACATTTTTTTTTAATATTTAACTAGTTATTTACGCTTAAATTGCTTAGATATTATTACAGTTAGGTAAACGTATTAAAATGCAAAGCTCGTATAGCATCTACTAAATGAATATTGAAATCTCTAATTAAGTCAAATCAGAACCTTATTTCAATATATTCATTTGTAACTACGACTATATAGAGAAATTATTTAGCAAACATCTATCAAGGAATTTTTAGCTTTAATTATCTTGGCGGATGTTATTTTTGTTCCACCGGAATCTCTGGATAGAGAAAAAGAGAGAATGAGATATCTCTATTACTTAGTACGGCCTGATTTATTTATATATATATTTTTAATAATATTTTTTTTAAACTCACTAGTGGCTCGCAGGCAATAGTCGAATTGGGGTCCCATGGCAATAGAGATGACCGACACAAACTAAGCACGACACATCCCGTCGAACGCGCGGCGGGCTCTGCGCGGCCTATCTCGAGTTGCGCACGCGCAGGTGGAGCGGGCGCTAAGCCACACGTGCGGGCTTTCACAAGGAAGGGAAGCTTTCTTAGCACGCGCGAGCAGGAAACGTCCCAAACACAAAATCACGTATAGGTTTATGAAGGGGAGCCTGCGACCAGATTTAATTTGAGTGTTCATGCGTGCGGCCATTTTGGTAGCACACGCCAGATTTATGTTTGTAAATAAACTACGTACGTTGTTGATATTGACGTAGTCATATTTGGTACCTAACAGGGCCGTTAGTAACTTGTAGAATGAACAAATATAAATAATAATTTAAATAAACTATTTGATTCCAAATAGGTGATATAATAATATAGATTTTCCCTCGAAATATATTTGTTTTTTGATAAAGATTCGAAGAAAAATCACGTCAAAGAAAATAGCTGAACGGGGAATTCGTTTGAAATTCAGCTTTCAGTACATATTGATATTACATTTCTAATCTTAGCGTAGTCTTTCTTAAAATGAGATCTTTGACAACGTGACATCTTGAGATCATTCCCAGCTGCTCCGTACCAATACGCACACGAATTATAAATGTCATACATTCCAGCAGTCATAACTAGGTTACGTGTTGGATACTGATTTAATCATTCATTATATAGTTTGTTTAAATTTTAATATATCATTTATCTATATATTAATAGGGAAAGTAGCTCTGTCTCTCTGCGTGTTAGACTGGTACGCTAAACATAACGCCACGGCTATGCGGTTGGGCCGATTATCGTGAAATTTGATATATTAAAAGACCTATTTTAATGTATTTCATAATTATCGGCGGCTTTGTGTGGGGAATAAAGCTTGAATTTGGAGAAATGTCATAAAATGAACCACAGTGCTGTATCGGGTCGAGCCGCTGGCAAAGGCTAGTTCTATATAAAAAAAATATATCATTGTTTCCAATCAAAATTAACACCAAGCTGAAATATTCTAATATGTACAGATTTGTAAACCCATTAAATGTATATTACAAAGTTAACATACCTATGATCTAAAAATTAAAAGGGAACGGTTTTAAAATAACCCACTTCTTTTGTGGAAGTAAAAAAAATATACCAGATGTCGGTATCACTGTGTTTACTTGCATCTGCTCTGAAACAAAGATCACTCTTGTACCAGAGATTAACAAAGAAGAACAAGGAAGTTACTTCTTGAATTAATTATTGTTTCGAATAAATTAAACAGTTTAAAGCTTTACACGTGTATGTAAAAATATCATTTGTCAGTTTCATTTATATTCATTCAACGCAATCACTAATCAATTTCATTCATTCACTCATTAATTATTGATTACTATGTGCAAATTATTACAAATTTATATAAATATGTAAATTACTAAGATTAAATGAATGTAATGTTTGTAATAATTTAAAAAGGATATTTATAAGGACTGTATTCAGAAAGAAATTTGATTTCGTTTTTTCAAAATCAAGCACAAAGATTATAATAACAGCGTTCTTCTCTTGTAAGTTATTTGTCATCCGCAAAAAAAAAACAGATGACAAATTAAGACATCAAAAAAGAATTAAGTTGAGATGTTCGAGTTCAAAATCCTCTGTGTATTTGCGGAATGTCTGAGTGTTTATTTATGTCAGTACATGTGCTAAAATCTCTCATTACTCATCCCTTACTGTACCATAAGATACATAGCTTAAACTAACCAACAAACATCTATTTATATATATAGATTCAGTTGAACAATCATTTGGTTTAAATCCATTTAACATCGGTGATGTTTTGCAGATTCAATATTTATTATCTGTATATATTTAATCACTGAACCAAAATATTGTAGAACTGTTTCCTTGTTATAATTATAACGTTATTTATAATAATCTATTTTTGTAAAGATAAAGTAGATGTGACACTTTATCAATACGTCTTAATATAAGTTTTGTTTTATCTTGACGAGTTTTTATGCATTACTTGTTAAACATATTACGAAACGCTTAGGTCTAGCCTTGCAAAAGTTATTATAGAAACATTGATAGAATATTGAATAAGGGTCAATAGACAAAGATGGGTATTCTCATCGACGTACAAGCGGCTTAGTTACAATTGGCTGCTTCCGCTTGTGTCGAATTAATTCAATGAGCATATACGTTCTATGGTGGGTTAATTTTAGACACATCATGGAATACTAGCCCTTAATAACAATGGTTTAAGAACCACACTATCATCCTTTTATTTACTCCTGTGGCTTGTTTGTATATATGTACCATATAATGACAAGCTTTAGATTATTCCATCGTTGGCCTTGCATTGCTTGTCTTGTTTTTTGGACTTTGTGTCTTTGAGTACATTGTATAAATCAGGCTACGTAAATAATTATTTACTTAGCCTGATAATTATTTACGTACTACAAGTATATGTAATAATTAATATCACATCTTCAAATATTGAAATATATATTTTAAGGAACGATATTTATTCAGATTCCGAACGGAAAAAAATATCAATTTTCTTGAGTTCGAAACAATTTTCTTATCAATTATTGGATATTGAATTTGAAGAACTCAATCTAATTATTGGAAACTTTTGTTTATGGTTTTAGAGATTGTGAAAAAAATATTGTGTACCAATATTGTATTTAAACCTTCGTGATTATTTTTTTGTTGTAGTCACGTTCATTAAATCAAAATTTAAGTGACCGTCTGTATTAATTGGAAGCGAGTCGTGAGCTGTTTGAAGCAGCTCTCTGGGAGCTCCGCGAGGATGGCGGCGGGACTAGCTCGTTGTATGGTCTTCGGAGGTCCTGTGCAGGTCTTCATTACTCGTCGTTATAAAGGATTGAGTACGACTTACTTTAGACATATTATTAGGAGTTGTTTTCGATCTTTATACATTTAATGACTCGTTTCCAGACCGATGGTAGCAACCAACCACTATCGCTATTAAAATTGGGGACAAATAAAAATTCCACAGCTAATATGGACGCTCAAAACGTAAGTAATGCACTGTACCCTACTCAAAGAATTATTTCATTTCGCTGTCCCGGTGCAGTCTATATTTTTAATACTTCGTATATGTTCTTTATAATTGATCTTGAGTAATCTTTAGGTATATTGACATTTCGATGAGTTTCCGTCCTTAACACTTACCTCAATCACAAGGAATCTTGTATACACCCGGGACAGCTAGGTTGCTTTAGTCTTTAAGTGACCGTACTTTAAAACAAAAACATAATTACGTAAAAGTGTGGATAAAAAACCGTCTTAATATTATAATTACGACGTAATAAGTATCCTTTCCTGTCAGACCTCCTTTTCATAATACGGGGAATGTCGTTTGTATTAACGTGGCTACAGCCGGGAAAATATATTTCAATAGTACCTAATGTTTTGTACGTATGTAGGGTATAAATAATCATATATATATATATATATATATATATTTTATTTGCAGCAATTATTTATGTTGCCATAATTTTTATTTAATAAAATGGCCACATTCTTTATTAAATAGTTGACATTTATTGTGCAACTGATGAGGTTGACGATGAGGACGAGCACTTATATCTTACTAGAATAAACTGTATGTGTGTCTGTTTTAATTATTTATTAACCTAGGAATCTTTATTTAGAAATATAACAATCTTGTTTTAAGCTATTCTTTACGAGATATCTAATTCACAAAGAATTGTGGTCTATATATACTAGCATGTAATAAAACTACGTTTTCGGTACATGATAGTCGAAATAAGAGTTTAATATATATGTTTGTTCATTTGTTCGCACATTACATGTATCTACAGAACGTTTTTTGATGAAATCTGGCCTTGTTTTAAATTGTTTCCCTTGTATGTAAGTAAATATAGGTAACCTATCCCAGGTTACTTTTATTTACTTTTATTCCGGATATGTTCCAATTTTCTTATACATATATTATATATATTGCTGCTCGGAGAATATTTTCTAGACATGTAATAAATAAAAAAAGCACTTTTTTTTGTAGAACAAACTGTGCCGGGTTATGCTGGAACGATTTTGTTAAAATTTTGGAGGTTTGGATGATATTTTTTATGTATGGCTGAGATAGTTTGGATTTACAATTACAATTAGTAGGTTAATGTAAATGTAGGATATAAATTAAAAAATTTAGCCAAAATGTCTACAGATACAGCGTAACTTGACTAGCCTGTCTATAGATACAGCGTTAAATCACTAACATATCTATAGATACAGTAATTTAAGCTGCAAGCTTCTCATAGCTCTGCCAACAAAGAATAATAACGTATTAATTAAAGCATTGTTCAAAACAAACGGTGCCTGTCTTTGGCGCGAAGCTAACAGTACCAACGATCAATGTCATTTGCGTCAGTAGGCTAATAAGATACGAATTTGTAATGGCCGCATTTCATTATACGATTTAGCCACACTGTTTGACCTTGAAAAATGGCGTGCCTTGAAGAACGGAGTCTGCACCAATCAAAGAGAGGCACACTTCTTCTCGTTACTTTACTACACATTTTCAAGGTCAAATTGTGTGGCTTATGGTCCCCTTTCATTATACGATCTGAGTCACTATCCCGACTGGAGCAAATAGCATCGCATAGTGAAATGGCTGTTATTGAGTTAGTGCTTCTCTCTGATTGGTGGAGACGCCTATTAGCTGTTCTTCAAGGTCAAATAGTATGGTTTAGATCGTATAAAGAAATGAGGTCATAAGAATTAATTGCTGCTGCTAAATACTATTCAGCTTATCTAAACCAAATCAGATACAACCTTGAGTTCTTAACACCGTTTTTTACATAGTAAGTATTATAAAAGTAAGTTATATAAGTAAGTTTATATTATCGGAGTTTTTAACACCGTTCTTTATATCGTAAGTATTATAAAACTGGGTCGCAAGTCCCAGGAGCTGTTTGCACTCCTCTCCCTGCAGTGCGATGGGCCACGCACCCGCACGGTGAATCCATGGAATGCTAAGAAGCTTCGTCTCTTTAGTAAGTTTATATTATCGTAAGTTATATCTCATTGAGTTGTATTATCTCAGCAGTGAACAATTCTCATCTCCCACTACATGATTTAGTTCGATCGAGTGATGAATGGGCTCTGAATTAAACGTGACCTACTTTAAAGAGTGGCGATCACATCGTTTACTCAAATCATTTGTTCTTACCTTTATATATATGTATATTTCCTAATAATATAATATGTGTTATAAACCTATTTAATAAATATAAATCTCTGTCGATTGGAATATGTATACTGCTGAAACCACTGAAGGGCTTTTGATATTTTTGTGTATCGATATAAGTACGAGTATATTATGAAATAAGAATACAATTTATTGCAAAAATAATTATTTTTTAAATGAAACTTATAACGTTTCATAAAAAAAAAAATTAAGCTTTGTCTTATTTAAATTTATCGTAATACCTAGTGAAGCTTGTCGTGTATGCAACTTAAACATGGCTTATTGTAAAAAGCCTAGTAACACAAATATATCTATTTCATTTCTAGGTCAAATTTCATCTGTTATATATACCTATATAATCACTGTAAAAAATATATTATTATTACTTAGAGCGTTGCAGTGTTAAAGATATATTTAGGAGAAAAGAAAAAAACTGATTTGAATTCGTATACATTAAGTTATTTAAAAGAAAAAAAACATAGTAGGCGTGCCTACTTATAAAAACCCTGCAAAAATACATAAAAAAATATCTTACACCGTTTATTATTAATCAGTTGGCAACAATGTCATAAAAACCGTAAACTCGTCACAAATTTGTGTTTAAATTATAAAATTCCATGTAATAAGTATAAGAGTTCTTTGTTACATTTTTATTTATATCCAGTATTGGGTCAAGCACGTATGACAACAATCGAGGACAACATATGACAAGTAGAATATTTACTATTGCATTTTATAAATATTGTAATAATAATTGTGTTAAGTGCTAATAAACTTCATCATCTATAATTTAATATACCTGAAACGACACGCTTCAGACGTTAATACAGACTGGAGTTCGCGTCTACATATTAAACACATCTCAACAAAAAATAAAGGTTGAACAAACTTTCGGCGGGGACACCGGACGAATAGAAAATGTGAGAACAAGCCTCACAGCATTGCTGTTAAGAATTCATATGACACTCCGCTCACCCATTGCCGGGACATCCGCCGCTACTTCCGCTGCCAAAGATGGTGGATTTTGACGACTAGTTCGTTGACAGGCAATGTCCTCGATACAAAGGCATAACAACACTATTTATAAACAAATAATCGAACGGCACTATTAATGCGCGGAAAATTTTACGTGTAAACATTATTTTCCGCGGCACACAGCCGATGTGGCCGATGAGCTCTGTATACTTGCGTTGAGTCTTCTGTGGCTATTTTTGATGCAAAAGCGCGTTGAGTTTGTACGCCAATGTCTAGAGCATGCACGGAATATGCAATGTCGTCAGCCTTGATGTTTATATTGAGTAGATTTACCTATATTGTAGTTTTATCTCGGTTTTTCAGATAAATCACAAATCTACCTCTGCTTTGATGGTTCTGTTATTTTGATACGCCATTTGGTACTCGCAATGAATATAAATGTAGTCTAGTAAAAACATTTTCCTCTTTTGTAATATAAATTAGTGTTATAATAAAAAATGGGTAATTATGTATGTTTTTATAAGCACTCTATTAAATTAAATTAATTAAATAACATACTTATTTTTTTGTTAGAGAATGTCGTATCTATGTCTAAATATTTTATTAGCCTAGCAGCTGACTTCGATTCCTGACTACAAAATTCAAATTCCCTTATTTTTTTTTAATATACTTTAATATTTTGACAGTTGTTTTTTTTATTTAAAGTACTTAGCTTAGGTCATTCCTTGAATACTGCCTACTTGAATTGAATTGAATACTTGGGAATGGAAATCCTAACAATATTTCGGGTTTCAAGTTTTTTATTTTAGTCTATTAAAATATATTTGCAGATATGTATATCATGGCTTTAATAAAAAAATCTGAACATTAAAATTGTAACTATTTGAAAATTACTGACTAAATTGTCTGTACCTAAGTACATATTTGACTGAGAATGAGAAGTTTGTAGGGCAACAAAGAGGTTACAGTTTTTCACGGTTGCATTTGGGTTACTAGAGTGACAATCCAGAATCCAATAAAAATTACACAAAAAAAATATTTTACTTTGTGTTTAAAATGTTGCGTCGAGCTAAGTAGTTGGTATTTATGGTTATTTTAGTATATAAGTAAGTTATATACTAAAATAACAAACCCATTATAAGCAAAATACAATAAAGAACATTTCATCATTTATATTATGTCTGTAAAAGTAGGTACTGTTGAATAAAAAACGGCAGCCATTTGTTTAATTATTAATATTGTTATTTTGACATGTCTGTCAAGATAAGTCCTTTTAATAATAAAGAGAAAAAAATAATATTATTATTTTATATCATATATGTATGTATAAAAAAGGCTTCTTAGGTATTACCTATAGCGCAGTCGCAACCGCTGACAATAGCTAACATAATATAAAAGAATAATTAACCACCCGATGAAAAACAACCATTTTTTTTTGAAGTTTTTTTAAATTAACCGCCATCAATATACAACGTATTACACCAGCAACTGATGAACATGTAGAAAACAAGAATAGAATATAAAGTATTCTACCTCATTCTTTAATATAAAAAAAAACATGGGTTACCTAGCTACCTTAAAGCCAAATTACATTATACGATCTGAGGCACTCTATCTCAATTGGTCTTAATAGCATCGCATAGCGAAATGGCTGTCAGTGAGTTAGTACTTCTCTCTGATTGGTGGAACGCATATTAGCTATTCTTCAAGGTCAAATCGTATGGTTTATAATTTGTATCATATAATGTAATTTGACTATTAGTTGAACATCGTCCATGTGATTCACAGAAGAACGTTATAGGTTTGGAACTTTATTTCATACATACCAATCAAACAATTTCTACAAGTATTCTCAATATTATTTATCTGCTTATAAAGTGTCTAAGGTATACTTTATATCTGTCTAAAAACATAAATATCTTCATTTACCAACTTAGGTACTTATTGCGTTTTTGTAAACGGTACTTTCTAATACAGATAAAAAAAACCACAAATAATGTAGTAGCGTATAAATTAGCAAAATATTTTTTCCTAATATATATCATATAAAAAATATTTTCTCGTATCAAACTTAGGTTAGGTGGTTATCTATATACATAATATAGATAGGAATAATTTAACGTAAACAATATCTTTTACACTACTAAACTCTATTTATCTTTTAAGACGACAAGAGCACAAAAATAAACAAAAAACTTAATCAGTTTTAGTATTTATATGTAATTTTCTACATCTTAACAAAATATATAGAAAATCATCGCTATTCCATTCGCGTGAAAGAAATAAATAGCTTTATCTAGATTTTTCGATCTTTCACATGAGTATACAATGTATCTATTCAATTTATATTATTATAAGTCAATCCATAAACATGCAAAATATTTTGCAACTTACTATCTATACCGTTTTAATTTTAATGTGATTATAAAACATGAGTGTTTATTATTTCTCCTGAAAAATTAGGCATCCAAAACAATTTGTTATTATTATATTGAAAATTAGAGAAAAAGCTAAACCCTCATAAAATTGTATCCATATCGCCTAATAGTATTAGCGTGATACTGATAGACATAGATAATGAAAAATATCCGTTTCTGACAAGATTTATCCAAAGATAATTAATGAATTTGACAGTATTATTCATGCTTTCATTTCATCTTTTCTCAGTGTTGTCTCCATTGTCTGTATCTCTATTTAGTATATTCACATTAAAGTATAAGTAATAAACGTGTATTTGTCGTACCTGCCTACATAAAAAATAAATTAATAGCTCAGTTGGAATATTGATTACCTGGATCTCCGACCTGCGCACTAAAAGCTCCATTCATGCATACAACGCCACTACTATTACAATTCACGGTTTGTCCGACAATGTCACACGTACATTTTTATGTACATTGCTCGATTTTGCAATTTGACCATGAAGTAGTTTGATTTAAACCAGTAATGTATGGTACTTAACAATCATTTTCAAGAACACTCATGCCTTTGCGTATGAATACATAAAGTGTATACTAAATGTGAAAGTGTGGGTGTGATATTAGCTAGTGTGTGTGAATTGTAAAATACAGAGGCTAAAGTGTAACCGCGTACCGAGAAGATGCGTCAAGCTATTATAGACCTTCCTCCTTTTCGATAAGACTAAAATAGAGTAACAGCTATTAACATCTGACGTGTTTTTCGATTGGCAAGCTTATACTTCAACACAAATTCAACGTCGCTGCTACAATATTGTCGTATACAACACGGAGATACTTTACTCTCTCTACAGAATCTCAGAATCACATTGACAAATTTATCATTACACTTTGGGGTTTTATCAGGGAGGGTCGTGAAAATGACAGGAGTGGATGAAATATTGAATTATCAAAAAAATCCTGACGACGACTTCTATGGATTACTCGGATGTGGCGAAACTGCAACTGTGAGTTTATATATTACAACTTGTATTACATTGTATGGATACTATTTTATTTGTGTTATGTGTATTGATTTCTTAGTCCTGTTGCGACCTCGAGCTGAATCCTTGAGCTTGGTTGTTGACCTAAATTTTACAAAAGTTTGCAAATAACTAGTTATCAAGTTATTAATTTATTTTAATAAAAACAATATTCGCGAATTTAATCAACTTTTAAAACTCAGCTGAAGCCTATATTCAATACCCTGATTCCAATTATTGTTTTCTCTTTATAGAATAATAGGCTCCTCAAGCATATACTCAATACTGCTATATTTACCATCTGTTAATGTTTTATTTTTCTCTTCTTATTTGTATATTCTGATTTGTTAATGACGTATATTTTTTCAGGTTGAACAAATTACCACAGAATATAAATTGCTCGCATTGCAGTACCATCCAGACAAGAATGATGGTGATAAAGATGCCGAAGCAAAATTCCAAAAGCTAAAGGTAAGAAATCTTATTATTTATTGTTTTTTTTATAAATATATTAATGAAGTAAGGGTTATAAATGAGTAAAAGTAAAGGTACTTTGCTTTAAATAATAATATGAAATTATTTTTTCTTGTTAGGAGGCAAAGGAGACATTGTGTGATCCGATGAAGCGGGCTCTCTATGATAAGTGGAGGCAGAGTGGCATTTCCATGGGCTATAAACAGTGGCTTGGGATGAAAGACCATGTCCAGCAGTCTATGCATTGGTCAAAGCCTAACACTAAGGACCGCATGTTGGAAGATGACTCTGGCCACTCCTCAGGACCTTCAAGCTTGGGGCCAACCAATGCTGCAGCTCGTCGAGCTTCTGAGGGTGGGGCTGCTCTATGGGGACGCTGGGGTGGCAACCAGGAACCACCATCTGAAGTCATCTCCAAGTTCCGCAACTATGAGATCTAATCTCTATTGTGGTTAATATTATTTCCTTAGAATGACAAGAGGTTGTTGTGCCCTAACCTCTTGTTTTAAAATTGGTTGCAAATAGGCTGTTAGAACCTTGCCAAATTATTAATTAAATACATATATATAAGTTTTAATTAGTTTATATAATTCATTGGTAAATAATTTATTTAAGGGCACAATTATATTCATCAAGTCAGCTCAGTAATATTACTCGAATGTCACTCGGTATCTGAATGTTAAATGTTTAAAACTTTTTAATATTTCTGTACATTGGTGTTAGAAGCCCCATTACTAGAATTACATCTTAGTGTTTAACACTCATATAGATTATCCTTAGCTTTAAGCTACGCACATTCCTATGACAAATGAGTCTGATTATAACATTTCTGCTAATACATTATGTATGTTTATAAGAATCTATCATATTTTGAAGAGTTATATTTTGGATCCTCTTTAGACTATAATTATATTTTATCTTACTGTGAGTATTACACTACCCACTGCTTGGAGACGGTGAACTACTGGAATTGTTGTGACTTAAGTACAGGGTATTGTTCAGGATGGAATTTTTTTAATTTTTTTTTTCATCAACCTTGACAAATGTGACATTGTTTTGAATTTTTATCTTCTTAATAATAAACAGACTACTCCCTGATTGTTAGTTATAAGTAGAAGTTAATATGTGTTAAATGTTTTCAGCAGTATTTAATCTTTATTGGATGTTTTTAAATATATTGATGTTATATTAATAGAGTAGTGATTTTAAATCAAATATTTTATGTCTATGAGAATCTCTGAATTATTGTGACAATTTTATTTTAATGTAATGAAAATCTAAATGGAACAATAAAGTTTACCAATGCGCGAACAAAAATAATTGCGTTTAATTTAAATAGTTATGTACCTTTAAATTACATAATTATATATTTATTGCATTTCAAACGTTCTCGCTAAACAAATAATGAAAATTCCCCGTACATATAAAGATATTTATTAAGAAAAATGGGAATCCCCAAGTCATACGTAGGTATAAACAAAGACATAACATTTTATCAGTTTTTATTAAACACTAGGTTTCCAGCCAAGGCTGTACCTAGGTAAGCTGACTGCTGAGGTTAATGTTCCAGTTTCACAGATTGCAATTGTCATGGGCCACCGCGCACAGGTAACGAGTAGGAATCGATTTGCGGCAAGTAGAGCAATGGCGTGTTACGTTTACAATATTGTTTGAACTTGTTACAATAATTGTTTTTAGATTCGTAATAATAAATATTTCCAATAGATGGTTATTTTTTTTATATGAGGCAGTGATGCTAAAATAAATCCTGTATTTATTTTACAAAAAGAGATGTGCGGGCTATTTATAAGCTTAAAAGCTGGAGATTCCCTGAGAGATGTTTTCAAAGAAATTGGTACTCTTACGGTCGTTTCTCAATACATATTTATTTGTGCGTCAGAATTTGGATACAATAAATAAAAATAAACTCTCAACGCGGAAATATCTTCTTCAAAAGTTAAGAAATCCTTTATGGGCTCGAGTGTACACATAAATTAAGGTTCCACAAGATATTTGAGACCTTCCTTGTCTTACTTTAAAATCTAAAATTAAAGGTATTATTATAGCGTACAACAGTTTTTAGTTGATTGTATTTCTATCAACTAAAAGGTTAGGTTGTGGAAGCTTTGGTTGTTAACTCATCCCTGATCACATAACGAAATTATTATTAATATTCCAAACTTAAAAAACAAAAAATAAAAATAGTTGCGCCAAAATTTTTAGTGACAATGTTTTAGTTAGATAGATTATTAGAGATTTTAAATATTAGAATTATTCTTATGCTACTGTTTCGTTATGGACGCGTTTACAGTTTTGCCGAAAATCATCAACTTTTCGGTACATATTGCTACAAAATCAAATTTAACGTACTACAACCTATACTAACAGCAGATAAATTGTTTCTTTATTTTTAAATCCTTTAAAAAAATATCAAATATTATAGCTTTTAATACTAATAAAACGATTTTCAATCACTTCTTCACACATATTCCACTATTTCAGGCGTAGTTTCGGTACATTTTCTTGTATTAATTACCATATATTTCGGAATAAAAAAATACCTTTGGTAAGAAAACATACTCAACTACAATCCTGTGGCGAACGTAATTATCAATATTTTACAAAATATCTTAAAAAAATATTTTTTTTTTGACACATGAGTCATAAACATTTTTGTTGATTCTTTATAAGAAATATTTCTAAAATTCAAAACACCACCTCAGTCGGTCTAAAACCGTTGTCTTGAGTGGTTCTGTATTTCTTTTAGGCAAAATGTCTGTTGATAAAGATCGCTGTACGAATACAAAATATTTTCTAAAACCTAACTTGATACTTTAAAGATTATTAAATATTCTGTATTGTCGACTAAATAAATTATAAAACATTTTTATATTTCCATAATTTTTTAGTAAATATCAATACATTTACTAAAAAAATTTGCTACGAGTACATAAGGATTATTATCAATTTGTATAGACTGCACGGTGTGACCTGAAGGTATACTGGCGAATGGACGCTACTGGATCTCCTAAATATATAAAGCTAGGTGTTCCGAGCTTATCGCGTCCTTAAGACTTTGAAAATCTCTTAATTTCGTTGCCATGATCACTAATTACAAAATTATTCTAAAAGGTCCATATAAACTAATCATCAGTTGAAAAGGGCTTTATTTAAAGCATAGTTGTTTTAATTGGATGAAGCTGTTAGAGGTTTTTCGACTATCGGCCAGTAACATTCTATTACAATACTGTGGATGAAGAGGTTAAATATATTTAAAAAAAAAATGCGTTACGAGTGTCAAACTCGCTTAACCAAGAACGTACCGTCTCTGACTTGGAGCCAAAATTAGCGATGATGTTTGCATTTGCCGCATTAGAAACTATTTCCTTACTTTTTTTTTTGCTATTATGTGCTTTGTATTATATTATTATTTATTTGAAATTGTTGTACAATTTACTATTGCCTAGATTACCTATATTGATATGTATGTATAAGTAAAAAATACACATTTTTATTTTTCTACTATATATCTGCTGTTTTTTTTTTGATAGTCAAGTAAAGGAGTATTTTGAAGTGAAACTTCTTTAACGGCGGTCTGATATGGACGAGAATGGAGAGTGAAATTTTAAAAACGTCACATTTCGTTACACGAGAGAGAAGAAAGATATAACGTTTAGAGAGAAGGAAAAAGAGAGCAATATATATTATATATCTTATACAGAGTTTTGGTCTATCCTCGTCTCCCTTTTGTGCGGTCCTTCGTCTTTACCTCCATTAATTATTTTTTTTTTTTTAATAAACCGGTTTTAAAAAAGATACATGCAAAATGTAAAATGGGATGAAAGTTTTGATTGTTGCTTTATACATATCTCCTAATTAGATGATATTATTAATTTTCGTCGCCATTAATTGTCGCCGTACACGAGAGCCAGTGTCTCTTTGCTCCGTAACAATAATAATAAATTAACGATAATGTGGAGATTTTAATGTCAATTTCGAATCAGAAATTTTTTTGAAGCTAGTTGAATTTCTAAATTCAACTAGCTTCAAAAAAATTAAAAAAAAAGATAAAATGAATTAATCCTTGAAAAACAGTCCTCAAACGTCAAAAAAAAGGTGTAGCCGGACAATTGATAGAGTGTTTACTCGGTCACTAAATTCCGTGGAATGTAAAACACATATTTCATATTTCAGTACCATAAGACATTCATTACAAAATTATATAATTACGATAACAACGATAGTAAGGATTGTATTACAATTAATGAAATGCTACAATAATCTAAGTAGCAATGAGGTAAAATCAAATAATTGTATTATTTGTATACATGTCTTGATAATAAACGCCTTTATTTAAACTTTATCCAATGTAGCTTTCTTTAACCAATATCTGTAAAGTTGCATATTTTTTTAAAAACAATGCCGTAAAGAAGTTTCACTTCTTACGTGTGTAAACTAGTACGCACGATTTTATTTTTGTCGTACATAAGTTGAAACGTTAGGTACGAGTACAAGACCTTATTATAAGACGCTAAAGCTACAATAAAAAGATTTGAATTAGACATAGACGTCAGGTTAAGGTACGTTAAATTCTGAATGTATTCAAAGTAATACTATACAACTTATTAAAAAATGTATATAAAATATATCTCAGATAATTTGTAATTGTATGTAAAACAATATTTTTCCTTAAACTAATTTCATTTATAATAGTGTATACTATTTATTATTGTTGTGTTGTAGATTAGTAAATGTTTTGGCTGGTAGAGAATATATTACCGTTGAGCCCACCTTTTGTAAGCCATATTAGTGCAATAAAGTATTAAATAAATAAATGTACAAATAAATAAATACGCTACAAATATAATTCAAGCTACTACAAGCTACTGAACTCAGAACAATGTTTCTTTTGAATGTGTATATTTATCTGTTTGTTTGTGGAATATTTTTCAGTCTGTAATATTCTCTAAATCTCATGGGAATTCCCCAAACTTGGTTTGGGCTATAAACCTTAAAACAAATATGTTTGGTACATATTTGAAGTTAGGTTGGATGGCTTATATTTTGAGTGGGGACAGTCGAAGTGCCTGCCAGCAGTTTAGTAGTAGTTATAACTAAACATCTAGAAGTATAATTGGAGATACGATTTGTTGTCAAGATAGACCTGTATCTACTTCAACACTTATATATGCATGGCACCTACAGGTCCCACTGTGAATCTCAATATTAGCTCAAACTACAGAATATTAGTGTTTCTTAATAAGTAAACAAGAGTTACAACAGGAAAACTCAATAAAAAACAATACTTCTGAAATTTATTCGCTGAATGCAGAATTATTTTCTATCCCCTTCTATAAGCTCGGAGTATGCACAGCAGGCCAGGTAATCTTCGATCGATTTGAATAGAAAACGAGAATTGTCAGTCATGTGAATAGTATTAGCTGAAAATATGGTATTTGCAAAATGCGTTCCCACCCACGAGGAATAGATATACAGGATGCTAGGACAAAAGGAGGGGAAGGAAGGGAGTTTACAGTTTACGCATTGGGCTCTCTCTCTTGCCATATGAAACGCATTCTCTATGTATCTTTTTTGTAGGGGAAGTACTTCCCCATTCAAATTAACCCTTATAATATTGAATTAAGGTCTACGGTTATTTTCCAGTTCTGGCTAATAGCTCCACATACGACTACTCATATAATCAAAGATTTCTATTCAGATTTTTCGAAGTTGATATTTTGTAAACACAACATGTCTTTGAAAACACTCGTAGAAAGAAATGAACAACTTCTGAGCAACACTGATATTGTTTAACAATACCATAAATTCTTCAGCGGAAAATAACAGCGCGTGCGCAGATCGGAAGTATACGTTTAATAACCACATCAGAAACATACCTACACTTTCATTTTAGCTTTCTGTATATTTTAAATATTAATACAAAAAGATAAGATAAATAAGTTGTTTGGGGAAGAAATATCCCATATAATTAAAACGACCTTCTAACTGACTAAAAACTAACTTCCTAACTATAACGGCCTATGAAATGCTCATAAAGGATCCATCCAACTAGGAATGGCAAGGCTTAACAATCTCAGCTATCAACTTATTTGAGTTACTTTAATTGTAGGCATCTATCTAAATTACATTCAAAGCATGTAATTTAGATAGATTATTGTTCAATGTGTTTAGAATTTAAAAAAACTACGTGCTTTACAGATCTTATCTGGCGATACGACAGTATTCGTATCTTAAGCTTCCACAAAAGATTCTGCATCTATAAAACTCATATTTCCATAATTATATAAGTATCTTGTAGGTCAGGGTCCTAGCAAGTTTTATCTCCATGGTGGCCATATGAGTTGTATTATGTGCCATTTAGTGGTATCGGGGCGCAAGTCTCGACGAGGATTCCTGACACTGGATGTTTACACTTCATCTCCGGTTGCATCGTTACTCGGCGACACTCACCACATTACCACTCAGTAATCAGTTACTAGTTAGTTACCAGCATTTGGACAGGATAGTGTGGTGTTTAAAACTTAAATACTATTTAAATTAATTAATCGCTCTATTTATAAAAAAATATATATTAGACTTTCTTTTAATATTTTAAAAATTAAAACAGACTATTTTAAAATGATTATCCAAATTAATAAGCTGTATTCTAGTGACAAGAAACACCAATGGATATTCGGGAACGGAAAGGTGAGCATAAAGATAAGGGAATAATATTTTTGCTTATGAATTACTGTATAAGGAATTGTCTTCAGTTTTTCTTAATTCGTACCTATAATATATTACTGGGAACTAAAAGTTTAATTGTTAAAAACCTTCTATGCGTTTAGTTTATTTTAATATTAAATATAAAATATAATATTGTTGATATTGATTGATTTAAAATTAATTGATTGATTGTTTTAATTTTCTGGAAGCCCAGAAAGAAAATATACTGAGAAGATAATTAATTAATTAAACTTCTTGTTTTTGCATCATTTACTGACGTGCCCTTAAATGGCGTGCGGCTTAGAATAACACCTCCCCATATCTTGCGACGGTGGAAGAATGGTTTGGCCAAGACAAAGGACAAGTGGGTACCCTACGCCACTTATCCAATTCAAAGTCAAGGTCATTTTTCAATTAGGCATAAGCACTTACGAAACGTGAGACTTTAAAAGCTGATTCCAAGGTCCATGGAGAAGAACCGGCAAGAAACTCAATCCGAATGGTAATTCCAACCAACCAACAACACGCATTCCTAGGGAGAGTTGACTTCAACCCGTATTTCCTAAGTATTTTTGTAGAATCTCTTGCTAGACAGTGCCCTGACTCCCCCCTAAATTGAGATAAGGGAAGATGATGATAATATATAACCATATATAAGTGATAATAAGAAATTGACATCGCCTGTGGTTTATAACTTCGTCGGCATGCATCTTCTGTAGAAGGGCTATACCCGGAACATCGTTTGTGCTCCTTATTTGTAGTAGACACTTCCAATACTTAAGTATATTGCGGCAAACACAAAGCAAAATAAGTGGATGGTTGTTTAAAACAATACAAGCAGAATTCGAACATGCGATCTCTGGGTTCCGTCCTCGTTGCTTTGACAACTGCGCCACCGGGTCAGTCCCCACCTTGACGACTGACATTACATATTCTTTAAAGCCGTAGCTTTTGTAGATGACATGTATTAGATTTCTTTTAAAAATCCAATTTGTTATGATTTACAGTAGCTACAGGTTCGAGGTCTGCTCTTGTTAATGAATTTTTAATCTATATGTAAACATAACATATAGAACCTGTTTATAGACCATTATAAATACAAAATAATCTTGAACCATTAATATGCATATTCAGCATAGGAATGGTTAATTAATAAAAATAAACTGAATGTGAATTGATTATTCAAAATATAATATTATTCTTATTTATTAATTTTGAGAATTATGTACGACTGTTATAGAAACAATCTTGAGACTTTAAATTATAATTTTATACAGTATACTTGGTACAATGGTTACCATGAAAGTGGAATCCATTGAGGCAATGTGAGAAGTCATTCGACTGACCTTATGACAAAGAGTCGTTATACTTTGACAATGAAACCCAACGCTTGCAGTATCCAAGAAAAAAGATAATTATTTAATAATAGCTTCCTTAGCGAAAAGACTGTTTTAGATTCGATACATATTCCAGAACAAGGATCAAGATTGATAATTCTCACATGTATTCATAGAATTTTCTAGAACAAGGATGGAGATTGATAATTTATATATGTTTTCACAGAAGTTTCTAGAAAAAGGATCAAGATTGATAATTAATATATTTATACACAGAAGCTTTTAGAACAAGGATCAAGATTGATAATTAATATATTTATACACAGAAGCTTTTAGAACAAGGATCAAGATTGATAATTAATATATTTATACACAGAAGCTTTTAGAACAAGGATCAAGATTGATAATTAATATATTTATACACAGAAGCTTTTAGAACAAGGATCAAGATTGATAATTAATATATTTATACACAGAAGCTTTTAGAACAAGGATTAAGATTGATAAGATAGTTTCACAGCAAACACAGTAGTGTGCAATGCTAAGTTCATACATGCATGTACTTACTTTGTTTGTTCTGGAATGTTCTTACTGACATCACTTCCGGAGATTCAGAAACTATCAAGATTTAGAAAGTTAGGGTAATGTATATACAACAGGAATGTTATGTACAGTATATATAAAATTCTATATGTAACGTTTTTGTTGTCTTAAATTGCTCTCCGCTCATCTTCAAGACAAGTATCAAGATTGGTTCGTGAGTGATACACTGTTTTATTTAAATTTTATTATTTTTGTTAGATACAACATTCAAAATAACAATGTTAATTATTTCTAATTATATTTATTGAAAAATGTACAATAATTAGTTTTTAAATCAATAGATAATACAATTTTGTATGGAAACAATATTTTATAAAACTAAACAAATATGGCGTCTCTGATAATTACGTATGATGAACCTTCAAATAAATTAAAGTATTATAAACTAATTAAATGCAACTGTAATGGCCACAACATACAAAATTTATATAATATAATAAAAAATGTATAAAATATAGATTTTTCTAACAAATAACAATACGATTCTTAAAAAAAAAACAGTTTAATTGCCTCTGAAGCGATATTTCATGACTTATAAGTAGTTATAAGCTTATATATTAAAAATACTAATTATATTTGTATATATAATTTAATTGTGCGTTTGTGGCAGGACTTATTGAACTTCAATATATAATATTACTGGGAATATGAAAATATTTATTCACCATTAAAAAAAATATATATATTAATTGCTAATTTGCTCTTTTTGTAGATCTTATATAAGTGCTTTAAAAATAATAAATTATTTATACTTTATAATAAGGTATATATAATATATATTATATATAATGTATATATATATACATACATATAAGGTTTATAAAATATATATACTTCATTTACATTAAATATATATATTTGTATAGATAAAGTGAATACAAATTATAAAAATGTTTAATGACAAGCTCATTCTGAGCATAATTTGAAACTACCTAACTTTATACATTATTTACTCTCTCTCTCACTCCCTCTCTTCTATTCTCTCTCTCTCTTTCTCAACTTTCTTTCATTTCTAGAAGTATTTCTGTACTGCATGGAGTATGGGTCGGATGATGCTCTCTTGTTGGTATTCCAGGTTGCAGGGTTTTATAAATTCCTGACCGCCCTGATGTATCCATTTGTTGCAAACTGAAAGCATATGGAAAAAATAAATGGCTGAGACATCAAAAAAATGCAAGAAATGTCCTAAAAACAATAAATTTTTAAATAGAAGTAATGGTTTAACATTTATTAAATACTTTTAATTATTGGGCTTTTTTTTCAGACTTTGAAAAAAAAATATAATTGGGATTAATTACTAAATATATTTTGTTTTATAATTAATTTTAAGTTTTTTTATAGAAGTGATTATATTTAAAAACGGAAGACATTTAAGAAATATAAACTCGTGTGTCGTCATGGATGTCTTATTGCATTTAGAATTTCAATATAAAAATATTAAATAGATAGAATATTAAATATTTTTTTAAATTAAAGTAATTATTTCTAATACTACTTACCTTTATAAGTATATTAAATTATTACTTAAATATATTTGTAAGTACAGTTGTCTGGATTTATGGATATGTTTAATTTAAATACTCTTCTGAAGATGACGCAATGGAAGAAGAGAAAGAGAAGCCAAGAAACATTTTAATGAAGATTTTGATCCAATTTTAGTAAGTATAATATAGTTTATAGCGATCTTACCCCATTTCGAGCCACGAAGCACGGGGCAGGCGGCATGGCGGGTGGACAGGTCTCCTTCTCCCGAGGGGTGCAGGTTCAGCCAGAACACCGCGGCCCCCCGGCGCGGGAACACGCTTAAGCCCAGCTCCGTGAACACTGTTGCACCACCTTGAGCCACGTCCGACATCTTGAAACATAAAATATGAGTTAGACGAGAAAAATAAACTTAATTTCATCATGTAATGCAGCACTCACATAAAACAACACTGTCGCAATTCGATTCCCGTTAAACTTTTCGAACGCGTTTTCGTCTCTCTGTAAAAAAAATAATAAATTAAGACAAACTATATATATTACAAAATCAATAAAAACAAATAGTCAATTCAAAGAACACATTAATCAGGAAAAGTTAAAATTTAAAATTTGGACAACTTTACCAAAGTATCAATGTGGGGTAAAACTAAAAAATCCAAAATCCCACAATTTCCAATCCAAAATCCTCTCCAAATTGAAACCCTACCCTGGCGAAGTCGTAATGCGGGTCGTAGTGCCCCCCGATGCCGTAGTTGACGACCTGCAGTTCCTCCGCAGTGCGCATGTCGAGGCCGGTGAAGTGCGCCACGCGGCGGGACACGCGCGCAATGACGGGCGACTCCTCGTCCTTCAGCCACGACGACTTGCTGATCCTGTAGTGCGCGGGGACCAGCTCGCCGGTCACCGGGTCGTGCACTGTCGCGCGACGGAACTGCGAAACGATATCTTTACAATTTTTAATATTACTTTGTTTTGAATATAGAATATTTTGGATTTTTTTTATCTTGTTTTATTATTGTGTGACTATTTATAGATAGATATACATATAAGAATATATAATGATATACATATATGACTTTTTACTATGCAGTAAAAATATAGTGTGATGTTTCTAATTTATTAATTCAAGAGATAAACGTTTAGAAATACTCAAAACAGCCAATAAAATACAAAATAATATTATCATACAAGGGTACTGTAATAGTGAAAATTTTTTTTATGAAAATAATCCAAATAATTATAATAAAAAAAAGATCCTGAAAAAAAAACCATAGCACATTTTAAAAAAATACACCATTTATATATTACGCATATTTAAACGAAAACCACCTGTATAAGCAAATACTGAGCTATAATATGTCAAACTTACCCGAGGTTGAGCTAAGGTCTTTATATATTCAATCTCATCATCGCTCAATACTTCATTAAACACCACGATGTCGGGGTTCCGATACACGTACTCCATCTTGATTGGCGCCAATTTAAGGAACGGATGATTTTCTGTCATATACCGACATGTCAAACTGAAAAAAGTTTTTTTTTTTTTGTTATGTCTATGCTGTTAGCCCTTATGGCTGTTATAGCGTCAGCGGGGGAGTGAAAAAAGTTTTTAAGTAAAATAGAACTTGACACTTTATTTTTTATAATTATTTCGATTTTATAGAATGATAATTTATTTTAAAATCACGATTTACGTTTTGGATATTTCTGGCGCAATATCTTTTTCCCCTCGACAGAGAGCCTCATAGTTCTTCCTTTCTTCACTATATAAACCTCCGACAGGTTCTTCGCTTTCCGGTTCATATTCTTCTCCGGTATCCTGAGAAAATACAATTATAATGAATACTTTAAAAAAAAAGAACCAATAATGCTCATACGTAATTTATACTGACTCCTTTGCGTTTTGTCTTCGTGCTTTGTTCTTTTTCCTCTAGCGCTTTTCTGTAATGCGGAATATTACCCAGAGCTCGTGCGTGATTTGGATCAACCAACAGTAAGTTTTTAGTCCATTGTATAGCATTATTTAAATCACCTGAAAAAAAAAGGTTGAATTTCTGAAATACCTTCATATTGTTGGGAGAGTAAATAATTGAGGTTGATGAGAGGATCTATTTAAATTATCTACCAAATAATATGTCCATCCCATAGACAAGCGAAAAACTGTAGTTTGATTTCTAAATCTTGGTAAGGTGTGACTTAATATTACTACTTCTGTAAAATCCTGGTTGTAGCCAATTAACAGTAGCCCGTATGCACCGCGTAGGGCTCTCTCTCTTTCTTTCTCTCGTATAGCACTCTCTCTCTATCTCTCTCTTTCACTCTTATAGAGCATTTGCTTAGCAGCTCGGCGAGAGGAAAGACGATTCTGTGGTCTAACATTCTTGCGATCCCATGAAGTCCAATCTTCATTTACCGTTAAGCAGCCATTTCATTATCCAATTTAAGCGACGCTAGGTCAAATAGTGTTCCTATCAGATGTTGGGAGAATCTTACTCGCTATTTTTGGTTCAAATAGTGCCGCTTTAATTGGAAAGCGAAATGGGCCCAATAGAGAAATGATTTCTTTACCCCTGCTATATAAACAAAAATTAATATTCACTAC
The DNA here is from genome assembly GCA_963555665.1 of Dircenna loreta. NCBI lineage: Eukaryota > Metazoa > Arthropoda > Insecta > Lepidoptera > Nymphalidae > Dircenna > Dircenna loreta. Next base: position 2,133,456 of record OY743098.1, read on the forward strand.
CTGTTCTTACCTAACAAATAATGAGAAAAGCTTATGTACTCCAATATTTCAGCCTCCACGAAGGGATAGGGCTGGTCCTCATCAACATACTTGTACAGGGCCTCCATCATCCACGCGAGGGCGTTCTTGTAGTCCTTCGCGTTGTACAAAGTTTTACCGAGCTCATAACAATCACCAGCGCTCATGGATGTACTGGAAATTGTATGTATGTACTTTTAAGGGACTTGAAATGGATTTTGAATGATTGTGTAATGTTTTTAAGAGGAGGGATGGAAGGAAACGAAAGAAAAGGAAGGAATATATATTTTTTTTAAGGATATATTTTTATTTTTATATTTTAGTATAAATTCGTTTTAAATATTTTTCAGCTTATTTTCAAAGGAAGACGAGATGTAGGTTGTCTGATTTCGTGTTATTGAAATGTGTAACACGCGTTAAAATCTTTGAAAACGTTTATGAACAGTTATACTTATTTTTTTGATATAAAATATAAATTATCCATCACCAATATTGTGGAAATATGACTATTTATTTTTATTTGTGTAACCCAATCTCGTTAACCAAAACAACACTCATAGCACTAGGGTGTGTTCTTTAAACACACCCTCAGTAAGAACACACCCTGTCACCATTTAAAAAGCACAGCAACACAATTCATTTGTTTAGGATTTAAATTTTCCATCACCAAAAAATAAAATTCCATATGCTTTTTTAAAAACCTTACAGATAAAAAACTTACAACAGTGTGATTTGTTCATCTTTACTGAAATAAATATACCTTTAAAATATATTTTAGGAAAGAGTATCTCAAAGTGGATAATTAAACCGCATCCCTTGTCATCTTTATCTTACAAGCAAATTAAATAAACTTACGAGACGGGCGAATCACTGTGAATTTAAATGATAAAAATATATTCAACAAGCACTCATATCTTACGAAAATTTCTTATTAATATTTAAAATTTACATATATATATATATATATATAGAATATATTGAATTTTATAATTATATTCACCTATAAATTACTCCATTAAGCCTTCCCTCCGAGAGGTCCTTGACCTCCAATTGGTATGTTTGTTGCAAACGTGTCAGCGCCTGCGCAGCTCCCGTTAGGTCCTCCAGAGTGGGGTATTTCACTTTTGCGTGGTTGTTTATTATTGTTACATTTTTTATATATTCTGAAAAAAGATACGAAAATGTATGTTTAAGAATATATCAGCAATTACCCTACCCTTAGAAACTCAGTTAACTAACTCTTTCTTATACTTGGTTATAACTAAATTAAAATTAAAAAACTGAATGCAATTCTTGCCAAAAAAACATTCGATGGTGTCTTAAACCCATAAAAATTAAGAGCTAACAACATTACATATTATATATTAAACCTATACATAAATCTTTAAATTTTACTCTACTTCGACTTTTAATCTTATCGACTTTGAAGTACCCGCACGCAAGACGGCACCTTCCATGGCGATTATTTAAAAATGCCGTTTCAGATTACATTTACATTATTTTACATATATTTGTTAAAAATGTTATTTATATTATTGAATTTTGGAATGTGCGTCATGGCAATATATTAAAACGTAAAATGGTTATTTTGTATAACTTTACGAATGTTAAAACGAGGAAAATACTTGCATTTAGTTTTAGAGTTATTCAAAATTGTTGCACATTGAGTCACCATTTATTTTTTAGGTAGACTACAGACATTTTTAAATCTTGAAATAAATTTATAAAATATATTTCAATATTCGTGTATTATAGATTTAAAAAATACGAAAATCTTAGGATAATTATATATAAAACTTTTTTATTTTTTAAATAGTTTTACAGTGCTTCGCAAATAAAATACTCATAATACTATTGTCGCATAAAATTATCGTGAGTCACGTTATATTTATATGCATATAATAATTTAATACATATTTTATTATTTAGGTATACAACTTATTAATGTTACCATAATAAAAAAATATATTAAATTTATGTCTGTGCCAAAACCATTTTTTTTCTAAACCTACCAGTTCCTATTTCTATGCTCTTCTCGATGTCATCCAGATCTATAGTCAACCTCTTTATAAGAGTGAAGGCATTTATTGGATTCCCAAGGTAGTTGGGAATATCTTCCATAGCTTTTCCATGTTCTCTTTTATAGATTGTCAAGTGCCTAAAAAAGATAAATATTAACGGTTATTTTCTGAACTTCTTTGTTATTATCTATAAAAATGTTTAGCCATGTCAAGCTTATTTATTTAAAATAAATACAGAATGAAAACTTCATCTACAGGGGCAGGACTCAAATCTGCCTCTAGGATACCGTTCCGTCGATCTGAAAACTGAGCTACCGTGTCGCTACCCGCCATTAATGAATCTAGCATTCCATATATGCTTTCGAGACGGAGGCAACCTTTAGTAAGTAGGCTTATTTTGAAAATTCATTTTTATATCTTAAATTTATCTTATCTTATTCATAGAGGATACAGCATCCTTAAGTAAAATAGTATATAATAATTTTGCACGTTTGAAAGATGAAGGCCGTCTGTATTTATATATCGTGATGCAACCTAAGATGAGGTAAGATTTCTACTTTAAATAGTCAAGATGATTACTTCATATCTCAACGTCAAGTGATCAAAATGTCAACAAAGTACAAACAACTCGCCATTGTATGCTAATTGTGTCAATGACCATCAAGGTTTAGATAAAATTTACTGTTACTTCCGAATAGTATTACTTAACCAATCATATTAATAAGAAATCTGTCTTTATAATAATATCATAATTTGTATTTACATATAAGGAAAATATTTGAACATTTAAAACCGGTAAAATATGTAAAGTTTTTTTTTTCTGTTAAAATAATGCACCATATTCTTGCAAAAAAATAATTATTCTTACGAGATCTGTCAGCGCCAGCGCCATCTATCGTATCTTTGTATATCTATGAAGTATGGTTTCATGAACCATTATGACGTATCCCTATTAGTTATTCAGAGGTTAGGTCAGTAACACATGCTTTAACAATTAAGGGCGAGCACACACGTTCTTTAAAATAATGCCGCAATGTTTAAGGATTGTCTGCGACATCTTTGTACTCATCTGTCTTATGCCATATTAAATTATATGAATTATGAATACATAGGCCGCGGATTGCGTTTCAGTTGCGTTTGTCGCGCGTTTAGATCATTCCTGTGTATATCCCCTTAATTTATGCAGATTGTGATACCAAATTTAATTATTTACAACCAACAATTATATATAATAAATGGCGTGTCAAACAATTATTGTTTTATTGAATAATCTTAAATTACATATAATAAATATTACCTCTTCAAAGCTTGCAATCTGCTCTCCTCTTTTTTTATATAGTCGTCTAAATCATCTATAATTTGTTTATGAGTCTCCAATAAAGGTTCCACGTCAGAAATTGCTGTAAACAGTTCTCCTTGCGATAGAATAACCAAATTATAAAAAATAAAACTGACAAAAAGACAATGATTAATAATTTTATTCATGTTGTCAGCCCTGCAACAATAAAACAACATTCATATTTTTTAACATACTGATTATTAAAATAAATATATAATGAAAAGGAAGTTATAGAACTAAGGGCGGAAAAGTTTATCATCTACTACGTTAGCTATCATATAACATATGTAATGTCAGTATATGTTATCTTGTTATTATATAATGATAAAATGTAGGTATAATAATCAAAGGGGGCTGAGGTTAAGCAAGAACTAGCCGCTGGTATGAAGAACGAGATTGTATATGTCTAACATTAAATATATTCCATACTGCGATGTAAGTCTCAACTCGTGTGGATGTCCAATCATTAATTTCTATTCTTAGACAATACACTTCTATTATATTACCAAAACTCAACATAGATCTGACAGTTAAAGATAAATTAAAGATATAACTGAACGTCGAGAAGTTTCTAGTTAATACCAGTGTCGTTTGTGATAAAAATATATATTGATAACAGTATATGAATAAAGTTCCATTAATTTCTACGCATTGTTATATAGGGCAAATCTTTTAAATAGCTTTAAGTGGTTAGCGACTCTATAAACTGTGATTCAATATTAAATAGTGTATAAGTAATAGAAATGTTTGTTTTATAACCTAAATGGACTTTTTTTTTAAAATCTTGTTTGTATGTTTGACATTGATTTGTGTATTGGACTTATAGAGGAAAAACCTATTTAAAACACAGTATATAATCAAGATTAAAACGGATGCTTAGATAATGTAGTCATGCGATATAAATGTACATAAAAAAATAATGTTATATATTTATTAATTGAATTTTAATGTCAGAGAGGCTTTTATATATAATATGCATACATGACTCAATTCCAACTTGGCAATTAGTAATAAAACTTTAAAATAAAGAATTAAAAAAAAATACATTTTAATATACATCTCAAAAGCTTCAATAATAATTAATCAATATTATATTGAAAAGTAAATATTACTATACCTATATTTTCCAGTTAATTGTGCAAATTATTGTAGAACACTTTGAAAACTGAAGAATTATTCAAATATATATTTTTTTATATTTTGCACTAATATATTAAAAGGAGTCACTCATCCGGCGTTGTTGTACGAGCAACGGGCACTACGTGCGCCGGCGCAGCACGCTGGTCGGGTCAACGGACAAATTAAAACTTCGCTCACAAGCTAGCAACTAACTGACCTTATCGATGTGCGATGGGTGATGATTTTACAATAATAAATAAATTAACGGCGTTTAACATTTTAATATACATTTTTATGATCATATTGAAATACAGGAGTCATTATGTTTTTATATTTCTTTTATTAGGCATTAAACCGTTAAGGTATTATATTGCGATCATATATCAAAATTGTCTCTCTATTCTTCTATAATTACCTACTGTCAAATTTTTCGTCTGTCTTAGTTTATAATATATGTATATTTGAATATAATAGATGTGTTATTCTTATTTTGTACATATATCGTGTTAATTGATTATTTTTTATTATGATTTTAAAAAAAAACATGTTCTTTACACATTATTATTTTTTCTGATTTTAATGGAATTTACTTTAGTATGAAATACATTAGTTTAAATGAAATGATAACTTTGTTTTTCTTTAAACTATTGTTAAAATTATTTTATAGATTTTTAGATATATATGTTTTTTAAATTAAAATTTTCTATTGTAAATTTTGTATGAAATATAATAGTATTTATATTTGAAATTAAACTTAGATATATAATATTAATAATAATATTAATGAGATTCTTGGCCTTTATGAAACGTTATTATTTTTCCTAAGAGATTTTTAACAGTCATAACTACCGAGTCTTAAATTCGGATTAAAAATAGAGACATGGCTATTTTGCGACGAACTATCCGTAAAAAGAAAAGCTTCTCACTAGAATTAAAATCATGATATATTATATTTAGACTTTTGAACAGAATTTAATCACAAGTTAAACTCGTGTTCCTGTCGTAGTTTAAATTGAATATCAATAAATTTTATTTTATTGCATTTTCGTGCAAAGGTGACATCAGACAATGTTAATATATCTTTACAATGTATATTTAATACGGATGTCTTGGTGACAGACCTTGGAGTACTTTTAGACGATAAGTTTTTTTTTACCGTCATATGATCACTCTGTGAATAGAAAACGTTTGCCTGATTTTGTGAAGGGTGGGAAAAGATTAAAAAAATATCAGCTCTTATTTTTTTATACAATTCTTATGTCCCTGCTTTCCTTAAAAATGCTTCCACCGCATTAATTCAATATATAGCTAGTATATCGATAAAATTAAAAGTTTACAAAGCTTTTTTTATTAATGCTTTTATTTTAGAATCTCAATTTGATAATATTTCTTCATTTTATCTTTCTTTTCACATATGATGGTATTGTATTTGGACTTCAGATTCCTTTTATTATCTTCTTTCCCTTTTTTTAATAATTTAATATTGTTCTCTGAGCCGAAAACTAAAACAAGTTACCCATATAGTTATTTTGTGTGTTGTTTGTTTATAATTAATTATAGTATCATATTAAAATTTTGAAAATTATAATTCATAAATTAAGACCTTAACTCCTTATATCCTTTCTTAGTAGTTTTTTTTTTTGTATATAATTGTTGTTTCCAAAACAATGTACCTTTAACTCATACATTTATAATTCTATTGTTGTTTTACTTATTCCATATTTTTTTATTATTGTAAAATATGTAGTAGTACATTATTTCTATTAAATAATAATTAATAAACAATATTGTTTTACGATAGTGTCGGTATTAATGCATGAATATTTCATGGATTTTTGCATGTTTTTACTGTTTTTAAACACCTGTTGGCCTTCCTAATATATTATATATTAATATATTATTTATATTCAATCATTGTTAAATATAGCATACAAGAATTTTTTGTTGATCGTATTTTGATTAACTAAAAACTTATGTTGTAGAGCTTTGGTTGTTGACTCATTTGCAGGATATTCTAATGTTTAGATCAAACATTCTTAAATTCATTTAAAAACGCAAAAGTGCGTGTAAATGTTTCCTTGAATAAAGATATCTTAGATTTGAATCCTTAAGGTCAAATAGGAATATTTTCAATTGGTAGCAAAAACAATATATTTTTAAGTAACTAGACTGATAATCTTTTTTTTATTTAAAATTATTGTTCTGTTAAAAAATCGTGCAGTTTTATTCAAAGAACAAACCATAAAGAGTAACAAAAAAATTATGTAAATCTATAACTTGGACAATTGTTTAATTTTTAGAAATTCTAAAGTTTAACTAGCTACAAAACCTACTTTGTGTGGATCTCCTGTGAGAGGGTGGACCTACTCTGGCTAGATCAGCCCGTTTATGAGCTGATGTCATGTAATTATAGTTATAATTATGTAATTATAAGTCAAGTAGAAAAGAAGCTAATCGCACCCATTTTCATCTCACTATATCCATGCGGGCTGAGGGATGAAAATTATTTGTCCAAACACAAGTGAAGACGTGTTTCAAAACTAGTCAGTACACAAAATACTGTTGATTGTTTGTCTTTAACGCAATAAATATATATATCGCAATAGAGGATGCAAAAGAAAATAAGATATACTTAAAATTAATTTATTTTAATATAGTGTTACATTCTTTTTGATTCTAAACTATGTCCATAAGTCGAAATCCAAATAATTGAAATGTATTATAATTTTATATTCATACTTCCGCTGCATCAGCACTTTACAATAGAAACATTCCATGAATTTGATACCTCTTTTTATGAGCGGTAATAATAACTAATAGCACTAATAATAAATATATTTGTACATTTGTGTATTTGACTATACTAAAGTATATAATACGTAATGAATTAAATAACTCTGCATACAAGCTGCTATTGGATATTAGCTGGATGTTTAATGTTTAAAAATACAATTTCAGTCTAAAGATATTTAAAAAAAAAAACATAAAATATTACAAACATAGTAATATATTCGCTCAGTCTTTTTTTTTTTTTTTGTTAATGTCTGGTTTTATTTCATAAAATGAATAGTTTCTCTGATGAGGAAGAATAAGTTCTCTGTCTTAAAGTGAAGATTGGAAATTCACATAGAATATTTATGCCTTGTTTAAGTAAAACCATACTAAAGAATATTAAATTGTTCCTTATTATGTACCTACCAAATTATTAAAATATTATTTTGCTTCTTTAATTTTATAGATACATATAAATATATATATTAATATGTTTCTATTTAATTTTAATAATTATTTTGGATTCTAATATATATAAATTTAAGAAAATAAATAAAAGAAATCACTGCTCACTCAGAAAACAATACGAGTTAAAATAAAAGAGCCTTTATAACTACAAAACAGCAATAAAACCAATACTTACAAAACTTTTTAATTATTCAAGTTGTCATTTATTTACGTTATTTTTAGAACACTGAGACTATATAACAAGAATCTTATTTACAATACTTATTGTTAAATTTAACATAACTTCAATTACATTTGTCAAAAATCTATTTGAAACTTATGTAAAAAAACAAAAAACATTTTATTAAATAAAATTGTATTATTGTTATTTAAAACAATTTATTAACAATATACTTACATATAATGAGTCTCAGACCTGACGAAAAAATCGTTTACCGTTTCAAGTTGTTTTTTTACATCTATTGCACTTTATGTTTCATAACACAAAACAATTGCAGAACTTCAAATATTCTAAAATATTATGAATGGAAACTGTATTTATATTTATATTGATTTTTAATTGACGTTAGTGACAGATACGGTCAGTGCAGAAATGCTGATATGATAACAAAATCCGAGTCAGAAAAGCATGTCACTCACACCCATTCTTTGATTTTAAACGGATATGCATCTATTATGCTTAAAATCTAGAACTTTACTTCTAATCTAGAAGCATTATCTTAAGCATTGTAATATTTACTATTATAATGATTTTTCTACTATTTAATCTAAATTAAACATTACATTAAAAATAAACAAGTGGGTAAAAATCCATTTTATTTAGAAGTTGTTTGTATTAGTAAATATTATTAATTTATGGTATACATATATATATTTATAATTTGTTTCTAATTAAAAAAATCTATCGATCTACCAGTCTAACGAAGAAAAACCGTTTAAAGACCCATCTTAATAAAATAAAATGTAATAACCTGGAAAAAGTTAAAATTTATTTATATATATAAACTGGCATTTAAATTTAATAAAAAACGCTTAAAACTAAGTTTTGGCAATGTTATAGAAATTTTAATTTGTTTATTCATTCAAATTTGAAGCATAGGAAGGCATAAATGTAAGCATTGTTTTGTTGAAATAATTCTTCCATAAATGTAATGCAATATACAATGTAACATTTAATTATATAAAAAGGTTTCATAGAAACTAAATGATATTTAGAGATCATTACACTAAAGCTAACTAAAAATTACTTAACGCACACTAAAGAGGAATAGCTCATTTCCCTTAAGCTAAACTTTTTTCATGGCTAGTATATATCTTATAATTAATACCATTAAAAGTTGTTAGTTATCTATGCCTATACTTCAATGTCAGTAAATTTCACACTCAAAATTGTGTCAAATGCAGCAGTGATGTCTAAATATCGATCATAAGCAAGACAGAATATCGACACTCGACAGTAATTGATATTTACCTAAAAATAACAACATTTTCAATACGGTCGATAAATTAAAGAATGTTGATATTTAAAAAATATGCATGATAGGGCCCTATCTACTGGACATTAATACTTGATAGTATACCAAGCTGTGTCTGTTTATACTATTGAAAATATCGATACTATCGAGAGGCATTACTGCTGAATTACGACAGTAAACACGTTTTATTCAATGTTGTGACTTTCATTTGTCAGAACACGATTGTCAAAAACTCGTTTAACAAATATATTTCTTAAACTTCGTTGACTACATATGTGAAATATGTCCAACGTAAAAATAAAAGTAATAAGTCGCAATCCGGAAGATTATCTTAGGGCCACCAAAAGAGATATTCACAAAAGTGTGTATTCTAATATATTCTGTACTTTTGATTTAACAATATTATAACCTATTTCTTGTTTTAGTTCCAAGGAATTATGATCCCAGTCTTCACCCACTTGAGGGTCCTCGTGAATATGTAAGAGCTTTAAATGCTGTTAAACTGGAAAGGGTTTTTGCAAAGCCTTTTATTGGTAGCTTAGATGGACACACGGATGGAGTTTCCAGTCTAGCCAAACATCCTAGCAGACTATCTGTTTTAGCAAGTGGGGCATTCGATGGCGAAATTAGATTATGGGACTTGTCTAGTCGTAAATGTACAAGAAAATTCATTGCACATGAAGGATGGGTCCGTGCTATTTGTTACACCCCAAGCAGTGATCAGTTTATTAGTGTTGGTGATGACAAAACAATTAAAACATGGAAAGCACAAGTACAGGACCCTGATGATGAAGATCCTACTAATACACTGTTGAGTATGTCTGTTGTATCTGGTATCAGTCATCATAGATCCAAACCAATATTTGCCACATGTGGTGAACACTGTCAGTTATGGGAAAATACAAGAAGTGAACCTGTAAAAGTATTCCAATGGGGTGTGGATAGTTTGCATCATGTTGCTTTCAATCAGGTATATTAATATTTACTTTTGACAGAGTTTATCAACATTTAAAATATGATTAGTTAGTGCCAGATAAAAAAGATTGTCTGTAAATATCTGCAATTAAGTCACAGTTTAATATAGTACTTATTTGTAATGGAACTTTGTAGTTAAAATTAAGGTTCTTTTATATTTTTCTATTGAGATGAGCAGTTTCATATAAAAAATATTCAACAGGTAGAAACAAATCTTCTAGCAGCTTGTGCAAGTGACAGAAGTATAATATTATATGACTTCCGTGAGTCAGGTCCCTTGAGGAAAGTAGTAATGGAACTGAGGTCTAATGCTCTGTCTTGGAACCCTATGGAAGCATTTATATTTACTGTAGCTAATGAAGATTACAAGTAAGTGTTTTGTAATTAAATCTATTCTAAATTACTTATAGTTACTCTATCTAAATCTAAATTACTTATAGTTAGTTCATTATAGATTGTTTTGTTAAATATATTACTACAATTTTACAAATCACATCTAACAACATAATCTAGATTAAGTTAAGAATGCTATGATTTAAAAATGCTAACAGTAAAGATCCTTATCATAGGGCTGAGACTTTAATGTTAAGGACCTTTAAATTTAATTTGAAAATGTTTACTGTATGATAATTTATAAAATAGTTCCTATACAATTATTTAAATGTCTTATATGACTACAATAACATGATGTTAATAATGAAATACAGCTGCTTTAAATAGTGCTTCAGTAAGATATTTTCAGAACAACTAATTATTGTGTAGTATTAATTTGAATTATAATATAATAATAAGAATGGCCTTTATTTGAACATTAATTTGCATACTATGTGTGAACTCTATATAACAGTTTGGTTACACCAAGTTTAACATGCATCTCTGTCTGCCACTTATCAACACAGATCTCCTTTCTGTTGTCATTGCTATCTTTAGTTGCTCTTGCCCATCTACTATTGCAATATATACTATACTATATATATTATACTATACTATACTATAATGTCATACAATTTAATTTATTATTTTCATTATACTCTCTTTCCAGTCTTTATACCTTTGATGTAAGAAAACTAAAACAACCTGTAAATGTGCACGTTGATCATACATCTGCAGTAATAGATGTAGATTACGCACCAACAGGAAGAGAATTTGTTGCTGGAAGCTATGACAAAACTGTCAGGATATTTGAGAGTCTTAAGGGACATTCTAGGGATGTTTACCATACAAAAAGAATGCAACGACTTACATGTGTGAAATGGACACTGGATAACAAATATGTTTTAACAGGATCTGATGAGATGAATATAAGGATGTGGAAAGCCAGAGCTTCAGAAAAACTTGGTGTTGTAAGTATACTATGCTACCATTTTTTTTAATACATGTAAAAGGCAAAACTAAATGGACAACTTAGCTAACATGTTTATAAACAATTTCTATAATGTACTATACTTTTATAACTAAATTTCAGCTAAAACCAAGAGAACGAACAGCTCTAAACTACGCAGAAGCATTGAAGGAGAAGTTCAGTAGTCATCCACAAGTCAAACGTATAGCTCGACACAGGCATGTACCAAAACACATAATGAATGCTCAAAAAGAGATTCGTACTATTAAGGAGAAGAACAAACGGAAGGAGGGCAATAGACGCTCCCACAGTAAACCTGGGGCTGTACCGTTTGTAGCCGAACGGAAAAAGCATGTGGTTAAAGAGGATGAATAATATTGTTTGCCTATTTCCTAACGTTACTTTTAATAAACAACTTTGACATACATTGTTTTTTATTATGAAATAACAATTTTGCAACTATTTTAATTAAAAAAAAAAAAACTGTCACTGTTGATGGTTACCCTTTCCATTAGTACGCCAATATTTCTTGCTCATTTGGTGACATGCGAACAGATGGCTCACCTGATGGCCAGTTCCTACCATCTCTCTCATATGACTTCTATAACTTTAGAAACATTGCACTCCAGAGGTTAAAGTTATTCACATGAAAATGTCTTACTATTTACATTATAAATCCCGTTTTCCACTAATGAAGACAATAATTACATTGAAACCATTTGGTGTTATTGGGAATTTATAAAAACAACAAAATGCAATGTTTGAAATATCACAAACCAGATTTTAGCATCAGAGGTTACGAAATGATAATTAATGTACTTGTAATATTACAATTTATTTATTTTGGATGTATATATGATATAAATAATCTTTATTAATTTTAAATTAAAATATTTTTTCTATCTTATATTTATTTTTGAAAGATAAACAGAAAAACACTTCTATCTAAAGCCAAGTTGTCTTGACACAGTAGTTTGTAATTAGTACATATATATTTATATAATTGATTATAAACATTATTTTACATGCAATAGTTGAGAGCTGACCTACATTTTTATTACTATTATCTTCACTCAAAAATACTACTACCCTAAAACAATATAAGAAAGTAATCACAATTAATAATTTAACTATATTTGTGAATAGACTATATTAACACGTTGGGATATTTATGCTAAGCCAAATTTATAACTATAATCTAGAAACTACATAATAAATAGAGTCTTGGATTGAAACATTTTCATCAATCCTGTATCATAGTTTTTTATTATATTATTGCATGTTTGTAAATACACACCATGTTTTTGTGACTTGTAAAAAGTGACTATTTTTATATTAATATCAAGACAAAATCATATCATAGATATGTATTACACATGCATTGCTTCTGTTTTGTCAGCCAGCCTGATTTATTGGCCTACTAATACGATTTGGCGTAGTCATAGTTTTAATATCCATTCTGAAAAAATAATATTTTTTTATCTACAAATATAGTGGAACCAGAGTTAAGCACCCATTTCATTATACAATTTACAGCACACCCTAAAAACAGTGAGAAAAAATGCCCATTCAAAGGGTCTACTAGGTCACTAACAGCCTTACCACAAGGTAATATTAGTACACTATTTAGCCCATCGCTCTGTGATTTGTATAATGAAACGGCTGCTTCAATACTTGTTTTGATAGTTTTTTTAATATTTATGTCAAAATATAAAGTAATTCTATTTTATTTATTTACACTATTTTAAGTCAAGTTTATTTATTAACTTCACTTACACAATATGTCGTGGTAGAGAGGATTGTTCTAGATTATGTTCAAGAACACAAAGAATGCTCAGTGTTTTCAATGTTGGTGTGTAGTCCAATACGTGAAGGTCACTGTTGTCAATCAACCTCTCAGGGTTGTCATCACTCTCATCAATTGGTCTATTATTGTTGTGTGTGCAAGGGCTATAAAAGTAACAGTATTTGTAAACATTAAATATACATTATTTATAAATTTAGTTTATGTGATTTTTAGTATAGCATTTTATTTACCTTGTCCCACCAAACAAATAAACTTTATCCTTATAAATCAAGCATGCCTGCCGTCTACGCTTGCAGGGTCCAGTACCATGTACATTTAGGTATTCCCAATAGTTATCTTTTATTGAGTATCTATACAAATCATTGAAATGGGTTTTAGTTTTTGCGTTTAATCCACCAAAGATGTACATGAAATCTTGGTACAGCCCTGGAAAATAATAAAGAATTAATTAAACATTTTAAAGTTAAAATTGTTGAAATGTTTTTGTTGACATAATTTATTACAAACATGCTGAGTGACTCCTTCTGGCTTCGGGCCAAGTACCCTTTGCATTCATATTAGTCCAAGTTTCTTTTTCTGTGTCTAAACAGTAAACCTGTGGGCAGTAGATTTCTTCTTCAGAATTATAAGGGCTATTCAAATCCCCTCTGCCTCCAAACACATACATCCTTTCATTATATGCTACAGCAGTATGAAAATCTCTATAGGAAGGTGGTGGGCCGTGGGTATTAATAAATCTCCATTGCATTGTATCTAAGTCCAAACAATGCACATCTTGAGAATATTGATCTGTAATATACTCAAATCCTCCAAATATATACATCTTGTTCTTGATAATGCAAGCTGAGTGTCCATCTTTAGCATATGGGACCATACCAGTGACTGAAGGAGTACTCCACTCCAATTTTTTGGTATCAAAGAATAACAGAGTGTCACATGCTACGGCATTATTTCTGCCACCCCACATATACACCTGGAATTTATGTATTACACTATGTTATTAACTATTATTAAATTATTACTTATTTTTAAAGATCTTGCCGACTTGTCAGTAAAAGCTTTGTAAAATACAAATTATATTACATGTAAAAATATAATATTCCTAAGCTTTAAGCAAGGTTTGAATAAAAATAATATTTAGAAAATGTACCTTATATCCATATGCAACTGCTGTGTGCCCATATCTTTGAAAGGGCACAACATCATTTTTCTTGTAATTTACTGGTGCCCATCTCAGTGTTGAAGTGTCTAATACATGGACTGGAATTGGCTCCCAGTCTTTGTATTCTTCTGTGGAACAATACCCTCCAAAGGAATATATTTTATTCCCAATACATACAGCAGCATGATTTACTCTCCTTGGTCCACCTTCTATGTGGACTGTCCACCTCATCCTAAATATGTAAAAAACGTCTGCTTGTAAAAAATATTTGTATATTTTTTATTTGATATTCTTTATACAAAACGATCAATATACAATCAACAATAGATATACTAAAATAATAAATTGTCAAAGCTATGGTTTACCTTTTTTTGATTATGTACTTCTTTTAAATAAAATAAATTCTCTTCTACTTTTCACAGAAATAAATATCATAGGAATCTCTCATTTGAAGCCTACGCACTTTAGCGATAAAAATGTTATCTTAATTTGAAAATACTAAACGTATTCACACGGACACGGTATTCACATCAAATCTCAGTCGACGTGCTTATGTTATTGAAATAGAAAATCAAATTCTAAATAAGCATCATTCTAGTATTGCCCATTGACCAATCAGGCAAACATTAAATTATTGCAAATGCTGACATCTGACATTTCGATGTCTACGTTGTTGATTGTCAATGTCACTGGTCTAAGGAACCGACGCGGAATGTTATGTAAATTAATATATGTAGGTAGAACAATTATTTATAACAGAATGTGACATTATAATTATTGAAGTTGTAAATACCTAAATTATTGTTTGTTGTTATTATTATATAGGTGATACTTTCAATTTGCATAAATAAATACTACAAAGTATGAATTATTAACAGGAATGGTCTGAACCCTTTGAGTTTAAGCGTACCTCGTCTAGCGTTGTCCTATAGGACAGTTGCAATGGGTGAAAACAATTTACTAGTCTGAGTTGTTAAACATCTATTTTTTGCAAGTTGTTTAACAATAGGTCTGCCGTTATCGTTTGAAATATAAGAAAGGAAATAAGAAAGAAGGCAGTGTATACCACCAGCACCAAAACATTTATTAGTCCCTACCTTATTCGGCTTTTCGGGGTCAACTTTCGCTTGGGACATGACTTGGCTAGTTCTCCTGGGTTCCACCACTGTTATAAGCGTTTACGGTCTTAACGATACGGTTGAGTAATATAACGCCGAAATCATTGTGTGTTTATTGGTTCAATTTAAGCCTTTTCTTGAGATTTTCACGTTTTTAATTTATCTCAAGTGAATTGCAATTGTTAATCATTGTCCGAAGTCTGCCGTTACTCTGGCTTGCGATGCATCTACCTTCAAGATCTTTAAATCATCATTATCTAGTAGAGTCTCCGGATATCCAACGGGATTTGTTCTATTTTCAAAATTACCAGCACAAAAAACGTAGCGTGATATAATAAGGTAGCCTATACTTTTATAAGGACTTAGCCTTTTAAAAAATAATTAAAAGTATCCAATTTGTTATAAGTTATTGCCGTTGTCAACATAGAATACCTTATTACTCAAAAATACTTAGTGACGGATTTTTATAAAATTTGTTGTGTTTTAAAAAATCAAAATTGTTGACATCAAAATATACGATGCTTTTCATTCGGAACATTCTCTAATATTCCTGAACAATATAAGAGATGCTCAAAGCAGACTAAGTCTCGTGATATTATTACTTTAAATTTTATAGGGTGTCTATTTTTATTAAAAGAGGCTTTGGATCTGAGGGAAGGAAACTGCAGACCTACCATGAACTCTGCAAAACTATCATAGTTTTAGGAATTTTGTTTTCATATTACAATAATATTAGCTTGAATTGTACCATTACCTCTATAAGAGAATATTATTTTTTTCCTGATGTAAATTAATGAATGGTTTTTTAATGGCTAAAATAGACATAAAAACACATTTCATTAATATTTCAAATGACAGAACACACTTAATGGTAAGAGTCAATAATGTTTCCCATATTAAAAGAATGAATGGTTTAGGAGCACGCCATTAAATTTTCTTGACGAATTGGAAAGTGAAATTA
Organism: Dircenna loreta; assembly: GCA_963555665.1. Classification (NCBI taxonomy): domain Eukaryota; kingdom Metazoa; phylum Arthropoda; class Insecta; order Lepidoptera; family Nymphalidae; genus Dircenna; species Dircenna loreta. The sequence goes on from OY743098.1 coordinate 2,150,033, forward strand.
TTGCACCCACAGGTTACCTGCAGATTATTTTTAATAACTTTTAAAGATTTTTAAGTTATCGAGGTTTGTGTGTGAATTAAGTTCCATACTAAGGTGTTGGCACAAACGATCTAAAATAATTAAAATGATATCTGAAGTATCTGTCAGAGCATAACATAAGTAATAAAAAATTAAAAACCAATACAATAGTTAAATTTGTGAAATAGTTATTTTATCTGAAATTAGTGTTGTTTTTTATAATCTGTTTACTAAAGAGTTTCTTAGTGGATAGATTATGTGAAATATATCAGGAAATGTAAAAAGGTAATGTAGTACAAACCTATACATCGGTGAATTTGGCGCCTATTCTTTTTTCATCAGTAAGAGCAATAGGCGTGATCTTTCAACGCCAGGCGGTGTTAGGGCGCGAATCATTTGTTATTATTTCTATCACGCGCCGAGTTTCCAAACAAATTGTATTGTAACTGACAATATGAGCGATTATTGTTCGATTCGATACTAATGTTCACTGTAACCATTTTTTATGTTACTTTTCTTCCTTAACGAATTATCAGTTCAGTATTGATATTATATTATTTTGTACCCTTACGTTGGTGTACTTGGGGTGTAGAATAAGATATAGAAAATTTCAACACAATTGAGAAAATGAGTTAAAAATATATAGGTATCTGGACCTTTCTCCAAATCAGGCAACATAATTTATAACTAAGATTTAGTCTAATTCAATTAAAAGAAATATCAGCGTAATATGGAATACATTGTTGACATAGAAATACATTTAATACGTCCTTAATAGGTAACTGGCTTTGGTATCATAAATTCTATCCTGAGACGAAATTATCTCATACATTGTAAATGTATAAAAAGGGAGGCTTTACAGCAGAATGTATTTTTCTTCGTCCCCCGGCCACGGCGAGGCGGTGACACGTCCTGACGTATAGAAAGCGCATTGCCGATGACGGGCCATCTATAAATCATATTTTGGGATCAGCAATCGTCCGTCCTCCCGTCTGCTTCGTGATTTTACTCGTTTTTTGTCTGACTTCTAAATCGCGCGCCTGTGATAAGAGACAGCGGGTTGTTTACTATTTAGAGTAAAATATTGATATAACTATTTATAATCAAAGGAGATCCATTATGAATATTTCTACTCTAAATTTAATAATCGTATAATTAATCAATGAAACTAAACAGCACTATTACTATCGCCACAAACATAATCTACAAGATTTCCATCTGGAAAGTTACTAAACATAATAACAACTATTTAAATATTTATTTAATTACTAACTTTTGGGTATGCTGAAACTCGAGATATTTTTCGGATTGTGAAAATCCCGTGATAGTAAAATTAGGTAAAAAATAAAACAATAAAAGACCGCGACCACAACAACAATAATTGCTGATACACAAAACAACGGTTGAACTTTATTATATTAGCTAAAAATGTCATAAAATTATCAACCATTTTGCACGATTTTTTTTACATACTCCATTTCTTTTGCCGTGTCCTTTGTGCTTTAAATTATGAAGATGTACTGTAATTAAGTTACTTTTTACTAATTGTTCAACTTTTACTGCACTAAATAACGTATACCATATGACTGCTATTGATTTTAATCAAACAACGAAAACCGGATTTCAAGGTTCCACCGGATTGTAAAGTCGTTTTTACATTAAGCTCGAACACATTACTTTTTTAAGAAATTAATATTCGATCAACAGTTTTTATGAGGCTTTTCTTTATAAAAAAACTTACGATGTGTCGTGAAATTGGTATCTGATAAAAAATCTTATCAAATTAAAAGAAGCCAAATAGATGTCACCTCTGTCCCGATAAAAATAATTATATATAGAGAATGTTTAATTGTTCTAGGCGGGTAGCGATACGGTAGCTTATTAGGTCCCAGGTTCAAATTCTACCCGTATCAATAAATTTTTCAACCTATATTTGTTTAAAATTTAATATTATGTAAACATGTTTGCTAGAATGTTCTTTTGTTGTATGTATATTGTCAAATCCAATATTTATTTCTTGGTATTACAAAAAAAAATATCCTCTGTGACAATATGAATTTTATGGGCACTTAAAATCAGAATATTTAAACAAACGCAAGCAATTGAGAAGTGCTTATTTGGATACGTTTCACGCGCCAGCCGTTATCCCTCAGAATAGTAACATTTATCATCGGAATCATATAAAAAATAAACCGGAACTAATCCTCCGCCCGTCTGCACTCCCCCTAATCTGCATACGCAAGAAAAGCTATTTCACGCTCTAACATTTTGAGATCATTGTTGTGATTTTTTGATATTTGCATTAAAGTATAACAGAGTATTTTCTTAGATTTATTTTAAATGGATTTAACACACATGTAAGTGGATTTACATTATAAGCTCTAAATTTAACCCCTCTTGTCGTCTATCGGAACTCTATGGCCAGTAAGTGATGAAAGTGACTAATTAACTGACAGATACATCTGACACCTTCATATCATTTCACCGTAAGCACAATTACAGCAAAGCAACTGAACCGTTGGGGTAAATTTAAAATTTAACATATAAATCCAAATATTCGAGTTCAATTACTTAAATATAGTTTTATTAAAGATATGTAGCGGAAAACTCTTTGAAATTCATACCAATTAACTTTATGTGAGTCTTAAACAACTTAGTTATATTAGATGTATAAAATTATAAAACCTATAATTTCTAGGGACAAAATTTGTAAGTGTATTATAAAAGACTACTAGTAAAGATAAATCTAGATGCTGTCTCGATGCATTAGATTCATAACACATTTGTGTAGCAGTTTCATATGAGAATTTGAGAGAACATAAAGCGAACGATGCGTCTCGCCGACGCGCTGACGTTATTGATACACGGAAAAGATTTCTCTTTGATAGTTGTGGTTGGTTTTGACGCCGTCTTCAATGTGTAAAATAGTGATTGAAAATTTTATACATTTATCGATAATTTTCTTTTATTTTACAAGAACCTTGGATACAGAGAAAGCATATATATAGTTTTGTACGATCTTAATTAATATTTTGGATCTGCACAATTTTATTAGAAAATGCTTCGGATTGTGAATTGTAGCCCATAGCCATTATCAGTTCAGTAACATAATCATGTCGAAGGCACCCATATATGTATTGATCATGTACCTTTATTACAATAGCTAGATTACCTGCTTTTCGAGCAAAATCCAGAAAATGAGGCAAATACCAAATTTAGTAGTGATTATATCTCAGTTTCGGTACCAAATGCACATAATTATGTATTAATAGTAGATTATTAAGCTATCGTTTATCGACTATCGATATCGATATCGAGAATCATAAGCTCTTCTAGTCAGATAAGGCGTAAAGTTCCCCATTCAACGTCACATTTATTGATGGACTTTGGAAGTTTTCAATATTATGCCTACTTTACATGTGATGTGAATAGTTTTATTACGATTTCGCATTTGCCGCCTGGTGCGTGAGCGGAGTTAGCCCCCGCCCAAATCATAGGGTGGTAGGTGTTTGACCTGTCAAAATATATTGACACGAATATTTGTCGTGTCAAATTTTATTGTTATGATTTTTAAATAATGTTCAATTTACCAGTTCATTTTTGTACGATTTTTTTTGTGATTTATGTATTAAAATTTTCGTGATCCAGGATAACTATAGTACGTGAAATACGTGAAATATTATATTATATATATTCATAAATTAACAAAAAGAAATTAATATTAGTTTACCGTATATTCTAAATGTCAATAGTCTAAATATATATAGTGTATTTCAGAAATGATTCAATGATACATTCTAATGATATCATTACAGCGTCTACAAAATAAATATCATTTCACAGTGTACCATCTGAAATGTTTTCTTATCTACTTATAGCTTTATTTTCCGTTGAAACCGTGTGTCATTTTTATATGGGCACTTTTCGACGATATATTCCATCTATTGTCGCAAAGGTGCTTTAGGGATAAGGGCCTTAATATACGATTATAGGTCGCACTCACTATTGTGGCTGACCTATTCGAAGAGTTATTGCCATCATCGCCGATTATATCTGGCAATACATTTTTTGTAATATATTGTGTGTATCTATATTAAAAATATAAAATGGCCGACAATGTGTAGTCTGTGGACGTGTTGGCGTGTTTTGTAATGGGATATAATCATCGTTATATAACCTGTCTATTTTAATGATTTTTGACAGTAAATTATAAATAACTTTTTTTTTTGACAAAGGACCAAGATGATGCAATGGATACAATGTTTGTTGTCAATAGATACAATGCTTTGTTTTGTTATAGAATAATAGATGAGTCATTACGTGCCAGTTCAAATGGCAACTTCTAAAAAATATCTTATCCAAATAACACATAAAAAACAGACATCGTTTTTCTTTTAAAAAACTCTCTCATTTGCCTATCAATAGTGGTTTGAGCAGATCTGACCGTAATAAATGTCATACTTTACGACACTTAAGAAAATATGCAAGGGAACAGTTTTTACATTTTGAGGCGGTGACCGAGGCTCGCAATTCTGAATTACGCATTTCATACATTTCCTTGGGGCATTTTAAAATGATTTATATAAGACAATATTGTTTATCATAAAATATATAGTAACATTTTATTTCGTTTTTATTAGTTATACTGCCTTATTACTGTTAGTATGCTGTTTATTGTTTTTTTCTGTGGGTTGACTAGTAGAACATTTCATTTTTTTTGGCAATAAATATTTAAGAAAAAAATAAAATAATAAAAACATTTATTAAAATCATCCCTATACCAAATGATGGATGGAAATATTAACTTTCAAGTATTTCAGGATTAAAATTTTGATGTTTTGAGGCATTTTCATCACCACTCCTGTTTATCAGATTAGCTCGTTACGTTCATAATGTGATAAGATTACGTGAAAGCAAAATATATGTACGTTGCTTCTATTTTAACTAAAATGCTTCAAAGCTTAGTCTGATATTAATAACGTTAGATTAAAGAGCGCTACTGAAATGGGGCGCATAGCATCGCATAATAATTACTAATTAATGCCAAAATTGTTCTAACTCCTCAAAAGTAATAATATCTATGTTTGAATATATGTTAACATGTATAGCTGTGCTTATATACTTAAATATACAATGAAAAATAAATACTGGCAAGAGTTTGAACCTGCGACCTCTGGTAAACCGTTCCGTCGCTCTACCAATTGAGTAACCGGAGCTATACATATTTGTCTTCATCGTGACGGTGCTGACATTTATTAGGCTTTTTTCGAGAATCGTAAACCAACGTTTCTTATTAATCCCTGCCCGTATAGGTTTATTTTTAATTCTTTATTTATTTAAAGTAATAATATCATTTGAATCTATAATAGTAAATACACACACACACACACATATATATATTATTTCATGTTTGTCTGTCTTGATATTTACATTAAATAACCTAATATGGCTATCAATCAAGTCGTATCTCAAAGATACAGCTGGTTTGGTTGCAGTTTGTTCAGTATAATAGATTGAAAGCGTGGTATTAACAAAATTTAGAGCATTAACGTAATCCTTTAGTGTTGGACAATGGGTGCTGTGTCGAGGAAAAATTATATTATTTAAAGAATTGCATCAAGAATGACAGTTTGCCACTATTTTTTAAATCATAGATTGTAGTCAAATGTCACAGTATTTTTTTTTAATTTTAGGTAGGGGTACATTGCACTTATGAAACGTCATTCTTGTTTCATGGTTCCACAGGGAAGATCCACTGAAAATTTAATTCTGAGATCCCGCTAATTATAATCAAAATTATCCATAGTATTCAAATGTTAATTGGCAAATTACAATTATTCCTCTTATTAGATTAGAAATCATAATTGATATGTGAGAACAAATTCAAATTCAGTTAAAGCGCTGTACAAAAAGAAACCTAGTGTAAATTAAAACGCCCTTAATTCTAAGATGCTCTCTTAATTACAAGGGCTTAAAACAACATGAAACAATATAATAGTAATTATATATATCTTATTTATAAACTAAGAAAGCGAATAGAGAACTAATAGAGATTTAGTGGAATTTCAATTTCGGTATTTCCAAAACCTCATGGTCTTGATAAAGGAAAGGAGTGGAGTAGGATTACAATATTTACATGCGGAGAGTGTGAGAGTTAGATAAAAATATTATATTTATTACCGCGGAGGCACATTCAGAGCGCGTCAGGCGTTGACATCAGACCTGGGTTACCAAACATTATTGATAGGGCTGCGGATACAGGAGGAAAATTTGCATATTCTTTGTATTAAAATTATATTATAAATTATGTTATATTTGTATATTTATAATCCGAATTCATTTCTTTTATAGAATCAAAGCTTTTAGAGTTCACAAAAATAAAAAATAAATATAAACAATGAATATATTTCAACCTTAAATTTATTCCATAAAACAGAATAATCGCTTAACAAAATATTCGTGTGACAAAAATTCTTATTAAATATTATTATAATTATTTGACAACCCTAAGTTTATTTGGTGGTTTCACCCCTGTCAATATGTGTAAAGTCAATACTCGAGTGTGAATAATTTTTCATCTACTTCTTATTCCTATTATAAATATCGATGTACTATCAGTGAGGTAGCAGGGTAGGTGCCAATACCTCATCGATAAGACACCCCTAATATCGTTATTCATTAAAATATGGGGTCTTGTATGTATGTTTTATCATCTAAGTTAATAATAGTCAAAGTTACTATTTTTGTATGTGTTTGTTTTCGTATCGATAACTTCTAAATGGATTTTGAATCGATATTCAAGGTAGTTGCAAAAAGTCTGGTTAAAATCGATTCAGTAAAAAGATACGAACCAAAATGTTTTGTGAAGTTTGGTTAGATCTGTTTCTATTTTCATATCGATTTTTTCTCTTATAAACATAATTTGAACATAAGTATCGTATTTCCGAGTCACGATTATAAAAAAAAAAAACTAAAAATAAACTACACAAACTGACAACTCAACTACTTATTCATAGTAGAAGTATCATTCAGTCTGCACTGCGGTCAGCTCCGAATAAGGCGGCCGCAGTCAAAAGAGCTTTGACTTCAAAGCGACTGGCAACACCAAGATAATGCAAAATAAACTAGCAACACTAAAAGAAGAGTGTAAAATAAATGCCGCAAGAGCACATTACACAGCCACTGAATCAAAAGACAGACTGAGCGTGAAGTGATGAAAACTGGAAAAATAAAGGTGCCCTCTTGTGGCGAGTTAGACGCATCCTATTCTGGGATCTTAGGATTGCCTCATCAAGTGACCTGAATGGAAACAATGCATGAAGGAGTACGCGGCACACGCTCGGACTGACCCACATACATTCAATGTATTCTATTTGACTATAATACAAACAAATATATCGTCATCTCGACAATTTAAAGACTATTCAGATTATAGAATTTACTGATAATTATAAAAGTAAAAGTTAACAAGTCATTTTGTTGACAAAGTCAAAATAAATCAGTGTATAATAAATAAAAGAAACAGAATAAGACCCGCGAGTTAATTTGAACTGCGCTCCAACTCTGTCAATATGACACTTGTGAAGGGAGCTGATTTTTAGATCAAAGTGATGTCGACTGAATCACACCTCAACCTAAATACACCGTTTAAGCACACCGAGTGCTAGAACATTCCTTTGTGAATTCTTAATATCTATGTGACTTCACACTATAAGGTTCTAACATGAGTTAAATAAATAATAGTTCAAAGAGAACACGCTTTTGTGAAAAAAGTAACTAGTAAAAATGTTTTTTGAATTACTATTTTAATTTACTTTTAGATTTTTCAGAAAGGCGTGTATATGATTATTACCATATTATTGTATTGTCATCGTATCCTTGATAATGTAAATATATCCAAAAATTCAAATTAATCCGACGTTTCAGAGTCGGTCAAAATAACGTTCAAAATTTCCGTTACAAACAGATACACCAAGCTAAAAAAAGCATCTTAATAAATAAGTAATAGTTTTTCTATGCATTTAAATGATAAATTTGTTTGAGAACAATAATTTTACCGCATATTATTGTTAGATTTATGAACCAAACATTGCAAAATTAATCACATATAAATTACAAAGCCCGTTACCTACCATTGTTCCGAAATTTAATTTCATAGTTCGCTAGTAAATGCATGAAATGTGACCAGGACTGCTACGTTATTTACTGCACTCTGGAAGCTCTAGCGAAAAGCAATAATTTGATTATTGGCTGCGGTGACGTGGTATCGAGTATTATTACTGTTTGCCAACAACCATGCGTTGTTTTGTTTTATTACTCTTAGATTAAATATTATTAATAGCTTTTTATTCTTACAAACGGTGGAGACTTGAAAATGCGATAAAATATATATCTAAATATATATACGGAATATTATATAAATATATAAGTAAATATATTAGTTATTTTGACAAAATTATGTAACTGAAATAAATTTTCTCACTAATTGATTTAAACAATCAAATTATATATAAAATGTAATTCCGCTCTGTCTAGTTTTTTTTTTTTTCTCTAGTTCGATGACCCTGACGACTTTTTATTGTTCTGTATTATGTTAGAATACAATATTTAAATCTATTTATTTTAAATATATTTCAAAGGCTCATTGTTAATCTTAAGACAATAATATTATACAAATGTAAAGATATAAAAGTTGTTTGTTTGTAGAAGATGAATAATATATATTTTCAAGAAGATTTTTATAGTTTCATCGTTCGAGAAACTTTTCCTTACGAGGAAAACAGCGGGTACAAATTACTTTAGTACATATATATTTGATTTTTATAAGAAGCTTAGAAATAAGTATTAGGTAAGTCGACATGTTTGAGTAATTAGACTAATTAAAATCAAACTTGACGGAATAGATTTTTAAATACATCGCTATTTCGTCTTGGTATTATCTCCCATATACCAAGCTACACTAATAATAATCGCTGTCAAATTTTAAGCTTGGTTCCATTCGAGTAATTAATAGTTTTGTTCATTTTGTCCAGGTACGTATCTGAAATTTCATGGCGGGGATTACAGGCGGTGGCGTCCTAAAGTTACGGCTTTAATACAAAAATAAAGTTTAACGACGATGCGCAGTCTGTTGCAGCTAGCAATGTTGAGCCCGATTTATTGCACGCTAAAGACCATTTATTCCCAATACTTTTTGTCGACCATAAAATCTCTATTTCCTTCAAACTTTTTACAACAGTTTTGAAATATTAATCCCTTCTACGGAGGTAAGTTTTCATTTAATAGAGCGCCTTCGGTTAAAATGGAGCAATGTTGAAGTTATATTGTTTTGATATTTTTTAGCAGGAGCTAAAATGTAATGTAACAAATGATAAATTTATTTACAGTAAACACTAATTTATGCATAGAAATTAAATTATAGATACTATTGTACTTTTAATACTTCAAATATATTTACACTTTTCGAACGAAGAATAGAAAGAAAATCTTTAGTATTATAAACATTTAGCTTAAACCATAAAGAACTAAATATCAATGTACGTAATATATATATATATATATATATATATATATAAGAAAGTGTTTGTAAAATCTAAAAATGTTGTGAAATCTGGGATCTGATAAAGATTAGTGTGTAGTTTGTTTGTTTGTTGATAATGAGAACTGGAGATTATCTGACATGTAAAATATTCCGCTTTAAATGTGACACACATTATATTAAGGAGAAGACATCACATGGAATAATAACTAAAGATTTAAAAAAACTTGCATAGTGTGTGTGTGTGTGTGCGTGTGTTTACGTGTTTCTGTGCATGTGTGTGTGTGTGTCACTTCGTACATAGACTGTATACAATAGAGGCGCTCTACACATAAGCGAAGTCCATTCCAAAATTCGTGATCATTAGCAAACTATATAATTTAAATATTTTATCAACACACACATTTTTTTTTATTATTTTAAAACAATTTGTTTTATTTTTATGACCGACCTAGTAAATGTTGCGTAAAGTTCAAACTGTTTAATCATAGTGCAAGTCTAATATCACATTCAAATCAAAATATAAAACAGTATGTATTTCAACATTTATTTCAAGTAAAATTTATATATTTTTGACATATTTAAGCAAAACTTTCAGAAAGTATTCCTTAAAGAGTCCAAATTGTAAGTTATCATTTTATAAAAAATCATAATTATACCCAAAGAAAATATTACGAAAATAAATACGTTTCAAAGTGAATAAAATAAAACTATAAAAAAATGGACTATAAATTATTTAATTTACATTTATAACATTGAAATAATTAAAATACTGTAATAAAATGTAATATTTCACAGAGTACTCTATTTTCAGCTATAACCCTTTAAAAATATCCAACTGGTAAACTTAAAAGAAACATATAAAATACCTGCTTTTTAATCATATTACTTGCTTTTTTATATTTTAGCGCAGCTTACGACACATAGTTCTGTACAATTTCGTTGCAATACATGTATATACTTATATATTTATGTTTGTAATTTTTAATTTTGTGGTGTACAATAAAGAATAAAAAAAATAAAATAAAAATAAAAATATACATATAAACATATAAAAATACGATAAAAGAGACGATACGAATCAATCAAAATTAGAACCTGTGACCTCTGGAAGAGCGACGGGACGGTTTCCCAGAGGTAGCAGGGTTCGAATTCTGCCCGTGTTGTAAAATTTTCAATCTATACTTAGGTATTTAAAATTTAAGTAATTTTAACATGCCTAAACATGTTTTAAGATAATTTCAAATATATTAGTATTATTATTTATATATATTAGTATTTCTTTATACTAACGTCACACATTTGTTATGATTTTTTTACAGTGACAGAAGAATGGCGGGAAAATATCATAGATTAAATATAAATAGTACGGATTTTTTAAGCCACATAAAAAAGTTTATATAAGATGGCCCCTTAAATGGCCTACACCTAAATCATACTAAATTTTAAACTATTTTATAAGATTTGAAGCCATTATGAGTTACTGTTTCAGTAAATAAAGATAAGAATATCCTTTGTTTTTAGTTTCTTAAACATAATGTGACTTGTCACTATCTTTAAGATTTATCATTTTATCATACTTATTACGTTGTTGTTTTATTTTATATATGTAGGTTAGTATATATGTTATTTTAAAATACATATATTATTAAGTTTGAGTAATAATACAAATGAAATGAATGTTGTAACTAGGAAATTGTTACAATTTTATCAATAAAAATATCAGGCAGCTTTTCAAAGTAGGTCTGTCATATCTAAGTATAGAGGTTATATATATATTTTATATTTTTACTATGTTCTTATCTTCAAATAATAAGAAAATAATAAATATCAATTAACATATATATAACATTTGAAAATAAATTACAAATCGTATGTTTTAGCCCAAAACACAAAAACTTTGTGTCAAATTTGTGTAAAATATTATTCTACAAGTATACCTAGAAAGTAAACTAACACCACACCAAATTTCATCAAAATCGATTTAGTATTTTTGTTTTAATGTTACCAGTTTTTAGGATTAAATAAAAAAATATATACAATAACCTATCATTCAATTAATTTCATAAAAATCCGTCTAAATATATGTATGTCCAATGCGCTTATTACTTTATTTTTCAAACATCAAAAGCTTAACGTACATATTTATAGATATTTTAAACATCTAATATCTTTTGTGTCATCTTTTCAATTTTTATCTATACTGCAAATTAAAAAATATTGGTTAAGATTTTCGAAAGAATCCTAATAGGTGTCGCCTCAGTCTCGATAAAGACGATACGTATAAAGAAAACGACATGTATCGAGTGCTAAATTCACCGAGTCTGGCAGCGGTTCGGTAGCTCAATTGGTAGAGCGACGGGACGGTTTCCAATCGTGCCTGTATCGGTTAATAGTTCATTATAAATTAATTTTAATTTATTGTACCTATTGGTTTCGCCTTATAACAATATTATGGTTTGCTTTAATTTATATATTTATTCTTCGTACTGAACAGAACCTCTTGTCCTAGAAGCATGTTCAAGGAGCTGGATGAGCTACTTACGTCTAGAAATTTCAAGAACAAAATAAGTTTCCTCGTCATAATTTTCACACAATATTAATTAAATATTTTATTTCATATTTTCAAGTAAAGATATCTCCATTTTGATAATATATTAATAAGATATATTCATATAGCAAATTTAAACAATCATTTTACGAGTAACACAGAAAGACCTATTTCCATTGTGTAAAAAACAATGAAAATTATAAACAAAAACAATCAAATAGTGGTGATATATACAATCAAATTTAAGTTCTATTTTAATGGTTTTTGGTTCAATTTGCATTACAATTACTTCATCACCGAGAGGTCTTAGATTCTCCAAGTGCTCGAAGGCCACTCATTGTATCCACACTTCTAACCCTTTTGTATTTTTATGAAGGATGCAAAGCATCTGCTTGATAGATTCTTTATTGTAGCATTAATGATACTTATATTTAAAATTCAGGCTTACTTATAATTTATTATTAACAAAGTCTTGATAAAATAAATCTTACCGTTATTTTTTTGCAATATTTTCTTTTGGAAGTCAAGTTAATCTATGAAAAGAAGAATATTTTCGTATTATAAGATGCATATTTTTCTATAATATCCAAGACCTTGATCAAAAAGAAGAGTTATCCTGAATGAGAAGTAAATAATATTTAAATTACTCATTCTCTTTCTCTATCTTCGTTGCTTCTGTAAAAAAAATATCAAAACTCTATTTCAAGAAGGTAAAAGAAGAAATATATGGTACCTGGACTGTTATTTGTCACTATTAGTAATAAAATGCCACATGTTTCTGGAGTTTCTTGTCGGTTGTTCTTCACGAATCTACAACTTGGAACCATTCACCTAGAGTCTGGCGTTTCATAAGTCAAATGTATGCCTATTTGAATAAAATAATTTGAATTTGAAAAGAAAATAATTTTATATAATTCGATGGACTATCTGTGGTTATTAATGTTTTAGAGGTACTGATGAACATACAGACACACAGATGGCCTACAAATCTGTCAGTAGGGTTATAAGTTACAAAAATGTGGTCATTGGTTTGCTTCATTGTGAAATATGATTATGTAAATATATCTTGAAAATAAATATTATATAAATTGTGTAAAAGAAAATGTGTCTCGCGATAAGACCGGAATTGAACCCGCGACCCGTTTATACATAAGCTAATATTTGTTTTGCTAGAGGGTGGTCCATTGTCATTATAACTACAATATTTATTTACTGGTAGGTATATTTAACGCTTTCGTATTCATTTACCAATTATTATTTAAAAAAAATATTGTTAAAAAAATAAAGTAATTTTTTTTTAGTATTTTACTCCTAATTATACATCAAACCTTTTTCAAAATTATCATACACAAGCGATGTTTCAAGTATATTATTCTTTATGTAGGTATCTCTAAAATCTTTATAAATTTGGTTAAGCTATAATTAAAATAGTTTATAATTCTCCAACAAATAAAATCTGAAATATTGAAATTTATAATAATTTTGAAACATCCGGACCGATTCAAATATTATAGAGTCAAATAGGTACCGACATTTTTTTTGGATGATTTTGTATATACTTATGTTTATTTATATTTGTCGTCGATAAAATCTAGTTTTTTTTTTTCTAAATAACAATAGTCTTAAAACTATTTTTTTACAGAATTATAAAAATTAATTTGCTACTTCAATTTGGAAAGCTCTATAGAGTAAGCCTTTCACCAACGAGCAGGAATTGAACCATATAGAGCCTCGGCGCCTAGAGGTTACATGGTTAATTCTTTTTTCAAAGCAAAGTTATTTACCTATATACTTTGGAAGCTTAACAATTCTCACATTTTAAAAAAATATTTATTTTTAAATATATTTTACAAATTATATTTAATAATAAAATATTAATAATTGTATTATATATAGGTAGTACAACCTAAAAAACATACGACTCTACATTCTGTTACATTATCAGAACGTAAATACTTTACTATTAAGATAATTATTTATATTTAAATCAATACAATAAACATCTAAAGTTAAATTTTCATTTTAATAAGTCCGTATTCGCTAGAAGTAGGCTCCACAAGAACTTGGAGTGAGTTAATAACCTTCAGTGACCCTGACCTCAATATCAAATTACGACCTACACTGATCCACATCGAACCAACTAGGTACGTCCCAACACTTGGTACATCTTTAAAATCAACTCATCTCATAGATAAACTTAATTTACGTACATAATAATATCTTAGAACAAAGACGTTAAAATAAATTTCATTTTTATTCCATAAAAATGATCTCTATAATTATTATAAAGGAATATTTATTAATAGTTTTTATTTGAAGTAATTTAATTCAGTATAAATGCACAAATAAACAGTTGGTGCATTTAATTAACAGTGCCTAATAAGTCATAGTATAGACAGCGTAGAGTCCGTGCGGTGGGACGAGCGGCGACGCTACACCGCGGCATCTAAGCTTATATTGATTGCTGGTGACATTCTTATCAATAACCCCCCGCACCGCGCCTCCCAAAAGAAACAGAAACGTTTCTTTGCGCGCTCGCAACGTAACGGAAAAAAGGGCGTAGAGACGACGACGGATTCGTCACCCAATAGCATCAAACTCTACCGTAGAGCCGACCAATGGCACCGGGCAGCCGGGGCGGGCGCGCGCACGCGGCCGCGCCCTCGTCTCGCTCCGGCTTTTTATTTATTGTTGCGCGATACACCGCGCGCGACGGGCGTGTGATGCGCGCGTAGTATATCCGATGAAGATGGAGTCCGTCGTGGACTCAGCGTCGACCGCGAGCGAGGTGAGCGGCTCCAGCGGGGGCTCGCCCAGAGTGAAGGCAGTGTCGCCAGCGCGCGCGATGAGTCCGCCGCAGCTGCTGGCGCCGCGGCTGCCGTTGCCGCCGCCGGGTTTGGGATTGCTGGGTTCGCTGCAAATGATGCACCACTCGCCCCTCGAGCTGATGGCGGCCGCGCACCACCATGGCCCGCCGCGTTACGGCAGCCCGCCACCCATCTCCACCTCCGACCCCTCCGCCAATGAGTGCAAACTGGTAGATTATCGTGGACAGAAGGTCGCCGCGTTTATCATCCAGGGTGATACGATGCTGTGCCTGCCGCAGGCGTTCGAACTATTTCTGAAGCATCTGGTGGGTGGGCTGCACACAGTGTACACGAAGCTTAAGAGACTGGATATAGTGCCGCTGGTGTGCAATGTAGAGCAGGTGCGCATCCTGCGCGGCCTGGGCGCCATCCAGCCGGGTGTGAACCGCTGCAAGCTGCTCTCCTGCAAGGACTTCGACGTGCTCTACCGCGACTGCACCACGGCAAGGTACGTTTCATCTTTGAAACCAATTATCGATAGGTTTTTAGAACTATAGGTTTACTTTTTATGCCTTGTAGGATTTGATAAGTCCGCTTTTATTATGTTATTATTTTGGGTTTCAATTTTTTTTTATTCAGTTCTGTTCTGTTTAAAGTTCTCCTGACAAAGAAAAGATAACATAACTGTCTAGTGAAAGTAAAATGAATTATCTGAAAACAATTGAAATCAGGTGAATTATTCAGTTAACTATATGTAGAGACAAGTGTACAAAGTGACTAAATATGTACCTACTCTACGCTAGTCATGCTAGCTTCCTTGAAAAGTATTGTGTATTTTAATACTAATCTAATTAAAACTAAGCAAATAATACACACGGGAAATATGTAAGGATGTACCGAGACCTTTAGATGTGTACATTGAAGTATATTAATAATACTTTAGCCAGAAGTTAGGAGTGATATTAAAGAAAATAAGTTTTGCATAAAGGCAACATTTCGTCAGGGGCCGCGCGGTCGCCATTAATATTACATATTTTAATACGCGCCAAATATTTTCACGGGGTTAAATTTTAAAGCGAGCTCCGGCGACGGAAGGGTTAATTCCCTGTTAATTAGAGGCCGAGGTTTAAATTTTTAAATAGTAATTTTTACAAACGCTAAAGTTAGATTAAAAAATTTGTTTTCCTGCGGACATCGCCCGGTAGGCCTATATCGTGGGTGATTTAAAAATGTTCGCGGCAACAGTGCGTATGGGAGGCGTAAAAAATAATTTTAAGCTCGTATTGACGATGTAATATTTAATGTATGTTAGTGAAAACGTTTACGCGGGCCATATATATATTTCATGATGATTTTTTATGTAATTACATTACGTTTTCAGCAATCATGTTATAAGTTTAGTGAATTAGGTTAAATCTGTAATATTAACTTTAAAAATATCTTTATATTTATGTAATAAAATAATTGTAACTTTTAATGCGTAGTTTGGAACGAAAACATAACTTATAATAATTGTTTTTGTATATAAATTGTTTGTCTTTTGCATTGTTTTAATAATATTTTCTATTCAAATGGCATTTCCCAATCTAGTAAATATTTTAGAGACATTAGCCATAGTTTCCGCGTCGCTGGACATTCCGCCTTCCGTGTCTTCGTTAATTATATAATTTGTATCAGTCTTATTAATTTCTTCAATACATTTATAATGTTATATTTCAAACGCAAACATTTATGGAAAGGAAAATACATTTAAGTTATTCTTTTATTTTTGTATTGTAAAAAATATTTAAAATAAGTCTTCGTTGTAGACAAATATACAATATTTTAATAATATGTGGAGATAAGATTGAATGCGAAGGCTCGGTGCGGTCGAATCAAATTAATCTGTATTGACACGTTTCCGCCATTTCGGTTTCACTGGTCCTCGGTGCCATCGGTTCATAAGAATACAGCTCAATATTTTTTTTATTACCTACCTGTGAGTGGTATCTTTTATTATTTTTGCAATGGAATTGACTGCGGCTTAATAATTAACGTTTTATTGAACCATTGGATTATTTTGTTCGTGAGGGTAGGTCTTTCTTTGAATTCAAGATAAACTAAAATAAAAACAATTAATTTAAGTTTATTATATATAGAATTCTATATTTTATATTTATAAAATCCGACGCTATTTAGTATTTTGATGTCTGTCTGATTGTCATCTTGTATTCTTTTTTGGTTGGATTTTTTTTTATCTAAATATCATTCTCCAATATAAATAAATCTCAAGTTACTATTTAAATCAATTACCTATTAAATTTATATTTATTATTTTTAATATTTTTCTAATAGTATAAAAGGATTTTTTTAAAACATCGTAATAAAAATGATTTATTATTTAATAATTAAAAATAATAGAAGTTTTTGCTTAACAAATGACTGTAATTAATAATGATAAATATAATAACATTATTTACATATAAATTC
Organism: Dircenna loreta; assembly: GCA_963555665.1. Taxonomy (NCBI): domain Eukaryota; kingdom Metazoa; phylum Arthropoda; class Insecta; order Lepidoptera; family Nymphalidae; genus Dircenna; species Dircenna loreta. Next base: position 2,167,416 of record OY743098.1, read on the forward strand.
TACAATATATAATACGAATAATAAGCTAGTGATAGGAAACACGATATCTGGACGCCCGCATCACAAAGCGAAAAAATATAATAGTTTGAGATCTTTTCACGCTTCAATAATTGCTCTACATCAGACAAACGGAGATCAAGTTACTTTACAACGGGTGTGATTGTGTTCTATCTGTGGATGCCTTTAATTATAACTCATTGTGTATACAGCCTTATTTATTCTTGAGAAATAATGATAATGTTAAGAGAAAATTGATTTGTTATAAAATTACGTTTACATCATCAAAGTAATATGTAATTATGTCGCAATTTGTATTATAAAAGTTGCGATGATTTAAATCATTACAGAATAAAATATAAATTAATTAATACATTTTCATTATAATTGAATCGATTCTAAGCGTCGGTTCCGTCTATTGTCTCTCACAAAGCTGGGTTCAAAGATGGAGGTCATCAACACAAGTTTTTATGGAATTACAACTTTACGATGCATTTTGATGGTCCGCCTTCAAACAGAGTGATATTTAGTAAATAAACAGAGCACTGAAATAACTGAATCATTACCTTTGTAGCGCCGGTAGGTGTGACGGAACTTTGCTACAATTTCAGTAGTTTAAAACTTTGATATTCCAGGGGGGGATTTCGGTATACAAAAAGGATTTTGAAGGCGGCATCGTTTGAGCTGTCTCTCACGTTGCCGCACTACTTTGATTATTTAAGTTTACGCTTATATTGTCACAAAACATAACTTTTGTACATACATTATTATATATTTTTATTTTTTTATAGCTGTATACATACAATATATATTTCAGTACTATAATTACATTTTTTTATGTATTATAACGTATTTTTATAGTTCATAAATAAATCAGTGACAGATACAATGTTTTATACAACTATTGTGTTAGAAATAGTAATACGAGTAATTAAATTGATTTTTTTAACTAAATATATATATGTGGGTATCGTTTCTGAGTGAGTAAAGCTTCAAATCAGATTATAAGATGGCGGCATGTGTGTATGAATGGTCGGAGTGAGACTGGCTGAGCTCCAAGCTGTGGTTATCATTGAAATATTAAACCAAGAAACCGCAGTGCAGTTTCTGACACGTGCTGCCAGATTTCAAGAAAGCACCATGTAGGCTGTTTATCAATGAATATTTTAATTATTTTATATATAATATAATTGAATGTTTTTTATTTATTGATTATTTTTCCTTTTTAATATTATTAGTCGTGAAACTATTTAATTTTACATGTTTTAAAGGTATAGTAAATTTTAAGTATACAATGTACATTATTTAGCCATTATAGATCTGGCACCAATGTTTGTACTTGGATCAAAACTTGGCATGGATTGGCCATAAAGTTTAGTATCTAACAATTTTAATATACTTTGCAACAGGTCAAGTATCTTATGTAGAGTCTGTATCAAACAAGTATCTTATGTAGAGTCTGTATCAAACAAGTATCTTATGTAGAGTCTGTATCAAACAAGTATCTTATGTAGAGTCTGAATCAAACCTATCTCTATAAATAATAATCAGAGCTATTAATTGTTATTATTAAAAACAGAATTTCAATGATACACTTAGATTTTAATGACAATTTCACTGAAACAAACGTCAAACATTTTAATATGCGTGAATAAACTTCAAATATTAGTACAATATTAGATTTATGTGTATTTAAATTAAAAAGTTTTTTTTTAAAGGAATGAATTTATTTATTTTATGATGGTTTACTAGTAATTATAGACTAGTTCTAAAGTTGTTCTAGTATAAGTTTAATGCAGTGTATTCGTATGGCGACGTGGGCGGTTGAATTTCTGTCTAAGACACGTTTGGATTAGTGTCGGCAGTGTTCGTCGGAGTGTACTGACACGCTACTACATGTATTATGATGATGTCAGACACTTGTGTGATTTTATATATTGTGTCAATGATATATATATATATATAGTGTCCTCATATTGCAGATAAATACATATTTGTTTACAATCTATCGAATATATATTCAAAATAAGGTTAGATTCTGCACAATAGTGAGTGCTTAGTGGTGATAAAGTTTTTAATTACAAAAAATATTATAAAACATTGTTAATATAAGTCATTTAACCTGCTTTGCATGGAGGTTTACGAAATGCAAAAAAGATTTAAGCTTTTTAAATTAAGTATTGAAAAAGATTAAGAAAGATATAAATGTCAATTTAATTCAAACATTATTTTAACACAATTGTAACAGTATTTAAACAAATCACCCAATTGTAATTCAAAGAACATTCAAGCGTCAAATAAACCCGACTCAAGGAAACGCAATTTCCTCGAAGGCAGTAAAGCGACAAACTGTTCCACAATGGGAATATCATGAGGCAATTTATTACGATTGCTCAACAAGTTGCTGGGGAACGTCGGCTCAGACGGAACGGAAAGAATGAAAATCCCGACCCGAATAGGAACGAGCACCGATAAAGGGCCCTCCGAATCCCGAATCCCGGATCCCGGCGCCCAAGAGAACAGTCGGAACTCACGCAAACATTCGTAATTCTCTTGTACAATTCGAAAAACGCACACAAGTGACACGAGGGAATCCCTCCGGCTAGACGGAATTATCTCGACTATTTCCGTTTCGCGTACTATTTAAATCTGGTCTCTCCCTCCCACATGTAAGACCCGATGGTGCTGTCTCTTTCGCATTCCGTTTCATTCATGACTGTGGATTTGAATGGATTTGTGGCATTCCACAAGTGCTGAGCCGACATGGACGGGTGGAGACGCGTCCGCGATGTTTTTGATTTATTAAACCTAACTGTATTCAGAATGTAATTCAGTGAATATGAAAATTAAGACAAAAAACTGACAACAATAAATAGTCTTAATTAAAAATATTATCTGCGCTAGTTATTCTTATTGAATGGTCATAGAAACTGTATTGCATGGTTTTACTTGTGGCTTATTAACGCGTCTCTCCATGTGTTGATTTTTAATCATGTTTAATTACGGACAGAAGAAGTCATAGCAGTTTATCATGATATTAACTGTTACAGACACACATACAGACACACAAACGGTAGAGAATGATGGATTAAGTGATTTTACACTTAGAAAGTAGAGTTAGTAACAGAGCAATGATTTCGACACGATATTGATAGATCATTCGTCAATTATACAATATATTCGTGCATTCTTAAATAATATAATTTTATGTATCATTAATGCTTTGTTTTTTATATATTGAGCGAATAATATAAGACCTTAGACCATAACCTTGTCAGAGCTCATTTACACAATTTGTACTTTAGTAAATAATTGTATGTATTGGATTCGGTATATATATATATTTATTGATGTAGGATTCTGTCGATTCTGTCTGTACATTTACAGTTATTAATATAATTCATATTAACATAAAGACAATAGGTGGCGGAAACGCGGGGAATTGGCGTTTTTGTGCGCTTCACTCGTTATGAGAACGAGATCAAACTTATTTAGACATTATCTGTTTTAATAATATAAATATTTTTTTTAAACATTATTAACGGTTTATATACGTGTCAATGGTTTTATATTTAACTGTTATTTTGCTACTACGATATTAATACGAATCAGAAGACAATTCTAGTATTAAATCAAAAGTTGAATCACAATTCGATTATTTAAAGATTGAAATCTGAATCAGAAAATAATTCTAGTTTTAAATCAAAAGTTGAATCATTGGTTAATTTATTCAAATTTGATATTACAGTAAAATTCAATCATTGAAAGGTATAAAAACAATGAACATAACGTTTAATATGGTATGGAAGCAATGTTGGCGCCTTAGCGGTGTTCTTTCACACAATTAAAGACAATTACAGACAGTCAGTGGGTAAGATATAATATCTCATCATAGAATATCAAGTAACTGAAGTCAATGAAGAATGTCTTATTATTAGTCTCGTGTAGGAATCTTAATATCTCTAACAGTTTAAATACATCACGTAACATTACAATTATTTTGTATAATTTCATTGTTTTGACAATTGGAAAACTAGTTTCAAACGAATTAAGCCTCAATTTTCGAATTTCGACTAGTTGATAGTTTTATTCGTCTATGTATAACTAAAAATGAGTTGTTTTCAAAGCTTTGCCTATATTATTAGTGATGGGATAGTAAAATCAATTTATAGATTCCCGTAACTATTCCCGGAGGTAATCTATTAGGAATCCCACTGTCTGCGCTCACCCTTACGGAAACTTGAAGTTAACTAACTCGAAAGCAACTCGAAACGTTCACAACAAAGCAACGAAATGAGGTAAGAGCTACTTAAGCCCCTCGTTAAACTCTGATATACGGTTTGTAATAAAAACCAATAAAACATTCGCAACAATTTAAAATGGAATCTATAAAAACTTGTAGAATATCAAGTGCTGTACGCCGAAGATAGTAAATTACTTTTTATAGCTTTAATGTTGTGCCTCTTGTTTCAATATATCACAATTAATATAATATATACGAAGTCAGGGAATAATATTGTATATATATGAAATATTACTAAATATTAACCACAAATATATATTTAAACAATGTAATCTTCAGTTTATTTTATAGTCATGTCAAAATAGTATTGTCATAATTGCGTGGAATGAAACATTTTATTATTGAAGTTTTTAATGACCATTCTCGTCACTACAAAGTTTTAAAAGTCGTATAAAAAGGCTCCACCAGCTTCTCAGGTCAAGTAAAAGATAAGACGAAGCATCATTCCCGATTAAATTAATTTATAGCCAATATAAAATCATTCCGACGGCAGAGACGTTTTAAATGATTCTTGCAGTCGTACTTAAATAACTTTGTAAAGCTGTTCTTAGTTATGTTTCATCTCAAGGCTAAATATACAAATTTAATTTTATAATATTTTCCATTAGATAATGTAAAGAGATAAATAATTGATTAAAACTGAGAGTGTAAAATCGATAACGGTCCAGATGCACAAAAATGGGGCAGAGGAATCGATTTGCCCCACATTTTGGCGGTCTAGCGGTCGCGCCAGCGAGGGTAACGCTCGCGATAAGGGATAGTGCCCCCCTCAGGGGCGGGGGTACACCCTGTCCCCCTCTATAATATTTACCGCCCCCGGGCCATACTTACGCCCCTCAGTATTTACGGGTTAGAGAAAAACAAGGGTACTCAAGCTTCGGAAGGTGCAACGTAGATTTTAATCCTTTCTGATGTTTTATGATTGATGAAGGATTTTGCGATTGCGCCGTTGTTGATGGATTCTTTATAATGTCTGCTCGTTGCCCTGCGAGTCGTGCCTGGGACTCGCATTATGTTATTACAGAATTTGTGTAAATAGATTAGTACCGTATTTAGTTCAAAAAATGTGCTCTGAAAATGCAAAATAACTTGCATCCTTCACAAACGTGGCGTTGCATATGAAATTCGTTCGTGACTTCGCACAAGTCCTACTCACGGGACGTACACTTACTACTATTTTACTCCTTTTGTGCATTGTTAATATCTTTATCTTTTCTATTATTAATAATAATAATATTAAACAATTCTAACTAAATCATTATTAATCATACCGATAATAACATATTCATTTAAATATGCCGTTAGCGCCATCTGTCAATCAACAACAAATTTCAATAGTCTTAAAAACTTAATTAGACTGCTTTCAAAGACAGAGAGGTGATGATGCCCAATTTATGTTGATCTTTCTTAACTATTATAGGAATATAAACCTTGTGTGGGTAGTTTTAAAGTTTAAATTAGGTTATAGTTGTTGATAGAAAAACGTTTTTGATCGTGACAATATAATGCATTGATGATTGGTAAGATCACGGAGAGATGTCTGTCAAATATTGACGCGTGCGCCGGCTCAGTGAAATCACAATACTCTGTCATGGCCAAAACATTAATTAATATTTTCACGGTTACGAAACAGCTGAGCTTATTTATAAATTATACTTTAATCAAGCAATTTTGATACTTTCGCACATGTTTTATTGAAAGTTGAAGACTGAAACAGTTGTTCAAATATGTTTTTGATAAATACAAAAAGATTATCTTCATATTGGTCTTAAAGTTAATAAAAAAAAATGTTTTTAAATATTCATTAAAGTGTAAGTTAATTTATTATTGAAGCATTACGTGAAGGTTTTAAGGGAAATGAGATTTTGGAATGAATTTTTTTCATTATTTTTTTAATTGTTACAGTTTGATACATTGTCAAATTGTGCTGATCATTGAACTCATAACTTATAAGTAATAATAAAAAAAAATAACTTTCTGCAATAATAATAAAAATAATAAACATGCTTTATCGTACAATACAAAATAAAGACAGTAGTATAATTAGACAGAGCACATAAAATATAGGTTACAAATCAAAAAGGAAACAATGAATACACAAGTTGGTATGCATTAAAGTTTCTCATACCCTCCTGTTAATTTCGAAGCAGATTTTAATAATTCCATTCGAAATAGCATTATAAATATCAAAGAAAGGGTTGCACTGGGCCGAGTGAACGCTGACTCGCACAAAACTATCTGCATGTGCCTCTGACTGATCTACTCTGTAATTATTTAGACGCGTTAATAACTATGCCGACGTTCGACGCACTTTATTTTTGACAACTTAAGAAATGAGAAATTCTATCCGACTCGTAATAGCTCATTGCTTTGTTGATTAAACACGAACTAATTAATGTGCTGATTTTATTTCTTTTTCTGTTGAATTTTAATTTTAATATGTTTAAGACAATGAGTTATTAATAAATAAATAAATAAAATATTTAACCGCGCCCGAGTATGTGCCACTCCTGTTTTGTATACAATTTTCGTAATAGTAGAGTATCGTGGATTTATATTAACATAAATGGTATCTACATAGAGATTGTCTTTATGTTTGCTGTGCGTGCGACCCTAAACAAATCAGACTACACGTTAATAGTAATGGCAGGAAAAAAAGCTATTATGTAAATGAATCATTAGTATATAGACCTGCGATATAAGAAATAAGTTAATTCCTTTTACTATTTTTCTTATAAGAGCCTTTATTCTGACTAATGATTAAGTCTTATCTTTATTGTTATTTAAATTTAGTTTACTTAAATTTATATATTTTTTTTATAACGTAATATAATAATACTATAATTATTGCGGTGCATGAATGCAAAAATGATGCTGATATAAGTGTCTGAAAATAATGAAATTGGCATATCCATTGAGATTTTGAGTTATGAATACGAATTTATTATTTTTAATAGCGATCGTCTGTTGAGTCGATTGTGCCGCGTCACAGTATACACCAAATAATAGAGTTCGCTCAAACGTTTACGCACCCTCGGAAATTGAAATAAAAAGGTCCATTCGAGATGTAACAGGGATATGATTTGGCAGTTTTTTTATTATTTTATTTCTGTTTTTTATGTGTTTTAGTTCTGAGTGGTGTAGAGTTGTGTATATATAGATAGAACAATTAACTTTGACCTTAAACTTAAACCTTATATTTTTGGAGAGCGTAACATTTTTTTTTTTGTAATTGTATCAATTTTAAAGCTAACTATCGATGTGTTTTTTAATTAATACGTTATGTAGAAAACCTAAAATATATTCCAAAATTAAGGTGACAATTATTTAATATGTATCAAATGTTTGAATATGAATTATTGTTAAGCTATTGTAAAAGCCGTGTCTATTCCTGTATATAGCTCTGTTTCTCCCCCATTTTTGTCAGACTAACGTAATTACAAGCGAGATTGTTGCAAAGTGACTCGTAATACGAACCCTTCCAAAACATTATTTCAATACTGAATATGTTATTTATAATGTTAATATAACTGTTATTCCATATAAGTATGTAATGAATAATCCTAAAGTAATAGAACTTTCTGGAAGACAAATGGAACGACTTTTATTGTATCTAAAGTCAAAGTTAAATTCTTTTATTTCAAATAGGCATACATTGAACTTTTGAATCGTCAGACTCTACATTCACGGCTCCACGTTGTGGGTCCATGGACGAGAACCGGCAAGAAACTCCATGAATACTATTTTAAATCAAATAATATTAATATTTATCGAAATGTTTTGTGACTGACAATACCAGTTATTGCGTGATCAGAAACAACTCAAATTATTTGGACATTCGGACCCCAGTCGTAAGAATGTAATTAATTAAATAAATGTACACAGCCGGAAAGAAATTTGCCAACCCTTGGATCAGTTTTTTATAACGAACATTCCGCGCCATTTTGTTTTGGGGTGTAATTGACTCATCGTTAATTTTCTTTTAATTTTCTCCTGCCAAGAAAATATATTTGGCATTTTTTAATAAAAATTAAATTCTTTATAAATATTGTTATAATAATAGTTAAAAATATCAGTAAGTTAAGCCACCAAGTAACTAGAGACTTGGTTCAACACTCATATAACCAATAAAATTCCTACACTGCATTGTTACGAATTCAATGTCTATGTGTCTATTGTCTAGATTTTCTAGATTCTATCTATAGTTTTGTTGATTGTATACGGTTTGTGTTCTTCGTGTTGCATGTAAACATGATAATATTCCAAATATATCAGATTTTCAATTCAGCTTTGATAAACTTATATACTTTCACTTCTATTACATATATTATTATTCAGTCATGATACGTTCATGATATAATGATGTTAGGATAAGTATTAACTTGTCCTTATCTCTTGGCAATAGAATTTTACAGCAACTGGTTGCTCAATGTTCGGCAAACAAGATTATCCCAGCATCCTGCTACCCCGGTGGCATCATCTTATTCTTATCATAACCGGTGATATACGAATAGATTATTAATTACAAAAAGGTGCCGCTGTGTTAATTTATAAATTGGGTTATAAAAATTGTATAATTCTCTTCATACAGTAAAGCCAAGTCCATGCTGTGACCTCTTAATAAGCTTGAGACGAATTTCGCTGGACTATAAGTTTTTAAACTATTATTTTATCCCAGAGTTTAAATTACTCAAGCTATGAGAACATATAAACTAATATATGACTTAACAATAATATAATATTCATATAATTGACTATATTTTGCATGTTTTTCATTATTTTGCTGGGAAATTTAGTACAGATTGAAATATAATATATATCTAGATTTTTATCTGTTACTAGGTATAAAACAAAATATCATATCTAGATGCTTTTATCAATAATGTCATTATTGACCACATATAACATAAATCAAGGTCTGAATGCAACTAGGGTTTCAGCTGTGGTTTAAATACATAACGATTGGTCGAGCAATTACGTACATACCTTGCTTTATTTAAAATTATAATATATATATATACATATATATAATATATAATTATATAGAAGCTTTGATTGTACTTTCTTATACATTTTTATGGTAATACTTTTAGAGAATAGTGATTTTTTGTTTATTAAGCAAAAAAGAAACAAAATAGCTTTTAAAGCTTTAGACGTTATTAGAAGGATTACTGTTTGAGAATTTTAACATTTTAGCATGTCATAATACTTTTATTATTTTATGTAAACAATACATTTACTCGATAATTAATACTAAAAGGTAAATTTTTTGATACGTTCTAATTAATAGCAATTTCAAGCGATGTATTGCAGATATTATACGTAGCATGTGAGGAGCCATTATGGCTGCTGGATTGCTAATTTAAAGATCACGTTGATAGACGAACTATTATTAATATAAGAATAATCAAAGCTATAAAAATACCTGACAAAACTGTACATCTAAATAGCGGCTATACACGTTATAGACAATGTAGTAATACAGTAGGAAATGCAATTATCTGCTCGGCGATGCCTTCGCTCGAGCTTATATATCTTATCTCCCTTGCATGCTTTTTCAATATGCAATCCCACACAATCATGCAGCTTTATCGGCGAATCAGAACTCTCATGTATTTTTCAATCGTTAACAGTTTTAATTATATCGTTTCGTAAGTTTCGTGTCAATTGAACATCAAACAACATTGTACACACTGTCAAGACGTTCGGTAAATAATAAGCATCGTGCGGTCATAGGCGATTGAATGGATTAAATTCATTTAGTACTGGTAATAGGTAATTGAAGCACAGTGCGACATGTTTGTTTATCGTGGGACATAAAGTTTAGCATCAAGTGGCATAATGCGGTGAGTTATGTGCTTTGTTAATGATCCCGTGTGCATTGTGCGCGTATATCACACATGTGCTGTTGTTCCCTGGCGCCTGTGTGTGTATTGTTGCGTCGCTTATATTTTTTATGTTCTAGATAGTTCGTTGCATACGGACTCAGCGCTCCGCTCGTGTTCACTAATTAATAATTTTCACTGATTGTGTAGTGATTTACAACATTGTTTGATTTCGATTTAATTACACATGTAAATACAATTATAAATAAATACGATAACTTACATAACTTTTATTATTATCAATGAAAATTAACAGATGATAAATATCATTTATACTAAACAAATTATTCCATATAAGTATAATGTATGTCTATCCATATTTCACGGTTGCTTCGTAACGTTTCCTAAATCATACAAAGTTTCCTTCCTTTGTCTGATGCCTTAATATTGTATGATGTATGGGACCGGAAGTATGAGTGGCATAAATATGATATATTAACATTTAAATTGCTGTAAGGGCCCGAACAACTCGCTAATGTTTTCATTTCTTTATAAAACTGACGTCTCACTTGCTGGAATAAAAGCTTGAAACGTATTGCTTTGTCTTTATAAGAAAAAAAATAATAATAATGCTTAATTATAACCACACAGTAAAATACCAATTAATTTTGGATATTTGTGTACGAAAATAAATGGTGGTTTATGTTAAAAATACCTAATATCTTTCCTATATATTTAATAAATTGTCTGAAAGAAATGCTTCGTTTTGGCACAATAATTCACTTACAAAGCACTCAACCATTCGGTATACTATTATCTATATTTAAAAAAATAAATCTAAACCTTAAACATAAAAACTACTTACCTTTAGAGTACAATAACATACTATATAAATAACCTTTCTCATACAGTAAATACAATTTTACAAAACAAACTAGTCTGAAGCCTAGATTCATATTTAATACTGGTTCTAAGACAAGATCTTCCTCAAACTGTTTAGACTACCTAGGCATAGCAAACTTACGACAATCCTGCAAAGAGATTTGAATTCTACTCATAATAAAATAAGGTGTTAATTTCTTTAATTGGATATATATAGTTGAAATTGAGAAGTTATCGTGAGCTTGCACAAAGCCCGAAGCCAAACGCTTCTGTAGTTTCATCTCGTTTCTTGAATATAACCTTAGAAGCCTTAATGCCACAGGCTAAATAAATATCTACTGTTCGAGTCTAGATTTGTTAGTTAATAAAATATATGTATATCAGAGTAACATGGCATGTGCAAACAATTCAAAACGAATTATTGTTTTGTTTGAAATTTTACCCCTTTAATTAGTGTTAGGAGAACATTTTAATCTGAGGATTACAAGAACCGAGCAAGGACTTAAACGATTCAGAAATAATATTTCTTTAGACTGCAATAAATAAGAAAAGTACAGGTTTTCTGTTCGGACAATAATAAAAGGGGAAAGCTTTAAGGATTCTATCACACAGCAAGCTATGAGATAAAGCTTTACAATACAAAAAAATATAGTACACATACTTCAAAGTAAAATGTACTAATAATAATATATTTATCAAATTTACATAAAGATATATATTCTAGACTACAAGAGATTTTTTTTCGGCTACAACTTCTTCGCCTAGAACGGTTTTTAGACTTTTTTTTATAAAACAATAACAAATCCTACAATTATCTGCTACTTGATCTTATAATTATACAATAATCTAGAATTATAAACTATGAAAAATTATAAAATTATCATTAATTTTACTATTTACTTCATAATCATGTTAATATTTACAAAATTTAATCTATCTAAGTACTACATAGAAATAGTATATTAGATGGTAGTGTAAGAATACCCTAATTTGAAATCTGACATCTTTGTAAGAAGCTATGTCCTAATTGGGGTGTTTGGGTTGAATCGGGAGTGTCGGAAAATTAATGTGCTTTGGAAGATAAATCTGCAATTATTATTCAAAAAATTTTCAATCAAAATTTAAGGGCAGGTGTGGCAATGGCTTAATAAAACTTATGAATTTTAACAAAATGGCTGCCATTGTAACTAATGCTTTAAAAATACAAGAAATTTAATATAAATCTTAAATTCCAAATCTAAAGAGGTTAATACACTCGCGTTGTTTATTAATTATTAATATTATAAATCTGATTTACAAAAGGGGTGGAAAGTAATTATTTTTCGTTTTAATTGAGAGCTCTGTAATTTCAAGACCCTTGAGATCATTGGGAGTTGCTATATTATGAATAAGTTTTATTTATTTCAATGATATAAAATTAATAATAAAATTTGATTTTTATTAAAATGCATTTAAGACAATTAAATGATTTAAATAGCCTCAATATGACACTAGACCCCCACTTCCCGCCATGTCACTGTCAATTGGATGTAGCCTAGAACGTATCAATCTAATTTATTACCTGTCAAAAGTAATTTATGATACGCACTCTGGTTTATTCAGACTATATATAATAAATATATTTTTCGTCATATTACAATATATATATATCGAATATCTATTTCTTATAATAAATTTAATGCATTTCGATGAGAAACATGGTTTTTTAAACTGTTGTAAGAAATATTTGTGGTCAATTTATTTACTAGACGTTCGTTACGGTTTGGGCGGATACTTGGTCGATGATAAATTATACTTCTGTGTTGCTTTTTCAAGCGAAACTATATTTTATAACTAGAGTATTAGAATTTAAAATCGCATGATTCCCACGGCTCAAACATCTTCAAGCTGGAATTTTAATTTGAACTTTATGAGATTGCGTCGAAAAATCATTTTACTGTAGATGGCAATCATCTTTCAACTCTGAGGATTTGAATGACATTTCAGACTGACAAATGAACACCAGACATTTCAACAGCCTATTTGTTTGTAGTTTGTATGGGAATCGTAGTCTGTTCTTGCCTAATTACAATATATAGCGTTTGCTTCTGAGCTTTTTCAATAAGGTTAATGATATTTAAATTACAATACAAATAGAGTAAATATAAAATGCAACGTTAATTAATGCAGTTAAATGTAATAATAACTATTGAATGGAGGGAAAATAAAATCTAAATTGCACTTATTTAGTGGGTCGCGGCTATCAATCATGGCCGCTAAGTCATCAGCCGGTTCAAATGTCAAACGTACCTAGGGTGGCGGTAAAAAGAAAACTGAGTTGCCATTATTAAAAAAGTGACTGTGACTTTATTTCCATTGTCAATTGCCGATTCAGGATTATTAACTGACTTGCATTACTTTTTGTGTTCTAATATTGATAGATTAGTTTTTTTGGAGTATGTTTCTTTTGAATTTATTACGTGTGCGCTCGGTATCTGCGTTTGAGTGCCGCCGATTACAATACCGATGAGAAAACTGGCAGCCAACGAAACACAAAACGATAGTCATCGAAGCCGTACACGCACAGTGAAGTGTATTGTATGAAATGTTATATTTAACTAACACAATAATATTAATATTCATTCATTTTTTGTGACGTCTCTATAAATTGATTTTGAATTATGACATCTTATTTATTATAAACTTTTTTATAGTCTAGTTGTTACTAAGATGTTTGTTTCTAAATAATAAGTACATATTTATTAAGAGCTACTAAAAATGATGCATATTTAATTAAGTTTATGGAATTGGATTCAATTTAACCAAATTGATTTCCTCTAATTTTAGTATTTCGTTTGCGTGATCTCGTCCGGTAATAAACTTATAATTCGTCCTCTGGGATAGGGCAGTACAATACCGTAATGACTCAATATTAATCGGTCAATTGGATAATATACTTTTTGTTTCCCTTTTATTGCAAATCATGCACAGATTAGTAAATTAATATTGATTATTGCTAATATAGTCTACATATTCCTTTTGTTTTTTTTTGTTTTCAAAAGTTTTTATTACATTCACAACGTTTAATAACATTTTTAAGGGACGTCAAGAGTATATTTATTTTATTTAAATATGTATAAATGCTAATGAAATATGCAGAGTATTCATTTTTTTATTAGCCCAATAAACAGTAGTAATTGAAATAAATTGAATATTAATAATAAAAATGAAAAGTTATAAACAGTTGATCAGATGCAGCTCGCAGCCGCGAAGGCAAACACGAGGAGATCGCGTGCGAGCGCGCAATATTACCGAAGTCAAGCCGCGCCACGCTACCCTATATTTTAACAACTGTCCTAATACATCTTTCAATGTTGTTTTTAACTGTTTTTGCCACATTATTGTTTGTACTTTTTTATTGTTTACTTTTAATTTTTGTGTTTCATTTCGGTTATCTCCTTTTCTATAACTTTTTGTTCGTTTATTAATTATAGATATAATGTTTCATCACCTTGCAACGCAATACGTAACAGCTGTTGATAGATTTGATACGATGTATATTTATAAGTTTGTATTGTAAGATGCATGTAAATTTATCTGTGTTTATTGAAACGAAAATATAAAAGCAAAGTTATCTTAAAATATTCAACGAATTGGATGGATTTTTTTCTTCATTTCAGGTGCCTGTCAATGAAAGCGCCAGACAGGTATGTCGCTAAGTCACTCGCGCGTTCGATTTCGTTCGGCCGGTTTCGGTTGCGTTCGGAAACGTTCGGGCGGGCTCGGCAAAGGGTTAGCTTGGAAGACCACACGATGAATACACCCGCGTCGCAGGACTTTTAAGCACAGTATTATTTTACCATCAAAATTGCTTATCAGTGTGTGTGTAATTTTAAATGTTTTTTTTTTGCCGATTCCATCCCTAGTTAAGTTACCCATTTCATCTGTCATAGAGATTTGAATCGATTCCATCAATTATTTTTAATTGCTTGATTGGCCAATTTCTCTTTGTACGACCGATTGCATATATCTCGATGGTGTGTTTTTTACTGTTTTATTGTTACCAAACAGTTGTGGGTGTTAGTTGTCGTTGTTTTGCTTCCAGGTTACACCCTTTTAAAGTTGATAATGAAATCCTAAACAAACCACAGATAAATTTACAAGTATGTGTAGTGTTATGTATTTGAATGCATTTATTTATTTTTAATTTTTTTTAAGCATGATGGTGTGTTTTTTTTTAAATAAAGATCCCATAATCTGCATTGACGGTAAGTAAATAATATTAAAATAAAACAACGATACAAATGCTTCGTGAGAAAAAAAACAGTCTTCCTTGCATAGGATATTAAAACCTACGCATGAGCAGTAACAAGAGTCCAAATTGATCCCATGACAAATTCGTGATCATCATCATCAAATCGTAAAGGATTTAACGCCTCTGTTGGCACGCTTCTTTTGTTGGTATCATAAAGCCGGCCATTAACATGTTTGATAAAACGTTGGCCGCACAAAAAGAGACCGCGCAGCTACCGTAGGCTCCCCACTGGGAGCCCTCATTGAGAATGATGCCATGCTGTGGTACTTATAAAGAACACAAAGATGTATTTCGTTCTCTCTTGTGTTTTGGTTGGTGATACGGTAGCCTTGCATTCCTTATGTGTCAGAGATTGCATGTATTGTATACATTACAGATACATCTGCCATATTTGTGCAAATTTTTAGCGTTTGATAGATTTCTTTCAGTTTCTACTAACATAAAAAAAATAAAAATATATATATAACTATTTCTATAGTTTTTTTTATATAAATAGTGCTGTAAAAACCTTTATCAAAAAGTTCGAACATCTCACCAATGGTATAATCCCTTCACTAGCCACCGATACAAAGGGACAAAGATAAAACATTAATATTAAAAGATTACGAATCGTCTAATGGACGTCAAATTAAAGAGATCTGTCATTCAAATAATTTTATTACTTATCCTAATACAATAATAAGTATTATAATAATTCTTTATAAATTAAGTATTTCCTTTCAACTTATGGATTAGTTCAAAATATAACCACAGGTACAAACAAAATTCTATACGATTGTATAAATTTCTTAACCTTTAACTTATTGACAGTTTAAAATAATACCACAGATACTATAATAACCCTATACTCATATGATTATATAAAATGGCGTAAAGTGCCTTAAAGAATTGTTTGTATTTTAGATACCTTTAAAGGGTTACGCCGAATGTTAGTCAAAACAAACAGTAATCACAACAAAGGATCCGCTTACATTCTAACGCCTTTTATACTAACAAAGGACGAATTCAAATAAACACCGAATCGTTAACCCTTTGACCGTTGGGTAATTTTCACTTTGGAAAACGGAGTGGAAATGATTTTGTGGAGGGTCCTGTGACGCCACGTGGTATTGATTTCAAAGAAAATCACTTGTCAATATAGTTTTCTTTTTGTATTACATTGCATCGTTTTACTATAAATATTCGGACAAGGTCCGCACAACGCATCTAGCTCCAAACTAAGCGAGCTTGTAGTATGGCTGCAAGACAACAGATAAACATAAATAAACTATTTCATTTTTGTAAACACACATTTTATACATATAATTTTTATAATAATATAACAACATTGTAGTAACGGGATCGAATCCACGACCATCAGCACCTTAGACGAAGTAACGACCAGAGCGCAGTCAGTCATCACTTATGACAACAAAATTAAAAAAATTAAGACACAAAAACGAATCTAACTTATGTACTGTTGTTAAAATAACCTTACAAACGAAGAATACATTTGCAACAATACAGCCAATCAGCCATAACAAATAAACAGTATTCTTGTATTTAATGAGGCTTCTGGTGAATGTCATATATGGTGCATTGGCCCTCGTTAACCAGACTCACCTACTTGCGCGGCAAAGCGTGAGATGTAGAAACTTTCCCTCTTAATTTACCCCAAGCGAGTTATGTAACCATCTCTGACCCACGCAGTTCCCAAGTCACCGAGGGTGCTGGTCATCGAAGCAGTAATGGACATTAAGCATTGGCTCTCAGAGGGAGTAAATCATGACTGTTTTCAGTATTCATTTGCAGTGTCAGGATAATTTTCGTTACTGGCAATACTATAAAGTAAATATGATGGATTAGTATACTGTTTTACTTGTGTTAAAACTAAAATTTACAAGTAAATTGATTCATATTTAAATTAAAACTACAGGTATATTCTAGAACACATTTTCTAAAGAAATAATTACAGAAATAAATAAACTACCAAGATTAGTTTATACAAAAAACTTACGAACATAATTCATCTGTAAAAATAAAAGAGAGGTATGAAAACAATGAAAATTAATTTAAGATCTTCCAATGACTAGATTAGACTACTCTATAAAGGCACTACTTAAATATGAATATTTAATCGTAGACAAACTGTACAATTAGATAAATAATAGAACTGGTTTTCTTAACAGTAGGCTTGGTTGCCAAACAACAATTTGGGAATCTTACATATTATATTGTTACATCTATGAATATAAATAAATAAACTCAATTTATAAGTAACTCGATGTTCAGGAAGTGCATATTTCAAAACATCTAAGACAAATGAATCTATAAAATTAATTGGACAAGTAATCGAAAACTCGGAAAGAATTTCTTTATCTCTTGCTTTAGGGGAGAGAAACAAATGAGGGGCGGACATTGAATAATTCGATTTCCTTATTTGCAGCAATCAATATGTTATAAAGAAATTCGATACCATGAATCGTGATTTTGAACATTGAACTGATCACGGATTTACTAAATTGTATCCAAATTTATTACAGACAAGATATATAGAATTCACTCACGCTCATTTTGTTAGTTCATTCAGAATTTTATTTGAAACTAGCTTTACTATTATGGAGAACATTTAAATTAATTCGCAAGCAGGTGGAACGTCATAATAACTTTAAAATTAACTCTGCAAACAGTTAAAGGGTGGCATCGCTTGAAGCAGGGCGGTGGTGGGCGTCGGTCGCAGAAGGCATATCAGTTGGATATAATTGCATTTCCTACCAACCTCGCTGACGTTTCCTACAGAGTGTCTACGGCTCGATCTTATAGACAATTGAGTTACATAAACAACCCTCGAAATAAGTTGCCGCTGATGAGAAATTCCTTGATTGACATCTGCACCAACTTCAAAAGTAATTTAAGATCAATATTATGATACATATTTGATCTCAATCTGATATAAATATTTTGATCTCGTGAAAAACGTGATTATCTACTATGAATGTAATAAGCAGCTTCCGTATCTTCTTAATTAAGTGAGATGCTTTTCTCAAATAAGCTCATATTAAATTTTGTTCGTAATTCGGTTGGGTACTTATTTAATTCCGGATATAAAATTTCTGTGATTGAGTCCCAGCGGGAGGAGAGAGGGGCGTGAATTCCAACAAAATTAGCACCGGGGGTCGAAATAAAAAAGCGAAGGAAAAATTTAATGAACAGGAAAATGCTCCTTTTGCAGCTATTCCATCTATTTATCTACATCGGGATGCCCATTACCTTGCTAAGAGAAAAGTTTACATTTTTAATTTAATGATTCCACTTTGTGGAAGTTGGGCGGGTTTCAGGGAAATCTTAATTTGGGGATTTCTTAGGCGTCTCGTTTTGTAAATATTATTCCTTTAATAAGACCTCACGTTGAGGGGTGCTGCTGAAGTCCGTGATTACGACTTGCTTTCACGAACTTCATTTTGGACCTCGTCATTTTGATTGGCGCTAATGAAATTTTTCTTACACCGCGCCATTTTCTTGTTCCTGACAGAATAATTTCCAGAAGGGTCTGGCTAAACATCTTATGATATGTCATCAACACACCCTAAATACTCCTAGCCATTGAAGGTAATATTACTTTATGTTTTTGTCATCTTTATTTAAAATTTCACTTTTGCTAATGCAATTTCTTATTTATCTCTGGTGAAGTACGTGTCCCATCTGTAGCAAAATTTCTAAATCGTCCAGGCCCAGCTGCGTCTGTGTCGGCGATGACGTTTCGCTTTTAGCGCCTGTTTTAAAATTGAATATTTGATGGCGCATTCCCTTATGACGAATCCGCGGTGAGTGCTAAGGGCCAATTTCGTGGGAGATTATTTTTTGAGCGGGTCTTTTATGACAGTTTTGATCACCTTACAGTATTACAGACTTTTAGAAGAAAATAATAAGCAGTCTTAAATATTAAATTTACAATATTTGAATTACAATTTTGTTATTATAAGAATTAAATAACATTTATTATTTTTAAGAAGAATTTCGACAACGGAAATATAAATGTGTACTTTTAGGCTAAACTTACAATACTTTAGTTACAACATAATGGAAGTAACAATATTGATTATTTTTTAATTTATTGTTATAAATGTAATAAATATTTTTATCTGTTATCAAACAACTGTATTGCACTCAAAAAATCCCATTATAAACATAAATAGTTACAGCTTAGTTCGTTTCTAATTACACAGATAAGCGCCTCAATAACGGCACTTTTATCATCCACATACGTTTGGAATCTAATTGGAATTTTGCATGTTGATATGTGGACTCTTTATTGGTCGATATTATGTTTGCTTTTAGATATTAATGCTTGTAATTCAAATGGAGGTATCCAACGCTACAAATACTGATAAATTGAACCGTCACCGTCAGAGTTTATTATAACATTTTGATTAGATTTCTCTAATACATTGTTATGATTGAAATTATATTATGTTATTTATGACCAGCTGCTAAAAGAATAACATTATGTATTAAATTGAAAACATTAATTCTGAATTAATTACTCCAGCCAAGAGGCCTTCCCCAATTTGTCAGAATTATGATATTATTAGTGCAATGTGGTCAATTTGCATTTAAACGTCTGTCAGAAATATTACTTAGAAAATTACTGATATTGGAGGGGAAATTAGACTTGTAACTTTTTTATTGCATTATTTTTTTGAATAGGGTCGAGGGTCGCTTTTTTAAGAAGACATCTGTTGTGAACATCATATGAGTTTTTGTTATTTTAAAAGGAGATATGATGGATCAGTTTCAACACGTACACGTCGGTGCTTTTGTTGTTTGTTTTATGGCTTTGTAATGTGTTTCTCTGTTTGTTCGCTGTTGCAGTCATTTGTAATTTTAACAAAAATTCAGTCAAAATGTTGATCCCTAAAATGGTGATTCGGTGATTTTGTATTAAAGATATTTTCTGTTGAGTTTTAATCATGGTTTATTTCAATAAATCTATAATTTTTTAGATATCTACTTTTATAAATTTGCGGTCTTTTAAGTAGACATTTTTTTCTTAACCATCGAATAATGTCTTGAATAGTGTCAAAGCAATAATACCTTTCAAATATTAATCCAGATTACGTGACAAAAGATTTTAGCGTTACACGCAAGGGCGCCATTGCATATAAGTGGCAAAAAGTTGGCGTATCATTAGTAAAAAAGCTTTGTGTGTGTGGGAGTGCTCTAAGTTAAGAGCCTGTGCATTAAAAACCACTGTAGCGTGTTCTTCAAATAGGATTTACTGCAGATTGCCGGTATTCGTAAAGATTACGTCTTATCTCAGAAAATGTCTGTTTGTCGTCGAATTCTTTTAAATGCTATTACAGCGACACATGTTCTGTTGTGTATTGAATGCTTGAGATGAGATTTTGTATGATTATGTTAAAAAAACTGGGAGCAGATATTGATGCAAAACAACTGAACTTATTTTTTTTTTCTAAATTTTCCAAAATTCTCAAACATATAAATATTTTCAATTTGAATACTAATGACATTATAACCGTTATTATCTAAATATAGCACAAATCAAATTATTTGGAATTGTCCAACTTTCACAGACAAATAAATGCATCAAATAATACCGATGACATATTAATTATTAATATTTAAATATTATATGTCAAAGACCAATTTTAAAGCGATATTTCGGCTCACACCTGTAATGTTATTGACCAGAATATCAAACTGATATACAGTTGACTTTAGATTACAGTTGCAAAGAATCATTAGACTTATTTACAGTAATAGAAGTCGGTATTTATTGCAAATATTATTTACATTCTGATTGACAACTCGATATTCATTGAGTAATAACTTATTTGTTCTTTAGATGTTCATTATGTTTTTATTTTAGTCGCAAACTTTTTCTCAGCTTCACGACTTACCAAATCGTAAATAGAACGATTGTCGTGACTTAAGAGTAATGTTTAATAACCGATTTTAATTAAGCGTCTTATAAATATTTTTGTACACAATAAGTATTGTAACTATTGATAATACAATATGTCTTAAAATAATATATACTAATTATAAGTTCTATACTTTATATATTAATTTGTCAAATTTGCAGTTAAATTTATATCGACCGCGACAGTTAAATGATTCAACCAAAAAGACAGAAAATCTTTAAACCTCTGTCAATCTCATCCATATGGCTGTTGGGTAGATACGTAATATTTCGAAAGTACCCCCACAGTTTAAGCTAGCATAATTTCAAAAAGAGAAAAAATATAATGCATTTTAAAATTAAAAATTAATCACACAAGGGAACGTGTACCTAATGGGCATACTGTGGAAATAAATCATTCCAACAAAAATCCATCAAACTAATTTAATTCAAAGTGTATCCATTTCCTTTTTGCAAACAGAATAATAAAGACACATTTATAGCGGTTACAGAAAGTCGAAAGTGTATGTACTGCAAGGGAGTACAAAAAAACGAACGCCAGTTTTGATTGATCACCAGCTTCAAGTTTTTTTTTGTGTGAAATTAAAAACACGGAGTGGGCATGCGTTGGATTAAAGAATTTCAGACGACCAATAAGTAGGGATCCGGGCCTTTGTTGTAGAAAACAAATTTGAAAATTAATTTATTTTTATAAGACGCGAACTCGGACATCGATTTCGCATTACTGTTTAATAGAAACGTTTTTAAGGATCTGTTGGGAAATATTGAAATAATATGATTTTGCTTAGATGAAATATATTCTTAAATCTTCTGTAGACGCTTATACGTACCAAGAAACAGGCTCACCACAAACGAATAATTAAAGCGTCTATAATACATTAACAGTGTGCATAGTAAATTTGTGGGAGTCTTAGTCAAAATGTGAACGGAATGGTTAGGGAGATATGTAACACTCAATACCGCAAAGGTAAAACGTACTAGTAATAATAGCAGCTATTAGGAGCTTTATGAACGATCAAAATTGCAGGAGCAAGTGTATAAAATACACTTTGCAAAGTAGATTTAAATTTTAATACAAAGCTTTCAGTCGAGGGTTGTAAGTAATGTCTTGGTGTTGGGAATGGGTGGAACTGCTTCCTTCTATGTTTTAAAAAGTTTTAGTATGATATCAACTGTTTTTTAAATCTTGGGCTCATATGATATGTTTTTAAACTTAAATACTTGCGATAATAGCATCGCTTGCTATTTATATTTTCGTCGAGGGTTGTGCTAATTGAAGAATAATATGTTGCCCTAGAAAGTCCTACCAGGATATCCACGTTAGGCCTCATGTATCCTAGTCTCAGGTGTCGACTCCGGCCAATTTTACAAGACAATGCTTAATAATTTCATTTCACCATTAAGGCGGCCATCTTTGCCAGGCTCACAGTTAGAGGGCATCGTCGCACCCCTGCGTGGCAATTTGCATTGTAACTCGGACCACGTAGAAGGCCCTAACTGTTATACCACCATCTAACTCTTGAATATATAATTTTGTTGCTTTTATTAACAGAAAGTTTGCGTGGGAATTGGTGATAGCCTTCTGTGGTGACTGTTTATTGTTGACGATAACTTTGCTAGATTTATTTTATAGTTTCGCTAGACTTTGTCCTGCGAGGGTTGGTTCTTTTACGGACGCTTTTATGCTGCCAATAAAGAGGCTCGATGCATGTGCCCATTAAAATATTTCTTGGATTTATTTGACGGGCTTGTTTTGCGGTTGTTTATTGGTTGTTACATTGTTGTTCAAATTAAGAACTTTATTTTTTCTTCTTCAAAGTAGCAAGAGCTTGTGTGGGTTGTTTATTGATATAAAAACTAATTATTATATGTCATAAAGTTAAACCCTGGCGTACACCGTTTGGTAATTGACCAGCTGGTACTGTGGCATCTTTATTTGTTGACTTTTATAGTCATTATGAGGAAAACAACAGTGGTAATGGTGAAACAGATATTAACGTCTCAGTAATAGGCACAATCGTATCGCTCCCCTTTTCCGGTGTTAATGTAAAAGTTGGGGCCAACGGTTATAGACTTCTGAAGTTTGTTTTCGGTTCAATTAATTAATGTGTTTGCATGTTTCCGCTTAAGATTTCGTAACTTTTACAGTTGTAGGTTATAATGAATTGATTAAAATAGGTTAAAACGAATTATTAATGGTAATAAATTAAATAAGGTATATCAAATGTAAAAAAATGGTTTTCAGTTTGTGATTCAAATATTTTTTTTGACAAAAAATATTGTAGATCAAAACCTAAGTAATTATTGCTTAGGGGGATCATATATGGGATAAGATTTAAGAAATAATACAATATTTAATTGTCCGAATTTCAGAAATTATTAAAGGTTATGATAAATCAACGGATATTCAAGAAAAGGCGAAAATATTACGCCCCAATGTAGAATAAATTGTGCTTCTAATTCCAATGGCGACTTATGGGGGAACCCATAATTCCATTCCGTGTCTCCAACTCTTTGGGGGTTCGAATATTGACATTAATAGAATCTAAAAGGTTTCTTGCCAAGTAAATTATTAATGTCTTATTATTTATTATTATTAACAAACTCATTGCTATTTTCCACAATTTGTTTTTTAATTGTGAATATTATTTTAGCTATACGACCTTTCTTGAATAATATTTAACGTTAGTTTTGACAGCTCTTTCAAGACTTACGATTGGTTGTTTATTTCGCCATTAACCAATCAGATGGCTGAACATTTTTCATGTTTGACATAAAATACGTTATTTTTTATTCAACCGCTTTGGTGAAATCGAGTGAAAGAGCATCTAATTAATTCAAAGCTATCCGTATTGTTTCCTAACATTTTCAGAGACCAAGTAAAGTGCTATTGTACGTTTTGAATGAAGTGCAGCCGTCATCATAGGGGCATCTTATGAAATCCCATCAGGGATATTGACACTTCTGTCTGTCAGTCTTTGTTCTAGCACGTGTTAGGTTACTCAGCTCACAGATGTACACGTGTTCATTTCGGAATCCTTTCTTTTACATCACCATTTTCCATTCTTGAAGACACGTTTTTAAAACAAAACTATGTGTTATATATGTATGTATTTATTTACTATATTTAATACTGTATTTATTGCGGATTAACGTCTTTGGAAAACCGAAGTGAAAGATAAACGTATTTTGCTTCGTTCGCGCGTTATAATTAGTACAAATCGTCTGTTGAGTGCCAGAGAGTTAAAAATATTATGTAAAGGACGCGGTAATTTTTTCATTTAACGTTCTATTGGTTCGATTAAATTAATTTGTTTTGTAAAAAAAAAACAATACTTCCTTTAAGGAGTATTGTTTTTTTTTTAACGAATTAAGTAAATTTGGTATATTTGTTAGTAAACAAATATGATTGTTATGTTATTCAAGATTGATTGTTATTCAAGATTAAGATAATTTAATAAGAAAATGTATCAAAACAAAAAAAAACTACTGATACGAATTGTATTGATTAGTAGTGTACTTCGAAAATTAGCAAAATAATTAAGAAATGTTACAATTACTAAGTTATGCCATTATTTATCGGCGCAAGTCTTTGCCGCGTCTAATGGTATATACGTCTTCATTTCGCGATGGAATCCCGAAGCCGCGCGAGTTAATAGATCCTATAATTCATCGTCACGCCTTGCATTCGATTCGACGATGGATGACGCTTATATCAGACAGATAAATACATTTTCTACTCACCCGTCTTCGAAGTAGGTTAGCAACAGTAATTAAATAAGAAATTACCGTTGCTATTCATTGACATTGTAACAAGAATTTTCATCCATTTTGTTTTTCATAACAAATTTTTCGGATGGTCTTTTGCCGCACTTTCCCATAAGTTTGGATCTTGTAACGATTCAGTAGTCGATTCGATTCGCTTTATATTGAAAGTATCGTCATTTTGTGAGAAATGTTCGTCTTGTGCTTTTAAATCTGAATGATCTGTTTGCTCCAATTGTGATTGATTTTTTGTATTGGAATATCAATTTGTTTCGCTACTTCGGTAATGTTAAGTATTGTTCTGAGAAATTTTAGTCACAAAGTTGTTAGCGTGCTCTCAGCATGAAATGGTTAACCTTAGATAATTTTTAACGGAATTATTTATATATACAGATAGAACTTTCCAGAACTGGGGACCGAGTTAGGTGGTTTAAATATGGCATCACTAATTATCACACTCAAAAAATCTAAAATTGAATTCAAACATTTGTTTTTTAACGAATCGTGTCGCGGCGGCTCCGGATCAAAGAGCCGTGATTCGGCAATTCTAGTTCTTTTTCAAATGCTCGCTGCCCATTCGTTCCCCAAACTACGCCTACCCAATAAATTAGATGCCTAGCGTTACACACCACATAGTTACAAACTAATGAAATCTTCAAAAGTACTCAACCCATTTTCTTAACAACTTTTCCAAAAGAGCAGCCTTCAAAGATTCTACCCTAAGAAATAATTCCGCTAATAACGCTTAGCGTATACACGGGTACGTTATGCAACCATAGGAATTTCATTAGATACACACGAGTCTGTTTGTTAAGGCGTTTTCCATTGCTAAAAGTTTCTTGAGGCGGGTATAATTCCTTTGTTTGTTACGGGGGTGGCGCTCCCCCCCTCACTACGTTTTCTAAGTCATCGGGTCCAATTATGCCCCTTTGTAGGTTTTGATATGTAAATTCGCGATTTTATTAAACAAACCATGATGCCATTCGAGGGCAGCGAGCCGGATTAATAGCTTCTTCAGATTTGTGTAATCGCTTTCTCCTAAGATAACATCAAGACGCAAGGGAGCTATTTGCTGTTCACTACCGGCCTATATAGAGATAATGGAATCTAACATTTTCCCTAAATTTAAAAGTGTCCTTAACACGTCAAGTGCTTAGAGTATTCCAATAATAGCTAATGAAACTGAAATTTATTAATGCATTTACATGATTGTTATTACGGAGATTTCGGGGACTGTTGTCACCCTACAAATTAATCTGTCTATAGAAACATAAAATGGACGTTACTGTCCAAACTACCCATTCGATTTAAGCTTAATTTTTACCCCAGCACTATTAATAATTTACACTGTATCCCGACAACGCTTGCGCCATATTACATCGCATAAATTAATAATGTCGTTCGCTTGTTTAACTGCGAATCAGATGAGTTTTATTGACAATTTTGTTTGGAAAGAGCAATTTGCGGGATGGCCGCCCTGTGTCACCAAGTGGACACCAAATAGGGGAGAATAGGGCTTATTGGAGACTCGAATCTACAATTATGAAATGAGCACTAGTCCTGCCATATTGTCGTAAAACTTGGACTATGAATTTAACGTACATATTTGCATGAATTTAAACAGAAGTTGTCAAGAAAATTAATATTAAAATTTACTATAAAATGAAGTTATTTCCTGTAAATAATTCAGTAAAATAAACATACATATATATATTCTATACTTGGAACTATTGTTAGCGAGGAAGCAAATGTTTCCATCGCATTACAGTAACTCAATACTCGCACAAATGTACACAATTGCATTTGGGGTAGCATTCAGGACCATCCACCATTACTGAGCAAACAGGGTACTATGACCTATGCAGCGTATTCTGTTTAAACTGAATTTAGTGCTTGAATTACAGATAGTGGGTTTCCTATAATTTATTGACCGTGAAAGATAAATTCATATAGATAGTTAATTGAAGTTATGGATTCTTATATTGTTTTTTTATTTAATTGATGATTAAATAAGGTTTATTTTAGATATTATTATCTTTGAAAGTTTAATGAAAATCAGATTTCTACGTCTTGAACCATTACTTAGAAACGGTAACCTTTTAAGAGCAAGGGCGCAAACAAAGCAGATTACATCTGGAACGGTGATCTAAGTTAATAGTCGAGCTGTCTGCCTTATTCTGCCTTATCTCATATGAGCAAAACGAGCTGTCTCCTCAAATTAACACAAGCTATTGTTATCATTCAATTTGATTTCCCGCCGCTGCTTTATTATTTTAATGAGACTCAATTTTCAGGGATAATTGAATGGACGTGGCGCTCGATTATTTCATTCGTAACACAGGGTGGTCTGGACGTCAATATGAAATTTTGAACTAGGAATAGGCAGCATTATTCAAGATACATTTAGGTTAGATAGATAGATAGATAAGCACTTTATTGCACACGGAAACAAACATTAAAAGAAACATATATAAGCGGAGTTTAAACAAATAAAATATGCAAAGGCGATCTTATTGCTAAGTGCAATCTCTGACAGACAACCTTCAGGTGAAAGGATTAAACTAAAAAGTACGGAATCGTGTGATTGAGACGAAATACTCTAAAAATAATATTTATATATTTTTTTATTATATTTTGTTATATACCAGACGATATTCACATTATTTTACGGTTTTGCTGGTTTAGTTTTGAAACTATTCGGGGTTCTTACTCATGAGCTCGAAGCATGGCGTAAGGCTGTATATTTATCATGGTTTACGAAATTTTAAATATATTTTTGTTGACGAATGAAAAGTATAATCTATAAAAAAATATGCCAGTGAAAATAATTTATAAAACAATCTATAAAAGTTTATAGATGTCATTTATTAACCTAATTGGATAACCGACATTTTGATGACGTCTAAACCTCAATATTTGCTGGCATGGTTAACCCCACAAAACAAACAGAGTGGGACAATTAAACTAGTGTATGTATGTATGACTTTATTTCGACTATAGTTTTCTGTATAGTTTAGTTGACACAGTGCAGCCAGTTTAATTAAAGGGGGAGCGCGTTGATTTCTCTGCGCCATTATGAGAGTATGTCGGTAATGACATTATAAACTGTTTCATGAGCTATTAAGATTGAATATACTATTTCAAATATATATTCAGAAAAAATAAAATGTATAACATATATATAATATGGAATATTACAAAATTAAACAATTCTATTCAACATATAAATATTACTTGTATATTAAAAGTCGAATGATATGTAAAGGATAATTGTGATTTTATAAAATTCAATTAAACTAATTTATATATGTTTTTTTGTTATTACATTAAAGGTGTGTTATTCAGAGGTCAGTGTAACCAAAGCTCAAAGCCACAGTTACTATTTGAGCACTAGCAATATACGGTCTAACCGCAAACCACGGCACGCGACTATTATATATCAAGCTTTTCTTTTTTTAATATTAATATGTATTCATTCGGATATTCATACAAAAATATATTTAATATTAAAAATACAAAATTGTCTCTTTTACAGATGATAATTAATATAGTAATAAGTTACCAACAACTTATTTTTAGATAGCAATTGAAAACATTTGTATTAGCTAATAAGTTCTTCGATAGAGCATTACCCGACCACAGACCACAGCACGCGAAATATCCCTGTGGCATTTACCTCCAAACTATATCCCTTACTACTGAAATAAAACTCATTATTTTATCGTTATTAGACAAAATTATTTACAACTCTTAATGTATTAACATATGTTTCAACTATCAAAAATATAATTTCTCGTCTAAGTGTTATTAAAGTTAAAGGTCAAAGGTCGGAACTATAATTATATGTTCTAAGCAGAATTAGACAATTATCGACATTGAATTCTATTATTGGTTTAACAAACCGTTAGTCAACCCTTCTAGTGAGAGCTTTAGTTTTGACAGCCCTAGCGTGACTAGTCAGCCTAATACGCTTTTTTTGTGTATAGTTTCGCCCAAATTGATTGTTTCCATTAACTTGTTTCTTGAGAGTGACAGCCCTAGATATTAAAGATGGCGGAGTCTATTTAACTTGTACTGTCATTTGAATTTGAGGTTTATTTTCAATGATTTAAGTTTATTATATTCGTTGTTTGGATGTAGTCATTTTGGTATACATATTTGGTACTTTAGGTGTAAATTTGAATTTGACTATTATAAATTATATTATATTTTTAATATTATATATATTTAATTTGAAGTACATGAAAATGTAAACATGTTTAGCTATAGTTAAGCTTATTTACATTTTAAATATATCTCCCAGAGGTCGCGGGTTCGAATCCCTGTCCGTATATTTATTTTAAATAAGATTTCAAAATATTAAATTATTAAAATGTCTATATTAGGTTAATTGTTAATCCAAACCAATCCAATATAATCAAGCATTCACACAGAACGTTTCTTGTGATATTTTTTGTGCTGACTATTGAAGAACACTGGTCATTGACCTCAAATAAGAAAAAAAAGTTATATTGACAATGAAAATAATACTTTCGAATTCAAAAATATTCACCTCATCGGCATTCTTTAACAAAAAGTGATCTACATCTGATAAAAACTATTTTTCCACTTGATATTACATTACACACACAGACACACACACACACACACACACACACACACACACACACACAAAACACGTCTAGATTATTTACACAATTACACAACATAAAAAGACACATGATGTTTGTATTACATTAGTTTAATTTTATATTTGCTTAAGATAACAGAGGCTGGGAACGGAAGCTAGTGGATCTGACGCATGTCAGGGCGTAGATAAAGTACTCGGAGATAGAAAAATGTAGTTTCATTCATGTTCTAGAAGATCCTTCCGTCTCTGTTACCTTGTGGTACTTTAAATATCAGAAATATTCTAGAAGTAAGCCAGAAATGGTTCCAAATCATCACACACTTCAATAATATTATATAGATGATATAATAATAACATTTGTACATGTTGGAAAGTATCTATAAGCATGTATCAAGCTTTTTTAGATATTACATAAGTATATAAAATATACGCGTGGGGATTCGAACCCGCGACCTTTAGGAAACCGTCCCATCGCTCTACTAATTGAGCCACCGTAGCGATTCCTGCCCGGTTCAATTTTCATTCTATATTTATATAATGATAGTACATCAAATTAATTTTTAAAGTAGACTTTAATTATTGTATTTATATAAATTGAAAACCGAACATAATTTATACATACTCCAACATATATATATTTATAAAAATAATTGTCGTTTTCGACGTAATAAACAATCAAGTAATATCCAAATTTAAAAAAAAATCAATAAAGAAAGTCATGAAAATTGTAATCCGACAATGGGGGTAGTTTATTTTCGATACAGAGTAGATCTAAATTAAAAGAACGTAACCCGGATGCGGAATACAATAGAATGATTCCCACATGCCTTTACAAAACACAACAGAATCTATCGCCTATACTGAAACAACAAACAGATTGCGCCGTGATCAGTGTATGACGGCTTAAGTAACAGACTCTTTGAGGCTGGTTAAAAGCTAAAGCTAAATAATAATCGCTTTAATTTGGTTATAATCTTCATACATCTTGTATTGATAGTTTCAGCTCTCGCTCGTCGGTTATCACTTGTGCTGAAATGTAAAACAGTTCGGGTTTTCTCACTCAGCGTTAGAATATATTATAGTTTTATGATGTATTATCAAAACAAATCTCAAACAGTTACTATGAAGTACGAGTTCGTTTCGGCTGCAATTAGTGCAACGTAACAATTTTGATACTTTGAGCATATTTTTCTTTTTAATTTTTCTTTTTTTTTTTACTAATTTTGCATTATATTGCAATAATAATACTTAGTTAGCCAGCCCTTATTAATAATAGTGAATATATTTCACGGTTAGTGACTGTTTTATATACGATACGAGGTATGTATAAGCAATTAACCTTAAAGGCATATTTATAGTTCTTGTAGTTACTTCAAGAACGATCAATAATTGGCAATTATTACTCGATAAAAGAAACACATCAACAACTTACTAGGTTCAATTTATTTCAGTACATAATTTAAATTTCTAATACAAAAGTATCAAGACTGTTCAATGTATTCAAGTACAAACAGAAGCGGTCGATACAAAAGGACTTAAGACGTTTTTTCATCATATTTTATTATGAACTTCTGTTCAACATCCAGATGTTTGAATCTGATCAAACAAAACATTTTTCAGTCTACTTACAAAGCATCAAAATGTAACTATTATATTCGTGATTTATGAATAACTTGTGTTTATTTTAAAATTCCTAAGTATTGATACTGGTTCCAATATGTGGTATTATTTTTAAATCTAATGTACTGCTTTGGCCTGTTTAAATATAAATATTAAAGAACGGGAGGGTTCATATTGTTGGGGATAATTATAGGATAGTTAAATATTATTATTATATTATATTTTATATACATTCATTTGTTCGAACACTTCATTAATAATTGTCTAATAAATTTGACAAATCGTACCATTTATTTTTGTTTTAAAAATTGGTTGTACTTTAGTTTTAAACCATTGTATTATAAGACAGTGTTTGTGCTTCATTATCAAGTTAAATATTGTACAATATAATTATGACATTTGTCTCTCTTTGTGTCTTTTTTACTTTTTTTTTTCTTTTCTTTCTGTCACCAAATAGAGATAGATTAACAATACAATATAATAAATAGATTATTCTTACTAAATAACGATCCAAAGCTGTAAAATATCCTGGCCAAAATGCTACATATTTTAAATAAAACAACAATTTATCTTTCGAGTGTCTTTCTAATGGTGCATGATGAAAAACGCGGCTGTCGTTTTTTTTTTTACCAACCAAAACTAGTTAAAAGCCGCTGTTGGCATATGACTTATATGACTCGACAATATTACTTACCAGAATTAGACAAAATTAATTTAGGATGCAACGAAATGTGTCGGCCAGGTAGCAATTGGTTTTTTAATGAACCGTTTAGAGATAAAAAATACAACAAACCACACCAACGGTAGCTGAAGTCCGATTGTTCGTGATGAACCATATCGCTATAAACGAAAACTATTAAATCTCAAAGGACGACACGGAATAGTGCATTTGTATGTGGAACGGAATTGGGTCGAAATTTTTAATTTCTTTTTAGATTTGTTGGGACGGTGAAAAAAACTTGGCGCCGGGACTCGAACCTGGATCTCATATTCATTTGCGGAATGACTGATGCATTGTTAATTTGTTTTACTTTGATTTTTTGGTGTTTCGTTTATAAATAAAGAAACGCAGTGTATTTCACGGTAATCAGGGGCGAGCTTGCTTAGAAAGCAATTTATTTTATAGTTAGAGTTTGTATTTAACTTTTTATGCCGCCATCGTTATGGGCAGAAATATCTTTATTTATTTAATATTCAAATTCCTTATAACGTGTATTGTCGTTAATAAAATTAATAATTTAGATCGAAATCAATGGTAGGGCGTGACGCAACAGCCATGGGGGCGTAGAGCGTGGTCAGTGGTCCAGAAATTGTATAATTTTATACACCAAACAGTCCAGCAGTGGATATTTTGTGCGTGAATGGCCACGTCTGACACAGCGCCTGTCAAAGAGTCGGAACAAAACATGTCAAACGCAATGCGACCGCTTCAATGGAAAGTGCGAAATGAAAAACACCTATAAAATGGTTTTTGACTTTCGACAAATTTAACATTTTGATTGTATATAATTTAGTGTAATAGCTCGTTTTTAATTTATAATAAATTGGCGATATTTTTATATGTATACTTGTAGAATTCAATCTAACGAGACGCTGGATAATAGTTAAAAAGAAAATTTTATAAAGGCGAGGGGAAATGAAATAAAACGACAATATGTTGGGAGCCAGACTCACAATGGAGTTATGACAAAGGGAATTGAAAGAAGGCTCTTCAGAGAAAAAGATAAAGTTACAATGCAGATAATAATATCACGTCTATAGAGGTCTAATATTACATTAATATATTCTGCATAAGCGTATGATTTAATTATATTAATATCTATAATACTTTCAACACGCGAAAAAGAAACGCAACAGTTATATCATTGTTATAACGTTTGAATACAATTTAAATTACAATTGAAACGCAATAAATACATATTAATTAATAAAATTATAAGCGAAGTTGCATATTATCACGAATCCTTTGATACTTTAGACAAAGAAATAATATAGAAGCACAAGTTAATTCTAAATGAATAAAACAAAACGAATTCGCGAGACTTTCTGAAGATGACGTCTCTTTCTTCTTAGCAGTCATCGAGTTTCCTTTGTAATTAAATATTGAAATTAAGAAATGAACAGCCGCTAATTACGAGAGCTTGTCCCTTGAGGGCTGATTATGTAGCCCTAGCATTGGAAAGGGATGCCAGCGTGCTTATACAATGTAATATTTGTAATAAGGGTTTGTTCAAAATGTTTTATCTGGTATCAAGTTCACACAGAAATGTTAATAATGACAAAAAAAGATTATGAAGTGTTCAAATTCTATTAAAATCTATCAGGACTTAAATTGCCCACACGGTTTGAATAAAACAATAAATATTAGATATTCATACCATAAATAACTTCAAAACACGGTGTTCGTGAAATTAAATAACTGAGAAGTAATAAAAAGTTGTAAGAGCCATCCTAGTAGCTACATAAATTCAATGTTTGGACGTTTCAATTATCCGGCCCACGTGGCGTGCCGACAAAGTTCGTGCCAACAGCAATAAAAAAAAAAAAAATACTAGACAAAAATGTTCTTAAATTATGAATTATAAACAATTATAATTTTTCACGATCACATCACCCCAAGTTATGTATCATAAAGCATATTGAAATAGTTATGTTTAAGGAAGCAAAGGATATAATTTAGAATCCTAAAACTTTACAATAAGAGAGAGAGAAAGAGAGGGAAAAGGAGAGAGAGAGATAGAATTGAGATAAACACCATACAATAGCTTGCAGTGTTTCATTGCATTACACCATCGAAATTACACACATGTCTTGATATAAGTAAAATGTAAAGTTTCTTTAATACAATGGCCCAAAAGACGGCATCTAATACAAAGTGGAACATAATAAGATTTCTTCATTATTAAACAGAGTCAGAGATAAAGTGGTCTGATCTTAAATTCATTTGGAATGTCTTTATTAACTGTCATCGAATCAAGATCAAGATGTACTGGTAATATCCTATCAACAAACATAATTAGTTTTGTAAATTAAATGCCTAAAGAAATTGAAACGTACTGGCTACCTGACGCAGTGCTGACTTGCTTTATTGACTTATGATTTGATGATGATTCTTTGTACTCCAAACGAATGTTACAACTGTTGTCTCATCACTAATCAACGTGGAGGAAAAGTTAATCATATTGAGAAACTACAGTTCTAAAAGTTAATTAATTACCATAAAAAATAAACCGAACTCCAACCATAATAATAAGTGCATTTAAAATTAAACTGTGCGTAAAATTTCATCGATTGCGAATTCTACAAAAGCGTCGTCGTAAATTGAAATTATTATCAGATGTAAAAAAAAAAAATTACTCCGGAAGAAAGAATTTGCAATATTTTGTATAATTTATATTTGATTGCTCTTTGGTTTAGGTTAATAGCCTAGGGACAGGTAACATTAAGAAACCGTTGCGCTTCAACTGAACATGAAATAATTCTAAAGCAAAATTACTCTCCCGAACTTTTCCACCCCCCAGCATTTTTTATTTAATTTTTATTTTTACGACACGCTTAAATGTGGTTTTGCTTTCATTTTTTATTGTTACCGTCGATGTACCCTCTAATTTTTGGCTACAATTAGATATTTTTTTGCTGTTTTATTAAGACATTGTTTTTAATGAAGTCAAGTCTGTATTTCATTAGGACAGTTTATATATAAATTTAAGATTAGATAAAATTTTGTAGAGATTATTTGAAAAATCTATAATGTTGGTCTCTCTTCTTCTGCAGGTACTTCTCAAGGTGAATAGGTATTATAACTTAATCAAGGAAAGAACCCGTCTTCCTCCGACCGGAACTCGTTCACGAAATAGAACAACGCTTTTTTATAACCGAAATTATTTATCATGTTTGAACTGTACCCAAGACAAACTGCTACTGCGCTTAGGTTTACTGTAGATAAGATAAGGAACGTTTGTTTTACCTTGTCTACCGAATCCTGGGCCATTTTTAAGACAGAGCTTCGTTGTTTTACAATATTATAAAAAGTAAACTACAGTCTCACTCAACATTTTTATGTTTTAAAAATATAATTCTAGAACCAACTAGAACGTTGCTTAAACCAAAGAGTACGACCTTTTTTTTATCTGTATTATTGCTTATAATAATTGTCAAGAAATAATAAACCCAACGCACCAATTTATGATCTTTAACTCCCCTCATTTTAAAACGTTAATGTCAAAAGGAGTTACTTATTTTAGTACAAAGCATTCTAAATGAGTATAAGTTAATACGTAAACATTCTCATACGAGTAGTGTCGTGTAAATAATCGGACGGACGAACAAAAACAATATATATATATAAATAAATTATGACCATTAGCTTACGATAGCTTGTCAGCAAGTTGTATTTGGTCTTTTCACTTTTAAGCCGTTAGGAGAGGATGTTTACGCCACGTGAATGTTATTATACAGTGTCAGTAATTGGTTTTGAGTGTGAACAGGTCCACTAAAAGTTGAGAATAGTAACACAAATAGAGACCCTGTCTATAGATAGAGGAGGAGAGGGAGGAGAGGGAGGGAGTTGGTAGATTTAAGCTTGATTGTATTTTTGAGATTAGGACGCTGATTTCTATTTATAGTTCAGATTTATTTCCAAGTTATCTATCAGGGGTAGATCTGTCGAACTATCCGGGGAGTTCTTTGTAGATGGTATTTGATCAGTGACATGGGTGGTGAGTGATGAATATTGCGAGGCAAATATAACAAAAAGCAAAACTATCAGTGGTGTTGGTTTCACTGGGGTAGGGTTGGAAATATGCGGCTTATAAATGGAATCTATATTGACATTCTGTAAATATACCGATGAAATGGAATACAAAATAATATTACATTATCAGTGTTATCGTGATAAATAAAACAATATTAATATATGTTTTGATTGTAAGTAAATCCTTTATCTCCAACAAACATTTAAACAATCCGAGCGCGAATAAACTAGCAGCGAACGCTTAAATAAACGATTGGTGGTATCAAATAAGTAAATTCGATATCACTTAGCACGGCCATATAAATTGTTTGGAAATCGTCGAGTAATAAATCGAACGCTTTTTAATGGCAGTTTATCAGAGTGAGCTTTGGTGTTAAGATTACGTGTGTCCTAAGTGGCGGCGAGGGGACGGCACGCGTTCCTTATCTCAGTCCCTCGACACTTTCAATATTCGGTTTCGGCGTTCTTGTTTTATACCATTTTGCGCTTCTGAATGTGCTCTAATATCGCTCGATAAGGTATAAATATTTTTTTTAATTTTTATTTTTATTATTTTTTTTAAATTTTAACTCTCAGATTCTTTTTCACCTGCTTAGATGATTTTCAGATTTGACACGTTAAATGGTTTTTCTTTTTATATATTCTTAAATGTTCAACTTTCAGATTGGAAACTATATAATGGATTTTTTATATTTTTTTCTATAACTTTAAATCTAGGATTGTTTATTACGTACTAAGCTAATAATGGAATAAAGAAAATAAATTAATGTCGATTTTTATAGATATTCAAAAATGTTCTATAACTTTAACTGTCAGATTCTTTACTATCAATTTGAAGAATTTTCCTCCTTGGTCCATTGATAGAATAAAATGACAATCGATTTTGTGAATTTCATACATTTTTTTATAAAACAAATCCACATCGAAGTAATTTCATACCATAGCATTGGTACTACAAGATACTATGGACAAGTCAACCGTAACGCCTCGGCACCCAATCTATACCGTTTTGTTTTGTTTGATTTTTACGCTTTAGTAAGGTAAGGTGTTAAAAATAAATTAGTTACAATTTTTGTGCGCGTCATTTTCTAATTTATTGTCGCTATTTTTGTATACATCGATGTTCGACCACCGGAAAGAGTTTTTATTGCACCCAATAAAAGTATTGTTCTATTTTTTTTATAAAATATAATTTTTAAATTGTTTTCAATACGAAAACATTGTTTGATGTCTAAGTTCGTGAACCGAAAGTTTTTATAAAATTTATAATTTGTTCGTAATACGATGACGAGTTATATATTTTTTGATTAATTGGTCATAATTGATGATTGTCAAAATAGCTTACGATGTAATTCTTTTCGCTTATAATTCCGGAATTCTCATCAAATTCTCTATCAAATGATCACAGAATCGTCATATTACGGAATACCCCTAAAGCTAATGGAGTGTCTCATAATGACGGTTGCTGACATAAAAATAAATAGCTGAGAGTCAGTTTCTACGTAAGCTGATACTATGATAACAGCTTCGCTCCCTCGATAATTGCCGAACTTGTGATACGTGCTGGCTGTAATGTATAAGCCGCCTTATTATTGCAACGCTTTATGGCCAATCAACAGAAAAAAACCCGAAAGATCAATGACCTTTTAATAATGTAATAAAAAGAAAAACAAATTGTTTTAAATGCGACCTTTCATGACCATTTATAATCGAAAAAGTTCTAATATCAGAAACGTAAAAACTATTTTAGGTAATAAAAAAAAAAAAGTTTTTAGACGCCTCTTAATACGTGTTATATTTCCTGGTAGGTAGGGCAGGTAATAGGCTTAAGCGCAAAGATTTAGGTGACAAAGTTTATTGCGACCAAGAATATACAGGCCACTATTAGTTGGCCATAAATCAGGGATGGGAAAACAATGAGCGCGAAATTGTGGAAACTGCGGACGCATTAAATCTTAGGGGGGGGTGAAATAAATAAAAATAAATCTGGATCTACCCTCGAGAACATGATTTATTAAATAATACCCGCAAAGAAACTCGTGCGAGATTCAGATACCAAGCCTCGCTTTAATTGTTATTAATTGGATAGCTTTGTTACTTTTATTTAAAAAATATTGTACATTTTTATTATTACTAAATATATTTTTATAGATATTGTAAAGAAAATTGATTTTTTCTTTTCCAAATTAAGTAGTTAAGTAAAAGCTAAAATAAGCTGTGGCTTAGTTTGAAATATTATGTTACATTTATGTTTTAAACTCCACCTTATTTTGACAAAGTTTAATTTTTATAAAAATAGAAATAACGTCGTTATAAGGTCATATTTTCATAAAATGTTCAAAAGCTTAAAAAAAATATAACATAATGTGTAAATAATTTAACAAGTAGTTTAAAAGCGCTTGATTTATTGATTTTTAAATTTTTAATTATTAATACTTACAATGTATAGTAATTGTAAATAAACTTCCATAATAACTCTGACATTTAAAATCGTTAAAACAATGTTTAGTTTTACCAAATATGTCTGTTACTAACTAACTGTAAACATTGAAAGAGGGCGGCGTTTTTATAAAATAAATTAAACACTGACGCGTCTTCTATGTATATAAAAGTTATGAGTCAAAATCTGTATATTAAACATTTATTAAATGTTACGTAAGATACAAAATCTCTTAACCATATATATATAACAACATTTGGGTTAAAATATAATCACAATAAAACTAAAAGAATATATTTTAAACGATAATAAATTTCATTTAAACTGATGAAAGGGACAACCGAAAAATTTGCTGGAAACAGCTTGTAAGAAAACAACATTTATACAATATAAAAAAAAAACTGATAGTTTTACTCAAGTTCCACTTTAGTTATTAAATTGGTAACAATTCATATTAAAATGTAATTAAAAAAACTAGACAACGATGATTGTATTGTTAAAAAGTTCTTTACTTTACCAAGGAACTGCCAAAATATCTGTAAACCAAACAATTTCCAAATTTTAATAAATAATAACTAATAGACTTCGCGAAACCAAATTTTAATTTTGTATCAGACTTCAGTAGCATCTCGTATATCTTTTACATGTCCACTCCGTCACCAGATGCCACCATCGTTAGACCGGGCTGACTTATGGGACCGCCACTGTATTGATGAAAGTATGACGCTGATATATCTGCAACAATATGAAATCTTGATAAGTCACTATAAATTATTCATTCTTATCAAGACGCCATGCGTCCTGAAAGCTCAG
This sequence comes from Dircenna loreta, assembly GCA_963555665.1. Classification (NCBI taxonomy): domain Eukaryota; kingdom Metazoa; phylum Arthropoda; class Insecta; order Lepidoptera; family Nymphalidae; genus Dircenna; species Dircenna loreta. The sequence goes on from OY743098.1 coordinate 2,206,661, forward strand.
AGTAAGAGCAACGTTGCTCAGAGTAAGAGCAACGTTGCTCAGAGTAAGAGCAACATTTCACAATTTTTTAGTATAAAAAAATATTTAATTTCTCTATTAAGTCTGTATTATATAAATCTTTAATGATAGTTTTTTTAAAATCGGTCCTTCAATAAACATATCTTTCCTTTTTGGAATGAGATGGAACTTGTTTGGGCAACTTTTTACAATGGTGTCAAGATCACTCTGCTTCTGTTTTACGACAGATTACTGTTGTAATTTTAATAATGTTGATGCTATTCTGATGTTATAACAATAGGATTGTTGTTCTAAATTATATATAAAGTATAATTCTGATGGAAGAAACTCACATACAGGATATATTTATTATGCAATTCATCAACCATCTTTTTGGCTAATACCAGTTGTAAGAGCTTTTTCGATAGACCTTCAAGACTGATGAGACTTATTCAACATTTTTTAACTTAAACTCTAACCTAAATTCCAATAACGACATACCTATTACTTTTCTTTGACATAGTTTAAAATTAAAAAAAAGCATTATTCAAAACTAATATGGATATAGTTTAGTATTAATCCAATGCAATCATGAAAACCAGAAGGCAATTTAAATTATTTACTTTATATAATACAATGCAGTCGATAATTTTATATACATATAATTTGTCATGGGTTCACAAATATAATAAATGATTGCTCGTTCAGTCAACATAATTAAAATATATATAAGTTTTTATATAAATAATTAAATGTGCAAATTATTATAGAATAGTTTTCAATAAATGTAAAAGTATATTTACTATTATTATATTTTATTTTCAAGTAAAATTCTGATCATATAAATACTTTTTAGAACAGTAGAATATTTTCATAACATATCATAAAGCGCTTTAGAAGCGCTTCGAGTGTCAGAAAAGCGCTGGCAAAAGTATTTAATATCCGAGGGGTTTCACTTTGCAATTTTTAATTTTTAATTTTTGGTATTTTAGTTAAAAGTTTTTAGTTTAAGTGCACAGTCTTAAACGGCAGTAACGTGCTACTATGTCCGCAGCTCCAGACCGGGTCGACCTCCGAAGCGCGCGTCAGGTGTGGGTCTGTCTCTCGCCGCCACACAGTTCCCTGGACATCCGTTCAAGAAACACCGTCTGGAGAATGGTGACTATTCTCCTTATGAAAATGGACATATGAGTGGTAAGTTACATAAAAGTTTTATGTCTTATTATACTTGTCAAAATACTAGAAATTCAAACCCTTTGTCGCTCGATAATCAATGATGTAAGGTTTTGAAACAACTTTACAAAGACAAGTTTTAAAAACCAAAATACAATACTTAGATAATATCACAATAATCTTAGAATGGATTTTTTCAATTAACATAAAACATTGTGACTATAAAGACATCTGTTATTTTTTTATGAAAATGTATTTTTTAAATAGTGTTGGCTCATCAAAATTAATGTTAAATTATATATCGGATGTATAATATGAATCAAAGCAGGTCACTGAGTATGATAACATCGTCGGGTTCCCTACCCGGATACTCCGCACTGACGCCGGATATGAAGCGCCTCTCGGGTGGCATGCCTTCTCATTTCGTATACAAATTACACAAATACAAAATTATCCCAACGCAAACGGAGAAAGGGAATAAAGTGATTAAATAGAACTCAGCAAGACGGCTGGCAATCAATCATTTTTGTCGCTTAGGCTGTTCTTGATTATTTTGTTTTTATCTCATTCATTCCTATGGGAACTGGTTCTTCTATCCCGTTTCAGCTCCAAGTGTCGTGCCAGACAAGGGAGCAATTACATTCGTGATCTTGCATAAGCGACACTTGCTTATCGCACGCCGCATTTGACTTTTGAGTGCAATTCGTTTTTTACCTAAATTTGCAATTCCAATCAGTCTAAGTATTGTTGGTTTTGTATATCTGACGCTACCTCGTTACCTAGTTATATTTTAAGACTTATGCGCCATTTCTTTATCCAATATAAGAGGCATTGTGACCTTAAAAATAGTGACCAATCAAAGAGAAGCACTAACTCATCATTTCTTTGAGATAGTGTCGCTTAAATTAAATAATGAAATGAGGCCATTATTTTTGTATCCATAAACAAACATTTCATAAACATCACTGAAATACATGAATGAATTATTCTCCAAAATTAAATTTGTATGTAAGTAGGTAACGCTTTCCATTTTCACTGGCACAGTCCCATTACGTTAAGCCAATATTATTTTGACGAGTCGTTGACAGTGGTTTAAAGTTGATGAAACAAACTCACACATTAAAACATTTTCTTGGGGCAAACGCACACATGGCCAAAAATATGAATATGAACATTCGCATCACAGGATTGTCAATGTGTGAGTGAGGAGGCGGGTGGGCCATTTTCACCCCGTGAAATAATAGGATACGAAAACATCCGAGAATATAATCCTCCTCGGAAGGTTGAGCGGAATGGAAGTTGGAATATGAAATGCGTTGAAGGGACGTGTTGGCCCACGTGTGCGAGAAAGGGTTGATCTCTTAATGATAAATCAAATTCGATGCTTATTTTATCTCATTTATGATAAACGTTGAGTTGTGAATAAGCGAGTGATTATATTTTGTTTAGTGTTACCATTGAAAAAAAAACGATTTTAAAATTGTTTTATTTCAATGGTAACACTAAACTTATTACCATTGGATTAAGTCAATTTAAATCAGTGTTCCAACCCATTTCTTTTTGTTTTACTTGTCAGTTTCAAGCTGCTATTTTATAACAATGCAGTAATAAACATCTAGCTTAGAACTCTATAGCCAAATATATGTTCAGTGACAACCCTGTAATTTCCGAAACTGGCACGAAAATCATGTGTTGATAACAATTAAAGGTTCCGTTGGATGTCGCCGCGATATATAATAAACGGGGGGATAATGTACGGTATTATAACATTACGCAGGGGCACAAAGCTTTACATTCTGATTGAATTCTGCGACTGAAATTAAGTAAGGATTTGCCTGTTTATGTTAAGGGAGAGGGATATGATGGATCAGTCAATTTACGAGTCTTGTGTTCACGCCTTTGTTACTGATTGTGTATCACACGATTGTTCCGATGTTAAGATAATGTTTATTTAAAGATAATTTTAATGCGCTAGAAATGACATGCTTTATCTTTTTTCAAGATACTTTTATTATCTTTCATGGTTTATCTTTTACTTTTAACTATCTTTTTTTTTAAATAATAGTTTTAAAAGATGTCCGGTGCCTTTGTTACGATGTAATGTTTATTTAAAAATATAATGCGTTAGAAATTACATATTTTATCTTTTTTCAAGATACTTTTATTATCTTTTCTTTTTTACAAAAAATATTGTTAAAAGATGTCCAGTGCGTTTGTATATCGTAAGTATCATGAAGACATGTTCTGCTATAGTTGCCCTTGACCTTCAGTAAATGATAACTGCATTCCTTACACATAAGAAAGATATCAAATAAAAACAATGAACGCAATTACTACAAGCAATTTAACATTTATCGGATGAAAGAAAAACCAACTAGTTCTTCTTTTTATCGTACTGAAAGTTAATATAATTAGTTTTTTATTTGGAGAGCTACATAGGCGTCGATAGAATTGTATGTTCAAACGAAATAGAGTGGGTAATTAATTAATTATTTTATTTATTTATAAAAGGCAAGCAATGCCAAATGCATAATCTAGCAAGCCCTTAAATAAATATAAAATCTGTAAAGGCATATAAGCACAAAATAAAAAAAAATATTATGATAAAAATATATAAATACTAATTTAAGTAAAAAATGTGTTGGGCTATTACATTACTTAAATTTCTAGTTTAAAAAAAAAAAGGAAAATGATCCAAAAATATAAAATCTATTGTAGTGAAGGAAATTATAATTAAACAAATTGCAGATGTACAAGGAAACAGTGGCTGCAATTAAACGCCGAAGTCAGGCGTAAAGCTAAAAGTGTTACGTCGGCCGCTCGTACCAACTCCTCACGTGTTACTTCCATGTACAGATAAATGTTACCGCTGAGATAATTTCACAACGGTTGTAATATACTATTAACAACTGTTATGACCGAGTACAGTTAAGATTGATTTGACTTATTACAACTAATAATTAACAAATGACTATTAAATTAAATGTTTATTTATTTATTGCATTTGAATTAAATACTTCCTGCTTATTAGATTTACACGTATTTAATAGATTTTTTTTGTTTTGTATATATATATTTTTTAAATATTTTTTCCTAAAAGGTATGAAAATAGAGGAAATGGAAAATAATAGTAATAATACATTGATTTAAATGGTATGTGACCTAATATTTAAGTGAATTTGACAAAGGGTAACTCCCTCTCTATGACATACCACACCCAGCATTCCAAGCATTTGTATTCAAAATCTAAATATGCGAATCATCTCAATATAGAAATGTTTATGTTATATAAAATTGTTACAAAAAAATATACCATCTCATTTATTACTGTCGTTAGTTTTAACAATAATACTCATTCAGGATACGAATTAAAATATAAACGTTTAGATTAAATCACGAATCTAAATAACCTACAATAGTGTATTATTCATTTGCAATTTGAAATTAAATCAACCGTTTTATAATTAATAGTTAGCGCCAACTGTAACCATAAATCGAATGTTATTAATAACTTCTTTTGTCTGTAGCAATGAGAAGTAGAATCGGTTTTTTATTAACTTTCAACTAGCAATAAACATTTCTTGTCCGCCATTATGATCGTCAGCGCAGAATTTCCATACCAACATTAGCAATAAACTGTTTAATTCCCATCGTCTTGTTTGTCGTGTGGAACGAGGTTTACAATTAAAATGCTGTTTTGCTTCCACTTACTACATTACTCACACCTCGCAGTCATCATGGCACATTCATTTTGTTTTTGCTTCAGTAAAAGCATAACGATGGAATCTCTTTTTATTAGCAATACCGGCGTATTTTGAATGTCACTGCCGGTAACGTTTTGAAATTGTAATTGTTGTTTTTATTCGCGTTGCGGTTTAGAAATGTTTTTCATACTTTTCGAATAATTTAAATTGTTTTTACTTTTATTAAATACAAGTTTAATAATAATTTATTTGATTGCTATTGCAATTATAAAATTGTATTTATTTCCCGCCCGGTGATGGTCATAACCGGTAGTGCCAACATAGACAAAAATAAACTTATTTCCTGAGTTTTGCTTTCGTTCAACACATTTGTCACTGGCGTGGCAAACTATACCAAAAAGTATCGATCGATTTATAACAAAATTATAGGTTATGTCGTAACTCAGTTCAGTATCCGCTCAGCTACAGTAATAACACTGTATTAATTCATCCAACTAACTGCCTGTCACGGACCCATTGACTCAGATAAATTTGACAATTATTTTTATATGACTTTACTTGTTTTTATATGACATATTTTATATGGCATGTGATGAAATGTTTCAACGTAAACCTTCACGGTAGATTTGAAGCTCTTTTAATATTCAAGTTCCAATATTCGATTGGATATTTTGTAAATTTTAATATTATAATTTGAAACTGTTGATCAATTCCATCATTACAAATCGTTAGATAAATACAAATATAATAACTGTTCGGTAGCAGCTGCCATTAGCCGTGATGGATAATCCGTCTTTTGTGCAATATTAATAAAAATATGCTTCGATATTTTGTATCTTTGATAGTTTTTAACAATGGCATCATTTCTTTTATTACGTTCACGGATGAGTTATTCTTAACGAGTTCTAGTCCGATACAATATGTGTAGTTTCTTTTATTTAAATATTTATAATACACGTAATTTTTACTTTGGAAGTATGATTTATTATTTAAAGTAGGTAACAAGTATGTAATTATTGTAGCAATAACGCTGCTATGGCTTCTGTGCTAGAATTAACAACTAGAACTCCAGTCTGAGCCCACAGTATTATGTATTTCATAACTTTAATGACATTTTACTTCAAGTATATAAAGCCACAATGTAGTGAAGTTTATTTAAGCTTTGTATTTTATTTCATACATAATATTGATATTTGTAGCGTAATCTAATTGTAATATTATTACTTTAGATGTAAATTTCTATCTAGATTATAATATAATATATCTATCTCCGCCTTACATATTGGACACTTTATTCTTTCTCTTTTTTTATCAATTTTATCACTAAAATGATAATTATTGTTTATTTTTAATTATAATGTTTTAGTGTTGATATTGTTGTCTATAAATCCTTTCATGCTATATCTAACCTCTTTCAAAGTTAATTTTTTAAAGGCCTGTCTTATCTCAGTAACAAAAAGAACCTGTATTAACAATTTTAGACTTAGCACCAATTGCAGTGAAATAAATGAAACAAGAAATCCATATATAGAAGAAAATCCATTAAAATATGAATAAATATGTATTATTGTCATATAAAACGTCTTTTGGTTATCATTCGACACTAAATAGCTCATAACAAGGATGACACATACTAATCCCGTCACATTTATCCCGGGAAAACTGTATCCCGGTCAATTTACGAGTAATTAACTTTGACCCTCTTTCACACATCAGAGGGAGAAGTTTTATTCGGCTCGTAGAAATGATCCTAAATGCGATAAACTTCTTTATTATTGGTTTTTAAACATGGCACAAATAAATATATTTATAATATTTATAGATATATACAATAAAAGTAAATAAATATTTACTTTAATATTTTAATCTTGAAGCGTCAATATTTATATACGATCCATTTTCAAGGCAATTGTTTGTAAATGAATTAATTTTCCGAGAAACTATTTTTAATCGTTCCTAATATCCGTTTGTTTTATTATGTTTACGCCTCATTCTACCTAAAAACTATGACTTCATTGTGAAGTATAATAGATTTATGTTTTAAAGCTTGTTACACACAGATAGCTACATTCCTTGGCTATAACTTCTCAAATTGCGTTCGTAAGTAAGGGACGGATTAGCGTTGGCTAGGGTAAATATTTTATTACAGTCAAAATCTCCAGCCCTCCACGTTTTATTGTTCATAAGGCTCGTCCGAGCCAAATGAAAGAGTTTATGGCTAACACATAAGTCTGTCGGTGTTGCCAGTACAGCGAGATAACCCGGTTTTGGTACAAATGCAACATCTTTTTGTTATTGGCGATGATTGCTTATTAATATTTATTAATATTTTATGAACATATTCACGTTATGCTTCATTTTGCAGATACATTTTTGAATAAATTTTATAAACTTATACTTAGATTAATACTTCCATTTGTTGAATATTTTTTTATAAACACAAAATAGCTTACAAAAATAAGTTTAGTTTTGTTCTTAATATTATAAACAGTCAATACAGATAAGTTTTTGTCAAACAGACATTTTTTAACAATGTGACAAATATGCAATTTGCTTAGGCAACACCGTCTTACCCGTCTTGTTGACTCAAGTTATTGACCGTCCGCATTTCTCTTGTGATTGTGTATTACTGTTATTGATTGTACTTCGCACGTGACTTGTGTCGACGATTATAGCTTGTGTCTAATATGGACAAGAATAAGTACAATCACATTCACAAGTGTAATAAAAAACACCTTTGTATCGTTTCAATCAAGTAGCCGCGAAATATTTGATGGAAGCTTGTTACAGTACAAATAAAAGAATTACATTCTTAATAATAATTGTAAAGATAAAGTTCTTCTTTAAAGTTAGTTTAAGGGTACGGTAGCTCAATTATAAAAGCGACGGGACGGTTTCCGAGAGGTCGTGGGTACGAATCCCTACCTTACATATATAACATTTAAACAAATTAGATAGTATAAAGTTTAATCATTGATATTAATGTAATATTAAGAGATAATTATAATATTTAATATATAATATAATTTAATATATATAATATTTAATATATAATATTATTATAATACTAACGTATAAGTAATAATAATAAAATAGATTCTTTATTCTTTTATTTTTATGACGCAACTGGTAATTTAATTCAATGTTCACCGGTAGTCGTGTTAAGACATATTTTTATTATGGACGCACCGCTCATGAAAGCGACAAGCTGCGATTTATTCTCCAAATTGCAGACAATTATTTTGGCAAATCGAATATGCCATTTGTGCACTGACCATACAATTATGTATTTATGGTAAACGCTACGATTGCCGGCTGAATGTAATTTTCTTTTAATTCAGCTTGTTTTGTATCATTTGGAATTTCTTTATTTTGCGTTCGTATTGGGTTACTGCCTGTGGTGATTTAGTTTTTATACAACTCTTAATGCATTCCGTAGGTTTGTAATATATTATTGTAATTTAGTATTTTATTATTTTATTTTATATTATCCTGTACTGTACTGTATCTAAAAATCCACGTTCATATTTCATGAACTACCCAAAGGTTGCCTGAAAGAGATCGCTCTTCAATAAGGCCGCCTGTTGTATTACCTTTGTCTTTTATTTGCCATTGTTTTTATAAATTTGTTTTGTTACAATAAAAAAAATCGTATTGTATCATAAGTGTATCGTATGTGAATTTGCTTTTAAAACGTTTGTATTGTATTGTATTGTAATAAAGCTTCATTTACGTTAATATTACAAATATACCAACCGTAGCGCATTATTGTTTTTTTATTTCCTACAACTTTGTTGGTCTAGTGCAGTAACATTTATTCGCATACTCTGTACATTTACTACCTCTATATTTATTACGTGGATTTTAATTTTATCAATAATTTATTCCTTTAGTGTGATTTACTGACCATTAAAATAATGTAAAGTTACAATTTTAACCACTGAGTTGTAAAACCTATGATATTTACGAGACATTTTATTTTTATATCACAATATTATATGTACTTTGTTTGATAAATTGTGTTTGGCATTTAGCAAAGTAACCCGTACTGTAGGTTATTAACTACAATATTATGGCGTTTGTTTTTTTTATTTGTCGTGTCAAGGATTTTTAATGATGCTTCAATACAACCGTTATAATATGTGTGTAAAAATGAAATTATTTAACAAGTTGGCAGAAAATATTAAAGTATCCCATTAAGGCTCAAGAAATATTTACAAACTTTAAATATGGTATAGTTTGAATGAATATTTTCATTGATGACTTACTAACTTGTACGGATGAATATTGAAAAAAATAATAATTAAAAATTAGATTCATTTTTAAAGTTTGCATTCTAAGTAAGCGGAATCAGTGAACATTAATTCTATGAAACCTGTATCTAACCAAATTTAGTGCAAGTAAAGATTATTGTAAAAATGAAATTATTCGCTAGTCTGCTTCATTGTCATTTTGTAATTCGTAATAAAACTCAATGGTATATCTTCTCCATTCTCTTTGCATCTGCGGTCATATTTACTATAACTCGTAATATTATTAAATTATAACCGAACTTTAAAACCATTCGCTAATTAATTGTTCCAGTATTTAATTAATTTTCACAAGTCACATTTAAATTAAACTATTTTTTACGTATCTAATTGAATTTATTATTCGCGTGTAATTGAATTTACTTTTTTTACATTAAACTTAACCCGATGTTTTAAATGCTTTTCAGAAATCGTGTTTATAATATGTATAGATTAAAACTATTCATATTTTATGTATATCGTGATAGTTCACGATATACATAAAAAAATAACAAATTAATCTTTAAAAGCGTAATAAAAGTCTCTAAGTTTTAACAGCCTCTATCCCATCCTCCTTTAAACACATAAGTGATATAATTGGGGTTGTATTTCTATCGAGTCTAATTCTAAATAATGGTCTATAATTTCCTGGGATCATCTGTCGAGGACAGTCGATATCCGATCGATAAATCGATGAAATTCCATATAATAGCGGTTCACAGTCCACGTTTCATTTCTTTAAATGGCTGATCATTGGATTCGTTTAATAGTTATAATTTTCGCTTTGGGTTACCACAGAGTGTTTAGAGCGGTTGTTATTTTTTTTTTAGATAATCACAGACAATAAAATATGTTTATTATAAAATTAAACACTTAAATAAATACATTTTTATTAATGGCCATGATTGTATTAAAGTGTTGCCCAAAGGGAGATTCCTTAAAATTATTATTGTTTTGGATATAAAAATATATATGGCAGGAATGGGGATAAATGATGTCTGATCTTAATGATTATTGTGTTTTTGTATTGGTTTGAATTAAAAATATTATAAAAGTTTTTATAGAATACATATGATTTTGAATAAAATATAGTATTATTTATATGACATTGATTAAATAGGTTTATTTCATTTTAAAAATGGCAACTACAAGATGAAATAAGAAAGCATTAAAATTAAAAAGAGACAGAGCATAGTAATTACAATAATTGTATTTCCATTTCATTCCATCTCAAAAGAATGCTTACGATTTCAGTTATTACGATTCCTGTTTTTACGTTTTTATAAACCGGCTACATCTCTCAATAAGAAAACAGTAGCACTACGTAAACCGTTGCACTGACATGTATTTTATTCGTTTTATTTTGATGTGACGTTCTATGGACGTAAAACAAACTTCATAACTCACTTAAATCGAAAAGTTTTTATTAAATCTAAACTTTTATATTGAAAGATGACGGGTACAAATAAAAAAGAGATAAACAAATACAAAACCAATAAGAGTGAAAGAGACAACGAAGAAGGGTTGTGAAAACCGCAGGTTATTAGGAGATTTAACACGTATTTAGTTAATTAGTAAGTGCGGTTGACCGGTGCGGTCGGTTCTTTGTACAACTGGGGATTGTAAATATGATTTTTGGTTAAGTAACCAGCCTGTGGTTGCGTTCACGAACGGAGATACTGTATGATGGATGAAAATAATTACTTTAATTTCTCGTTGTAGTTTTTTATACAGATTGAAATATAATTATGCTGTTTATAGTGTTTTAAATTGAAGAATATATATATTTTTTTGACAAAAAATATTTATTATGAAATACGTTACGTATATTAAATATTATTGCAATTTTTCCATCAATATAAAATAGAATAAAAAAATAGGTTACATATAAAAAAATATAAAACCGTTTTTTATAACAAAAATTTAAAAAGTACATAATAAAAATATACTTTTAAAGCAAAAAAAAAACTTACGTACATGAAATGAAAAACTATTCGATCCTCGGCATAACAAGACCATAATAAATGTTATTATAGGCTTAATTAATTCCAACTCCAATGGTCAAACTGTTTATCAAACCACAACTATAAAACTGAAAAGCAACAACAGATATATTAAATTCACCGTATGGCTTAGAAGATAACCGAGGCGGTTAACTATGTAAATACACCCTGCCAATTAATTCAGGGGCCATTGGTCATGATGGTTGTTTGTATGTAACTTTGTATTATCCTTGGAAGTGGGTATGAATTAGATTTTATTAATAAATTGTTTTACAATCTTCAATTTTAATTGGTTTGTTGCAATTGTAATCCGTGCCACTACAGTCTTAAAAACTGTTTAATTGAATTAATGTTGAATATTTTTTTATTCAGTGTTGTTTAATTGAATTAATGATTGTTTATTCAAATTTTTGATGATGTTGTTTTTTTTATTATTACTTTTTCTATATACTTTCTTAGTATGTTTTATAAAATGTTTACCGCCTGGTCATCCTATCCCCCTACCTGTTTTCAGTATTATTATCTCAAAGAATTTTTTAAATTACAAATTGTTGTTATAGGTTCGATAATTCCTATTAGTAGTATATTGGCGAGAAAACTAATTAATTTGTCTGGATAGATTAATTTACCTAGATAGAAAAATTATTGTAAGCTATCGAAAACAAATATGAATTAAGTTTATTTTGCTAACTTATTATACTGATATGGAATTTCGTTTCGTGTTTTTTGTGTAAGTTAAGTATAATTTTTGTGTTATAATTAAGGACGGTTTGTTGATGTGTTTTGGAAGGTGACACTGCTGTGGCCGTCCGAAATATACCTGTACCCTAATCGGGTAACAAAGCAGAACATATAAAATACTCAGCACTCCTGAAATCCTTTGTAGAGACTACAATGGAAAGGGTATTTTCCTTAACGATCCAAACGTTAATTCGTGTTTAATTCGACACCTTGTTAATTGTTTCCAACACCCCAGTCCGTTTGGTGACCTGGGGGTGGACAAAGACCACCAGACTCCCCCCAGGGGGTGTCATTTTAAGAATATTTGCCTTCACCCCCCCTCCATGTTTACACAGGTTGTTTGTGGTACCCAGAAAACAATAGTCTCGAAATTCATTGCTCATTTTATTATTGTTGATACACCGTTTTACGGCCGATTCGATTATTGGAAAGAGTAATTAAATGATAATACAGGGTATTAATTGGATTTTACCTGAGTTGGTACGTGATAATATTTAAGTGCTGCGATATTTATATCAAGGAATTGAAAATTAAAATCCTCAATTATAACAGCGTCGAATATTTTGTATAACCTTTCTTATAGTGGGCACATTTTACAATATTTTTAGCTTATGAGAATTTGGATATTTTTACTACTTTATTTGTAGATACTTTTTCTAAATGATGTTCCAACTAGGAAAATTATTCAACTGTTAAATAAGAAACAAATATTCATTTAAGTCGAAAATTAAAAGTCAAATTAATCTTAATGTTGAACATTAACCGAGCGATTTAAATCGAAAGGCAAAGAAACTTATAACAATTATTGTTCTAGAAATGGCTCGCATGGACAAGTCACCACTCCTCGCGAACGGATACAACGCACCTCCGACACACTTGGGACCCATGGGTTTCATGCACCAACACGCCCTCATGTCCCCTGGCATGCATCATGGAGTACCGCGACCTGATGGTTCCATCATCAAGGGCCAGCCGATGCACAACATGGAAGCTCTTGCGAGGTATGTTATATTCTGAAGTCATAAAGACATTTCAAATTATTTTTCTGAAAATGTTATTGATATAAAAAGTTTTATACGTATGCTGTTGGCATACAATTTAGAAAAAAAAGTATTTTTTGTTTCAAAGCTATCATACATAGAAAAATTACATATTAAAAAAAAAAATTTTTGAAAAAAAAATGTTTTAAATTTGACAAAATTCATTGGTGTTATTGCTGAAGACAGTAAGTCTTATTGGAATTATATATATTACAGTAGCTTAAATCTAATTAACAAACCCATATCTATTAATAATATGTATTTATTATGTAGAAAGATAATTCTAGTAAGAATAAAACAGACTTAAAGAAATAAAGCTTTTAGATATATTTATACGAGCAACCAAAACAATTCAACAAATTTAACAAAATCTTAGTATCCTATTAAGATTAATTCTCCTTTATCTAGTTCCAAAAACAGTATCTATAATTATTATTTTCAATTATGACAAACAAATTTTAATAAATATATTTGTAAAACAAAAGTCAATCAATAGATAAACACAAGCGAGCTTACAGCGGATACTGGTCGCGTTAAACTGTGGCTTCCCAAACATGGCTTGAGCTTTAATTCATTCACTATTGGGTATTTTGTATTTTATCCACCGTTTTTGTATATTTGTCGTAAATCATAGTGGCATAAGGTTAGTCTATTTTTGTTTTATTGATTAGTAAAGACAGACGCTCAATGTTTATGTGTTAATAATCCAAATTGTTTATAGAATCATTTTTAATAACTAGTGACTATTTTAGATTGTTCTCAGAATATAAATATAGTTAAACAGACATTGTATTGAAAGTTTTAATAAATTATAAGTTATTTTATGTATGAAAACAGCTTAGCTTTTCGTAGTATTAATTTAATATTTGAAAATAATATTTTTGACTTAAATGCCCTGAAAGAAATTTACCCAATTATCTCATAATGAGCTTAAATATACGTTAATGAAAAGGAAGCCTGTAAACGGGTCACAAGTGATACAGGTTAAATGACTGGCTTAATCCAATAAGAAAAGTACAAACACTGACTTCCCTCGCTTCCGCCCGAAGACCCGCAGCGCTCACTTGACTTGACTTGACTTGCCCCACTGTCTTACTGCCAAGTGATTCAGCCACCGACATAAGTATTATGTATACTTACTTACAACTAATATAGGGTTTGAGTTACATGAAACTTATCAGTGAAATAGACTGTGATGGTTGCTTCAAAGACACATTTGTTTTAAATATTTTTAACAATGTTAAGCTTATTTTTTTAAATAGAATGGAAACTGAATCCATACATACGTATTCGAATCCGCGACCTCTTGGAAATCATTCCGTTGATCTACTAATCGAGAAACCGCACTGCTAAAATAGTAGCTCAATTGATAGTGAAAATATTTTAAAGATGTTTGAAAAATACAAAATATATAAAATAAATAAATTAGGAAAAGTATCAAGGGTTGTAAGTACACTTAAATTAAAGACAATATCTTTTATAGGGAAGAAGTAGCATACTTCAATATCAGATGGGAATGAATTAACCCTTGGAACTCTTTAACTATTGCAAGAAGAATGCCCTCCAAGAAAGGTTCTCTTTTGCTTCGATTGCTTTAACACTTTGTTTTCTAAACAAAGTGTTAAAGCAATTGAGAAACAATTCTGAAGATCACGCATGAGTGGTCAGGATACAAATATAAGCGATTGTTTTAAAAACGTAATTAATTTCTTCGACCCCTCGCTCAGTCTAACGGAACATTTAATATAGAGTGCTCGTAATTATTCCTTTTACATTCAAACCCTTTTTTTTTATTTGCAAACTTTTATTTTTAAATACTTGAGAACACTTTGATGCAAGTTTTGTCTTTACTTTAAATTGCTATCCAGAGAAGCTCTTTGTGAAATATAAATGTATTTTTACCTTTTCAAAGCTATCGAGTCGTGTTTTTTTTTTATTTATTGGCCTTATTTTCTAATTTTCATATTATATTTTGGGTATTTTACCTATTTTATTTTCTTTGTCGACAGATCTGGTATTTGGGAGAATTGTAGAGCAGCTTACGAGGACATCGTGAAACATCTCGAAAGGTAAGGCATAATACTTTTAATTTTCTTAATTCATTTGATATTCCAACTTTTTATATTTAGATTCATTTCACAAAACAACGACTATTGAAAATTGAAACTCAAATAAGAGGAGTTTTATTTTAATCGTCTAGATATCAGGAGGGAGTTTGAAATCAGAGGAGACAATTAGCTCGTTGGATCCAATGTATTTTTAACAAATGACCGCTCGGCCGGCGCAGCGCGGGGTGCGAACAATTCATCAAACTCATTCCGAGCTAATCTCGATGCGAGGAAAATGCGGCTCTCATGTAAATTGGGCCGAATTGAGGGCCAATGGTTGGGGAAACGCTTTTCTTTTCCTGTTTAATGGATGGTGATTGATCGGGGCTTGAGCGATACTCGCGGTTTTGACTTCATTTTCAAGTGGCACGATTGAGTGTTTTGATTTGATTTGGGGTCTATTCATAAAAATCTGATACGTCATTGCTTATATATAGAACCAGCAAAAAAAGTATCAAATATTATGTTTTATTTTGGATTTTCACATCCAATTAAATGAATGTTTTTTTTTAATCCCACAAATTAATTCTCCAGATTTGTAAATAAATGTATCCATGTTGGGTAGAATTACAGTCGGACGGGCAGGCTTGTACCGATGTGTCACTGTCAGATCGCCCGCCACGGGTATAGGATTAACGTTTTAAAAGAAATTACATCGTATTTTTGGGATCTATTTTGCACTTTTGATTGCTTTTTACATATGTATTAATTCATTTAAATTTTACATATGTATTAATTCAATTAAATTTTACAAATACAATTAATATGAATGAATTAATAATCCAATACATATAAAAGTGAATATGACTGCTTAATTTAAATTGTTAGTATTACTGAGAGGTAAATTTATAAATTTAAAGAAGTATAAAAACATATCGTATTGAAGTAAATACTTTTTTGATAATTTTGCTTGATTGAAATTTAGTTAGGTGATGACGTAATGACGTAATTCGTCCCTTGCGGTGTTCTTTCGCGTGCTTTAATTCTGAGGCTGAATTAACGTAATTAAAACTGAATCTAGTCTGAACTAAAACTATTTTTCTTAATTCAGTTTGACGTTTACCAAAAGTCTGTGATATTTAATATACAAGACAAAATAAATATTTAAACATTGAAATAACATAAGTCTAAAGAATAATAGTGTTTTATTATAAGTAATGCTATGTATATTTGTATATAATTAAGAAATCTTTCAGTAAAATTCAAAATATTAAACATATTAGTTGCGAGGGTAAACTTACTAAATTTTCAATGATAAAGAGATCTATGTTGTATACTAACGCCATCTAGTAGACTACAATGAAATTACATTTGTAAGTCCGATTTTTTTTCATTTCGGTTCAATTCATGTTTATTAAGTGGTTATATCCAACTTATTTTATAAATAAAATTACATATTATTATTGTTTATTACCTTTTTCTAAGCCTCTTATTTTCTAAGCACTTAATTCATCTCCATTATAAAGCTTTATATATGTCAACTTGTTAACTAAATAATTCTTACATTAAACATACATTTATAACAAAAATTAAAATATGAAAACTACAAAGAACAACCTTCATATGAATAATTGATTTAAAGACAACATATAACGACCGCAATAAAATTTAACATTTAAATTGTTAACAATAATTGAAATGCGAATGGAACATAAATTAAATGTTCATGCTAACATCCTATCATTTCATATTGACATTTGTAACAAGCCACGGTGTATAATAAAAGCGAGTCTGAGTTCCTTCGCTCTGCGCAGGCGCCGACCGGTTCTCAGTCCTAAGTCCAATTAATTGACAGACTTAAAGCTTATCTCTGATTTAATATAATTTGTAGGTACTGTTTATTTTGCATCTTCCAAGTGCACTCGAGCGTGCTTATTAAACCCTTTATAACGATTTTGATTCAACATTGTAAAGGATTATTAAATTTAATCATTGTTTTATTAGCCATTGAAGTGATCCTAGAAATAATTGTTGTTATTTTTTTTTGTTTATAGATATATATAGACATATTTATTATATCAAATATAAAGTCAAAATACTGTTATATTCCACTGAACTCTTTTTAAAGTTATGTTATCTTTTTGCTTTGGAACCCCAAAAGTTGCGATGCAATTGTAACAGAAACGCATTGTGAAGCGCTGTTGAATCAGCAGTAAATCAAACGGAGACTCAATTAACAGTCAACAAATCGTTGGGATCTATGCATTCGTCCGGTTTAATTCCGTTTCGGATCGAATTAGCTGCGATTAATCGGAGTACGGCGAGTTAAGCGAGTTAAGCCGGGAGGGCATACGCTGCACACATCGCTCTGACGGGAATCGTTACTCATCAGCCCCTTGCTCCGGAGAGATAGCTCTGTTTGGTCACCCTTCACTTTAAAAACGATATTTGACAAGTTTTCAAAATCTATTAGCACCTTTTTTAAATTACCATTAAATTAAATAATAATATATGTCATAGAGTGATACTTTATCAGCGTGTAGAGGACGTCAAAAATATTGGTAACATTTGCGTGATTGAATCCTCCACCATTAATTTCAAAGATCAAACGAAGACCGAGGGTGATATTTATCAAGGATATTGCGAATTATTTTAATCAAATCAAATTCCCTTCGTTGTAAACAAATGCTTTTGATTAATGAGACTCGCGACAGAGCTCCGCTGCGATAAAATACCCGAGGAAAAGACAAAATTAATGGTCATAAAATGAACTCTTATATTCGAGATAAAGATGCTGAATGCTCCGGATCTTCAATAATGTTTCCTCGCTGCCATTTGAAGGATGATACCGGAGATCGCATCTGGTGACTGTACATTTACGTCACTCTTCTGTTTGAGAGTATTTTCGCGCATTTAGTGTTCAAATTTCAGCAGAGATATTTAGATTGTCATGACGCGAGTCATTAATAATACCGACTTTTGATTTTCAGTTGGCTAATATGCGTAGGGTGTTGTGTAAAGGGTGCCGAGTCACGGTAGCCGGCCCTCTGAATACCTCCCGAGTTTGTCACCGATGCGGTCGTACTGGCATTTTATGTAGCTCTTTGTGCTTTGCCCTTTTATGGTTGAAACTATTTGGATAGTTTCGACGGTTAACCGAACTATTTATTGCGTTTGCTTGATGTTTACCTGGAATGTTTAGTTTTATGGCAAATATTCAATTCCCAAAAACATTACCGACATTTGGTTGGTTATATATTAACCCACGGAAAATATAAACAACTTATTTATATATACAAAAATCTAATTATCATTACTTTGAATTGAGATTTAATTATAAATTAAAATACAATAACTTTCTCAAACAAGACATGAACGTATGCTATGTATAAAAATAGCTGAACGTTGCATAGAAATCTCAAACAAAACAGAAAGATAGCTTGAACATTTTATAACCGGGGAGCGTCAAACATTGTTACTGCACCGTCAGCCTATATTAATCTGGATCCGGCGCCTGACAGCACAAGTCAAATTTCTCATCAAAAATAAGAATTAATGGCGAACAGCATTAATCATTAGCTCGCAAACAGCACGAGGTGTCCGTATCCCATTATTTTGAATTACTAATGATATGTACACAGCGCTAAGGGATGCTTTATAAAAACCTCTGAGGTATCAACTTTCTTTATCGATTTTGCTTTAACTCGCTAATGTAACAATATTTTATAATAATGATAAGTCATTCTCCTTGAGTAATTTAGAAACATCGTCATATAACATCGCTTTTTCTAAATAAAATAAGTATTAAAAGACGGAATGCTAATTCAAAATTAGGATTAAATTTTATGCGGTAGCGCGTTCGGAGTGAAAAAGATTTATTATTCCCTTCATTATTCGGGTGTCACTTTGAAAATGGATTTGCAAATAGCCTGCTGTATTGTTATAATAAACCGCCATTTTCTTTAACTATAACATATTTTTTGTCGTTTACTTGTTGAGCCACTTAGGTAACTCCGCCCTGGCTTCTTGCTTTTAGATAACGAATTCTAAAAATACCGACGATGTATAAATAAAACGAATAAAATATCAACAAATAAATATATAATAAGTAACATATCTAACGAAGTGTGACGAGACAGGCAAGCTGGCAATCAATTAGCCGCCTTCACTCAGTAATTTTTAATAACTTTGCAACACTAATCACTTCCTCCCCAAAAGGCGTGACCGCTCTATTTCTAGAAGTTGGCCACACTGTCAGTGACAGAAGATGTCACTTTTCCTTTAATTACGCAGCGGCATCATTCCTTCGCGCCCTATTAGTACGCATCAATCAATGTTGCCAATACCTATTTTTTACCCCGCGCCTTGAATGTTTTTTTCCCTGCTACGTTTTTGTTTACGGAGATTTTTTAAGTGGGGAATAATTTGATGAGGTCCGCCACCCGACTGCGTCGGATGCGGGCTCTGCTCATTTGTCATCGTCTTGTCATTCTGCGTTTCTTTCGAACAGTTGTATCGCTAAAGTAATTATGTTATTTTAAGTGGACTTTTTCCATTCAACCTGTGAATGTTATTTGTACGTATATTCGCAATAATATTGTTGTAAATTGTTAATGACATTAATAAAAAAAACTTTAGTCAATTCAAAAGAGTATATTCTATTTTATTAATCTTCTCTTTTAATAAAGGCTATTTAAATCGGTAATTACGAATCTCAAATTCTCTGCCATTATTTTTCACTACGAAGATCTATTAAAACTTATAAATAAAACTTCACTAAAACCATGATAGTTATCAAAAAAACCGAATAATATGATATGATTGGAACGAAATTTCAAGCAATGATTTCTGATACTGTTTCCCGGATTAACAGTCGGATATCTCATCAGAAAAACTATGAATACATAAATACCGCGCCATGTTAATTTTGACATCGATGGGGTAAATCAAATATGGAATTCACAGATCAAAAGAATTCATTACAGTGTGTAAATCACGATTTGCATGTGGTGCAAAGTAATCATGAATATGCATCCCGAACGCCTGAGTCTGAGCATCCCGTGCCTCGTTTACACTCTCTCAAATGTCAGCACAACTAGTACAAGTTTTGATAGTACGAAACGCTTATAGTTTTCAAGAGCCAAGAGACGAGTTCTTGTTTGTGATTGGTTGATATTTGCTTCCGATTGGTAATAAACCAATGACAGCCGAGAACTCGTTTCCTAACTATGAATGTTTCGAACCATCAAAATTCGTACTAGGGATTCTGTAAATTATACAACAGTGGTAAACAATTAAACATTAATTACTTTTCATTTGTATTATAAATAATAATATTGTAATTAATTTTTTAATAACTCACTGGACTTAAATGTTGACTCTTCATTTCTATATATGGAATTAAATGCACCTTAGTTATTTTAAACAAAGGTCGTACGAATGAGTCACAAAAGAACCTGGTTATTTATGATATAAATATTATTTTATTTATATAATAATAATAAAACAATATCAATTCTTGGAATCTCGTATACATTGATTGTAATGAATGTCCAGGCAAGTGTACTGGCTCGTGATGACGCAGCTTTCGTCACCCAGCAGTGCTGACTGGCCACAAACCGGACACTTGCCATTCCGTTCGCTTCCTGACCTTTTCCCGTTTTCCGTTTTGTTATGCAAATCCCTGCTGGGAAATTACAAAACGAATAAAAAGTATTCTGCTGTTGACTGCTGACTTCGCGCCGACTCGGAGTCGTGTGTGAGCGCGCATAAATCAACGAATTTTTATTATTTAAATTATTGGTTTGGGATGTTTACCTCAATGTGGAAACAGATATAATTTAAATTAATTTATATTGTTATTCGTGTACGCAGTAAATGTTTTACGGATGTTATAATTACTGGTAGCGACATCTATTGGTGTTGAGATCAACACACCACTGCACAAAATAGCTCGTATCTATGTCTTACATTATTTTGCATAAAACTGTTACAATACAATAAAAAATCTTGAATTATTTAATAGTTAGTTATAAAAACGATACTAGTGTTGTATTGAGTATATAAAATATATCGATAAGAACCTGGCACGTTTTTGTGAACTTACAAATTCGGTCTCCTTTTAATTAAGAATAAATAGAACTAAATACTAACCAACCAGTAATTATTTATTAAAAGTTTTAATTTCAATATAAAATTACATCGATTTTAAATATAACCTTATAACTTTTTTTGTATATAACCTCAACCTCAGGTTTTGAAGTAGCTAAACAATCTTCATAAAACAATTCGTTTCGTAAAATATAAATAAAGATGCCATCAAAAAAATGTATAACGGCTAATACAAATTATAAAAATTACAAAATTGCCGATAAAAAGCGTACGGGTAAATAATTGATTGGACATAAGTAAGGGTGATCCGCTGAGCCTCGAATGGCTAAATAACCACAGCCAGCCAACCCTACGCCACAAATCAAATGTTTTGATAGCGCCGCGGTATTAACGAGACAATTTGATTGCGGACATATCGCGCTAAATTGCTTCAAAATTATATTTTCTGTTTACTTTCAACCGAACTCCCTGTATCGTTTAGAACAGATGGCTTTGTTTCTATTGCGTTGATTATCGGAAAACGCAAACAAAAATTTAACAGTAAACCATATCAACTATATGAGTAAACGCCATGGGCGTATTTGAATGTCCATTAGGTTTTTTTATGTTATTATTCTGATGAATGTGTATTCCTTTTTATTTAATTTCAATTTATCTGCCATCAAAGCAATGTAACAAGGATACACTTAATAAGATCATTAAAATTGTCTGTTATCTTTTCTATATCTATTAAAGATTACTCTTATCAAACTGACCAATACTATGATGGATCTGTCCTGAGGCGACTCATTTCTATATAATCGGTTTCATATGTCAGTTAGATTGTATCTAGACGTTTATATCATCAGACATTATTTTTAAACACCGCTCCAACTTTGAAATATATTCCGCTGTGTTGCCAGTACAAAAAATAGTGGTGTGTTTTATTAATTTTATAATATTTATAAGTTTTTAATAAAAGTGTCACCACATCATTACTATCTAGTTGGAAACATGTTGCGGTGACGACCACTTCGATTGCTGTCATTACTCATGTGACTGCTCCCTGTGCAGCCAGCGGTCACAGCGATGAACAAACTTGACCGTTCATATAAGAGAAACCGTTGCCAGCGAAGCAAGGCGCTGCAGCTGCTAGAATATGAGGAAGGATTTGTCGCGTCACATTATCCAAGGAATTGAATTTGAAGTGTGTCGACGTATGTGAATTTTCTGCGGTTATTCCATATGCATGCGTGAAGCCCTATTTATGCAATCTGTGGTCAGTCGATTGTCTAAAGCTTATTTCAAAGAAAACAAGGCAACACAGCGTCTTTAAACATAATATAACATTATCAAAAAACATTGCCATTACAGATAATGCCCCTAAAAGTTGGGACTACGAATCGTAGGAGCAATTTTGCATAATTATCCAACATTGCCGGGAGACAGGCGACGCTCTGGCGCTTAAATTCTAATAACATCGGATCCGATCGGAATCTCGTTACGCTACTGTAATCTGTTACGAAGGAAAAGCTTATTATTTTTTACACACATCTGTAATTTGAACATAAAATCAAATAAAATGAATCGTATTAGCATTCAGAGACTTCCTCAACCATTTCAGTAATCATTCATCGCGACAACTTAAATCTTGGCACGTTTTTCTAATATTATAATGAGCTCCAAAGCCTCAGAGACGTTTTATTTTCTTTCCGACGCATATTTTATATTTCATTCCACGTTTCATAAGCTAAATTTGCGTGTCCCTCTTTACATTTGGCAAGCGTAATGCTCCGGTCGCTTAGTGCACTTTTATTACGGTATTAAGTGACGTAATTTTTTCCATATTATATTATTCAAATTTAAATAACTGTCTCCGGTTTCCCCCACAAAGGTTCCACTGACTACCGATTCCTGTTGTCGCCCTCGGAATCTGCTTATTTTAAAGATATTTATATTTAACAAGAAAGCTATAGAGCCAGTCATATAGAGTTTTTGTTTATTCATATAACAATATTGTTAGTATATTTAAAGTTATTATAATTTACAATAAGTAAAAAAAACAAAAGGAAATAAAAAAAATAATAATTCATAGCTACTCCATTCATACTATTGTTCTGAAATAGAAGAAGTTGGAAGGCCGCAATTTTTACAAATGACATCGTGACGTCACGGGAGGGGCGCGGAGTCGACAAGTCATCATGTTTCTTTCCTAATATTTTTGCATTTCCCGGAGCTTCTTCCGCCCTAAGTGTTTTTCTTTGGTTCTTTTCCATCGATAAGCTTGTTTGTGAAAATTTTAATCATGTAAAACAAAATATGCTTTAGATTTATTATCGTTTTTTAAGAATATTTCTTCTAATATGAGATTCCAAAATAATACATCATCCGCCATGATAGTTTCCAACTATAACTTCGTATTGATTAAAATCAAACATCATTTAAGTTATCTAAACTGTAATAGTTAAGCGTCTTACTACTATTTAGTGACTGCTCATAGACTAAACAGAAGGTCTGTTATCTGCTTAACTTTTTGTTTGCTTTACTCCCCTGCTACTTGTATTTTCTTTATAATTTATTCCATTCCTCCCCCATACATCGGCCGCTGATATTTTTTATTCGATTAGTAAACCCCTAAGGTGTTTTTAGCCTTTTTTCGCTCGATTTTCTTCGAAGCTTTGTTGACTGTTGCGAGGGTAACAATGCTCATTTCTTGTGGATGAACAGGCTTATTTATTTTGATGCAATAGCTTTCAGTGGATTCAAAGGTTAATACGTGTTTCGAAACGTTCATTTGTTCAAATTGTTTTTAATATAAACTAGCACAAGCAGTTAATTTATTGCTTGGTTGCTTATTGCCTCGTTGATAAGTTCGAAATTAGGTCGTTACCGCAAATTAATCATGCGTCGCTCAAGGGGAAGAACAATCGCGCTGAATTCTTCCTGAAGTCATAGGTGGTATGTGACCCCGGTCTCTCAAACCGCAGTACTTACACACTCGATTTGTGTCGAGAAGACGAGGGAAGGAAACTTTTTGATAGATCGCACTGAGTTTGTTTTGCATGTGAGTGATATGTCTGAAATAATAAATGTTGAGGCGTCGTCGGGTTCCCCTCGGGAGGGTGGGCCAAAACGATTTTTGATTTGGGTGTCAAGCAAATGTTTTACGGAGTGACGCTCAGACTGGATTTGATTTTCTTAATCGATTCCTACCGAATTTGCCGACTGACGCGTGGATTTTAATCACTACCCCTACTACGAGCTTTGATAATACGAAACGTTGACAGTTGAGCACTAAACTATCTTGGTTCTGATTGGTTATTTTGTTTTAATGATTGGTAATTAACCAATCACATCCAAGAAGTCTTTTCGTGATTGCTCGAAAGCTATCAACGTTTCGCACTATAAAAACTCGTACTAGAGGTTAATTTATCCTAATGCTATGTAGCAATACTATGTAAATTGTTACCAAACGCTTTGTATAATACTATAATCAGATTATCCATACAAGAACGGTTCCGAACGTGGTGCGATGCAATATTAGGCTGTGAACGGTTCAGAATTAACTAATCAGCGTTCATTGGCGTTGGTGGTGATTGCCTGGCATTGTCCACGCGCGTGGCACTGGAATATCTGTTTAGGCCACTGCGCGCTCTGTAATGGCCATAGTAAGCGTTAACTAACTTAGTTAACCTTCATAATTTTGTTTCCATAACATTTGCATATATATTTAATATAAGCTATTATATTATGCATAATTAATGGTTTTAATTACTGTATGAAAATAGTATCTAAGAACTCTATATTTATTTATTATTCGTTTAAAAGCCTTATTGGTATAATCAAAGATTGAAACACTTAAAATAAAAAGACTTTGAATGTAACGCAATGAGTTTTTAATTTACTTCCCTTTGTGACAGGCTTCGTTTTTCACGTTTTTTTTTGCATTAGATTACCGTCGCAAAATTTATTACATGTATAAAATAATATGAATATTTCTTTATATTCATGCCAGTTAACCGTGGATTTATATATAATGACAGTTAACAATTCATTTATATATAATGTCGGTTTACAATTGAATTATATATAACGATTGTTAACAATTGATTTATATATAATGTCGGTTTACAATTAAATTATATATAACGATTGTTAACAATTGATTTATATATAATGTCGGTTTACAATTAAATTATATATAACGATTGTTAACAATTGATTTATATATAATGTCGGTTTACAATTAAATTATATATAACGATTGTTAACAATTGATTTATATATGATGACAGTTAACATGTTGACAAAATGTCATTTTTAAAACAGCTTTAGTTTAGTTTGTATCAGTTTTATTTGAATAATTTTATTTAAAATCCCTTGTCGTATTTATTAAATCTTACATACATTTTGAGTATCATCGATCAAATCAACGGTTTTATAATGATCAAAATAAAAGAAAGGAAGTTAAAATAATTTATTACTTTATTGATAGAGCCGTTATCTTTTGTCCGATCTCGCTGTGATGATTTGGTCATTCCTTTTCAATACGATCGTTTATTTTTACTTTAAATTAGATGTCGGAATTATTTACGAATATTGATAAATAGGTATCTATTTACTTTTTTCATTTAAAAGTTCTCCGGATGTAAAAGTTTTTAGGATATTGAAGGAATTATTAGCATATTAATAGCACGCCAGCGAAAAATATATTAAATTCAAATCGGGTTCCGTGACTCAAAGAGTGTTTTTTAGCACAGAGTAATAGTGTACACAGAGTTGAAATAATGTCGATATGACAACAGTTATATTTATAAAACTGTCTGTTTGTCATATATTCTTTTTACATAAATATTTTAAACATATATTTTTTTAATAAAAAAAAAATGATGAGATGTTATCTTAAAACAAATCATAAAATTATAATAAAAATATTAGAAATACATACTTTTAGTGATAAACCGAAATGGTAATAATATAGAAGTTTGTGGTACGTTTGATGTTACTCTGTAATCCACAAAAGGGTTCCGCGAAGGCTTAAAACAGCCACTTATTATGTATGTTACATTTCACTTTCAGACGTCATTTATATTCAAATGCTCAAAAGGCATTACTGGGCAAAAATTGTAGCATTAACCCCTTTGAAATGAGCGAAATTGGTTCCGACAAGGGAAATCATTTTACGAGAGCCTTATTTTAAACTGACTCACTCATACTTGTCATAAACTCTATTAATATTTTACTTATCAAAAACTTGTTAATTTAAATAATTATTCATATGAAAATAAAATTACCACTTACTAACAATTCAAATAATAGTCTTATTATTAATAAAACTTACATGAATTTTAATAATGTAAGTTCGTTGACATTTATAATCCAAAGCTTGTATTTTATAATTAGATAAACTCGAATACCTTTATACATATGATTAAATTAAAAACCAACAAGAAAAGTACACAAAAAAAAAACTATATTGTGATTTAAATCATTAAAAATACAATAGAAAACATTCGCAACCGCAGAATACATAAAAACAAACGCATCAAAAGACCAATAACTCACAATCAAAAAGAACCTGCGGAAATAGGGTAGCGGTATCCGTACAAAATGATTACATACGCCGACTTCATTCACAAAGGAACACAGCGGGGTCTTATAATATTATACTTTTCCCTTTGTAGAAGCTCCGCAGCTCAGTGGGAGCATCCTTTATGGGTCTAAATGATAAACAGTTTGGTAGCGTGTCCGATTGACTGTATGACTCAAGTTATCCGTAACGAGGTGCTGACTTATGATGCCATCAGTATTGATTGTTGGTGAATGACACTAATAGAAAATCATTCCCACATTCAAACAACAAGAAAAGTCCATATTTTCTTCATTCAGTTGTACAACATTCTGTTGTTTTGTCTGCATATATACGTTTCCGTAAATTATTCCAATCTGTGAACGGTAACGTAATAATAGCATACACGGAAGCCAGCCCCGAGGCCTGTCTGAGTCTTAGACTTACGAGTGCTCAAATTCCTTCCGTCTTAACGACATGATTCTAGTTATGAATCAATAGGTAATAGTTTGAACTTATATTCGATTACCGCGTATGTCATTATATGTTATTATATGTCATTGTTGCAGGTTGCGAGATGAGAGAGGTGATATCGAACGTGTTATAGCGATGGACAAAGCTCGCGAAGGATCACATAATGGTAAGATGTGTTTAAAATGAATTTGTTATTGTATTTATTTATTTTTTTGCTGAAGTGATAAAGTTTAAGTACATTGAAAGCCATAGTTTTCTTGATAAATTTAAATTATCTTTTACATCTACATCTAATGCCAAATAGTAAATTTATATCATATTTGAATAAACGGAATAGTAGATTGCTGAGATGACAAGTTAACAAAGTCGTATTTTTTTTAACAAGAATAAGACATTCTAAAAAAAGAAGTAAAAACACCATCAAAGTATTACAAAATATAAAATAAATACAAAACTTAAATACATATTATACGTTTTTGACTCTCAGGCTCCTCTCCAGGTCACAGTCCTGTGCTAAACCTCTCCAAATCAGGATCTGGAGAACGAGAGAGAGAACGGGAGCGTGAACGTGGGGAAAGAGGGGAAGGATCAGCAAGTGGTCGAAGCTCAGCAGCATCACGCCGCACGCCCCAGCCTCCCCGCATACCATCCACTGCAGCAGCCGTTTCACCTAGATCTCATAGCGATGACAGCGATCCTGGTCTATCTGACCAAGAAGACCATAATGTGAAGGATGAGGATGACGGTGAGTTTGACTTTAACTTTGACGTTATAGGTATAAATACCCCATGACGTTGAATTAAATTAAGTTACTATCTAGAATATTTCCATTTTCCATGATCGCTACAGTTTATGGTAAATTTAGCTTATTACAATCAACTGAAATAACTTAATTATTTTAATGAATCTTTTATCTCTAATCTCTGCGATGATAAAGATGTATTTTATCTAAACACTTGTCCATCTGACCATTATGCAGGCCATGTTTTTGATAAAAATTACCGAGTAACAGCCGCCATACCTACAAGAACCGTTCGGAAATTATCCGCCATAAAACATGTTTTATATTAACCGAAAGACTTACAACCTTTCCATACATTGTTGACTTGACTTGACTTTTATTTATATACAACCAAGGATCAGGCAGAGAAGAAAATAAAAGCAATTAATGATAATTCCTTTACAATACTATTAAAGCTATATAGGAAGTAACAATTCGTAATACTTGCAAATCTACGGAGATAGCTGGTTCCTAAATGATTCCTGGTCTCGTTCCCGGGGCTCTGCACGTTTATCGGTAATGGTCTGATATAATAAAATCTTATTACAAGTATCAGCCAAGATCACCTTTAATGATGTATGAATACTTGAAGGTCCAATTCTATTTTACACCACGCTTACAAAGTGATATGTAATTTTGTAAAATGTTTCCAAGTCGTCTGCTACGATACAATGTTATGGACGTATTTCATCATATTAAATATGCATAATTCGTACATTAATCATATTTAAATAAAAATATATATTTTTTAAAGTAGAACTTGTATTTATTGATTTTGACAGATAAGCATCAACACAACAAATTGGATTGAAATAAAGTTCCGTAATTTTTGGAAACTAACGAACTTGAGAACTAACAAAAGATAAAAATGTCAAACACTATTATATAAAACGGTATCGTATCATTTCCGCCCCAGTGTGTTTGTTGTTTTTTATGTGTTTGAGTGTTTTTTACCTGTAAAATAGTATGGATAAATTAACACTACAAGTTTTACTATTCCGATATAATAAAATGTTCCCAATTTAAACAAAACAGTTTAAGAAATGTTAACTAATTTTCAATGATAATTCAAACTTGACCAAAACATGAATTCAGCGAGAATAATAAATGAATTAACATCTGGTAATAATAATGAATAATTTGTGATCCAGGAAGATGAATTACCATCTGGGAAGTAAGTGGATGATTACCATTCGAAGTGTTAATGAGTTATTTAGAAAGGTTTCGCCATTATGGAAGATCTTGCGCTATTATGTTTATTAAAGTTCAATGATGGATTGCATGACAATTTTTTTATCGTACCTACCGACATTCGTTTTATTTAGCTTTTTGTATATCAAAGCTATTAACGGGTTGAATATTTTTAATCAATTTAGTACCTTCTCTCACCAATAGATCATCAATCAAAGTATCTCTTGTTATTAGATGTCGATAAATTACTAACTTATATAGTCAATAGTACAGTTCAAAATGTTCCGTATTATGACGTTTTTGCGTGTTTATAATAAGGAAGGAATGATGCGAACCTTAATAAACAAACTCAGCTTAAATAATTTATAATGAACTTATCCAAAATCTATTCAAATTAGCGCTATCCATATATGGGAAAGTTAATCAAATCATACCTTCAAACCATAACATTGATAGCCATACAATAGCTGAATTGTCGAAACAATAACCAAGTGTGTATTCTATTGATGTTACCTTAAATAAGGCACCGTGGGAACTAATAATAGGTGAGCTCGAGTTGAAACTTACTACATGAATTGCTATTATGAATTAGGTAC
The DNA here is from genome assembly GCA_963555665.1 of Dircenna loreta. NCBI lineage: Eukaryota > Metazoa > Arthropoda > Insecta > Lepidoptera > Nymphalidae > Dircenna > Dircenna loreta. The sequence goes on from OY743098.1 coordinate 2,236,357, forward strand.
TACATATATTACTAAATGAACAAGAAGGTTTTTATAAAAAGTTTTTATTTCATTAGATTATCAAAACTTTTTTGAACTTAGGTTGTATGTCTCCAGTTTTTGATTTAAAAAAATGTAGACATTTCAAAGAGGTTGCATTTAATTTATAGATTTTAATATAAAAATAATTAGTTTGGTACTTTCGTATCATCACGATCGATTAAAAAAAAAATAAATGCTCATTCATTCAACTTTGATCTTAGTCGAACCAATACCTTTCTTTCAATCATGAGAGTTATCTGTGACGCTGTTCTCGTTTCATATCCGCGTACAAATTATTAGAAATCAAATCAGGATTCTATTTCATATAACAAAAGGTCCGTTTTGCTTTGTTAGTTTAATTTAAAAATGTGTTAATTGGGCTTATTAGGTAGATGGTGTTGTGACAACTTGAAAGCGCTATCGTGCGCATCAACAATGACGAAACGACGCTGTCTTCATTATACGATGAGCGCTGAGTATCTTGTCAGTTAAATTAAATGTATCGATAGATTACTTTCTGACCGTGAGAGACATCACTAAAAACTTTCTTTTATTTATTCAAAGTTATACACTTTAATTTAGTTATTCATTTTAAATAGAAATATAATGTAAGAATAATTCAGTCGTTAATATTGATGGATGGAAGTTTGTATGAATAAGGTGCGTTCGTTTCGTTCGTTTCGTTGGAGGTATTTATTTTAGCTATATTATTCTGCATAGTAAATATAAATCGTATAGACAGCCCATTCCATGTCCCAGGCTCCGTGTATGTAAAACTTAATCTCAGCCGCCATATAAGTGAGTGTTGTTAGGAAAAAATATTAAAAATACAAAAAAATATATTTTAATATTTTATATATTAAAATGAGTTATAATAATTATTTTTGCTTACAACTTTTTTTGACATTTTTTCTTACGACAAAAATAATAAAATAGCAACACTAATCAATTATTAAAAAAAAAGCCTTTTACTTTTGTATGTTATAGACTTTTAATTTCCTCTATACTTAGATGAAAGTACTCGCCAAAGGTGAAGTAGACGATCAATAAATGTAATACCTTATTAAGTAACATACCTCTGAGGTTGAATGGACCTCCTCTGGCCATCAAAGCACCGCATTTATTTACCACGCGATTTCCATGTACCTCGCTTAATAATTGTTATGCGAATGATACACGCACGCTATCGTAACTGTCGTTTTATTGTTAATCTTAAACTTGAATCTATCTATAGATGCATAAAACTTAAAAATATAAGTTTAGTTTATCTATAGATTCATAAAATAAAATAAATTTTAGGTCGAATCTATTTAATAATGATACAATAATAATAATTAATAATGAAGTTTTATGGTGATTTTAATCAGAAGACACTTTTTGTCTAGGAGCAGAGTTAAGTGATGGTGAGCGAGATCTGCCTGCCAATACCTCGCCAGCAGCAGTGAATTATCCGACCCAGGGATCTCCCTCCAACGTTCCCGTGGACCCTACTGCCGATACCCTGGTTTCCTCGACGGAAACACTCCTGAGGAATATACAGGGTCTCCTCAAAGTTGCGGCTGATAATGCGCGCCAGCAGGAACGTCAGATCAGCTATGAAAAAGGTAAGCTTTATCTCCACCACATCCTACCAATAACACCTAAGAACTATCATAGTTTTAAGAAGCTTTGTAGCAATATTACAAAATTATATCTTTGATTCATACCACGTACTCCAGAAAACATTATTGTTTCATTCCTGCTTAGTGACGGACAAGAATGAATGCTTTCTTTAAATGTCAAAATTTGACATAAAAACCATATTACATTAATATTTCTAATGTCAAAACACACTTAATATATAGTAAAAGAAATACACCATTGTGAATGAAGCTATAACTTAATAATAATAAAAAAATACAGTAAAAGAATGAATGATTTAGGATGACGTCATCAAAATTTATCGAAGTATTATTAAAGTAATATAACTTTTAAAGTAAGATTATTGTAAAAATGCTATAAGAGTTTATGTTCTTTAAATTATGAGTTGAAAAAAACATATAAATATGTTTTATAATTATATTCAAAGGAAGTCATGTAAATGGTATAATCGATATTAGTTAAAATGTCACTTCATTCGATTCAAAGTAATCGATGAATCGTAATAATTTGCCAGTTACCACAATTGCTTTACAATTACAAAAGACGTTTTGAGATCTTCCTTGTGTTCTGTTGTTTATAAATAACACTAACGATAAACTTAATTTTGTTGAATGAAATATTGCAAATTTATTTATCTTTTTAAGGTTCTGCAATAATAAATTGGTTGTTTAGCATTATACAAATTTCATTAAAATTAGAACAAAAGATAAAGATAGATACTTAAAGGCTTGAATTTAAATTTGAACAAAATTCAATTATTTATCAATCACAGCGTCCATGTTTCATAGACAGCGTATCGTGTCGTGCCTTTGTAAATAACCGTAGTACAGATGCGTCTGAGTTATGGCAGAATCCACTGTTATTACCCACGATTTCATTCAGACAGCATAATTGTTTAATTGATATTTCTGCAAGTTATTTATTCTCGTCATTCTATTTTCACCATGAGAAATATTCTCGTGCGGTATGAGTCCGCTCTAAGTGGCCGCTTAGGATATGCCGAGAAAAATAATTCTTTAAACTATTACTATTTTTCGTTTTACTTTAAACTGCCTTAAACCAGTTATTATGTTTTTTTTTATAACTTATAATTTGTTTCGTATATTTTCGGTAAAATATTCCTAATAATATTGAAATGTATTCATTTTTCGAATGTCTAAACAAAAGAAAAGTAAAACGCAATTGTTATAAAATCCATATAAAAACAGAGGTAAAGAAAACTCGCAGCGAGTCATCATCAAACTTGAATATCAATATGGCGCCTCCAGCCAATTGTATTAATAAACAAAATAAAATGAGAAATAATAATGCTATAGGCCAACAAAAGGCTCCATTTCTCCCCTTGACATGTAATTCTGTGTTAAACGAAAAACCACCCAAACTAACCGCATTAAGATTTAAAATCGCACATCTATTTACTTAACCCGTAATTTTGTTATTACGATAGTAAAATTATTATTGATGAAATATTTTTTCGAATCGACGTATCTGGAGAACCATACCGTTGATTTTTTGTTAAAATTATAGCAATCTACTCAGGTCTCGGCTGAATTGATAGGTGAATGAATATATTGTTAAAAATCATTAAACATCTTGTTATATACTGCCTTATATGTTTAAAACACCTTGAAATACCTCAGCTGCTGGCTTTGTAAACATAAGTCAATTCGTCGCCCCTCTGTCGTTCTCAAATAGAAGATCCATATCAGACGTATTCGCTAACAATTTTTACACTAGACGCACTGTGGAGTGGGTGTCGTACAGACAAATGTCCTGCATTCACTGCGTTATCAGATAACAGTGGAGGGTTTTGTGAAAGGACCTGCCATGATAAACCTCTTTCGATTTGTGTCTGCAAATAGACTAGCAATGGACGGGAAATATGTTTCGTTTTTACTATTTTTCAGCTCTCAAAAGCTCCATTTAGTGAAGTGGGACAATCTAAATATTGACACTCAGTTGTTCAATATTCGATTTTTTATATATCTAATACAATTTTATTTATATAACTATTTACTATAAAGAATAATAAGCACTTATCAACAGCAAAGCGTGTAAATATCTCTGATTCCAGTGTGTTTAATTGTTCACATGTAAAGTTCATTCTAAAAAAACATTCGTAACACGCAGAATACTTCCGATAACAATCGCGGAGACATAAATCTGGTTCGGCTACTCTTTAATCCTTTATCCCTGTTAATTCGTACCGCTTAGTTTATTTCTGAAGCAAATGGTGCGGTCTTGTACCCGGTTTTGTTCGTCTCTTTTGTTTTACAACTATCTGTTTTTGTTAAGCTAAGTGCTGTTCTACGGACAAATGGCACATGCGCTGGTAGATACGACCAGCGTATTTTATGGGGTTCTGTTAGAAAGGGAATTCCACTTTCATATCAAGAGATACTTGGTGTCGAAGACCATAGTAGCTTGATATATATTTGACTCAAATGAATTGAATGCTTATAAAGCAATACGAGTTAGGTCGTAATATATACTATGAGAGTGCTGTATTGGCATTTTATATTACATTTGTAGGAATTATGGAAGCTGTCAAATATCAACAACAAAACAAATGCTTTAAAAACATTTCGAGTACCCGCTACTTGACTTTTCAACACCGTTATCATTATAACATCTGTGCGCAAAATGAACTATGAAATATATGTATATATTAAATTGTATGAACAAGCATTTAATGCTTAAACGTCTGACAAAGTCTATAGACAAATAGCTCGTTACAAATAAAATAAAAGGTTTCTTATTACGATGTATTTATGATATAATTTAGTTTGATATCGCATTGCGTTGAAGGGAAACAGCCCATCAATAACGTGGAAGTGACCGATCGTACAAACAAGAACTGGCCAATGATAAAAACTGATGAGCAAATAGACAGACAGGACTTGTTTACTCAGCTAATGGATTCAATTGATATGAAAGCTTTTACAATACACTGCCATTGTATCGCTACGTAACCAAATTAGCAGGATGGGTCTTTTTGCCTTTGACAAAACTTTCATTATTAGTTTATTCAATGAAAACGTTAAAATGAATTGTTCATACATTAAAATAGTTCCAGATTACGTTTTTGACGTCCGCGATGGCGGCTTAATGCAGTCAGACCTATTTTTTTTTATTTCATAGCTTGCACATAACTCGCAAACCGCCCCCAGGTAACGAGCCACTGCGCGATGCGCGGGCGCAGATACACCAACGACGCATTGTTTTTAGCCGCGCCAGCTTTCGCACCATTGTGCCAGAGGTGTGCCAAATCTCTCAAACCAATCTTTGTTTGTTTACTTCGACGTGCTGTTATTAAATATTATACTTATTTTCTTAGGTTTTGAGTGTTTATGTTTATAGTATTTGACGGGAATTATCCCAAATAGGCCAATAGCTCTCTCAAAATATAAACTGAAATACTAAAGCTGAGCTAAGTAAAGAGCCAATGAATACTTCTGTAATCATACTCCTCTATATCATATATATAGTTATAGCAAATCAATAAATACAATATATATGTTACATGGATATATTTTACTAATGTTAAAGTAGTAAATCTTGTAGTAGTTTCATAAATCTTTCAGTATTTTTAATGTATTTTACTTCGATGAGGAAATTCTTGGTGATCTAAAAGTATTTGCATATTTATTTATTTATCGTATAATAATAGAATCTGATCCGTAGTTTCCGTACCAGTCGGTCGTGGCAAGTAAACAATAAGTGACACTAAGGGTATTAAAATGCCATTCCTGCAATCTACCGATATGTGAGAGACATCGGCCATATTGAATTACTTGCGCGTGTCGCTTCGGTTACACTGCGCACGCGACTCGACCACACGCACGCCATCTAGCGGCGGAACATAGGAATATCGACTGTACATTATTTGAATGTTGGTATACCACAGATTAGATCGATATTTTACCTATTTTAAGGATTTTTCTATATTATTTTGAGGAATATCGATTGGACATTATTTAAATTTTCTGTACACCTCAGATTAGTTCGATGTTGCACCTATTTTTATCGTTTTTTCTATACTATTTTGATAAATGTAATTTGATATTACATTTATCAAAATAGTACAACTTACAATTATTAATTTATAAATATAATATCGTCTTGTTTATATACAGTCCGTGAAATGTTGTAAAGTCATTAATATGATTGTGTAAGAACAAATAATTATCAAAATTTTCTTAGGGTGAACTTTAGGCGCGTGTTTTCCCCACGGCGTTGTAGGCAAATATTAACAATGGAATTATTAAATTTTATGTAAAGCTACACACTTATACTAAATAATATTCAATTTTATAAATTTTGGTTGTACTTAAATACATTTATATAATTTTATATGAAACCAAGAACTTTGAAGATACTTACAAATATGATTCTATAGTTTTATAACAGACTCAATTCGATATCTTTAAAGTACGGATTATTTTATAAATTTTGACAGGTATTCTATAAAAAAATAGTTAAAATATTTCAAAAATAATACTATGGTTTTATCTTAAACGAGGATTAAAATACCAGCTCTCAAGAATCTATAACTTAAACAGCATAAGAAATTGTACTTATAAAATAATTATTTTTATTATATAAAAAAAACACTGAATATATATATATACAAACGGATAATTTATATATACGTGCGTTCATAAATTTATACGTATTCATATCCAATTCCGTTTAGCCATAATACATCTATAAATTTTGAGACAGTAGCTCAAATATGAATCCCGTACCGCAACAAGCTAAGATACTCCCCGAGGATCTTACAAGGAACACCCCAACGCAAAGGACGTATATATCTAAACAATACACGCTATTTTAGTCTTTGTGTTAACACAATTACATTGAGAGTCGCCTGCAATTTACAATTGTGTTGTTACGCTGTACAGACTCCACCTGGTATAAAGGGGTAAAGTGAGACAATCGTAAAGTTTAATAATAATTACATTCTCAGTTCTCCACCCGGTCTGTACGCAATAATTAACCGCTCGGAATTACTTAGCCAAAATAATTTAATGTGACGTTCGCCCAATTATTCATGATGTGCAAGACGGCTTTATTGAAACGGAAAGTCGAGTAAGCTCTTAAATCTATTTTAATAATGTTATTTCGATAAAAATAGACATATAAAGTTGTGAGTATTCAAAAATACCAGTCCATATTGTAATGATTTAATTGTTTGTATCGCAAATAAAATCGAACTGAATTGAACTGAAAGAAATACAGTTGTTATATTCAGAACTTCCTCTGCTTTAAATATATCATTACAATACCGAGTACGATTTGAGAATACGTAACGTTGATAGTTTTCGAGCGTTCAAACCGTTGGTATAAACCAATCACAATCGAGAACTCATTTCATGACTGCTCGAAAACTATCAACGTTTCGTACTAGGGGTACAATTCTGGGTGAGTCCCACTGATCTTAATATTTAAAACTGCTATAAAACGATGTTTAAGAGCAGTTATATGTCAGCAAGCATAAAATGAACTTTACATTCGAACGCAAAACAGGTAACGAAAGATCGCTTAAATCTGGCGGTTTGTTGTCTCCATGGGGTGAAACGGAACCCTTGTTCTAGTAGTAATTTACATACAGAATTACAAGCCATCGTTATTGCATATGTTTATAACTCGCAACATGGTTATGGAGTAAAATATTTGTGACATAATTTTATGTATGTTTTTCGTATAAACAGGCCATTTTTGTTAACCAAATGCTCGTAAATCATCTTTTTTTCGCACATGTCATATATTTATTACATTGTTATTGATTATTCTGTATGCAAGCTGTTTGATTTAAAAAACCATTTACAAAGATAAATAGGAACATTATACTGAAATATTATTGAATCTTCATACAAATCTACATTATAAAGCCATTATTTTTCATTAGACTTATCATAATTTCGATTCCCCGAATAGAAACAGGGAATCGTAATATTGTAAGTCGTAGCTTGCAGCTGGAACTCTCTGAGAGTATAAATATTCTTTATATGCAGTTAAATTTTTAACAACGCTCCCATTATATCAGGAAGTTTGCTGAAAATGAAAAATTACCGGTCAGGGAGCGACCGCAAAAGTATCTCATAAGGAACAACTAATGAAAGCTTAGAGCTATTCGCATAAATCTCCCTTACATTTTTAATACCAATATATCCGCGAGGGGAACCACGGGAAAAAGAAAAATGAAGCCGAAAAACAAGTCTCGCGAAGTCGCGCATTTATATCTTATTTAAATACCAGATGTTGTCAATTTATAAATGTAGATATTTTTTAATCGGTACCATACCGGGGGCATAATGGTATCGGCCGATCTGCCGTCAGCTGGTATGTAGATGTAGGAGTTTATCGTGTTTGGTGGCTAATTTAAAAATCCTCTCTGTGGGGACTGTTTGCATCGCCAGCGCCGTCATCTCCAAGCGGCCGCGTGATATCTTTCTTGACCCGTTTACTTTTTTGGTTCGTTACCTAAGCTTTTGTTGTATCGCATTGAATCTCGAGGAGTCGTGTAGTCTCATTAAAATAATACAGGGCTACTGGATAATCTTATCCAGTGTGTTTCGATCGCAGATTGGGTGCGCGTGCGCCGATAACACCGCGAGTTATTCCGCCGGTCCTCGCTCCAGCATCTTGCTATTTTTTAACTCTTTGGGAGGACATCTTCATTATTTGTATAAACAACAAAGGCATTACAAGTTTAAGTATAACAAATCAAAATTAACAAATTCCTCTCATATATTCATTTTTGTAAACACTTTCATATCAAATATTTCATAGCTTATTCAAAGAGTGGAAAATATAAACAGAATGACAAAAAAGTAATGGAGGCAAAGATTTTACGATCTAAATTTCACACGTAATAAAGGAAGGCAATTCCTATGATTATTAGCGAAGAGTCTGCGGGAATAATCCTTCGCAGTGACATCACCGTGACATAAGCCGGAAAAAATCTAATAACACTAAAATAAAATTGCAGACGGTTTGTAAATTTAAAAAGCATAGGGAAGAAAATTCGTTTTCCGCACCGTGACAGCCATTATCGTTACTCTGAATTTACCTAAGAAATGTGTGAACTTGATAAATGTATTATCTGGTATTTTATCTATTATTTTCTTTATCTAAATAAATAATGTTTCACAAATAGCATTACCATAAATAAAGTTACGTTCGGATTCAACGTTGTTACCCTAATCCAGCTTTGTTCGCACTTCTCCGTTTTCTTAAGCATTTTAATCAGCAATATTCCACAGTAATATTTCCTTATGCCATTACTGTTAAAATTTTACCTTCAACCGCTGAAGACTTCTATTCATTCGCGTTTAAAAGGACCAAAGACTCACCAGAGGGAGAAGTGAATGCGTTCTTTTGTTTCCCTTTTCAAAGCCCCGTTTTAGTCGCATTCACCTTAACGCTCGTTTAAATTATTTTGCCAGTTTTGAGTCGTAAATTTTAAGCGGACTTTAATTGTTATTTTAACTGCAAGAACAACTTAGTCTTGCTATGGGGGCGGTGAAAATATGTCTTAATTCGTTCGCCCTATGACTTATGTGCTACTGCTCATTCAATGCTTCTACTGCTTCATATTTAATTACATTATACTTCGGTAATTTGATTGTATCAAAAGAATACTTTGATATATCCATTTGAGTTTTTAAATCTGCATATAAATATTTGTACCTCATAGCAGTGAAGATTTCTCTGAGGGTATCACATTCGTAATTTAAATATTGTTGTTGCTTTTGCTGAGTGCACGAAATTGAATAGAAATAAAATTTCCCTCCACGACCCTCTGGGACTTGACTCGACGACTACAAAAATACACCCAAACGACTTTTCAATTCGAGAGACCACTTATGAAACAAAATATTTCCAAAATCGATTACTTTATCAGTTAATTACTTTAGGCCATTATTAAATTGCGTAACCAAAATCGATTCTTTTGTTTATGGGTTTGGATCCTTTCAATCATCTATCAACCATTGAGCTTTGATATAATAATAATTGTCCATAATTATATATTCCCTTGAACGGCGCATCACTTTATTGTTATTTTATTTATAAAGTGGTAATTTTTTACTCGATTCCACTCTATCATGTTTTTAAATTTGATTGATTCGATATAAAGATCGATTTTGTTATAATCGTGTTCCGCTGGCTGGTCCCTCGTGTTTTTATATTTATAAAAAGATATTCAATGTAACATTTAACCGACAACACATAACGAATTAAATGGATTAACTGGAAGGTTAATTTAATTATACACGTAGATACTAAGTAATAATAGGTGGACTCATTACTCGTATCTATAACACGAACATTAAACAATACAAAGATAGATCGCTTGGACTCACAGACCACCGGCTGCATCTTTTGTTAAGACGCCTCAGCTCACAAATCGCGAGATGTGAAGATAGGGCGCATACCGACGAGAAACTTAATGGGTACCTCGCTGAAGGTAATTTACGTCTCATGTGCGAAACCACTTTTAACTAAAAGCTCTCTAAATTACACCACGCAATGGATTGATTTAAAATTAATCGAAAATATTCCCCTTGATTTCATAATATATACAAAAAACATGCTTATACAAGAACTAGATGGAAACGTTTTTATAGGATCTATATCTTTAGACGTCCAGTACTTGTTTAGAAGATAGTTTATATAAAATAAATTAAAAAAAACAAACCTTTATTGAAAATTATTTTTATGTTTTTTTTTTTTATGATCAAAGCCACCACCAGCTCTAAAAATGAATTAGCACTGACCTGAGAAGAGCTAGCCACAGAAACTCAGCGGGCTTGTTATATGATGTTTTTTTAATTATTCTTAAATCCTTAATTACCTGAATATTATAAAATACTCTAAATAAATTTTAAAACAGCATCATCCTCTAAATATTTAGAAATATTACAGAGATAATTCGAAACAAACTGATTAATAATAACCGTAATAAGAATTTTATCATACATATCTAAAAATGTCCACGAATACACGTTATGCTATACATAAACAGTAAAATTGAACAAACAATGAACAAGACAATGTTTCACTTTGTAAGATCGGAGCTGGTGATAGCCAGTAACTCGCTTTTATTCCTGGCCTTATTACACGGCGTACGGGAACAAGTTAACTTGTCTCTGCATTATCTTCGAGATTATTATTTGTTGATATGAGAGCATCCAGTGCCTCCCAAATACCACGATATCTTGTATACCTGACTTCTGCTATAATTCAGAACGTATCTTTAGTTTAATTATTATATTCATTATATTTTTAACAAGAAAAAATATACAATTTTACGCTGATATTATGTAAATTCAACGAAAGTACTGTGAAATTAACGCAATAGTCGGTGCGGATAATTACAAAGCACTGATTAAATCATCTTAATTCGTATCAAGATTGCGAAAATAACTCAAATATAATTATTAAGTGAATCGATCCTGAACTTATTGGACACGATATCAGCGTGGCTGCGGCGACGGTTCAACTGTACCCTTTTATTAAACTAAACTAAATTACTATTTATCATTATAATTATAGTTCTTTCATTAAGTTCATTATCTATCTATTTATAAAAGGGCCTTACTGTATCATTAAAACCACAAGCAACAGAGAACAAATAAGTAACACTGATCCATTTGTTTTGACAAATCTGTTAGATTCATTATTGCGTGCAAATTATTGCATCAAGGTTATTTATAATTACGGACCGTAAAATTTATAAAAGCGTTCAAAAATTGAATATACAACATCTGGGATATATACATGATGTTTTTTTTGAACACTCCTTCTCTTTAATTTCTCCCTTCTAGCAATTTAATACAAATATATCTAATTTAAATACAAACCTATAATCGAAGATGGGTAACACAAGTTGATCAGCATGATTCCTCCATTAGGAAGCTGCGTCCTTCCTAATTGAATAAGGGACCATTACTCAGTAGACTTGGCTACTTTCTATTCAAATTTGTCAATAACGTCCTTAGTTAGTATTTACTTCACTGTACTTGTTTGTATAAACCAGTGATATAAATTCTTTATTATTATTATAATAAATTATTAAACTTTATTATTTGATAGGGCGACCAATAATAATTTAATGGGTCTATACTAATATTATAAAGAGGAAACATTTTAATTTGTGTTTTTGTTTGTTTGTATGATAAATATCGGTACTTTATAAGTTTATTTGTTTGAGGTAATATTCAAAGTAACTTATCTGAATCAAGAAATATCTTAAGCAATATTTAAAAACAACTTTCACCTTATATTTTAGTTATATTATAAAATATCCTTGAAATAATAATAGTGCTTTTCGTGGAGAGAAATTTTGTAAATAAAGATGACCGAAAAAAAGATGGAAGGAAGGAGTTTTTTATGAGCTCTGTGTTCTAATATTCTCGTGGACAAAGTCACAGGCAACAGATAGTATTAAAATAATTATTCATTTATATATATACATATATATTCATAACAAGTTATAGTGTTTGTGTAATGATAACTATATAAGACCTAATAACCACAAGAAACAGAGAACAAAATAATATACGTTGAAATGGCGTTCCTAATTGTATTCAAATTGAATTAACTCCTCAATAATATCCTTTAGATTAGATTTAATTGAAAGTTATGCAAATCTCTCAAATCAACTCCTTCACAATGGTTGGATTCCGAATGAGTTAATCCTTGTTTACGTTCTAATCGGCCCCTTGTTCGACCTTGTAACGGGTTTCCATCACTGTTGAATTTACACAATGCCTTTGTATCGCATTTAAGGTTTATTGTATTATTATGTTAGTACAGGTTAATAAGGAATAAAAATGGCCTCCTTATCATGTTTATTAATATATTTAACCATATTATATTTAAAAAATATTAAATATATGATTTTCTTTGGTTACAGCCGAGCTAAAGATGGACGTGCTTAGAGAACGGGAAGTTAAAGACAACTTGGAAAGACAATTACTCGACGAACAGAAAATGAGAGGTGAGTACGAAATAATATATCAGTTTACACAATGTAATGGAATCACTAATAGTCTCTATAGAAATATAAACAAGGAAGAGGATACCAATTTCAAAGGCTTCATAAATCCTTGGTCACGACCAAGCTCCATATTCGCCAAAATTAACAGCAACTCTTATTACGGCACCATTGTCTTCTGCCAAGACACGTTATTTATATCCTACATTAACTATTATCTCTTATAAAACGAGCGTGGCTAATTTTCTTTCCGTGCCAGAATCGCATTGGTCTTTTCTCTATAATTGTGAACAACAATAGAATATGTAATTATAATGCATTTTTATTCTCTTATTCTCACGTTATAACTTTCAGATGATATTGTAATGGCAAGCTAACGTTTGTTTCATACTTTCCCATACTTGATTGTACGTTTGATAAGTAATTTATGGGTTTATCGATAGCAATGATGATTATTCAGAAATTATCTTTGATATATCATAGCAGTTCAATGAATGAGGTAAACTTTATGAAATGAATAGGAGTTCCTTAAGAATTTCAAAGGTTATATTGCATACAACACAATAACACCCTTTCCTTGCTAATAAAATAGAGTGTCAGCAAAGAAAACGAACAGAATGAAGGTAACCTTTGTGTAAATGTCAAACGACACGGTAGCGATGAACCCGTACCTTAAGACAAAGGGGTCATGCCTTTTATTCACACCGTGATAGCTGAACAATAATATAGAATGAATGTTGGATTGGAATTTAATTTACATCCACATTATTGTAAAATAATACCTACATATATGTACATATATGTACCTACAAATATCTTTATTCTAACGCCAAATGTAAATTATATAAAAGATTAAAAGTTTGTTGTTTGTTTATAAAAATTTTAAATTTTAAACAAATCTTTCTTAAATTTTTCCATCTGATAATTCAGTATTAAACTGAATATTTTATTCTAATTTAATATTTAGTTTAATACTGTATTATAATAAAAAATATCTTAATAATTTTATTACTGTAACCTTTCAGTAAAACGTAAAATAATAAATATAAGATTTTAACATCACAAATATTGTTCAGTTTTTCGGTCAGTCCCATAGACAGTTAATGGATTTTCGCCCGATATTTGACAATCTTGTGTCCGATGCACTAAAAGCTTTTTGACAATTACTCTCAACCCAATTAAAATTATTGGCCGTCCGGGGTTTTGTGTCGTTTTATCGAAGTTTTATGTCTAGGTTATTTTATTGAGTAATCCAATTAATGTAATTATAATTCATCATTAATTATAAACACATTAATTTGCATATTATCATTAATTAATCGTCTAATTTGAATAGTAAAGCATTGTTAACAATTGTTGCGCAACAAAGAGACATAAAGCGCATCCCATACATATTTCACACGGTGAATGAACTCGATTCCGACGTGAGCAATACTGTTAATTGCCAAAAACCAATCATCAGATAGCGCTGTGTGTCCTCGCTGTGAAATACGCCTTCGGTTACAACAGCGATACAATACGCTCTCAAATAGACTCAATATACCAAATAAATCAATGTACAATAACTTTACAAAATTTACTTCCTTTTAAGCTAGATTAACTCTGTAATATTCTTTGTCTATATTCTATACAACTTCAAATTTATTAAACAAATTATTTGAATAATTTAGAAAATATAAAAATATTCGATTTGCAAATAACATTATTCCTGATAATGTTTTAATTTCTCAAAGTATACGAAACTTTTGAGCTAAGCTCTCCCGCGAACTCAATAACAATCAATCAGGGAGGATCGCAGGCCAGCTTGAAAATTGGACTAAAGCCCGAGCCTGATCAACGTCCAATGGCCATTCATAATAGATATTGTATTGAATAGACCGCTATCGCTTCAGAATCTATTCCGTAGTGCACTATTTTAATTTAAATAGATATTATGCAAAGAATTTAATTAATAAAAACTCCTTTTCACTCATCAAATTATCTCCTTTGAAGCTGACTATATTATTTATTTATGAATGTTATGATTGGAGCTCTCAACTATTTTGAATTACTCAATCATTTTGATTTATACGTTTATAATTGATATAGACACGCAGTTTCGTAAGGGATATCTTAGAAGGGTTTCATTCTCGCCGCAGTATTGTAGGAGTTGGTCTGGGCATGAATCCATAGACATTGTTTCAATTCAAACTTTACTTTATAAAATCAAGTCATGATACATATATATTTCAAGTCATGATACACATATATATATATATATATATATATATATATCTATATATGTATGCTTTTATATATCTTCTAAGGTTGAAAGATTTATTTTTATCTGTATCTTTGAACCAAAATGTTAACATTTTCTAAGCAAGCGCAATTCACAGAATGAAGCTGATTTAAAATTTGCTTTTAATTTTCTAAATTAAAATAGATATATATATATATATACATATATACAAACTTTAATGAAGTATAATAATAATATGAAGCGGCTCCTTGTATTTCATTTCTGCGTTGAAGACAAGACGCCAGAATTACATTGTGCCCGAGATTGTATAATTAAATAACATGTACGCATTATGGCGTCTTGAAAGGGTTGGAATAGGAATGTTTCGCCAATTATGTGAGCATTATGTTCGGAATGAAGGGATATCGATATACCTCATGTCGAATGTACACCCCTTTGGTACAATTTTATCTCTCTGGTAATTAATATAAAATTTACTCGTGAATTTCAATTAAACTCGAAGCTGTACATGTGATATAATTATAATAATAAACTTTATTTCATATAGACTATCAAGTTTAATTTATATGACAAAATGTTGTAATTAAATTATTTATTAATTCATATATTCAACATTAATTCAATTAAATTTTCAGTTAGATTGTTTAATTGCATTAGCCGGTATCGCAATAGGTATAGAATGTTCGAGTAATCCCCTATTCCAAACGCTATCAGGAATCGGACAGGCGAGTGGTCAAATTCAAATGAATTGTTTTATGAAACAATCGTATCAACGTACATCAGTAGTCAGTCTAGGCTATTGTTAGGCTACCTAATGCAACCCTAACGTTTAGTTGCCACTCGTCAAAATGCTAGTATCGAATTTACCCTCGTAAAACATGTTTAGGGTTCTCTGGGCAAAATTGTAAGCAATGGCTTACAATTTTGTTAAGTAAAAAAGGATATCTAGTTATTTAATATTATTTTGTTTTTAAATTGATTCTAAACTATTAACTATTAACAATATTAATATATAATTAATATTAATATTATTTTAATTTAATTTATAAATGAAAAGAACAATATGAGGAAATATCATGAAGACAGTTTGAATCGATTTTAACAATTTTAATACGTTAATACTATTTTTTCCGTTTCATGATACTTAAAATATTTGAAGTATGTTCTATCTTCACGTCATGCACAGGAAATTGATTTAGTTTCAGCAAACATCGTAGCTATTGGCATCCAAAGGTAATGGATGCAATCTGCACTCTCGAATGAGCAACACCGGTGCCATATTGTACGTTGCCAGTAGACGGAAACCTCCCATTACGGCGTCCCTCTGCAAACACTTACCAATAACCCACGTGATGGACACGTTTTGTTCCATGGGAATGTATACGGAGATTCATAATGATTGTCAAGTTTATAAAGATCCGTATTAATTCATTGGTCAAGCCTAAGAATCAAGTTGTATACTTCTTTCTTGATTTTTTAAAAGATTTTCAGAATTTTCAGGTCTTTGTATTTTTTAAATACAATTATTGTAATTTTTAGGGATATTAATAACTTATAAAGATTACTCAAGATTGTATAAATTAATCCATCGGTTTTGTATAATAAAGTTGTAAATAAGTCATATATCCAGTGCATTTTTGGGCATCGGAATGCGTTCACAATTCACAGAAATACCTCAAATTTGTCCGGGAAACTGGAAAAGGAAAAGAAATCAAAAATACTTCCGATAACTGGTAAATCCTGACCGCAAGGAGAGAACTCCGTGCGGGGAATACAGTCGAGACCCGTCGTGTAGGAATTCAATTATTGGTGAATATTAGGGTTCCATACGAATAATACAACTATTTTTATTTAACTACGCATTTAATTCTATTGCAATTAAGTTTATAAAAAAATAATTTTGTTGCTATTTATACTCAAATATTTTAAATCAGATATAATCAGTTGTTTTTGATCCTCGCAGGTAATAATAATTTTACACATCAAACACAAAACATCAAAGTCAAAATCATAATCTATTATATAATATATTGCGTTATTACAATAGAAATGGTTTGATAATATAATTTCTAAGTTTCAAACTAATCAAATCCCAGGAAAGTCATGTAAACTGGCATGTATTGACATGGGTAGAACTACGGAACCTTAAACATTTATCGAAGTTTACATAGAGCCACTTTGTGTCCAATTTTTGACAATTTCGGTATCATGCGGTAAACTTATCGGCTTTACAAAATTTGAATTGACGTCTAGTAAGTATTTATACTGAAACAGTTGTCCGTGTTTTCTATTTTTTTTCTATATTGTGGCTTAGTTGGTTGTATTTTTAGTCATGTGTTGTTTAATCTGACCATTATTGATAGTATAGAATCGGTTCTCGTACAAATAGAGCTTAAGTTAGGAAATACGTGAGCGCCTTACTGATGAAAATGTCGGGAACGTTTCCATACATGTAATATTACTGTACAACTCACAGTATACAATGCTATTAGTTCAGTACAGGGTGTTAATCAATTAAAAATAAAATATTATTAGCACTTTAATATAATTTTGACGTGACTCTATTTAATCTTGGAACTTCATTACTAAACCGTTTTTTCTTCTTTTCCTTTTAGCGTGAAGATAATTCCTTATTTCGCAATCTTTTTAACCTCTGCTAATAGGTTTCTCGTTTTTTTTTATTTTGAGGAAAATTTCAATTTGAGAGGCTACAAATGTACAAATCGGATCAAGGGTGGATGTTCTGGTGAAATGAAGCGCAGTATGGGCTTCGGCCGCGCATGACTAATGCAGATCATTAGATTTAGCTGACTGGTCAACTCATCTCTCCCTAATGTACCCCGATGCAGATGTAACAATGTAAGTCTGGAATAGGATGCTATAGCAAGCTTTACACGTGTAAGACTGCTTTTATCATATTGTATTAGCGTAACAGAGATCTGTTCAAATATCGTAAATATTTAACCCAAACCTGACACTGCGTTGTTATTTCTTTATTTATTATCCCCAATATAGTAAATGTCAAGTCATGTGAGAACAGTAAGAGGCGGCATAAGGGAGATTCAAATGAAAGTCATTACACATTTCACCGCTAAGTAGAAGACGATGTAGACCAAGCAAGCATCAAGCCAAGCATTACACAAATAGACTACCATATAAGCGAGGTGATTCTTGTATTCCTTTAAGCCTCCACCAGTCTTGAATGCTAATTGTTTTAAGTTATATTTATCATTATGAGCTAAGTTGAATACTTTGACCAAATGAATAAAATTTATACATTATAAGATTTAATTACACTCTATAGATTCTGATGAATAAGATAAATATCAAGAATAGTTGAAATAATATTGTATAATAGAAGACATGGTGCCTTTAGTAATACAGAGAAAGTTAATATACATTACTGATATAAGATAGATTGGCAGTTGAATAAAGAAAATAAGGGAATATAAGACGTTTAATTTAGTAAAGCATCAACATTCGTAGCGCGATAACTAAACGTATGTCGGCGGAGGTTTCATAATATAAGCCTTGTAATTACAATTTCTGTAATTACGAACTTGTAGCTAAAGAAAACACATACAAGAACAAGACGAACTAATCAAGGCCCTATTCAGATCCGCGTACGAGAAAGCAATAAATATGAAACGTTAATAAAATCTCAGTAGCGGAAATAATAATAAAATATTACATGAGCTCAAGATTTTGTCTAATTAATTTTCTATACGTGCGGGGTTGTCTCGTCTTGGGAGTAACATACAATGAGTCTTGAACTGGAGGTAACGCGATCCGCAACTCGCTAAATTAGAATTTATGATTGTATGTGAAATTGTTAGAACGTTACGAATTTTGATACTAAAATATACACGAGATTTTTTATTACTATACATTTTTTTTACTTTATTTTATACTTATTGCAATTTGAAGTTATTTCGTCCACAGTGGAATAATATATTAAAACTATATGCTATATTCTAATGCAATAATTGAGATGTGGTCATATTCATTGCCATACGACCGTGTTGTCAATTTAAACTCAATCCACTGCGCACGCCATATGACCACCGCATCGTCGGTAATCTGATACCGATTTCTTGGCTAAATGGTATTAAATTAAGTATTATTAATTTAAATCTTATATATTTTTTATTAAAGCTACAGTTGCCGCAATAATAAACCATTTATACTTCTATACCTTCAGCAAAATCTATTAAATGTGAGCACCATTTAATAGGGTTTCCAGGGTTCAATTACAACCCTCAAATCATTACTTCATTACGAAACACATATTTAAACTCCAACAATTTTCATTTTGCAAGCCAAATTAAATAGAATGTGAGTTCAAAATTTAGCTACATTTTCTAAATTGGTCACTGGAGTGTATGAGTTAGTTAGTCCAGCGTAGCGTGTGGGGAGTTCTGGGTTCAAAACTGCAAGGACTCATTCGCAAGTAATGTGTCTACTCGCGCGATTTTGTGGCGAAATCTATTCATACTTAATTATCGTTGTACTTATGAGACGACTTATAGATAATATAATACGTTTAACAAAGATTGTAAAGGACTCAGTCTGGATAACTATTTTTTTTATTTTAACACTTTGTCTCATTAACACTTGAAATATTACCACTGTTTCGTATACTTTTTTAATAGTGTATTTTGTACTATATTTTATATATTTATGTTCATTACTAACAAATTTTTAAAGTCATAATGAAATTAACGTTTATGGGATTAAGCGATTAAGATTTAACTAAGTAACCACTGTATTAATCCTTAATAATACAAAACGAAGTAAAATTTATGGAAGAAGTAACCCCTTGTAAAACTGATTTAAAACAACAACAACGAGTGACATTCTAATAATAGGAAAAGTTTAGGAATTAATTACACAAATAAACAGAAAAGGGTGGCTTATTAATTACTGAAATTCAGTTACCATATTTAAATTAAATTATCAATAATATTAAAAAAAATACAAATATTTCAAATGTTAAATAAAATATACATATGACAGGATTCATTTATTATTAAAAACTCTAATGCTTTCATTCAAGCCGTGCACTTAGCCTGCATGAGCATTTCAAAGGAATCATAGCCCCTTTTTGTCCCCGTTCATAGGAAATTCAATAATAATTGAACTTTTGCTCGGTAGACCGCATCCGGTGTCTTGGGGAAATTGCTTATTGATCTCAAATGCTACCGCCTCATCACTAATCATTGTACATTCTTATTAAATTATATAATAGTAACTGATTCAAAAATCATTTTTTTTATATTTGTCGTTAATTCTGAACCCATTAATCCAATTCCAGTCAAAAAATATATATACCTCATACACATTTATATCTCATTGCAAAGTATGCTGAATAAATAACATATATAATAAAAATACAAGCTATATTAAAATTGCTCACAAGTTGATATTTGAATTGAAATTTTGCACAATCACAAACCTCGAAACAAAAGGCCATTAGTTCGTTGAACGCAAGTGGATATATTGAATTCTAACTGCTATGTCGACTGAGGCAATAAACTCTTTACTGTTAGAGCAGTCATTAAGAGCTCTGTTTACCGAGACCACACAAGCAGACTTCGAAGCCATTGAAGCCGTACTGATTTGATTGCAGGATATCGTATTAATGCTGCTAATATCATATTTAGACGACTAATTTTGAGTCTGTTGTAGCATCGCTTCTCGAATGTAGACGAAGATAAACAAAGATGTCTGCACTTGTATTGAAATGGATAACACGTGTTTAACAATTGAATTTATTGCTGTCTGTAACTTCTTTATTTCGATTTCTACTTATAACTGTAACAGCTTATTATATTTAAATTCCAATGAAATGATTAAAAAGTATTAACTTGAACAAATTTCCCGTAATTATCATCCATGTATTTGACTACTCATGATAAGTATTTGTCTATAACAATATATATTTATATATGATGACCAGACTGCAACAAAAATGAATTACGTTGGGTGCTCTCGGCGTTGTCGTAATCAAATCACGTGAGCCGAATTGATTTATGGTAACCCTTTCCTGGCTCTTCTTAGATATATGCATGCAAAAATGTATATGGCTTATATGAGTATAAAGTAAGAGTTTATTAGTGGCTCGGTGATAGATATTTTAAATAAATTGAAAATCTAAATATCGAGACCATAACGACACTTGATACGTCCTTCAGCCTTTATGAGTACTGATAAAAAATTGAATACTTTAAAACCGTTTTTCAATTAATTACTTGCGAAAAATTTGCTTAATTAAACTCTGCAATCTAACACGAGCGTCGGCGGTCATTTTAAACATTTTGAAGTGCAGTGAAGAATGAAGTTCTCAAATATACTTGAATTTATTTATAAAACGGTCAATTTGCGATTTAGAATCGCTTTTTACGATACGCGTCATTTAAATTAATAAACTGTCGGCACCTGTTTCTGTTTACAAATGGTCCGGACATACGTTTCCCGCCTTGGTTTCCCGACGGGGGCGCCAAATCGCACCCCAATGATGAATTCACCTTTTATTTGGTCCCACTTGACTCGATTGAGAGTGATTTTTGAGCGTGAATGGGCAGCCAGTGTAATTTGCCACTGACAGGATGAAATGTACATTGAAAGCCATAAAGGACTGGACCAAACTCAATCAAGGTGAATTTTGTTTCAATCTATAAACAAAAATGCGTAACTCCATATTTCTCCCCCACCGTAAAATGACAGACAATAAATTGAAATATTTGAAAAATTATAAGCATTAAATAGGTTTATTATTTACAATTTCAAACTAAAACTAAAATCACATACCAAAAACTTGTAAACAATATCCAGTCTAAAATTAATTAATTATTCAACATCGCAATACGATTACCTTACGAATTCATATAAGTTTCGCAGACAAAGTTTACTGGCAATACCATAACACAAGTTTGCAAAATCTTAGTGGAACATTTGAGCGGTGCCCCTTACGAATAGTTGTTAGACAATAAATTATTTAATAACCCTCGGCCCGGTCCCAACCTGTTCACTTAATCAGAGAATATATTCGACGGAATCACCTCTTTAGAAACAATTAATTCTGTCTTTATTAGGGCTTGCACTTAGATGTCTTTGTGGCATCTAATGGACGCGGGTTCGTATTAACGAGACATCATATAAAACTATAAATCTATATCATATGTCAGTAGTATTCTATAATTTTAGTAAGCTACATACTTATATGGTAAAAATGAAGAGTATGTAGTTTGTAAAATTTCAATACCATATTATTCATTAATATTATTTCTATTTTCCATTAATTCTTGAAAAGTATCACTAGCTCATTTAACACCAGTTTTGTTTAGTAATTTATAATGTATACTTTCACTCTTATAAAAAATAAAGCAATAAAATATATATGTATATTTCTATCTAAATCATATGTCTAGTCTGCAAGTGGTTAAAATCTGCGAACTTTTAATTTTCTCCTGAACAAAATGCGAGAAGGGGTGGCCCATTTGATGTCCAGGGTCGATGAAGTTCGAACGCTTTATTACTGTGTCCGGCTTTAAGTGGGTGTAAAGTTTCAACACCCTTTGATTTACTTGCTGTGCGGGGCTTGGGACAGATTGGAATGAAATTCACCTTTGTTTTGTCAATTCCTCAGATTCATTCACCTTTAATCATAAAAACATATTCAACTTTATTTATAACATCCTAACAATTCAAATCTTTACTGATGCTAACAATATTTATCAAGGGAATAAAAGGGAATCGCAACCGCATAATAGACCCTACAATTATTACTCTAATGCCCTAAAAGGGCTACCTTAATCCCTTAATCGGAAGCCAAACTAACGTGGCGCCGTTTGGAATAGAAATATCTTAAATTGGCAACACGGTCCGGTGGGCCGACCATAAAACATCTTAATGAGTACGGCCAGCACCTGCGAAGCCCCATATTGCGTCCTCATATCCATGCAAACTACCCAGCGACTACGTCTTAGCGGGCTTACCTTTCTCCTCCATGTTTACAAGTCGACAACTAATTTGGTGCAATATGTGCATAGGACGACATTACGAGCGCTATCTCGCCGGTGCGTGTCTTGCATACGTTTACCTCGTTTTTCGGAGCGACGTACCTCAAACTAAACCTTCATATATCCCTCCTATATTCAAATTTCACTCCGACCGGCCATTTGGACACGGATTTGTTATAAGATTAAAGGAAGATTTCACTTGTGAAACAATATGGCAGACGATTTACATATTTCGTTTCCTTATTAGTTTGGGGTTATTTGTTTTGGGGCCGCCGAATTTACATCCACTGACCGATTAAATGGCCCTTAGGCATCTTTAATGGGGGTGCCGCATGGTCGTTGTTGGCCTTAGCAAATGTGTGCTTATGCGTAATTGAATATTTTATAGCCAAAGCAAATTTAGTGGCTAAACTTTATTGGTTTCTAGTTTCAAATCGCCACACTACTTGTAAAGTTTCATTTGCTGACACAATACTTGAGAACATTTGAGAACATTTCAAGTCCTCATTGAGAAATGTCAACATTTACCATAATATCTAACCTTTTCAATTCTAGCATGTGTTTATCGTTGGCATTTATCTGTTGACTGTTTTTATTTCGCGGTTGACATTTACCCTCTGTTTCAACAAACTCATCCTATTCTCGACGAGTTTCTTTCATTCGTCGTACGAGTGCTCGCGTTACATTACCTCTATTCAAGTTGAGATAGCTTCACTTAGTTTCCGTTTTTTCAGTGCGGTCGGGTTAATTTCTGCATCTTTATTATTCGAGTGGCCGGTATATGTTGCAATCTAGTCAGTCTGGTAGCTTAGATTGTGTGGCGGAAAGCAAACTTGAATTGTTGGTCGCGTGGAGGTAATGAACACACGGGTGGGACATGATGTGCTGCTGGAGGCGTCTGGTGGGAAGGAGAGGCGCGCCCGGGTGGAGGAAGGGGGGAGGGCTCGGGAGGCGCACCTAGCAGTGGAAAGGGAGGATGCAACGCGTCCTGTATGCACAGCGCCGCTTCCGCATTCGTTAATGCAAAAGCGGGCACAGACTTCAGGTGTACATTTCAGAGCTTGTGTGCTTTATACTCGATGTTAAGGCGCGCGTCTTTGTGAAATGTTAAGCCTTAATTATTATTACATTTTATCTCGTCTACGCTCACGATATTCATACCTCCAAACGTTTCATTATAACTTCAAGAATATTACACCATATTGAAGTTTAATACAATGTTCTTATACTTTTTCATTTCATTTTTATAAAAGTAAAAAGAATATCCAGCGGCTTAACAATTCATTATTACATTCGTTCATTTCGGGTTCATTAAAATCGCATTAGGATTAATTTTTCTCGTCCCCATTTTAATTCGCAGTTTGCCAAGGGGATCGCTGGCCGGCTGCAATCATCCACTGTCAATATTTGTTGAATGTTACCTGCGCCGGTTTATGATATAGCACGAATAGATTATTTAAACTTTTGTACTATTTATTATTTTAAAATCGAACATAGGTTTAACACATACATCTTTGGACACAATATGAATGGTTTCTTTTTTTCAAACAAACAAAATAAACACTATAAAACTTAAGATACGATCCCACCCTACACTGAATATTACTATGAAATATCATCCCTAAATGAAATGTCCAATGTGTCATAAATAAAGATTAAATATTTTTTGTCGGCCATAACGATTAACGACTAGACGTCCAATTTCAAGTTATCGCGTCACTATAATAAAAACAAGACATAAATAGTCGATAATATCCAACTATAGTTATAAATAATTAAGAACTGTAGATATAGATTTATATCTATCCATCAATTTGAAAAATACATTTCATTTAATAGATTACTAAACATCGCAAAATGTGTAACGTATTTTTAAAAATAACGAACTATTTTTTTAAACCGACATTCGTTTAGGAACAGACGCACTGCGGACTCCCCACGATACGATTCGTAATCGTATGTAAATCGATATTTTTCTCAAATCGTTGCACTGAAGCCTCACGATATCACCATTTGCACGCGACTTCCAACAGACATCTACTTTATTAATTCAGGCATATTAATAAAAGTGTCACGTTACGACCACACTCTTGTTACAGGAAGCATGGACCGATGCGCCATTCCGACGAAAATATACATTTGATGCCGAACGCTTTTACTAGGAACTTTTTGCTTAACCTTTGGATATATCCTGTTATATTAAACTTGAAAGCTTTCGTTTACAAATTGTGTCTGTATAATATTATTTTTTTATACACACACGGAGGTATTCTAACAGAAGTTCGAAGTAATAATATTTTTACAAGCAATAAAAAAGAGATAGCTCTCGTCAGCTTTGACACGGCAACATGTTATAACATGACGTGGACAATCATCGTTAAGCTATTGATAACGTGTTATACAACAGCAATATTTTCGTGTGTTTTTGGAATGAATGTTAAAAAAAATGAATGTTTAGTGCAAGAAAATTGATTTGTAATCGGATCAATAATCAATTTTAAAATTTGGAATGTCCGAATTGTCCTCATCACGCCTGGGGCTGCAACATCAAGAATCCAACATTTCACGGTCCGTAAGTTTAAGCGTATCGATACGGATATAATAACCAGTGGAATGGTAACTATAAAGAGAGATTGTATTTTTTACTAACGTCGTAAGAAGTCGGAATGTCCGATCGGCCCTTTGACCGTTTTGATAAAACTGCCTGCAATTTTCTTTCGTACATCTTTTTCATAAAATTTTTGGATGCTTTTATTGTAAGAAATTATATGATATGGAATGTGTTCTTGATATTAGAAATGTTTTTGATATATAGATACGTCTCAGTTGTCGACGCGCTAGTGAACATGAAAGTTGTGAAATAATGTAATGATTAATATTTATGGACTAGTTGTGAATTCATGAATGATACAAGATTTTGTATTGTACTATGTTAATATGATTTATAATAGATCTGATACTTTCGTACATTTTTTTTAGATGAATAAACAATGAAAATTAAATCTATACGGGCAGGAATTCGGTAGCTCAATGGGTAGAGCGACGGGACGGTTTTGAAGAGGTCGCGGGCTCGAATCTCTATCCGTATCGTTTTAATTTTCAGTTTACATTAATTTGAAAAACTAAATATTCTAAAATTACTAAAAATTAATATTTGTTAACAGTATTGAACAGTAATAAGTAATATTTGCTTATATTTTCAAACATTTTAATACTTTTTTCAAAAGCAAACATAACCGAGAAAAATATAAATGAAAGCAATATTTTTTTAAACTGTCATTTCAATATATTGCTATCTGTCATCATATATCTAAAAAAAACAATATTAAGTGAATACAGCACGCCATGGGTGAAGGTCAGACGGTCGTAACTCAGACTCCCCAACCATCTGACAAGAACAATAATCCAGATAATTTTGAGGAAAACGTTTATCACGAAAATCATTCTCCCCTAAAACTTGAAAGTAATAAAATATAAAACCTACTTGAACACAAGCTGCATAAACTATTGCAAATATAAAAAAAAAACTGGACACAGACTAAACATATACCGAAAGCTTAAAGAAGGATTTACTTATGTATTATATAGATTCAACATTTAACAAATAACATTAAAAAGAATGCATTAAGAGAGCCACCATTTTTCCCCGATAATGCCCCTCGAAGCATACGCTGATAACTGACTCATCTTATCTTCCGAACATTATTTCATACACATCTATCGGAAAGCCATTTCATCTGTGTCTGATTTTATTCTACGCAATTTATTTTCAATAAAGAACTATAAAAAGACTTATCTAAATGGCTCGGGAGCGACTGAGGGGAGTGCGTCATAAACTTCAATATTTATTTAAGTTGTAAGTTTAAGTGAGAAAACTGTTCAAGCAGATAAAGTTACTTATATTGCTAATAATGTATTTAAATATATAATAAATTAAATGGTAAAGCAGGAACAGACGTTTTATAATTCAAACTGTCCTAATACGTCCAATGATAATTTAATTTGATACATATTTTTTTTAATACAAAAAATTATATGAATGCTGGACTCAATGCTCAGTGAACTTTTCAATACTGATCACCTGTTTGCGGCTATAAGTAAATGCAGGTGACAAATATATCATTATTTACTAAAATTGTTCGTGGTGTTATATTTCCATATAACCTTTATATAAAATGATATGACATATTAATTTAATACATCCATTTTTGGAACATCCCTTTGTCTTTTTAATATGATAAATATTCATATATTTCAGGTGTATTTTTATAAAATTAATTAAGTTAATAAAACGAGTCCATTGAAGTCAACATCTCATTATATCCAATTGTAAGTATTTCTGTAACTTAATCTTGAACATTTATCGAGTGTCGCAAACACCTGAATAGTTACTGGAGATAACCACAAATATATTCTGCCAATTAAACGAAGATACAATGAAAGTATGTAACCAAGCTTTTTGTTGAAATATTACTTTATAATTTTAATAATGCTGGGGGAAATAAAAACGTGTACACACAAACCGACTAATTTACATGTTATTTGCGCAACGAACCCAAGGGGCCCGTATCAACCATTTATGACTTGAAAATATTAAAGAAAGAACGGAATACATATAAAGAGATATACGAGTATATATAATAATAATAATAAACGTGCAAGGAGTGCTCGCGGCGAATAAGCCCCGCAGAAAGCTGTATTGTTCTGCGACTTTTAAAACGTAACAAAACGAACGAGGGGAAGGAAATCGGATGAAAATATGAAAAGAATACACGTTATACGTAAAAGTGAAACGAAATGTCGGAGATCGGTCTCAGGCGCGACGCGGTCCGCAAATATAATTTGCATAGCAAAGTAGCCGAACTTTTGTCTGCAGCGGATGTTCGTAACCATAGCCGCTCGTTGATTTTTAACCACACTCATATCGGGCCGGTCTTTTTATTGCATTTTTTCCCCTTTGAACGGATTCCTTCAATATTTCGCTGGTTCGTTTTTATTCATACTCTCGTACGTCGAATTGTTTAGCTTAATATCATACGCTATGTTTGACTGCTGTTATATTACTTTTGTTTTTTTTTTACTTCCCAAAGAATTCCAATGGTAAGTTGAAAATTATTCAACTTAAATTAAATATAAACTAAAAGTAAGCACGCGTTGTAAATTGTATTGATTAAAAATATATTTGAATTCAATAAATGGTAACACAATAGCAACAAAAGATTCCAACTTTATAAACCATCCAATGAGATGAATATTCTATTGAAAAATTATTACGATTCATCTTTACTCGTGAACTCATCTCTGTGGAATTAAAAACTGGATTACTTTCAAAGAGCGCTGACGATCTTCGAACAAATATTGACTTATAAAAACAATGGGCCTAAATCGCTTCTGCTTTATTAAAATATCTGTTCCGACTGATTTTATTTATATGGACAGATCCTTCCGAAAATAACCTCTTAAGCATATATTAATTTCACGCGTTACTTACAAATGAGGTGAGATGAAAAGGTCCAAAAATGAGCGTCATTCGAGTGGGAAGTGTTTTTCAGAGGTGTTGGTCTGTACCGATGTTCGGACCCGACGGTCCGTTGAGTTTTCCACTCACTGGACCTTTGGGCATAGTCGCACTTTGTCTCACCTTTCATCCTAAATATATGTTTTTCAGTTATGTTCAACGTCTTTGTTGTAACATGGTTAGCTAAACACGTAATTTCACAATAAAATTCTCAACAAAGGACATACCTAACCAGTTTTTTAAAGTAATATTAAGTTGGAGAAGCAAACGTAGGTTATTACGCCGCGTCATATATGACAAATGATGCGCGGGAGTCGCAATTGAACCCCGACCGTCGACCGCTTCATTAGCTCCAACATTAATTACTAGAGAATCTGTAATGAGATTCTCGCGTTTTATTTTTAATGCGCGTTAATTTGCACTACTTAATTATGAAATTGTAAAATAGTCATGGAAATATTTTGTATCTCCGTCGTTCGGCGTTTTAATTTAACGTCGAATTATATAATAAATATTGCTAACGAAATGTTCATTTATTAATTTCACTGATAACACACAGACATGTTATATGTATAGTGGTTATATAAAAACATTTTTTTTTAATAATCGTAAGCTATGACAAAAAAATTGGGTCGTTAATTATATAACTTTTCAAGTATCGATAGAAATGTAGACATCACTAAATTTAAATTGGTCGCTAAAAGTCATTTGTTGTAAAAATATTCATAAAGTTAATAAATATTCTTTTTTGTAGGTCATTAAAGAGACTTATTTTGTAAAACCGTCTTTTATTTTGGTACTTGCTTATAAAAGTATTATAAAAATATTTTTTGCGTTTTAAAAATGCGTTCCATTGTCGAGATTATCTCACTCACACAGACAGAGGCTGGGAGGATCATTATTGATTGTCGATAACAGGTCTAAGCTATCAACACGTGCATCGGCTCAATCATTCGTCAATCGAACTCCAGAAAGAAAGAGATGCTATATCATTGACATGTGAGAAAAAGAGAACGCTATAACGTTAATTCGGAAAACCATTTTTGTTTATATCAAGCTATCTGCTGTCTTTTATTAAACTCTTGGTTTATGAGTTGGAAGAAAGAGACAGTCAGTTTTTAATATTTCCTCCGTTTTTGTATAAATATATTCACGTACTGAATACTGCGCGGGACCAAACCTATTATTTAGTTTGTTTTGTTTTGTTTCGCGTTTCGCGGCAATTGTGGTTTCGATACGGTACAAGTAAGCAAGATGGATTCCATCGCTGCCATAAATATGGATTCAGAGATTTAAAGATTATTATTAGGTATTGCAGAATACAAATCTAAATATGGAATTTAAATATATCTTTGCAAGCCATATACGTTTCATATAATGGTGTTTCTTTGTTTTCAGTCATGTACCAGAAGAGACTAAAAAAGGAGAGAAAACAAAGACAGCAGATACAAGAACAGTTGGAGATGGAGCTGAAAAGACGACAGAAGATCGAAGAGGCGCTAAAGCAGTCGGGGGCTCCTTCTGAGATCCTCAGAATAGTCACTGGTAGGTTAACATTTATAATTATATTAATCAACCAGCACCAGGAACCGAACCTTAACCAAACTTTTTTATTCTTAAAAATAATAGGCTTAAGTTACATAATTGTATCAGGCTAATAAAAACAAATACTAACCAAACTGAATAATCAGTAAATAAAGCAATATGAGCCAGCAAATTAGTTAAAGCTGAATTTCAAAATGAAATTCAAATTACAATAGCTAGAAAATACATCACGTACCGACAGGTTGGAGTGCCTCTGACATGTTAACTTGCCGTCTGTCAAACTATCTCCATATCAGTTAAAACTAACTAAAACGGCGTCTCAAAATAACACATTTGAAGACTAACATTATGCAAATGTGGACTATAATTCGTATGTAATAGAACTCCATTTATAATTACTGGCCAACCTCACTTGAGCTACAATTGATTGCTCTGTATGGAGTGCGTGACGTAAGAAGGGTGGTAAACGTTAGTGAAGGCTTGTACTAATCTCCGTGTCAGGAAATCGTTTCGCAGGCCATTTGAAACGAGGGTTCAGAGCTGAAGTAACACGCATTTGAGTTAAATTTCTTGTTTAATAGCTGTTTGGTACTTACATTTATTGACAACCTATTTTAGTGTAAATACAGAGTGTAAGCAAGGGATTCGTAGCCTTATAAGGGTGAAGTTGATTTAATTTCAACTGTCAAAGTCCATATTTATTTTAAATAGTCATACATTGACTTATAAAACGTCACACGCTATTTTCTCAGTTCCTAAGGGTAGTTGGAAGACCTACCTGGTAGGTCCATGGAACCATCCAAGAAAGTCACAAGAAGCTTCATATACTAATACATTATTAATACTTTTTTAAACATGAAAGTCTTACCTATAATTCATATTTCTCATAATTTTTATCCTACCCAACAGAGAATCTAACGCCACCCCCAGAAAGTCGGGAACGAGAAAATGGCACCGAGAGCAAACCGCCGAGCACAGAGCCACCCACAACGTCACCCCCATTCCAGCGTGACCCACCACGCACGCCTGACAAGCCGCAATGGAACTACCCACCACCACCCGTTGATATAATGAGCGGAGGAGCTGCTTTCTGGCAAAATTACTCTGGTAAGGAAAGATCCTTTAAGTAATTTCATCTCCTGATGACGCTGACATAACCCATTAATCTGGCAGCAGAGTATAGAACTAAGAGTTCAGTAACTTTCCCCAATCGAATTTACATTTCTATAAAATAAATATTTTATATCGTACATTAAACAAACTAAAATTTTGGAAATATAATGTTATAGATATTAGTAAAATTATAGATAATTTTACTACAGCTGTCAAAATTAGTGAAATCAACTTTTATACTTTGTACAATAAGTAGAAAACTATTTAATTATAATATTACAAATAATAGTAAAAAACATCAAAGGGGGGTATCTCTGAAATAAGATTTAAAAAATTCGACAACCGAAATTCATACTATAACATACCAATAAGAATTAGGAATGCCAAGTATTTAAAAGTACAAAACGAACGATACACGCATTTTTTTGTTGAAATTTTATTGGGGTGAGTTTTGATAATCGACCTTCATTGCAGTTATGAAATATGAATCATACAGATTTTATATCATATTATTTATAGCCCATTCATGTAAAATAAAAAAAATATCTTGAATTAATTATATTGTTTATAGCCCATTCATTTAAAATAAATAAAAATATCCTGAAATAATTGTTAGAAGTTTACCAAACACTTATATCAAATTAGCATTTTGTAAACAAATAATAGTTTATGTTCACGTAAAAATATATATTATATTTCACGTTATTACAGCCGGAATAAATAATAGTCGTGGTTTACGAATATTAAAAGATTAAATTTATTGACATAAAGATAACTTCTTTAATAAATGTTATACAAAACTGAAATTCATACTTCAGCGAGATCGATTCTCGTTCAGATTTCAGCGTATCGAGGAATAGTTTTTTCATTCATACCCCTCTTTGTGGAAAGCCCAGAAATTTCATTAAAATGCACCGGGCGGTATAGAGCTCCAAATACTATTGTGTGCAGACTCACCCTTACAACTTTGATGGATATGAAACCTGCCGTTTGGGTTTTAAATCTTTATTAAAGCTTCAATTTTTGCGTTGAAAAGCAAATGGCCTTTTCTTATCTATACAGTAAATTAAATTGGCAATCATTTCTTATGCATTATTCGCGTTTTCGACCACAATGTAGCGCTATCATTTCCGTCTGAACCAAATGCGCCACCATCGGGATTTACTTTCGAGTGTAATTGCAGTTAATTTAAGTGTTGCCCTACCCACTGTCTAATACACGCGAACACGCAAATGTGTTGCTATTTTTATTACTTTGTGGCTATTCCTACACTAGTACGACTATAACGGTTACTTTTCAAAATACGAATACAATAGTATATTTTAATTTCACATTTGTCATTCAGCAAATTATAATTCAATTTGTCTCAATGGAGTCTCGCTGCTACATCACTAATTGATTTTTGAATTTTACAATATCAATAACACAAGTATAATACGAAATTAAATTTGAAATTAGAAATTCTTTTTATCAACTCCCTCCAATGCCGCCGGTAAGAGAAAAAAAAAACATATTTTATTATTCGTAAATTAGAAAAGTTTTCAACGTTTTCCTGCGATGAAACAAGATAAATCAAAAGTTATTTTTTTTTTCGAAAACGATTCGTCTGAAAACAATGCCGTGAATAATCATAAATAAAGACGAATTATTATATTTTTATTAAAAACCACATCAGCTATGACATATTTTTATATTTTAAATGGTGTATTTTATATGTTGGTGTATTTTAGATGTTAAGTAATATAAAGTTGAAAAATTAATAAAGAGGAAAGTTCTCCCGCTACTTTTTAGGTGTGCTTACAAAATAAATGGAAATAAAATTGTACAACACAGGTGCGCTCTTTGACGATATTAACTTTTTTACTTTTAGCATTATACATAACGTAAATAAATAAGGTAGAGGTATATATACCACTTGATTGAACAAGTCTTCCGTTGACAATTTTTGATATTTTTTATTTTATCACACCATTTGCCAGAGGTTGTAAGTTTGAGTCCTGTCTGCGTCGATTAATTTTTCGTTCATTCAACATTTTTTTGGTTAATATTCTTATTGAATTTTTTTCCAATAAATGAATAAGGCAAATCCTTTATTCATTTTATTCAATACTTTTTTAAATTGAAATATAAAAAGTATTATAAGAAAAATACAATTTATTCTGTTGGATTCGACACGCTTACAGGACAATGTGGCACGAGATATTGTTTATAGATATTTAATATTTATTTCAATGATTTACTGATCATTTAAAATTGACAGAATATAAAAAAAAAAATATCCGGTAGTGAAAAGTGAAAGATGAAGAAAGATATGTCTGAAGGTTTTGTTTGTGATTTTATTAGAACAAACATACACATATACGTATATAATTTGACACGAATATATCCATATTAATTATCTCTTTGTCATCAACCTTCTCAAATTATAGGATTTTTCAGTAATCCTCATTATATCAAGTCACCAATTTTTTATCATTAATTACTTTCCAAAGGATTGAGTGTCCACTTTGACAATGTTCTGTTTAAAGAATTTGATATCAAAAAGTAATGAGTTCCATTGACAAAAAATCTCAGATCAATGACATTTTAAAAAGAAATAAATAAAGGCATTTTAAAAGTTGTAAATAAAAGTTGAAACCGTTTTTGTGTTTTCAAAGCAACAGAAACAATTTGTATTAAACGACAATGAATGAATATCTGAAGCGTCAATTTTATTCAATTTGCTATGTAATTACAAAATCGATTCGTTTCTCTACAACTTTATCTATGACTTCATTGATTGAACTGTTTTTTCAGAATCGATTTTTTGAAAGTTATTTTTATTTTATAATAAAAAACAATAATGGTATTTAACTTTACACGAAAGCCACCTAAGTTTACAACGAATAACTCTGGAAACAATTACACCAAAAAGTTATTTATTTTAGTCATTTAAATGGATTTTACATGAAAGACTAACTTTTTATTTAACTGAAGCGCTCAAGCGTAACAGTTATTTCAAAGAACAAATAGATTATAGCTCTCAAAGGAACCGGCAATTCTGTTTTAGAAGCGGCAAATGCAAAAATATTACGTATTCAAACAGACCTAATGGGACATTTAGGGGTGGCAGCGAAGTGAAACGGCAAAGGCCGAAGCTTTTAAGTGTATAATATTTAATTGTGACGCCCTAGGCGTATAATCTCGCCCGGGATAATAGGTTTCTGTTTCGGGACAACCCTCGATGAGCGACACTTGCGAGTGTGATGCCCTACAGCGAGACTCCACTGAGACAAATCGCATTATAATTGAGTTTTTTTAATGACAAATGTAAAACAAATACTTGGTATTTGACCCTTTGTTTGTTTAACATTACAAAAGCTAGAAATACAATACGAATTTACAAGAATAACAATTTATAATCTGCTTTCGGATCGTTAAGAGAAAGATGTTCTCTCATAAGAGACATTCTGTTATTATTTCAAAATCATAAATCGTAAGCGAATATCTTATAAAATTGGATTCCCTGTTGGGAAAGTGTTCCTTGAGAGTAAGCAAAAAACGTGATTCCGTTTATATCTTTTATATCTCGTAGATTGCAGGAGGCGGCAAGCGTTGCATGAAATTGAATAAGCATATTTCGTAAAACGTAGACGTTTTGGGAGACAATTGCCTTACCTCACCTCTTGCCTCTTCACGAACTTTGTCAATTTCCCAAAAATCTTATTAGAAAATATTCACTGCTTTGGATGTGTCTCGTTTACCTTTTTTATCATTCGTTCGTACTCGTTTTTCTTTATTAAGATGTTTTTTCATTTGAATTTTATTTGATGTAAACATGATTTAATATTCTATAATATTATGTATTAATTTAATTATTTATTTAATGTAATACATGACTTCATATGTATATAGGTCTCTAATTAATGAATCATTATTTTCGACATCAATTTTAATTATATATCTCTCTAAATTAATTAGATTACATTTTTTATTAATATACACCAATTGAAGATTTTAGACTCTTAAATGAAAATTTGTACGCCATTTAATATAGACCCATACTAACGACTCATGGTTTTTACAAAAGGCAATATTTGATATTAAATTAGAACGTGTCATACGAAGTCCGTTTGATCTCAGACTACACGAATAGCATTTTCCAGAGCGACGCACTTCTCTCTCATAATATATTACTACAGTTGTAATTGCCTTGTAAAATTTGTCTTTAAAATTTATCGTATAATTACTCTCAAAGTCCATCTATTTAAAAATCTAATTAAGATGAATTTAATTCTAGACTGATTTTCTTGTCAACAGAATCCTTGGCGCAAGAGTTGGAGATGGAGCGTAAGTCCCGTCAGCAGGCCATGGAACGTGACGTGAAGAGTCCTCTGTCAGACCGCGCCGCCTATTATAAAAACTCGGTGCTGTTCAGCTCGGCCACTTAGCTGACAACCGCCGGGGTTATGGATTTCCCCGACAACCAATACGACAAAGAAGACACACGGAAACCAATCATAAGCGTCAAACCTGAATTCAGAGAAAAGTAGCATTTCTAAGTGTTTTGACGTTTCTGAAGGTTTCTGACTTCATCCGAAGCGAGTCGCTCGTTAATGTACATTGAAAGTTATTCTACTAATTATCTAGCTTTACAATTTTCGGTGTATCGGATCTCCGAGTACTTAAACTTTGAGATTATTTGTAAATACTGTTATAAATTCGAAATAAGCACTTAGATTTCGTTGCGTAAGGCGAAGTCGCGATTCTTCTTCCATAGTGAAATTTGTAAATATTTCTTATTATTCCTAGATATAAGCATTTTAACGACGATACACATACGTCGACATTTAATCTTTTACGAAACGTACCTTAAATTAATTGTTAAATGCCATATTTATACTTTAAGTATGATGATTTACGATTTATAATAAAATAAGCGACAGCCTTACATATTATTTCAACGTCATTTTATCGATAATAACAAATTAATTACATGGAAACAACAATTGGAATTGACCTAAGACTGTTTTTGTACCACGGTCTGATTTTCTACTCACTAGTCGTTTTATTTACATTTATTTTTTCTTTAAATAAATGAAAAAATGCATATAATTTTCAATCATGGAGACATTGAAGCACGAGTTATATCCAATGTGATTTTGAATATCATGTAACGTAATAAATTTTAGTGCAATGAATAGATTTAACTGATACTAGATTAAATTTAATGAATAGAAGGAATAGCTACGTTAAGTTAGCGGTTCATTTCGTTGTAAGGTGACTGAATGACAAATATATTGTTCTGACGTACAATGTAACGTAACGTATCTATAATGTTTCATATTACAGATATTGGATAATACCTTCAACAGCCCATATCCATGGTACCATCGTGTGGGTATTTTATTAAGTTAGTTAGTTCTAACATTAAAGATAAACTATAAATGATAGCGTTATTTATATGCGATGCTTAGTTTACGAAGTGACTTCGAACGTCTAATATAGTTTAAATAAGATTTAGAAATTGTATCGAGTACTAAATTGGCGCTTGGCTGTTTGGTAGCTTTGAACTGCCGCATTTTGAAATGTCTGCTTAATAATAAAAAAAAATATAAGGAACAGTCTGGCGCCGATGTCATACAGCTACGATTATTTTAAAATATTATCTGTAATGGATGCGATGTAATGATTAAAATTAGTTGTTAATATAAATGTTTAGATGGATGAGCGTGTGTGGGTGAATAAAGCGCGTGTGTGGGTAAATTCAAATTAGTTTTTTTTTTTTTAATTTGACGAAATGTGAGGAACGTGTAATTGTTCAAAGTTTAATTGTCAAGTTCCATACTAGCATTATTAGAGTAGATTTCCTTTGTCAATTAGATGTCGAGGCTTGTCGGTGCACTTTTATACCTTGGTTTACTGCATCAGGTTATTATTTATTATTTCTATTATAGTTATTATTAATTTACTTAAAATTGTGTGTGTGCCTTGTATCGTAGATGAAAATATCAAGATTAAAAAAAAAAATATCACTACTTTGTTTGATTTATTACCTCATCCTAATATATATATTAACTTTTACTTAAAACAGACTGTATATTTGTTTTTGTGTAACATAAAAAAAATATGTCAAAATCTCAAAACTAAAAACAGTGATAAGAAATGTATAAAAAATATATTTCTCCAATACCGCATATAACAAAAACCTCTGTATACATTTTTGTCGTGAGGCTTTTGATTTTTTTTACAATTTTCATTTTACCAATGGAAAAAACATTATATCTGTATAGATATATAAATATCAAATAGTCTAATATATCGAAATAGTTCAATGGCTGTATCTCCTTTATTTTTAAACGATTAAACCTTTTTGGTTCCTACTGCCAGCTTTATATTGATAATAAAATAATAAACAATACGTTATAAATTACCAATTATTCGTTTTTAGAGAGGTCGATAAAAATATATAAACTTTTGCAATTATGACTCTTATATAATTTTTTATAATGTTTTTAATGATATTCAATATTTTCATTTACAACTATGAATCGATTAAAAAATTTGGTTTAGACACATTTTTTTAATTATAAAAATAAGTACAATGATACTTAATTATTTTTTGTACGTTTGTTTCGTGTCAATAAGTACGTATACAAAAGGCGTGTCAGATATACAATTTATTTATAAGAAAGAGTTGACGAATAAAATGGAAAAATTATAGCACATATTTTCAATACTGACTATTATCGTGTAGATATTTTTTATCTGTCTTAAAATCAAGAATTTCTACCTTTAGATTTTTTTTTCTATGTATCTATTTATTTTATTATACAATTAGTTTTCAAATTTGACCTTCTGCTCTAATTTATTTAAATAATAAATAACTAAAAAATAAAAACTAGACATTCGATGGTTATTACAATGTTCAAAAATATATCCTATAAATTAGTTTCTAAATTCTATTAAATTCATTTACTTCTTTCATATATATTTTGTTTAGTTATTCTTAATTAAGAATGAGTCAAGAGCTTACATGCTTAGACCTTAATGGATATATATATATAAATATATATTATAAATATTAATAAACAAATATTACTCGAAGCTATAACGAAATCAATAAAATAAATCAATTTATGTAATACTACTATACAATATGACATTATACGAAAATTATAAGACCGTACTATATTACGTTGGTCGTATCTAGAAAAAGTCTTCCTTGTTTTAAGTTTTTTCTAAAATACCCATATATCTTAGTCAACAAATATTATAAGCCAAGGTAAACAGATATATTTGTGACGTCATCGGGTAGAGGGGGATAAAAATGCATCTTGCATCTCTATCATATATCTGTACTGTCTGTCAAATTTCACACATCCTAGTACTACTGGTGTTTAACCATTGATAAATAAAGAGTAGAGACACTTCTCTGTGAGGCCTGATTTTGAAAATGTATAAAATCAACAAAATTATAAATATTGTATTACCATATTGAAGACACCGGTTTTTTATTTTGTGGCAATCTTTTTAAAAAGATAATTAAGTATATCTACTTATCTATCTTTATTCTATAAAGACGAATTACATAGTATAATGGAGGTAAAGTTCCGAGTTTCAAAAGTAATGCGGCTATGAATACAGGTTTAAAATATATAAAAAGATTTTTAAAATAATTATATTTTGAGTATGTCCTTTATAAGTGTTTGAAAATTATTTTTTTGGTTTTAATTTGTCATAGAACCTGTCGTATCGTTAACTATATACTGCAAATAAAAAGGTATTATTTTTGCTTTTTTATCATCGGACTCAATTTTGATAATTTAGTAAGTTCTGGATTTGTTCTAATTATGGCACAAATAAAGTTTTTTTTAATGAAATAGAAAATAAACCAGCAATAAAAGTTATCTTTATAATGACTTAGACAACATGTTATCACCATCGAAAATTTTATTTATAATTTTCGAATACAAATTTGACGTATTAAGAGACGACGTTTATTAGCATTCGACGACGATGACGAGACATAATATCGCGACAATTGAAATATTCAAACATTAAACTTCAAAAGCTTATATTGTATACAACATTTACCAAAAATATATTTTTTAAATCTATTAAATGTACAAATTTCTGCTTAACTAATCATGCAAAGTATCAAATAAAACTGATTACAATTAATTGAATATAATTTTAAATTTACTTATCTCGTCCCTAATTCAAGAATAAAACCGCAGACACGGACACCGTGGAACCAATAACGTAAACCAGAAAAGTCATAGCAACTTTCCGATTTACGGTCCGCAATTTTAAACTCTATTAAATCGAAAAACTTCATATTTATTGCTAATAGATTTTCGGGCGATGAGCACCAGGTTATTTGGGATGCAATTTTATTCTGTCCATATGAATGATTTTTATATCTGCCCCGGGCTGGAGTGGACGCGCCGGAGCGATCTCGCCCTTTCCTATTTCGGACACCGCGCAATAAGTTTTCATTTATTTCCAATTCTGGTTGACCTTTTCAATAAATTTATGTTCCGTATAAATATTGATATTATATTTATTTTATTTTGTTCTCTCTCGGCATAAAACGAATTTTGGTGGTAAGTCAGATAAAGTCAAAGTCAAATTATTTTATTTCAAATAGGAATTCATTTCACTTATGAAATGTCAGACTCTAGATGCACGGTTCCAAGGTAGGCTTAGCTTAGATATACTTAGAAGAACCGATAAGAAACTCAATGGATACTCTTTTAACTTATCAATTAATATACAATTTCCATGGTTTATTACTTCAGTCACAGTCATATTGAGTCATATTGATATGAATAAATATTTTTAAATATAATTTACTTTGAATTCATTAATAATACGCGCTGTATCTAAATGAACAGGTAAACTAAATACATCACTTAATAAAGAAAACATACATCATGTTAGACTTTTGGAAATGCTCTCCCGTTAATAGAAGTTACATACGAGTTAA
Source organism: Dircenna loreta (assembly GCA_963555665.1). Lineage (NCBI taxonomy): Eukaryota > Metazoa > Arthropoda > Insecta > Lepidoptera > Nymphalidae > Dircenna > Dircenna loreta. Next base: position 2,276,434 of record OY743098.1, read on the forward strand.
TATTGCGAGCATAAATATTGTCGCGCAAGACACCTACTTGCCACCTTTAGTCTCTATTGAAGTATGGCGCATGTACAGGGTGATGTGATTTTACGAAAATTAAATAAATTTACATTTTGTTTTACATATTGTGTATAACCTAAACTTCTTTATATTGTTTACTAAATTATTGGCAATTCTTTTTTTATTTTTTTTTAATTTATGGATAATATTAAATCCATTCGGGTATTTTTTATTCAGCGTGTTGTTTAAGAATATATAATAAAATATTTCTTTAAAATTTCTTCAAAATGTTTATGTATTATTAACTTTATTTTCGTACCATAAAATGAAATCGAATTCCATGAAAAAATCTTGTATAGCCCTATTGCAATGTATTATTAAACAGAGACATTATTACATTATAAATTGAATAAACAATAATAATTCTCTACTAATAAAAACATCACCCTATACTCACACGCATGCACACAAACAAGCGGCTGTCGACGGGGCGTGTAATTTTCGTTCTCTACCGTCGGATTAGTTTTTCCTTAGGATAATTAAATAACTTTGAGCTATGTACCTCTTGATGTATGGGCTTGTTTATTGTCTTGTAATTCCTTGCCCTCATTGTTAGGGGCTGAGACAACCCTTAAAATATGAATATCTCTTACTAAATACGATAACTACAAAAAGGTTTTATATGTCAAAATGTGACATATTTTAAAAAAGCTCAACATTTTTTTTTCCAATTTCTATATCTACAGAAAGGTTTTATATATATGTCAAAATGTTACATGTCAAAAAGCTCCATTTGATAGAATTATTTAAAAATAAACTCCTGATATTAAATATATTGATTTTTATTTCAAGCACTTAAAGACAAAAGGTTTTTGGGTGATCTTTATTCATTTGAATTTGATGGAGCAGAAAGGCGATTGCTGAACAATAAATTGTAGCAACACTCCGCTGCCAAAACATCTTAACCCTCAGAGAAAGGGCTGTTATTCAAATTTGCATACTATCTGAATTTAAATTATTATCGAAAAAAATTATAAACGTCAAATTAAGTAAAGGGTTATTCAATCTTGCCTTTCATTCACTATATATTCACTATATATATACTAGATATATAACTAAACATAGTATCTTTTACAAGTACTTCTATCTCTAAGATCCATAGTAATCTTTAATGACACGGTAGCGCAGTTGGTAGAGTGACGGTGACGGTATCCTTGAGGTTGTGGATTCAAATCCTGTTCGTGTTGATACATTTCTCTTTGTGTATTAATAACAAAAAACAGAAACTTTATTCAATCAATCAATCAATCAATCAATCACCAATAATATCTAATCTATTTAATTAAACTCTAAAACAAATAGATAAAAAACTCCAACTCTAAACCGATTGATATTTTTCGAGATATATCAATCTAAGGTAATAAAACGGGAGTCTAAATTTTTATGGATTTTTTTTTCGTCATATTCTTGTATTCCTCAGTAGCATTGGATATAGATATATTTTATTATATTTAGCCAAATTAGTTTATTATCAAGATGAGCTGAAAATAAATTATATATATTCTTATATATACTTAAAATATTCCGTCTGATGCCTTCAGATAAAAGTATTATTTATTTATTTAAGGAACTTTTAAGTAAAATGTTCTAAAATTAAAAAAAATAAAGCGACTAAATGTTTATTTTGTTAAAAATACAAACTACATTAAAAACAATATAAAAAAGGAAAAGTAGAACAAGGCAACTATCATTCCAAATTTCGAATGCAAAAGACACGAAACAAGAAATAAACTTTGCTGAGACTGAACATTGTCCAATCTAATTTAGAGTTCTAAAATAAAGTGGATATAAATAAGACGCCTGAAGTCTGAAGTAGTTAACTGGAAATGGCAGAAGAGAACCATCACCTCACAGATTTCATCAACAACGACATTTAATACTTACTCGGTGCTAGAACTCGCTTTTAATACAATTGGTTTCAACTTAGGGCGGGCGGATTTGAGCTTACATTTCGCATTCATCTTCGAAGAGTTTTGAGCGAAATACTGACATTCAGTTTGAATAAGCTTCTCGGTTGTTAAGGTTGTTCTATCCACCGTTTGTACTAAGTTAATAACTTTTACAGATGAAATAAATAATAGTATTTTATAAATAAAGTTTTCAAATCAGTTTTAATAATAAAATTTGTCTAAATAAGCGGGATAAATTGTGTAAAATTATTATAAATAAGCTAGAAATAGAATAGAATAATAAATACAATTACATAAAAAGTTCAATAAAATTAAATAATTTCTTATACTAGAGATACAAATAAAATTTTAATCTACAAATTCTTTGAATACAAAACAGTCTGTAACATAGTTAATATATGATTATTCTTTGAAAGTTTCTTTACTCATCTACGATAAATGTAAGTAAGTTTATTCAAAAAATGATAGCTTTCACTACAGTTTAAAAAAGTCACGCAATCCTAGATTGTCAAATATTTACATATTATAACATGTTTAAAAAAAAAACAAAGCTTTCTTGACATGTAAGAAGATTTTATGTTGCTATTTTACCTTTTTGTTATACACCAAGAAAACTTCAGTCAACCTTAAAAGGTTTTAAGGTTATTTTTATGACTTATCAATTTACATTTATATCTGGGTACATATCTGACAAATAACATACAAATATATGAATTTATTCATTGGTTAGTTGAAGCAAGTTTAACTGTCCAGTTAAACTGATGAACTGAGTAGGGGGACCGTCTATTTAATATTTTAACTACATATTAAATACTTTGACAAGTTCACCTAGAGCAAAACAGTTGATATTATGAATATTCGGGAAGTATTATTTATTATTATTTATATTTTTTTATGTTTAAATACTAATACTGTAATATTATTATTTATTTTGTTTATATAATTGAATAAAGAAAATTTATAACATAAATATAATACGTATTCTCATGTGATGTTTATGTTACATTTATATATTCTTTTTACACCATTATTAAGATACGTAATTATTATATTTTATTTATTTTATCGTATCAAATAACATTATTCTTAGTAAAGACATAAAATCTAACAACTTCTCAAGTTGCTTCCAACAGAATATTTAATTAATTATTCCCTGAACTAACATTTTGAAAATAAAACATTTAATTGAAAGTTTTCTTTAAGAATCAATATATGAATAATATTTCGGCTTTCTTTGTGTTTTGGTACACTTCTATTATAAACTATAAAAGCGTACGAAAATACAAAGAAATCCGCTAATTCTTAGTTTCCATATTGAAAATACAGGAATCCAACATAAGTGTTCAATAAAATGGCGGCGGACGCAATGAAGGCGGCACAGAGACAATAATAAATTGTGATTACAATTTAAAATGAGCAGGCGTCGACGAGGGAGTGGCCTCTTGCCCCCACGCGGTGCCACCTCGTGCACACATGTGCACTTTTACCTGTATGCAAGTAATTAATTTACCTGTGTGTGTTTATTCCAGAATACCCACAACCAATAACACAAATTAAAATCTAATTAAAATGTCAATATTTATCTATATACAAAATCAAACATAATATAAAATGATTTATGAATTAATTCCATTCTCGTGAAATAGAATAGATATAACCTGATGAATTATAACGTTAGTATAAACTACCGTTTATTATAATATAATAATGCAAATAAAGAAATAAATAAATTATAATTCTGATTGCTACGTCGATATTAATAGCCCCAATCCAATATACAAAATTATACCTATCTGTAGAATACGTATTCATTCTAACTGATAGGCATTCTGTTCCCAAAACGATTTGATTCCTATCGAAAAGTTTTTTCCAAAATTACATGTTATGGAGCTACTTTTGTTATTTTTTTCCTGTATTCCAATATGATTTTATAAAAACCATTGAAAATCACTATTTCATTGTTAAAATGGAGGGGTTCTGTTATTGGATTTATTTTTCATTAAATATAAATTAAATTATAAGGTAAGATTAATATACACACTTTACATTAATACAGACACTTATAAAGAAAACATACTTTATTACAATAATCAAATGTTAATTTATCAAACAGAGCTACAAATGCTGAAATAATACTTTAAAATATTTTTAGTTACATACAAAAATGATGATAATATAAAAAAAAAGAATATATTGATATATATATACTTTTTTTTTAGACGAATCAGTCATATATTATTAAGTTTATTTAAGACTCCACAGGGAACCCTAAAATAAAGATAAAAATCGTTATCAGAGGTCCGAGTGGAGGTCCAATGAAATGGGCACACTTAATGATTATGACCGTAAACGTTTTGGACCCTGTTATATTATTCAAAGGACCTAATGACTAATTCGAACACTTTTCACCTATTTTTTATTATATTACATAAATATACTCAATCTTGGTTTGAGGTCTATAATTATTATATTATATCTAAGTTTTCTTCTTTTGTTTTTAAGTACGTATTTTGAATTGGAATACTATGTAGCTAGTTAGATCATAAAGTGTATATTAAAATGTACATTTTTACTTGAAAAATGTTGACGAATTAATATTTTCTATGACGAATAAGTTACAAATGAAATGCCAAGACAATGCCAAGATACTGATTCTTATATCATAAGCCTGATATCATAAGCTAAAAATGGATAAATAATGTAAAAATAAACACATTAAGATACTTCGAAATTTTTTGATTTTATTACATTTCTCAACGTTATTAATTTAAAAATACTTAATGCCTTATAATTTAAATGCATAATAAAATGCAAGAACTCCTTCGTAGCGATATTTAATATTTTTGATCCTGATTCAAATGATTGTTGGAAATTGACCGACGCCCCTAAAATGTTGCGTTGGCAATGGCGTAGGCATTAATATTTAAATTTTGATACCAAAAACTGTGCTTACTCGTTCATCACTTGGAGCACTTCGTCAAAAGACCATGGCAGAACTAAACACAACAATACCGTGTTCATTGTTTGTGGCATCTGGGAAAGGTTTACGCGATTTTGAATATCATGACGCCATTTACTAAACTAAGAAACCAGTCAGGAAGGAAATAATAAAACCAATAACAAATTCGAATGCTTAAATTACTACGTACGTAGATCGTTTTGAAAATCTTTTCATCTTTAAAAGTTCATTTAAGTATCTAATTAAAAGTATATAATTAAGAATTCATCACACTTATTTCTGAAGCGGAAAAGCAAAGCTATATACAATGAAGAATTAGTGAGACTTCTGTGCTTTGGGCCAGAGGGCAAGCGGTGCAACGAGAGCACTCTTCGAGCATACAATGCCGGTTTGTTTGTCGCTGATGTTTGTCCTGCAGCCACTGTGTTAGAATTCTGAAATTATAACTAAATTTTGAAGCCGCATTCAAAGGCAAAGGTTCGGAAACCTACTCTCTTTTGAGATTGTTAGTCCAACGCGAAAACGTTGGTTGGTTTGGCACCAACATGTAATATTATAAAATCTACAATGTATAGTCTAGCTTTGCTTGGTATTTGCCTTATAATGAGTCTAGCTCATTTTTTAAAACCAATCATTAATTTGGGGCGCTCTTAAACCAATATAATGATAACAAATGATAATACTTTTCTATGATGAATATTATTATAAAATCTACAATGTAGAGTCTAGCTTTGCTTGGTATTTGCCTTATAATGAGTTTAGCTCCTTTTTTAAAACCAATCATTAATTTGGGGCGCTCTTAAACCAATATAATGATAACACTTTTTTATGATGAATATCTGAATTTCAGAAAGACTTATCTTGGAAATATAATAAAATCAATTGTCAAACCGCAATGGCGCGGTAGATTAATAAAACTCTCATAAAATATAAAAATAATGGATTATACATTTCATACAAATCATCCATTTAGTCTGCTATTAACTAAAGTATATTTTAAATTAAAGTAATAACTTACAAGAAACAAATATTTTATTTCATCATGAGTGTGATGACAGCACTTTTAATATATTTTTAAATTATGACATTAAATGGGAATTCCGAAGCGATCAAAATATTTTTTTTTATGTTTTCATATTAATTGTGTTAATATTATTTAATGGCTATATTTATAAACATTATAATGTAACTGCTTATATTATTGATGTGAGTCATATATTTAATATTTAATATTAGTTTGCTACAATATAACGTTTATAATACTACATTTTAGTATGATAATAAGAATTTTATTTTCGAAATTTATTATTCTCCTAGTTTCAACATGAAACCCACTTCAAATAATGTTTGAAATAAAATGAAAATGCGATGTTGGGTGACCAATTGCATTGTGCAAGGAGTCGCGTGTTGGCCGCCATTAGCCCGCCCTCTGGGCTGTGTGCCAGAATAAAACACGTATTTAAATTGTATAGCTTTAATGTGCTTTTATTAACTAGATTAACTTAGATCTTACCTAGGTAAAGTCTGCAATGAGAAGAGTTCACTCGGCCCGTCCGCCATGCTTTGAGCTAATGAGTAAAAACCCCAAATGGGTTCCAAACTAGTCGATATAATTTCACGTGAATACAGATTAAAAATATATATAACAGTCAGGGTTCACGAAAGTTTAAATATAATATTGCAAAAAAAGCACATATATTTTTAATTTTAACCAAATGAATGAATAAAATAATAATGATCTATAATGTAATACAAAAAAAATATTAAAAATCTGTACGCCATTAGTCTGCAGGGGCGCGGAAGACATGAGATGCAAGGCAATAACTCGATTACAGGGGGAGACCGGGGTTGAGAGAGGTGGATTATAAGAACTTCGTTAGCCTCCAAGGTGTCTAACTCAGCTCTGAGACGAGAGATTATCGCTTTTGCCTTTAGCGTCGCATTTTGTAGACGTTCTAGCATGATGCGATCACGTTATATGAGTCATCGATTTTCTTAACAAATTCGATTGTTTGCTTCAAATATTGGTTGTGTTTGAAAATATATATAATTAAAGTAAACATGAAGAATTAATATGAGCAGGGATTCGAATACGCGAGCTCCGGAAAACCATCCCGTCGCTCTACCAATTGAGCTACCGTTATTAAATCCCTGCCCGTATCGGTTTAATTTTTATTCTATATTTATTTATATTAAACTATGGAGTTGTTTCATCGCAGTTTTATATTATAAGGCTTAATTCTGATGTCAGTTTGGGATTCTATTATCTATGGTATTTGTTAAATAATAGAGTCATATTATTGGTTTTAAATTAATAATATAATGTGACAAAAAACCAAACACAATACATATTCTATGACATGAGGTATGCATGTAAATGTAGAGCAATACACGAACGTAGAGCGGGGAAGCTCGTCTTTATATGAAACTTTATTCATATAAAAGTACACTAACAAAATATATTAACCGAGTTCTATTCACAGGGCATTTAGGTAGATAGTGTATAAACGCAGCAGTTGGCGGCTTTCAAAGGCAGCTCCGCAAACACAAAAGGTATCGAGTGCGCGCTGTAAAGTTATGGAGGATGCAATCACAACTTGCTCAGCGAACGTTCATATATAATTAAACTTTGTTACTTAAATGTATTAGGTGCTGCTCATATTTCTTAAGAGAAAATAAATTAAATATCAAGTAAATAGCCTTTTATATGTTTGAAAATATTTATAAACATGTATGGTCATGTGAAGTTAATTTAAATTTAAATAAATATAGAATGAAAAATTAACCGATACCGGCTGCCGTACAGCGATGCTGTAGCGCAATTGTTAGGGCGACGGGACGGTTTTTAAGAGGTCACGGGTTCGAATCATTGCCCGTATCGGTTTATTTTTATTCTACATTTATTTAAATTTAACCTTACATAATTTTCATAATAGTTCTCGAATCATAATCAACAAATTATTTATTAACAACAATGGCTATCATTATATTGTTGGGTAACAATAGTTATTTGAGCCTTACGGAAGTCAAACCACATCCTCTTTAATGATGTTTCTAGAATTATTAAGTAACATTTGACGTTGCTAATAAATTCTAAGTTTCGTCTGAGGTATTAGGGATTCACTTCCGGTCCGTTCCTTCGGGCACCGTAACCCTTGTGTTATACAATTATTACTTCTGCCCTGTTGTCAGAGGGATGTTACATTTATCAATTAATATAAATTCAAATCGGAGTCAAATATTTTTATTATTATTAAATACTGTTCAATCACATCATCTGTTTCTCCTTTAATTGTGATATTTTTGAAGTTTATTATTATTTTAAAATGGTTATCAAATAATCAAATTAATGACTTAAAACTATAAACAATATATATTCATTAAGAATGTTTGTTTGTACTTATTAAAAGTAGTAGTATTGGTAGTAATGATGGAATTGGTACGCTCCAATATAAAACATTATATCGTGCCATTACTTGGTAAACCCTTTCGCAGGAGCGGCATCCGTTGGCCTCTGACTCTCAATTCTCACCACTCATACAATATTAAAGATAAGTATCAATCAGGAAGCCATATTCGTTTAGTTTTTATTAATTTTGATACGGAATTAATATTTGAATATTTTTGGGGTGTTCTTAAATGATCGGATATCTGAATATCGTAATTTGATTGCCTATGTATGTTTAATAAACATGAAGTTTATTAAAAATATCTATAATTATATTTAATGGAGGTTAGCTATAGTTTCCATGTATGGTCCAGTAAGGTTTAGCCGCCGGCAGCCTCACCGCTCAATCCTATTACCGAGTCGCCATCGGAGCAGTAAATTAAGAATTAACTGAAAATTATTATTTTAAAATGTATCATACCCTTTCTAACGAGGTTCCACGACACATGATGCAGTAACTTTCCCAAAATGGTGGCCATCTAATCTTAGATATTTATTTTGTTTAAATTGATCTTTAATTTTCGTTACTCAAAATTTTATGATATTAGCAGACATTGAGATATTATTTTTATACAAAAGACGGCTAGTACTTTTGTAAAATTGTGGGTATTTTAAAAAAAATACCTATAAACTTCTTTTTTTCTTCTATTGTATATTTTATTGATGTGTGTTGGTTTTATTGTAGTTTATTTTGTAAGTTTAGATTATTTCAGCGTTCAGCCTTTTTTCAGGCGTTTTTTACATTCATTTAAAAAAAAAACTGCTTTTAAAATTATATTTCGTTGATCAAAAACAAAAAAAAATATTAATTATTGATAAATGTAACTTTTTTAGTTAATTACAAGAAATTCTTGTTCAAGACCTAACGGCGCATTAAAGCATTATTTATATATCTTCTAGAGGTCAGAAAACATAATATTATATGTATAAAAAACGTCTATTTGTGGTTATAAAAGTGTTATTAATTTTGTCACGTTGGAATAGGTTATTGGAACGATGGATCATTTAAATGTCATCGAGTACATTTCATCAGATAATATCGCAAGAAATAAAAGCGAAGTTAAACGTTAATAATATTCATGAAAGAAGACTTATTCTGACAACTTTTAACAACTAAGTGGTAAAATTGTCGTTACTTTGTCTATTGTTCTGATAGTCGTGGGTTCGATTCCCATAATAGAAAAAATATTTAAAAAAAACTTATAATTTTTGTTCGTCTGTTTATATATATGATATGTATAAATAAATAATTTATGTTTGTTTATCAATTGTCTAGTACTCATAGTATAACTCATTTGCCTAATTTGGGGATAGATAGCATTTTGTGGACGAGTCCTTAATATGTTTATTATATTTTCGTTCTATGAAAAGCAATATAATATTTTGAAGTAAATAAAGATATTTTGAAACGATTTTCGAGTTGTGTTTGCTATTTTCTTTTAAATTGTTCTTGTAATGTTTCTTTAACGAAGAAAATGGCTTAAATTCTTTCTTCTTCTTTGTGTAAATCTAGGTTCTTCTAGAATATGTGTATATTGTGTCTTTATTTACATATTTATGGAAATAACTATAACGGTGTTTTTTTATAAACAGACATACATATTTAGAAAATCGGTTTATCCGAAACAAACTAAAAAATATTACATCATTTATTTTAATATCTGTAAGTGGTATTTCGATCTTATTCACTTGTGATCCGCACGCTCGTTTGCCCTCTTATGATATTTAAAAAAAACATCTCATATAGAAATTAAAAAATTTGATTTTGATAATAATTCCAATCAAAATTTGTGGCTAAATGTAGATAATGTGCGGAGTTATTTAAAAAAGTGTTTATAGCAGGCATACTTTGGAAAAATTCTGTAATAATTGATTCCTTGTATAATAAAGACAATATTATTTTAATTTTCATGTCAAAATTGTATTTACAAATAGAAAAATTGTTTACGATTTTTTCATCGTTAAATAATAAGTTTTTTAAAACACTGAAATGTTTTTAATCACGTCTTTCATAACCTTAAATAAAATTCCACAACCTTGGAATTAATTGAAAACCTTTATTTTTTTTAATATTTATTTTTTTTATTCGTTTATAAGATTATTATAATAACTGTACAGGAGATTTATATTCTGTATTAGTAGTTTTTTATAACAACCAACATTTTTAACGAAAAAGATAAATAGAGTAGAGAAAGAAAAATATAAGAAAACAGGAAAAACCTTCGGATTGAAAGAATCGTGCCAGCAAAATGGTGTCGTGACGAAAATCCATGCCTCAACCAGGGACGGTAAATCAGCGCGCGAATGAAACCCAATTATGACCACAGACCATTATAAACGTACTATAACTATTCGTCTTCTAAGTTATTATTTATTATAAAAAAATATATTTTATTGTTATATAAATATCTATATATATATATATATAATTAATACTTTGGACTTCTATTGTAACCATGTCTGTAAACAAAGTATTTTCACACAATAGCTATATTTATAACATTTTTCATTAAAAGTATGTAATTTATGTTTTAAAAGTTTTGTAAGTATATTTATTTATCATAAAAATAATATGTTTTCTTTCATAATTTCTCTTAAAAGTAACGGCATATGTTGTCATTAAATTGTATATAAAAAAAAAAACGATAATTTTGTTGTCTGTAAAATTTATTTCGTATAATAAAAAACGTTTAAAGATATCAGCATCAGTTCTTCTTTATAACTATACAGAATACAGACGCGCCTTATGAAGCGCCCATTGGCTGTGGCTTTACAATCGTATTTTCATTATAAAGAAACCAAAAATAACAAATTATTGAATTTCGCAATTTAATATCGGCGCGCTCGCTCACTCTACATAATTACCAATACGGGCTCAATTCATCATTCTTTATTACAAGTATAAAATTCCATGTAAATTTCATGCACGACCAATGGACAGGAATGGGTTTCGACGGATCCAAAAAATATTTTTTCTCCATACATACAAATAATAACCAAACTTGCATCCAATGCATTTATATTTCGAAATATAAACGTTCGTTTCCAATGATGACATCACAATATTTCCTGATTGAATAATTAAAATACGTTCTAATCTAAAGCAATTATCAAATAACTTCGAAACTAAATATACATTTTATAACTAAAATGGTGATTAATGATGAAAATCTGATGGCGAAATCCAGAGTTTGACTTAGCGTACCATTGTCTCAGCACGACAAGTGACAACGCCCCCCGCGTGCCGACTGAAAATGTCATTAATGCCCGAGTGAAATTTGGGGTCTAGTCTCGTCTGCAAAGCTTATTACATTTATACAACAGAGTAATCTTGGAATAAAGTTTTCAATGGAAACTGTTGAATCATTGAGGACCGCGAACCCTTCCCTCTGGAGCTCTATGTAGAGCTTTGAAATTTATAACAGTCTAAAAAATAATTTAATTTTCAAATTTCAAATATAATAATATGAATTAATATACATTTATTTTTTAATATCAATAATTTTGGGAACGAGTCTGAATAATGTCTGTATGGATGCTGTCATGTCGCAAGACCGCCATCTTGATTCAAATATTGTATTTATGTGTAAGATGAATCAAACCATATTTTTTTATTTAAAACTTACACATAATAACCATTAATAAAAAAAAATGTTTTATTAAACCTATTTACTTGTACATGTAACCGACATATTATTATAAAAACGAAATAAATAAATAAGTGTTATACAAATATTTGTTTTTTATTTACTGTTACAATTCCGTTTGATTCCAAAATGAATAAAAAAAGACTAACAAATCCAGGATTAGATTAAAACATTCAAATTTTAAACCTAATATAAACGTAGCATTTTCCACTTAGGTTGTAAAAAGTCATGGTAACCTTAAACCGCAGAGTCATTGTAATGCAATAACCAATTGTGAGCGTATTACGGGTCCTATCACAAAGCCTGGCTCATCACACCAGTCTATATAACATATACTTTCTAGAAGAGACAATACAACCAAAATCAATGGTCACTTTTTCCAATGCAAACGTCCCTGACACTGACATATATATATATATATATATATATATGTCAGTGTCAGGGACGTTTGCATATATATATATATATATATATATATGTCAGTGTCAGGGACGTTTATTTCTATATATATATATATATATATATATATATATATATATATATATATATATATATAGAAATAAACGTAGTATAAAAAATATTACGATATGAAAATTCTGAAAACCCCTACTCGTAACGATTCGTTTTTGATACAGTAGCTCAATTGGTAGACGCACGGGACAATATCCCAGATGTCGCTGATTCGAATCCCTGTCTGAATCGGTTTATTTTTCATTCTATATTTATTTAAAATGTAATAATATGGCTGTACTTTTTTATACATATTTTCAAACATGTTTTAATATAATCTGTCCAAAAGATAATGCCATCGTGATTTAAATAACATCACCCTTTATATTTTAGTTTGAAAACATACTTAATTGAGGAAATTAACAAAACCTTCCCTAATTATAAAATACAATTATCTTGTTTTTTTACCAACCAACTTGTTTTTCACGTGCTACTAAAGAAATTATATTGAATTATATTAACGACTAAGTATATTATTTGATTAGAATAGAACTGACCCATATTTTGACAGTTGACAGTTGACAGATGACATAAGAGCCAGCTAAAGGACGAAAATAAAAGAGGATACAATCTTATACCACTTATGAAAGGCAATCCCACCACCAATTCTTTTGACACTAACACCACTTTCACAAGAGGTCAATGGTAATGATTCAAAGTGGAGAAGAAATAAATAATGCATTCCCAATAAGGTTTGACGTCAGTCCAGTCGAACAAACTTTTGCAAAATCTCCTGCAATATTCTAAAAATTCCACCCACCCGCAATAATTGGGACAAAGGAATTATATATACCTATGTATTTAAATAAAATATATTAATATTATAATAATAATAATATTAAAATATTTTTTATATCTTTTTGCTCTAGAAGGACGTGCGCAATACTTCTTGAGTACTATCGCTTGTTCACGCGAGAAAAAATACATTATTCGCATTTTCCTTATTCTTAAAGATGGCACTTCTAATACTTTAATATACTTCTAATACTTTACTATATATATTTTTAGAAAACACTACCTAATATTGTTTATTATTAATCGTATTGTGATGTATATTCTATATTTTTTGTCATTAAAAATATTTTTTTCAAATAACCTATAATTATGAATGTATTTGTTAAGGCTTCCAGGCGCTTTACATCCACGAACAGATTTTTTATTACTTTGACTGTGATGCGACAAGTCGTTTTTGCGCAAACATATCGGCGACAATGGGAACCGGGGCTTTTGTATTTTTTAGTTTGATTGATGATTTTAATTTCCTATCTGCTTCATTGATTTTGGAGACGTCAGTAAATTTGATTATTTTATTCCTAAATATATCTTACAAGACTTTATTTGTACCAATATTAACATAATTCATTACAAATACAAGTATAAAACTTTAAAAATACGAATATTATTTTATAACAAATAAAAAAACATCTATTCTGTAAAACGAATATGGCTGTAGCGCGAATGTGACAGCGATTTTAAAATGGCGCCGGCATCATCTCGCCATCCCGCTAGTGCTGTTGCCGTCCATTTATCACTCTGTAAGCCTCCGCCGATATTATGATCAATGCCATTCGCCCACAGATCACCTATCACGTGTAGACTATATTACCAAACTCTATTGCTATCAAAAACTGTATAAGTCTGATGATATTTGATGAGAGATGACAGGATAATGTCTTACAATTAAAAAAAAAAAATAACCTCTATCGTAATAAAGCTGTTATTAATTTAATAATAACATAGCTATTCATTTAATATGGTAATAAGCTTTACTAAATACAATATATAATAAAAACATTTCGTGTCATTATTGTATAAAGGTTATAATATATAAAGGTTCAAATATGTAATAAGAGCCGCCGCGCTCACCCACATTGCATATTTTATATTGTCATACTCACCACCTGGGATACCTGGGATGGTGGCGTTTTAAAGAATCTTTATATACGTTTCACTTTGGCTGGTTTTGCAGGTTTTGACGTCGTATATCGATTATTTTAATACCAATGTTTATGAACGAACGTTATGTTAAACTTATGCCTTGCAACGATTATAACAAAGGATGTATATATAAATTTATAATCTGCAGGCCTACAATGAACACTTAAAAGCAATTATAGTTTTAAGAAGTTTTGCTGCAATATTACAATAATATTTCTTTGATTTTAACCATGAGCTCTGTGAAATAATATTGTTTTATTACTGCGTGGTGAGATAAAGTATAAATGCTTTCTCTAAATGGCAAAATGTTATATAAAACAATATTAAATTATTATTTCAAAAGTCACACCGTAACTCATGGGACGACATAATGTGTAAGTGTAATATTTAAATATTTTGGATGACGTCATCAAAATTTATTATCTAAACATTATTAAAATAATATTACTTTTAGGACAAATTCTAAAGTAAGATTATTGTATTATTGCTAAAAGAGTACATAGTAGGCCTGCTGTAATACTCTTATGACAAATTATTATTAAATTATTTTTTGTAGAGACATTAAGAGACTAAACAATACTATGATACTAACAAAATAGTGTAATATAATCATATAAGATTACATTTATCTCTACAGCATCCCATCACTTATCACAGGTACATTGTAACAAAGAAGTTCTTGGGTATCGAGTGTCGCAACTCAAAGTGCGCCTGACAAAAGATTGAAACCGGAAAGATAGGTGAGAGCTACTCGACTCGGAGTGGATTGTGAACCGACTCTGAGAGCAGTCTCACGAATCTGCGTGATCAATTGATATCAGCACGGACGGACACTTGTTTAGCACTCCTCTTTTTCATTATCTGTCGTTTTGTTAAATAGCGCCTGCTAAAATAAAATAGCAATGTTGTCGCTTGTTAATTTCACTCATTAAAATTTGTTATTGATTTAAATGTCCTACTTTATAATTAGTATTTTTTACTTAAAGCATTAGTAATATGTGAGACTAAATAACTAAAATGTAATATATTCAATAGATTTGTCAAGAACCCCGAATTGACAGAATAATATTTAAAAACTTAAATTAAAAGTCATTTGTGTCAAATAAAATTTTAAACAGAAATTGTTGAAAACTCATAAAAGTAAATAGCTCTCAATTATTCACCGTCCCCTCGAAGCCACTTGAAAAAGTTCAATCAGCATAACTCGTCACTTTAATATCGATCCCCAATTTGCTAACACTTACCAAATCATTTTATGCGTAGATATAAAGACAAGCAAATATTGCAATGCCGCTTTTTAATAGACTTTGAGCCTTAAGAGTTCGCAGTTATGCAATATTTTATTTGTGTCTAGCAATCTTTGGAGCGTACAAAGCCGAGTGGTTTACTTAGAGTTTAAAATATTCATAGCTTGTACTGGATCGTATTTAAATATTTACATAAATGTCACGCAGCGGTAGTGACGTTTGTCGATAAGTGTATTGAGCAGAGGCTGACTCGCTCCTTACTTCGCGGGGGGGATGGGGCATTATAAATTATATGTTTTATCTCCTATTACTATAATTAATATTGAGTCACTATTGTTTCTAGTACAACTTTAATTCTTTACAAACACAATAAAACATACTGTAAGTATTATAAAATTACATACATTGAAGAAAATATTATTGTATAGATTTTTAAGCAGCTTAAACCTAAATAAATATATGTTTAAAGTCAATATTATTTGAAATACATTTCCCACCACGAAGCAGGGAGTGTCATTGCAAACGCCGTGTATTGGAGCTATAAAAAATAATGGATTTTGGAATAGTCGAGATACGCGTGGAAATACGAAGAAGGTGAGTTCGAGATCGTAATGGGATCGAAAAAATGGGGATTAGAAAACGATTGAGTGGAAATCAATCCGTGTTTATACTGAGATATGAAATAAGTGCTTTGTAACGCGGCGGTAGCACATGTTTTCTTACTTTTTTTTTTCTTTCCTTATCTTTTATTTTTTTTTACTTTTAGAGTTTTGTGTATGGCTTTTGTTTGGTTACTGACAAATATAAATATTCTATTGCTGTATGTTTAAAATATTATTTACTATATGTTAAGGATACCCTATAAATGATTTTTTTTTGTATTAGTCTATAAAATTAAACTATATCTATCGTACTACAATTATTGTTACTTTTAAAATATTTAAATTGTACTATTTACTCAAATTTACTATGATCAAAGTTAAGAGTTGTAAAAAAAAGCATTGTTTTTAAATACAAAAAGTAATATACTCAGATAATATAAAATTATATTTAAATTTACCGTTTTAATTGATATTATATATAAATGTGGAAGATTTTAATTAATTTGGAAATGGAATAGAATATTGGAAGAGCAGTATTGAATAGTTTCGACGTCGGACTTACCGTCTGTGTTACTTCAGTAATGATTTTGATATGGAATGAATAGTCACGTTGTTCAAAATATTACTTATATAAATACTAATAGAAAAATACTTTTTTCTAACGAATATCTATTAATATATTAGTTAATTTAATCCAATTACTTTTACATTTTTCCTTCATCATTTTAGATAGAACTAGGTAGGTATCTAAAGATAGACTACATGTGTTAACGTCGCGGAATTGCTTTCTGAGTATACAGCTTCCTCCGAAGTTTTCCTTCAGCGCAGAACGCGTGATAAATTAATAAACTTTCGCTTAACTTAAAGAAAACACACCTATATTATGAAACATGCGATAATTCTGTTATAATTACAAAATCTCTAAAACTGGATTTATTAAGGGTTTATATATATTGTTTTTTTTATATTAAAGTTTTTTTTATTATTGGAATTCAAAATTCTCTACATATGTCAAAGTGAATTTTGTTCAAATAGACATACTTTGCCTTAAGAAACGTCAGACTCTAGATGCACGGTTCCAAGGTAGGTTCATGGAGAAGAACCGGTGAGAACTTCCATGAATACTCTCTTAACTTATTAATTTAACATGTCAGTGATACATGATGAAAATAAAATTCAGTGTCACGAACACGTGAAATTTTCCATATATATGTTATTATGATATAATTTGTATTCATCTAATTATCAGAGCGTTGTTATAGAAACCGTAAATAAAATAAGGTACGCCCTTATTCCGGGTTATTGTGTTTGTACGTCGCATGTAAACATATTACGAGGTAAATGAGTATTCCTTTAGAAGCTTCAAAACATGTGTTTATGACCTAAATATTTTAATTTTAGGGTTTTTAATTATTATTTTTTTTATATACAGTAAAGTAAATTGTTACATTACTGAGTTTGAACTTCCGATGATATAACTTTTGCAAGCACATTTCTTTGTTTATTTGGATATGACTTTTTAACTGTTATAAATTTGTTTTTATTGTTATATCATCAGATTTATTTTATTTAATGGTGTAATATTTATTATTTTTATTTAAATTAAGATAATAATTAGTTGTTCTTTTGGTTTGATTGGATTGTTATCGGCTCAAGTTATAAAATACACTACTATTCGACGACAAAATAAAAAAGTCCCTATTAAAATAATAAAACCAAAGAAGCAATAATTTCTTATATTATTTTAATACAAAATATAGCATATTGTAATGCTGTTTCTTTCTTTGACTTTCTTTTCCTCAAGCATATATTAAACGAACGTGTACAAATGTAAAAAAAATACAAGTTAGCCAAACTGAAACATTAAAAAATTTAGTATTTTCAAAAAGCGACTGGCCAAAAAAAACAGTAGTGTGCTCTAAGTTAAATAATATATTGAAATGAAAATTAATATATTAAAAATTGAAAAACAAATAAATATAAAAGTTGATAAAATTATCAAGATTATTCGCTATTCAATTAAATTTAAAGTACAAAATTTAAAAAAAAATCAATATTTTTTTTATTGTCTTGGCAGTTCATTTACGTATCCTTATTGTAAACTATATACTGAATAGAACGTAACCATTAATGGCCAAGTAATTCGTCTCAAGTTATTGGCAAGTAAACAAAGTTGCGGCATCGGGGAGCGAACCCAATTATCTCTAATGAAGACAATGATATAAGCGCGGTTATTGATCTAGATTTAAATTTCAGGATGGGTCAGTCCCTGCTATGTGTGAGCCCTTAATGTTTCTTGCCAAGTTTTGGGTAGTGCGACTGATTGATTTTGATCCTTTAAAGAAAATTGTAATAATACTTTGTTAATTAAATAAAAATAAAAACGAATATTACATTTTCTTTATATTTTTTATGAGATATTTTAATAAGACTGGTGACGATCAGGAAGGCATTTTTTTAAATTGATGATATTTTTAAAAATAAATCGTTCTCTTGAAGACGAGTTGAAATACCGAAAATAGTTTAAATTCCGAAAAAAGTGCCGAAAAAATCACTAATATCAAATATAAAAACGTGAGACAATTAATAATTCATATTTATCGTTTAATATATTTGATACTTTATTAACACGAACCTTACTATTTTATAATTCCTTTAGATGTATTCATAAGTTCATAAAGTATAATTAAAATATAAATGATCAAGATTATTCAGTTGACCTACACTCAAGTTTAATGTCCACTAACTTATTTCTTATCCCCAAAACATAATATAATGATTCACACACACACACACAAACGTCTGAAATTATGATTAACGAGCCCACACACATACAAAAGCACCTTTGTATACTTCCACATAATGGAATAGATCTCCATGTCAGATTAAAATAGACCTGCCTTGGAGAGATCAATCAATAATTGAATTAATTAATTGTTTTAATTCATTATTAATTATTTTATTACAAGTAAACAATTCGGTAATGGAATTAGAATAGTAAGTTAGTAGGTTTGTTTTATCAAATAAGTAAATTGTTAATTAATAATAATATGTTTCATTGTCCGATATAAGATAAAAATATTGTTTTTAAATTACTTTTTCGATTACTATTTATTGACGATGAACGAAATATTTCTATAATTTCTATAATTCTTCCCATAACATTATATAGCTAATTTTTTTTAACAAGAGTAACGCTTAATAAATAGTTTACCTTACCTCGACTTTTTATTATAATAAATCATAAAAAGTTGCAGAACTCCACTATTTCCCAAAACAAATAGAGTATGAGAGTAAATAAAGCTAAATGTACATAAAAAATAAGTTAAATAAACTGACTCTTTAAACAATAATCTTCAAACGAAAGTATATAAAAGAGTAATTTAATTTAATTTAGTTTTCGTCGTTACAAGAAAGAAATAGAAAAAAAAACGGTAGTTAAAATTGTCCGGGAAATATATTGAAATAAGAAACATTTAAATTTTAAAATAAATATAGAATTAATCCATACGTGCAGGATTCAAGCCTGCGACCTCTGGTAAGCCTGTCGCTCTACCAATTAGCTTCCATAAATTTAGCATTCTATGTAGAATTATCGGGACGGAGGCGACATCTGTTAGACTTCTTTCGAATGTTTTGAACTTTGCAGTATAGAATAACAATGAAATAAGGTAGCATCTTCACTTTTAATTTTATATTTATTTGAAGACATTTTCAAATATTAAATTAATTATTTAACAAGTTTCATAAACAGATATTTTTAATTTATCAAAATAAACATTAAAATTTTGAGACATTTAATAAACAGACGTTTTATGATAATTAAATTAAGTTTCTTACAATATATAAAGCGTGTAGTTATGGGCTCTTATCTAGCTCTTCATACGAAAAATGGAAGTTACTTATCCTTTGTATATTATTAGGATGTCCATAGAAAATGAGGATATATTTAGTGAAATAATATGATTATTTCAAGCCAATGTTAATTTTTGAAACTTATTCTAATGTATACATAAAACATTGATATTTTTTTTCAAAAGAGCAACTGTTGAGTTTCAGGCCAGCTCTTCTCAGCAGAGCCGCATTCCGAGCTGGTGGTAGCTTACTCACGGACTGATTAAACTGACATTTTTATAATGTAATAATTGACGATTCAAAAGTACGTTTAAATGCCTACTTGAATAAATATATTTTGAATTCAAATTTGAATTATGGTATTGATTTTTTAAAACTCGTTCGCATTTTGCTACATTTTTCAGTAAGTACATACAAGTATTAAACAAAAACTAATATTATCTTTTGTCTGTGTGTCTCTAAGATCACTTAGGACAGAACACTTTAATTACTCTATTTACTTAAAAATGTCAGAGAAATTTAAATAAACTACAGGTTTAACCTTATAGCCTTGGGTGAGATATTAGCTTCTCGGTTATACTTTATCTTTTCACAAATTTACCACACAGAAATTCGATTATTTTTTTATTTACCAGGAAAGAATATAAACAACAATGTATTTAAGATAAAATGAATACATTATATGACTTATTTCTATATATAAATGTAAATAGTGGGTATTGAACGCGACTCCAACCGCGTGGAATACAAAATGGCGTTACACATTAGCTTAGGATTACTGACCCGGAAGGGAAATAACATATTCGGATGGACAATATTTAGGAGAAAGACTTCCAATATTTTGCTGTACAATTTAAAATGAAACATTTTAAAACTGGTAGTAGATGTAGCATGATATACATGGCTTGCTTTGATAAATTACATGTGAAAAAAATTGCTTGATTTATTATACTAGTATAGTTATTTGCTAAAAATATAAAACTATTAAACCCCAGTAGTATTCGAAGTTGTTATGGAATGAGTTATATGACCGCTTTGAACTATCGCGCGCTAGGCGCAATGTATCTGGGCCGATGTGACCTTCGACCGCTGGCCGCTCTCTCATCTCGATCCTACTCGCATCTCTGCCAAGACACCCTACTTTTTTCCGACACTGAAATATTATATACTCTTGCATTGTTTTATTATTTATCTTTGTTTTTATAATAACGCCTTAAAAAAACAACTGTATATGTTATGTTTTATTGCGAGTTATAATGACGATATATGTGTATCGTGACTCAATATTTATTAGCTTATTACTTCCGTATATGTATTTTATATTAAATAACTCTGCAATTTTATAAAGGCCCTAATGCTTGAACGTTTGTTCGTTAATTAAAAATGGAATCAAAAAGTTAACACATTTAATGAATTGCAATGCATTTCTTTAAAGTATTATCACGAAATTAAAATATATCTAATATAAAACGGTTGCCTTACATAAAATTTAATACCTTAAAAATATCTTGTGCTGGAACTATCTAATAAAATAAAATGTGTATACATATAGAATATATTATACTGATATAACAGAATTAATGTGAGTTCTTTACAAAAGAATAAACCATGACTGGAAACAAAATTGAAATGAACCAACAAGATTTAGAAATAAAGCATTATTTTCGAATAACATAATATTTGTGAATACGCAACGCAATGGCGGCAAGAACAATACCCGGGCGTGCCATAAAATAAAACCAGAACAACATTTCACACTCTCCGCCGAGGGAGGCGTTCTTAAAAATAAGAAGCGGAAACATTACTTTCCCATATCCACCCGTAGGGAAAGCAATAAAACGAAACGGAATTTACCGCAGGCTGATTTAAAAATCGGAAGTAGCACCATCCCCAAAATATCATTATCCAAAATGGCGGACAATCAATCTATGGACAGAACGGACAAACAGAAATAACTATTTTATATACGTTTCTAAGTTAAGATAATACATAACGAAATAGCTTGTTGAATTTCCAATAACACAAACAAAGAAATGTATAATAAATTAGATCGCAAAGATGTTAAAATAGTTCCCCCATTGCCCAGTCAATTTCGATTGTTCCCCCTGAAACCATTGGGTGGCGTCCATGGGTCGCCTCATCAATCTGCGGTACTTCCGTCGATACATTAGGTCCAGAATCCATACGCAGATGTTCTCGGACATACATATAAACTTTATAATATATGTTAATAATTTCCGTCGTGCTGATAAATTTTCTTTATAGCCCAGAATGGTTTCTTATTATTTTTATAAATTAAACTTAGACATAAATAAGAGCGCTAGAGATAAAGATATTTCCAGAAAAGAACATCATCAATATGATTAATTAATATTTCACAATTATCATTAAATCATAATTGTGAAAATCATAATTGAATGGGGCTGAAATTTCAAAGTGAACGAAATTCTTTGCCACAAATAATTAATTAAAGTCGAACAAGTTATCTCTAAGCGACACCTAGCGGCTACCGTTCTCTTTTGTATAGCCATCTTTTCATCGTCAAAACTCATTTCATTTAATTTTCTTAAAAGTAAGTAAATGATGTGCCCTTTAAAAGCGAGATATCATTAACACAGCGGCTAGGGAGCGGCTGATAATATAGGGATGTTCCATTTTCCTGAACAGATACATTCACACAAAACACGATATAATATCGATATAATAAAATCGATTATATTCCATTATGTATGATAAATGTTAGCTATTTATGGTGTAGGTACAAAAAATATATCAGTGCTATAAATAACGATAATACAATAAACAATCACAAGGATATTTTTATCCACATTTATTCCAACGTAGTCGTAGGTGTTGGCACCTAAAAAAAAAGAAAATATAAAACCGACCCACTGCCCTCGCCACCCTCTCCCGTGGGAGAATCATTAGGAAAAAATCGTGTTGATGGATTTAATTACAAAAAATAATTATTCGTAAGAAAGTTGCCTGAATAAACTCGGACGGAGCGGGTTCTTCGATTCCCCCCTTAATCGGATTAATTTACTTTTAAAAAGCGGGGGGAAGGTTGTTGTAATTAATGGAATGATAACATTACCTCGCGGTTGACGCCTTTGGTAACACAATAGCCTGAAAGGTAGAGGATTACTCAAAAATATAAAAAAAGTAATATACAGGAATAGCTCGGGTTTCTTTTATGTTTTAATTACGAAAAATGTAAAATAAAATGTCTCAAATAACAGGCAGTTAGTCGTATGAGTCATCTGAATTACAAGTGAAATCCAAGCGACATACATTCAAGCTATTTTAACTATTTCGACAAACTTGGCGATCCAATGAGTTGTGCTTTTTCCAGTCGGTTACCGTCCGGTGATCAGTTAAACGCATCTTCACTGACGCAAATCATATTGCACGAAGGGGTAACCCTTCTTTAACGAAAAACTAGCCAAGTATATTTTGGCAGTGTAAACTGAGCCTTGGCATCACATACTCTCTTTCTAAACTAGCTACGTGTGACAGGGATAACAGATTCATTTATTGTCTGTAGCTCTGAGTTGAGGGTATTGAAGAATTGAAGAGTCATTGCCGCTGATTTTTTCAGAAATTCTAAATGTCACGACTATAAACGAGTAAAGAGATTAATTTGTTCTTCTGTTTTTATTGGTTGTTCCAATTTCCCTTTTCATCAATTTAAATAGATTATTCAAAATACAAATAACACAAGTATTATCCAAGCTTTTGTAATTAAAATGAAGAAAGATATCTTAAAATTGCATGGTTTTTTACTAGTATCAGTGGAAAAAAAGGCAATTTAACCCTAAATTAACCACATGTACCTTCCACACACGTAGGGGGAATAAAGGTTATTTTTCTAGCAAGTGCTGCATCATGTCACGGTCATTCTTTACCGCTTTGTCTATATATTTTCTACATGTGTTTTCTTTGGGGAGGCTGGAGACTACACGCCAGATGCTCGATAAAATGGTCTTGAATTACGTCAAGATCATTATTTCAAAAGGATTATTAATAAATTTAGTGATGTATTTTGTAGCGTGTGACGGGACGATTTTATGTGGATCAGTGAGTCAGTTAATTTGTCATCAACTTTAAAACTAAATTACACCAAACAACATTGTTGCGCTATGATTCAGCCGACCACAAGAAGACGCAATCACTTTTAAGAGTCCAAATAATATATTCTGCATTTTTGAGCGTCCTCTTATGCTGCCATGAATAGCAATTGCAGCCCGCTTCCTCCTAACTAAGGGATAACTTTAAGGTGGTTTGATCTATCCTAAAATAAGAACATCAACTGCACCATGCCTGCATCACCTTGCATCATCAGCGGTAGAGAGGGTGGGGGGGGGTAGAGGGGGTTAGAATTACGTTAGTAGTATAATCAGACTTTAACACCAACCAACAACCTCATACTCGTTTATGGCTGTTAATATATTTATATAGACAAACATTTTATTCTGTTATAACAACCTGACATAATATAAAAAATCTCAATTGCATATTTTCTTATCTTTGAATGACAAATTGAGCAACGAATACTATTTAAAATATATATAACAGTAGTTATTTATTGTCACAGCAAATTCCTGGCATTATATTTTATGGAAACAAAAACACACGTAGTGAAAAATGGTTTTACTTGTAGAAAAATATTATCGTTTTTCCTCATACAATCAATAACAACATTAGTCATTTCTTGAATAGTAATAGTTTTAACTACAAATAAGTTATTATAAAGTTATTACGTAACTCAAGTTACGAGTTTATATAAACAATGCAGTGTTTAACCTTTCTAGATGTAAATCTGAAAATATTATTAACAGTTAAAATAATTACGTCGTCATACAAATATTTCATTATTTTACTATGTACTTACTATGCATTTCTTATTTATATTTAGGACTGAAAAATTAATTGATACGAGCAGGATTCGAAACTGTATATCTGGGAAAGCGTTTACATTCACGAAACGTCAGACTCTACTTGCTTTGTATTTAAGAATAGGGGTAAGTTCATTCGTATCTCGTACTCGTCTCCTATTTTTTTAAATGTAATAATTATTTAACATATCAACATAGATGGCTAAATTCATCTTGCACCAATTTACAGAGCGACGGAACGGTGTTCTAGAGGTCGCAGGTTTGAATCCTTTCTTATCCATTATTTTTTTATTATTTATTTATATTAAATACTATAATTATATGCGCTGTGATATGTTTTCAACATGTAAACCAAAATGAAAATGAAATTTTTCGGAAAACTTTAATGAATTTCTATGATTATTTTTTGGACTCTTATACTTTTCATTACTATTTACCTAAAACCATTGAAGATTATATATTATTACAGTAAAGTACCAAATAAATTAAATAAATAAAAATATGCAAATTTATAATTAGTCCCGTTGTAACTGAAAAACAAAATGAAAAGTGAAAATCTAGAGTCAAAAACGAGTGAAGCTATGAGCTGGTTTGTCTTCAGCTATTCGTAGTTAAAAATAATATAACAGACAAAATTCAAAAAGTCTAATAATTTTAAGGTTTTATATTTCAAGAAACTGTAAGGTAATAAATAATTGATTCTAATTAAAATAAAAGTATTTTATTATATATTTATATAGTTAATTATTTATTACATAATTGAACTAAATAATGAAGAGTCTGTATTAAAATATTATATATTAAAATTTACAAGAACAGCGTCTGTGCTTAAGTTTTCACTTGACTATCAATATTTTCTAGACGGTTTATAAAATAAAAGCAGGATGAATAGTCCATGAAGGGCTCTAGTGACGAAAGGCTAATATAGCTGTAAGAGGCATTGCATTAGCCTCATACAGTCAATGATCTCGTACCGCCATGACTCCTGCATAAATTATCGCAGGTTTACTAGATGCGTATTTATTACAACTCAGCGAAATAACTAATAAAAGGGGAATTACCTCATTGCACGTGCTTATGTACAGGTAGATTTATTTTGTTTTGATTTTATATATATTTCAAAGGTAATCAAGTCTGTATGTGAATTATATTTCGTAATATATGCAGACTCAGAAATGTATTTTTGATTTTTTGGTTCGTTTATGAAAATTTCGATAAAAATACTATGTTTTTGATAATATTGTCCGAGTCCAGATATTTAAGATCCTCTTCACAATATCCACCCAAAAAAATATCATTCATATAGAAACTATAAAATAGTTTCTATATGCGTAATTTACAGGCTTGATTTACGTTTACTCGTAATTTGATGATAACGGAATTGCGTCTGTTTTTTTCATATAAAGAATGTATGACGTCATGAAAACGTTTTTATTTTTTACGACGCAAAATCTATTATACAAAATCAAAGCGAATAATGAAGGACACGGGAGTTATTTTGGAATTATATCTTTAACCTGCACAGGTCAAGTGTGAAACTCAATCATATTAATAAAGTTGTAGGTAAGGTTTCTTTGATATATACCAGGATTTCCAGCTGTTTGTAATTTTCCAAGTTTGGTTGTAGTTGGAAATGTTGCTTGTGACTTTGTTACATGTGCATTGTAGGGCCTCCTCAGTACTAGTTCTGACAAGTTAGCCTTTAAGAAAAATGTTACTAGATTTCCAGTTTGATTATAACTATAATTAAAATGTTTACTATTTCATTGTTTTGTATTTTGTTTTGGATTTAAAAAATAACTTCCATGCTTAGATTGTTTATCCCTTTTTAGGGGTTTATTGCGAAAACTTGTACTTTTTGAAACACTTTGTTCAACCACGTTTCGTATAAAATATATTATTTATCGATTATTATAGGAAATATGGAACATGGAAGATCTAAATATCTATATAATTTCTGAATTATAATAAAAAAAAAAACAAAACATACGTAACGTTAATTTAAGTTTTAGTGTCAATTTTAAATTCAAAAATCTCCATGAATAATAATAGCAATTATAAAATTTGAATAAATGAAAAATATGGTATCAAAAAATATTAACCAAAAAACAAATTTTTTTTTTTTAATTAAAAAATCGGCTTTAGTCGAAAATGTAATAAAACGTCGTATTTGGCTTGGTATGAACATAATTATAAAAATGAAGACAGAGCGTATGAATGAATGAATTGCCATCGCCACACGTAATAAACAATCGCCATTACGAATCAGTAATGAACCATTGAGAAGTCGTCATTCATTGCGTACTCACTATAAAATACTATAAACAGCTTAAGAACCATAGAAATTCATTTAGTTAGCTGTGAAGTGCGCAAAGTTAATACCGCCAACAAGTTTAAGGTTTCCAAACTAAAATATTGCGTGTATTTTTCAAACTGTGAGTATTTTAAATGAATCTATTTTATGTGATCCCAAAGCTGCAAATATTTCATTTTCTTAAGCTTATCAGAATATAATAATAAATCATATTTATAATAAAAAGAAAATTGTTTGCATACTAAATAGTTGTATGATAAAAAAATATATTATTAAATCACACAATATAGTGTTTATTAACGTTTTTTTTTTTTTAAATAAATTTTTAATGGAAAATAATTCGACAACCGTACGTGTTCAATTGGTAGAGTGACGGAGCGGTTTCCTAAAGGTCGCGGGTTTGAATCCCTATCCGTATTTACTTTTATATATATTTACAAAAAAAAAATATATAAGCTTAACATGGTTACATGGTATTTTCATTATATTTGTTAAGATATGTATATTTGTTAGATAAATGAAATTAAACTACTATTTTTATAATATTAATAATGAGTTATTTGATTATATTATTTTTTTTGCTATATTATTAATATTATTTTGTTTAAATAATATTTTTTTATACCTAAGGCATGCGTCCATGAATAAAATAAAAAAATCCATACAACATACATACGTAAATAACGTGTAACTTATCTATACTGTTATTTACTACTAAATAGCTTTGAATTAGCCAAATATAATTATTATCATACTTGTAAGAATATCTGTGTGTGTCTCTGAATCTCTAGGATCGGAAAAAAAAACTCTACGTACAAAGGTATTATTTTGTTACATTTATTAGCAGTTTATTATTTAGGAAAATAATAGTTCTGAGTAATTACTAATTCGTATTACATTACATACAATAAAATTTGAAACTTGAGCCTCTAGCCACGTCAGTAATTATTTCAATAATTTATAAAAAATAATAAAATCATCAAAAAATTGCTCCAATTTTTTTCTATTTATAGACAATATTGTGAGCGAGATTTTATATTATAATATTTTGATTGTTTTGGTCAGAAATAAAATAAATTAAATATATATTTTTTCATTTATTATGCTATAACATTAGGCCTTTGTGTGAAAAATAACCTTTACTTTATAAATGTTATTTTTCTTGATAATAACGTAGTACGCCATTTATCTGTATTCTGTAGTCGTCTTGTTGGAAATCAAGTTTTATAGGACAGAGTGAAGGTTATATTATATTTACAAATCTTAAATAAATACAGACATTTCTTGGTATAGTTATTTATATAATGAGTAATATATAATAATAGTTTACTTTATAAGGAATTAAACTCAATAGTTTCCAAGTAAACAGTCAGTAAGTGTAATAAAAGAGTTTTTACATTATAAGGTAATTATGATTTAAGCTAAGCTTTAAGATTTTTAGTTTATCGGATTGACTGAAACAATTAAAGATAAAAGAAGAATAAGAAAGAAAGACTAAGAAAAGAAGATGAAATTAATGATCAAATTTGTTTTGATTTGTGTTTCAGATATTTCAAATGTTTCATTTACGTTGAGGAATATACATATATATTCCAAATTAGCTTTAAATATTTATTTGATATCTTTTTTTATCTTCTATTCTCTATCTATTCTTTCTTTATATTTATTTGATATCTT
Source organism: Dircenna loreta (assembly GCA_963555665.1). Classification (NCBI taxonomy): domain Eukaryota; kingdom Metazoa; phylum Arthropoda; class Insecta; order Lepidoptera; family Nymphalidae; genus Dircenna; species Dircenna loreta. Next base: position 2,305,499 of record OY743098.1, read on the forward strand.
CATTCTTCTTCTAGTTCCTATTATATAGAAGATATTTTATTCAAATAAGTGTTATGTACCAACCTTATGGTAAGATGATGGTCCATACATATTAATTAATAAGTAACTAATAGTTATACAATAATTAGAATTTCACTCAACAATAGGTTACGTCTTTACCAAATGACTAAAGTAATTTAAAGTTATTAACTTATAAATACTTAGTCTGGCCATAAATACTGTTACACTTAAAAATAAAAAAATATTACATTTGAATTTCGAATCTGTCATTTTTATACGATTGTTCATTGTGTTTTCTCATTTTGGCGCCAATACATTGTACAATATTTTGCAATATTAAAATGGAGTGGGGTGATAAAGAGAACCGAATCGCTGTGATTGCATGACACTTAGTAGGTATGGAGCCAAATGCAATCTTTAATCTGGCCGTCCACGTAGTGTTCGCACGAAAAAGGTGGTCAAAGCAATAAGGGAAAGAATTCGAAGAAATCGTGTCCGAAACTTGAAAGATTTTATTTCGGGAAATGAAGATAGCACCTGTTCTAGTTGCTATCTTCTTGTCGCGTATTTTAAAGGATGACTTAGGACTTGCAGCCTATAAGAGACGCACTGGTCATTTCTTAACTGATAATTTAAAGGAGAATAGGGTGGTAAAATCGAAACAACTACTGAAGCGGTACGCAAAGGGAGGTCAAACAAAAATGTATTTACGGATGAGAATTTTTTTACAATTGAGCACCATTTTAACAAACAAAATGACCGTATTTATGCTCAAAGCTCTAAGGAAGCTTCCCAATTAGTCGACAGAGTGCAACGTGGACATTATGCGACTTCAGTGATGGTTTTGTGGGGTGTTAGCTATGAAGGAGTGACTGATCCATATTTTTGTGATAAAGGTATCAAAACATCGGCACAAGTATATCAAAATACCATCTTGAGAAGGTTATAAGCCCCTTAACATCACCATGATCAATAACCAAGTATCCTCCTTCCAGCAAGAGTCGGTTCCAACCAAGAAGCAGTCTTGGTTGAAAGTGAACGTTTCAGACTTCATCAGAGCTGAAGACTGGCCATCGTCTAGTCCCGATCTTAATCCGCTGGATTATGATTTATGGTCAATTTTAGAGAATATAGCTTGCTCGAAACGCCATGATAATTTGGAGTCCTTAAAATAATCTATACGATTGGCAGTGAAGAATTTTCCCATGGAAAGAGTGCGTGCTTCTATTGATAACTGGCGTCAACGTTTAAAGGACTGTATTACAGCCAATGGAGATGACTTCGAATAAGCTTTATATATTATTAATTGCCTTATATTTATGTACTAAACAAAAAATATTTTAAAAGTAATAAATGTTATTTGCAGTTAAAAAAATATATTTTTAAGTGTAACAGTATTTATGGCCAGACTAAGTATTGGTAAAGTTTAACATTTCTTATCTTGCAGCAAAACCAATTATTACTATACATAATATTCGTACTTTAATGATATATGTACATATATAATATAACGTGTACAGATAAAAGCCATTACTTTTTTTTTTTTTTATTTTATCTTTTCCAATTTGAATCATTACATGTAATCACTTGTGTAAGTCAAATAGAGGTGTCAGGAGCTTATTTTGATACCACACTTATTGAAATAAACCCTTCTGTAAGGATACCTTTCCAGGCTTACAAGCGTGCCCTGGCCTGAGAAGAACCACACAATAATCTCAGCCGGTGTTTCTGTATTGTGATCACGGTTTCAGAAACGTCAATATAAAATGAGCATTACAAAGAACTAGAACCATCGCAATCAATTCGATGAGAAGGCCTAAAAATTAATAAATCTATAATAATGATATAAAAACAGACTTTTAAAAAAGTCAAAAAATGTAAATATAAAAATTTTAAGAATAATAAAAAAAAAACGTTGCCAGCAATACAAACATCCACCGCAAACAGCACTCGATTTAATTGACTCATATTTTTTTTGTTTGTCATAGCTAATTTTCATGACAATAATTAAAGAAAAAACGACTCTTTCAGTTTATTCAGGCTGATCATTAAAACTGGTGAAAATATTTTGACAAGATTTAACACAGATGAGTAAGAGCCAAGCTGTCATATTCCTTTTATATTTTAACAACTAATTAATCCATTTATTAACACCAATATATTATAATAACGCACCTAGACCGTATAGAAAATATATTAAAAAAATATATTAGAAAATATGTCAGACAACCGCTTCGTGAAAAAGCTAATAAAATTAATAATTCCGGTAAAAAGCTAGCAGAAAAAGGTCGAGAATATATGGCAGTATCAAACATTTTCTAACAATATGTAGATAAATACAGTCTCATGTAACCTTCGATTATACATTTTACATATGAAACAAAATCGTCTCACGGTTCCCAAGTGGGGGGGGGGGAGGCAAAACAACTCTTCATACTCTCTGGATACTCTTAAAAATCCATAAAAGGAAATCTTCGTAATATTTTTTTGTTTTTTCGAAAATATTTCCTGTTATATATAATCGATATTTATTGTAATATAATAATTAACTATTTTCCATTTTTCTTACTTTATTTAACTTATAAATTTACCACAAAAACTCTTAAAAATATACACATTATGTACCATCACGAGCGCTAATGTACCAAGTTACGTAAAAGTACGGCGTTGCTCATTCTCGAATTGTTACCGCTTGGCGATACATAGCTTTAACTTCCGAAGCACACGCTCTGAAATATTTATTCCTGAAACGTAAAGATCGGGGGGTGGGGGGCGAGGGGTGGTTTATCCCGCGGTTTCCTTCCCGGCGTGTTTTACTTCGAGAATGGGAAGTCGCCGCCGACGGGTCGATATTGCCAAAGATAAAGGTTGCAGAGATTTCATATGTCTCTCTGTATGTACTCTTTGAAAATATTTCTAACGAATATTTGAATTTCAGAGGGGCATGATAATTGTATTGCAGAAAACAAATACGGTCTTCGAATAATTTACTTCACTTTCATGCATTATTTAAAAATGTATTTCAAACAATATTTTTTGTAAACCAACACGGCCATTAACTATATTTCTTATCTTCCTACAATTGAAATAAAAGAGCATCACTAAATTGAAAGCTTCTTAAAACTGGAAGGACGGTTTTTGAGCTCAGAATTCTATAAGAATTTATACATCTGTATGTAGAGCTGGAACTATTCTATGACGTTCCCCGACCTCCCGTGGGGGGGGTGCCCCCTCCCGTTCGATTGTCTGCGGAGGCTGCCCCGCCGGTGCCATCTGATGTGCCGAGAGCACTCCAGATCTGCATAGATCGTTGCCTTCGTTTTTTCCCTATCGAAAAATCAATACTCACTGCTATGTATAAATGGAAAGACACCTCTTAATGTTCTTTAGAAGTCTGTTTATATTTAATTTTATAAATTTGTTGGAAATCATTTCTGATGAACTTATCATATGTATATTATATTCTGTTTAATATTTATTTGGTGTTTGGTTGCATGATTTGAATGTTGACTATTTACATGTATTATATTAGAAGAGAGGCTGCAGAGGAGTAGGGTATATAATGTAAATGCCTTATCCCAAAACCGTATCGGGGTTTCCGCCACAGTCTCCATCAAACTGAAAGAAGCCCAAACATCAAAGCCATAAAGCCTTCGAACCAGCAAAACAAATAGAACGCACATTCGAATGCGAGATATCATTCGCTCCTCCCACACAGTTGGCATGACGTCTGTAAGCGTTCCCATTGGTTGCCGCGAAGCCTTCTCCATTTCGAATTGGTTATATTTTTTTTATACAATTGAAATTGGCACTGTCCGTTTGTTCTGTACGAGTGTTATACGCATGCGTGAATGGTAGGCGGCTACGTCACGTAGACGTATCTACGTTTAGGGCTACGAATGTTTTATTGGATTTCTCGCTGTTCCCATTCGTATTTCGTATTCGAATGTCGATTTGAGGCCGCTTTATTTCCACTGCGCAGACGTGCCCAATCCAACTGTACCTACTGTATGCCTTAAGTTTATTTTTTTTACATTCAATTACCTATTTTATAAAAATACCAACAAATTATTTTAAAACAAGTACAATGACAATTTCAAATAATAATATTATCTTATTCTGACTATATTTTGAGTTGTATCTATACATTTCAAGCAAATGGCTTATCATTTGTAAAAACAGATTTTTTTACAATAAGATTTTGTTTTATAATGTCTTTGTTTTTTGATATTGGACGTAAGTTATCCACCCAATAAATAACCCACAGCAGATAACTCAACTAATTAATTGTATTACAAATGGCAGCAGGCTACAAACACATCCATGAGAGTAAACGGGATACGGTAGTAACATACGCGTCGCTTTGCTTGACAACTGCAATAACACACAGGCATCCATAGCAGGCTCTATCCTGAACAATTTCATTTGCGACTGGGCGAGGATAGCGTTATAATTACAACAACAATCGATAGAGGCGCCACCGTCTGCCGCACGTTTAATCTCGCCGGAATCAAAGGACCGCCGCCTCACACCCACCCTAAACGAGATTCACCTATCAACTACTGCCAGCGAATAACACGATGGGCTACCTATCCATTGCCGTTTAACTGAGAGTGCTACCGAAATCAAACTTAAAAAATGGCATTGGATAAAAACTGATGAATTTTAATTGTTTTCCAACAAGTCGGGTGGTAAATATTTAGTGTCTCCAAGCCTATATCTCCAGCGGTATGCTTAGCTGTCCTCGGAGCAGATAGTTGCATTTCCAGTATATGTATAACTATTCACGGAGTTTTATTAAAGCTCAACATTGTTTGCTTCTAGCTTGCGCTTTTATAGTGCCGCCAGTTGTTTCCATATTGTTTGTAAATATTACCTCGCTGTTAATTGAATTCCTGAATCAGTTATTTATAATATGTATTAGAACGCTATGTAACAATGTTCTAATAATATTCAACGCTCATAATGTATCATGAATATTTTGAATAAGCACACACTACACAATTTTAGAAAGCAAACATTGTTAGACATTTACGGTTCATCCTATGTGCAGGATTCAAATATATATGTTTTTATATTGAAAAAAAAAATGTAAGTTTTCAAACCCATTACATTATAACAAAGAAGCAGACGGACATACAGTTATTGCATAAAAAAATATATATGTTGCAACAATTTTATATACTAATGGCAGATTTTTGCCACGAATGAGTCGATTATTGCCGGAATAGACGATTGAAGGCATGCTAGTATCGATTGTCAATAATTCGCGTTGTTCTTGCATAGTTTCCTGAAGTTATCGCTTACTTTGCCATTTAGCGCCATTGTTGTTTAATCGGTAGTAGTTATATTATTAACTTACACAATTATCTAGCTTTATTACATTAGACGAATTGATTCATTTTAATTGGTTGATTCATTTTAAACAGTCTCTGCTGATAGAGCCACAATGACAATTTTCAAATCGTCTCATATGTCATATGTGATAGAGCCACAATGACAATTTTCAAATCGTCTCATATGTCATATGTGATAGAGCCACAATGACAATTTTCAAATCGTCTCATATGTCATATGTGATAGAGCCACAATGACAATTTTCAAATCGTCTCATATGTCATATGTGATAGAGCCACAATGATAATTTTTAAACGCTCTCATTTGTCATATGTGATAGAGCCACAATGATTAATTCTAAATAATATAAAAAATGTATATCTATAGCAAAGTTATTGTTTATATATTCAAGTGTTATTTCATATGTTAATTTAGTAATTTAAAAGTTGGAGCTATCTAACATTTACTATGTAACTAAAGAGGTGTTTCATATAACGCTATGTATTTGAATTCTTCGGACCTAGAACGTAACTTTCTAGGAGAGTTTGTAAAGATTTTTTTTCTGATTCTGAAGCTTTTTAGAGTTAAAAATAAAGCTATAAGTTAGTTTTCTTTATTTTTGTTATAAGTGTCTATTGTATGTGTAAATTATTAAAATGTTGGCGGATGCTTTTAAAACATGTTTGGTCATGTTAAACTTATATCAATTTTAAATAAATATAAGTTTGAAAAGAATAATCATTACGGGCAGGAATCGAACTCGCGACCACTTTTATTATTAAAAAATACGTGCACTCTTTGTTATTGTTAAGTTATATTTTTTACGAATAACTTCCATTCAGACTGGTTTTAGCAGATTTATTGAAACTTTAATTATTTAAACAATATTAAATACACATATCAATTTAATATCAAACATTCCTTTTAAAATAAATATTAAATATGGTTGAACTAAAACGGTTACGTTCTACAAACCACGCTACTTATAGAATAGGAAGCGAGTGTAGGTAATGGCGCAAAATAGTGACGCAGTATTATTGCTGTGGGTGGGGGGGAGTGGGGGCCCCCCAGCCGCGAAGCCTCCTCTAGCCGAGAGCGACTGAAAAGTCCGCGAGAAAAATAAGATCCACACTCCGTCCTGCTTGGTCTTAGGAACGGTTTTTTGTATATTTTTGTATACTTTTTCCTTCTCTGTGTCGACCGGCGTCTGTGAGCGTTTGTAAATAATATTTTGTATATAGTGAATACGAATAAACGACGGTAATGTTAGGTAGGTTTCAATTTCAAAGTATTTGGTTGTCTTATACTACGTTTTTTGAACGAATTTGAAGACTTATTTATATAGATAATAATGGAGAAATATAAATATTATCCAAGATACCATACTTTGTCCTTATATGTATCATTTTTCCATATATGTACATCTGTCACACATAGTCAGTATATTTTAAAATTGTATATAATGAGTTTGACAAACACTTCATTTCATCATCTTATATTAAATGATAAGTCTCTAAGAGGAGATCACCACCTCTGAAGACACCACACCTCGCAATATAAACAGAACTTGACAGTTTTTAAATATTAACAGCTTTTTTAGTGAGGAACATAAAATATCAGTATTACATGACTTTTGTATTAAAAATCTCATCATAAAAATTACATTAAATATAATTTAATACTTTATTTCTGATTTAATAAGCAATGAAATGGAAATTAAATATCATATATTCAATCACTTATACAAGTGAATATTAAAACGACTTCAACAGAAAACAATGAACTCTTAAAAATATCACAGTTTGAAGAAGTTTCCTAACAATATTACAATAATATTACTAACTTTATAAATCAATATTATTTTATTCCATAATTATTAAGAATGAATAAATGAATTTATTTATTAAGAATGAATGAATGAATGCATTTATTAAGAATGAATGAATGAATGCATTCTTGACAAAAATTTACACAAAGCAATATTACATTAATCTTTCAAATGTCAAAAAACACTTCATGTTACATTTTAATATGTTTACAATACTTGTAGAGCAGCCACAAGTATTGGAAAATAAAAAGGGTATACTAACATAGTGTAACTTGAAATTGGCAGAATATTCCATACATCATTCTGAATGAAACCATAAATTAAATTTTAAAAAAATGTTTTCTATAGTCAAAGAATGGATATAGGATGACGTCATCAAAACTTCCTATCAAAATATCATTAGAGTAATATTACTTTTAGAAAATATTTGAAAGTAATATCATTGTAATATTGCTATAAGAGTCAATGGTTGGTTTGAAGAACGGTTTGTAAAACGCCCTCTAGCGTGATACCTGAACACTTCACAAACACGAAGGGAGTATAGATATTAAATTGTCCAGTGTTTCATTGCGCCCCAAAATAATGTTTAAATTCATCGTTAGATGTCGCCTATAAAGCCCGCAGTATTATTTATATCTAGTAACAAAATACTATAGAACAAAATAGTAATAAATTAGAATAATGTTACAATATAAAAGCATTGAAACTAATGACTTATTTAAATTATTCAATAATTCTAACACTCAAATTTAGCAATTACATTTTGTGATTACTTCAATAAGTATGGTCCAATATAAGTGCTAACTTATACTGCGTAAGTTTATAAGTAAGTTAGTATTTAAGTAAGTGAGTAATATGTCATATATCTAAGCCTACGACAACTTGTATGACCTTTTACATAACCTGCCTTAATGTATGAAACATTGGACTTCAATAAAGAAACCAATTTTGAGCAACGCACGGCGCCTAAACAATTTATTTAGTCGCTTCTTCTCTCTTACACCAATGGATTGTACGTAAGTTAGAATAAGAGGGCAAACGTATCAATTTAAAATTTTGGTTGGTGATATGCATAGGCCAATGCACTCTGTAACAGGTTGTGAGAGGACGAATGTACAATTTTTGCAATAATTGTAATATAACAATCCTGAATAACTGAAAATACACTGAAATCAATTTATTTTTTATTTTGCGTGCGAATAATTATAGACAATTTTGCAAGCTTCGGACAAAACAGTAGAAAATATATACGTAAGTAGAATTCATTTTAATTATAATACTTTAATTTTAACCACCATCAGCGAATATTCAAACCAAAATGTGTACACATTCTAAATAAATAAATAAATTTAATTTATTTGATTGCAAAAAATTAACATTAGTTTTCAAACGTGAAAACGAAAAAAGGCGGTTTCATTCAAATGTTTAATCCATTAGAAATTACCTGGTATCGGTACAGTACAATACAAAGATGAGTTCAACAAAATACACTTACAAACTGTGTTATTAAGAGTTATAAATGAATAAAATAATTTATAAATATAGCTCCATATCGAAAGGTTTCTTTTGGATTCTTATAAGACTTACTTTCTAATTATTTTATCTAAACAACCAAACCTACAGTCCGTATGTACGTATATCGAACGATAAAATGTTATTACGACATTTTAAGGGATTCTTGTCAAAGACGGGACAAGGTCGGCTACTTTCTCTATATAAATATATAATATATGGTATAAAGATACAGATGTATGGCCAGAATATACCTTAGGGCCGGTTTACAACTATTGACTTTTTTCCAACTTTCACTCCCTGATTTCAACATCAATGTTGAGGTCATTTAATAGAACATTAGAAAGATAAGTTTATGTGTTGCTACACTTTGAAAAGATAAATATTACGTAAGAACATTGAGTGAAATAAATTAAATAGTTTGTGTATATCGATAATAATATTTCCACAAATAAGACATATATTATTATTTTTTCGAAATCTAAGTTCACAGTTTTTTATATTATTTTTTGTTTTTTTAATACTTATTTATAAATGACATCACAAAACTAACAATATGTCCAATGCTATTTTTGGTAACATCAAAAATGTATAAATGGCATAATAAAATTCCCTAAATACGAACCCTTTCTCCTGATCTTGATCATTGAACTCGGACGGGGTGACATTGCGGACGAGTGCAGTACACGATCTTGATACTTGCAGCCATTTATGGTGGGACGCCCTGTAGCTAGATGGAGCGACGACATACTCAAAATGGTTGGCAGTGACTGGAAGAAAAGAGCCGAAGACAGGCTCAGTTGCGTGCCTTGGGAGACGTTTATGTCCAGCAGTGGACTACTGTGAGCTGATGATGGCATAGTGACTATAGAGTAATACCAAAAATAATACTTGAAATTTTAACTTGCCATTTTAAGTAAATTGCTTTTGTGTTTTTTAAAGCCAAAAATAGAAAAGGAATACATTATTATATTTTCTATTCATGTACTATTTAAGGAGTTCATTCACTATTTGCATAGACCTTCGTTGCCATATACAAATTTGGTATCTTTATATAAAATATATTTCGATTTATTATAAAATATTATTGCGGATCAAAATTGTACAGCGCACTATTTTTAAATCTACAGTGCACTTGCATTATATCGTATGGATGCACCGTCTTACATTTTTTTTCACCGGTTTTTAACTTCGTCCTTGAATTTCAAGTTTAGATTACGGAGTGCACATAACCAAAATGTTGCACACAGTTGCATATATACGTACATACGTACATACGTACATGCGGGCGACGCATGTTTTTTCTGAAAAAAAAAACTTAAATATTTGAACTAAAAAATACGTACATTCTTGGTTAGGACTTCTAATTTATACATCTATAATGTAAGTATAAATTAAACCAAATCCACTAATAAATTTGATAAATAAACAAACAATATATAATAAAATCTCTACCACATAACATGACAAGTAATTGAGTCGCTTGATCAATACAAATTGTATTAGGCTAGGTCAAGAATCCTAACCCAGCTGAGTAGATACCGCGCAAATAAAGAAACTAAAAAGGATGAACAGCGACTCAGACCGGGGCAATGCACTTTTTCGTGAACGGTCAAAGAAGATCGAATGTGCTTGCTCTTGCCCAAAATTTGTGTGGAGCATAACAATTTTAAAAAGTACTTTTAATGTAATATCAGCTTTAAATGTTTATATTTTCAGTTCTTTTCCCTTCTATCAATGTAATACACTTACAGCATTACGAAACTTTTTCTGTGTATACATTGCACTCACAATCATTACAAAAAAGCACCTTATGTATCAGACAATAGATTTTAATATCAAATGTAAAATATAATAACTCCAAAATTTTACGCAAAATTCGCACCGACAGAACACGATATATCAAACAAAAATGACATCTAAATTAATAAACATAAGGTAAGTTATTTGAAAGTATATTAGTTAAATCGCGTATTGCATACTCTATGGAATGCAAACGTGATGTGGGTACATACGAATCTGTGTAGCTAAGGTCATGATATAATAAGTGCAGTTACGGATACTGGGAACGTCAATTGACAACTCACTACCACAATACAACATTTAATGAGGTTTATAAATTAAACATTAGCTTTTTGAACAAAAAAAAACTACTAACCCACTAAAACCTCATTGGTTTTGGATATTGTAAAAAAATGCATGTATCATTAGGTTTAGAAATCATAAAAAATTGCATGTATCATTGGGCCTAATATTATAAAAAAATGCATGTATCATTAGGTTTAGATATTATAAAAAAATGCATGTATCATTAGGTTTAATATTATAAAAAAATGCATGTATCATTAGGCCTAATATTATAAAAACATGCATGTATCATTAGGCCTAATATTATAAAAACATGCATGTATCATTAGGTTTAGATATAATAAAAAATGCATGTATCATTAGTTAAAAACAATTGAAGCTATGATTACTATTAAAGTCGAAGATTTTATTATTCAAACTACTAAATATTCAGTTGAAACATAAAATATATATAATTAGAATAATAGGAAACTTATCAAAATCAGTTTTTAACAAATAATATTTGAAACTAATTAAATGAGCTTAAGGAAACAGTCAGAAACGTTCTAAAAATTTAACAGTCCTTAAAAATTTTTGGATATAAAATTAATTACTCAAACCCATAAAGAGAACACTAAAATCTAACAACCTCTTAGTAGTAATAATGAAATATAAATTAAAAATAAACCCTCAAGCTGATAAAAAGCTTTTTGCGTTTCATTCATACTCATCTAAAAATATCTTCTCGCTTCGCATTTAAAATTTTGAATAAATTCTAGTGCATCACTAAAAATGGAATGTGTGATAGTAGAAAATGCTTTTTTTTATCATTTACCAGTTATTTTATGGCACCAAAACTTTATTTTCTTTTAGACAAATTGTGGATATATGTTTCTTTCGTGTGTGTTTTTCTGAAATTTTCACAAAAATGGAGGATGCTGTGTCTACTCACATCAGTAAAATATATTTAATGTACCAACGCTATTTTTTTAATAATATCCTCAACCAGTTACTATTAACGTTCTTCGTGATATACATTAAAAATTAAGACTGTTGTAACTTAAGCGTAGGATAAATAGAAATATATGAGATCAAGGCCACAGATTCACAATACAAAAGAATATTCACGCGTAAGAGGTTGTCGATCTAGCTTTGATAAGCGGATCTATTTTCGGATAAGTATGAATTACTAGCTACATTGTTACTTGTTACATTATACGTATCAACACAGGAAAATCCTAAACAGATAGATATGAATTCAAAACATCCTTTCAGATAAGCCAGATGTGAATGGGAAAATTTGTCAGTTTAAACTTCATTAATTTCTAATGTATTTTTAAAACGTCCAATCTTTTCTAATAGGATAAAATATTTTGTTCAGTTTGTCATATTTATTACAAATATGTGTATAATAAAATATAATAAGGAACATTCTTATATAGTAAATATTCTTATATATGATTAAATAATTAAATGATCTAGACAATATAAATCAATATAAATGAATAAAGTTTAGTTTTTAATACAATATTTATACAACCCTTAAAACTTATGAAATGCAAAATTTAAGTGGAAAATGCTAAGTCATATATTCCATTTCCGTCCATAAACCCAAAGATTTTTTTATCAATCTATCTCCCTTATTATTTTATATATATTTATAATATGCAATAAATATTTACAATAATATTATAAATAAAGTGTTATCTACATTCCATATTACTGTCTTATATTTACAATTCAGTTTTCAGATAAATTAATATTATAAATATTCAAATTATTATATTATAAAAATGAAATATTCCTCAATTTTGTAGTTTTGTGCAATGTGGTAGTAAGGTAAATAAATAATAATATCATACAATGGTAATAAAACACCTACCACAACAAATAAATATTAAGAAAATAAGTCCCAAATAAAACAGGTTACAAACCAGGAAACATGACGCTATTAAGAAAACCAACCAGTTTATGCATGTAGTACTTAAAATCGTTCTCTTCGTTTTCAGGTTCTGTGCAGTCTTCAACCATAGCTGAACTCCTTCCTCGGCCATCTTAGCCACACTCGACGATGTCGTGCGTCGGTGGCTCATATAAATACATTTCAACCACGTTTCTGCCGCGACTGCTCGTCGAAAGCGCGTCGAACACGGCTACCTAGCGCACGCGCATCTAAACAATTATATATTAAAAAGTAAATCACATACAATGAACAGTGCTGAATTGTATCAAAAAAGTAATACTCTCCAAAAAAGGGATGCTCTGCAATGTTTAGAAGAGTATGCCAAAAAAATTAAATGGAAAAATTATGGTGATAGAGTTATAGATATAGGGTGTGGGGATGGAAGTGTTACAACGAATATATTGAAAACATTTATTCCTCATAACTGCAAGGAACTTATAGGATGTGATATTAGTGAGGAAATGGTTCAGTTCGCTAATGAACACCACGCCAGAGACTTCATCAGGTTCACGGTGCTTGATATAGAGGGTGACTTACCTGACCAACTGAGAGGAAAATTCGATCACGCGTTTTCGTTTTACACCCTACATTGGATAAAACATCAGGAGTAAGTTTGTTTTTTATATATATTCATTAAATTCAATTCAATTCAAACAATAGTTTTAAGTTAGTAAATATCTGTAAATGAGCTATATAATAATAAATATACATATAAAATATTTTGAATTAAACCTTTAAGTATATAAAATAGTCGATTATTCAATTATATTCATACAAGTTATGTATTAACGACATTCTAGATTAATTAATTGTGGGAATTATATTATTTGAATACATTTTTCTTATATTAAAAATATTAATGAAATGAATACTTCGAGAGTTGAAAGACCATTAATATTATTTGAATTAAACGAGTATGCTTTTATTTGTTTAAAATTTTCATTAAAAAACCTTACTAATCTAAGTAATCTAATGCAATATAAAATATTAATATAGTAATTAATTTTATTTTTTTATTTATTTTTTCATAAAAGAATCGCATTTTCCAACATCTACGATCTTCTGGCGAAAGAAGGCGACTGCCTTTTGATGTTCCTGGGTCATATGCCAGTGTTCGACGTATACCGGAAGCTGGCTCGAGCACCTCGCTGGAACTATTGGCTGAGAGACGTAGACCGCTACGTGTCACCCTATCATGACTGTCAGGTATCATTATTTTTATATACTATATCTACGTACGAATCTTGGGATATTTAAAAATGTAATGCCTAATTTTTTATTCTTGTAAGCAACTATAAACTGACAGATTCAGGTCAGGTTAGTTTTTTAAAACTAGTCCAAATTATTTCAACATTTTAAAGATTTTTCCGAAAAGACATACAAACTCATAAAGTTTGTCTGCATATATAATATATAAGAAATCTAAAAACTTTTTCAAAAATGTTCATATATTTATTAATATAACTATAAAATTTCCAAATGGCTTGTTATAGCATTATAAATTAAATAATTATATAATTATATTTGTTTTATTTTAAAAAACTTTACTATTTTTAAGGACCCCGAGAAAAATATAAAGCGAATGATGACAACTATAGGCTTTACTAACGTGGAAGTAAAATGCGTAGAAAAAATATTTTTCTACACTAGCGTAGAAGCTGTCAAAAGTAAGTAAATTAATATATATTTGTTTTTTCATTTAAAAACCATGTCATATTATGTGTTTACATGTGATTATGTGTTACAACAGTTTAAAAAAAAAAAGAAATTGAGAATTGATATTAAATTCTTAAAAAATAAGAACACCATAGACAATTTCTTCAATATATATAAAAAAAAAAATCTAAGCAATATTTTCAATACATTTCTTATAATTTTCAGAGGCTGTAAATGCTGTTAACCCTTTCAAAATTCCAATGGAGATGCGGGAAGATTTCTTAGAGGACTATATAAAAGTGGTACGCGATATGCAACTCGTGCACCACGTTAATAACAACGAGGACGGCCCAGTCAGTGTGAAAACCAATTATAATCTCATTATCGTCTATGGTAAAAAGTGAACTGGATTTTTATCCACCGTCTATGAATTTATATGTAATAAATTCATAGACGGTGGATTTCTCAAATAAGGTACCTGTTAGTACAACATATAATAAGTGTTAGTTTATATAAATATTTTGTTTTGTTTATAATTAATTTAAGTAATTTTTACGCTGTAAGAATGAATTTGATCAGAAAGAGGCAGGATATATTCTATTGTTCTTTGTTTTAATAATTTATAATTACTTTATTTACATTTATTTAAGTAATAAGATAAAATAAAATAGTAAATTATTTTAGTTTGAAGTTTTTTGTTTACTTGTGTATTGTGTATTGTTTACGATTTAGGAATTTTCGGAAGCCTACGGTCATAATAGTTATTTCATAAATTCTAATAAAATAACTATTCTGACTGTAGGTTTCCAAAAATTCTGGAATAGTTAACAATATGATTAAATTTTATTAAATAACTTTTACGACTGTATGCTTCCGCAAATTCCGGAATCGTTATATTTGTCTCTAATAATAACCAACGCTTATTAATTTTGTAATTCTCTTATTAATTCGATGTTAATTAACAAATCCCAAACAGACTTGAACCGTAATTTAAACGATAAGCATTTTTATCCTTTTAGAATTTTAATAAAATGTCAAGAAGTGTTCTTTTTTCAAACTGCCTTTTCATAATTTCTTATCCTAACACTATTTCTTGAGTCTTGTGCTACATTTGGCTCAGTCAGTGGCCAGTAGATAAAGCCAATTTCTACGTCAAGGCGTCCAGAAACTTGATAAACATGTGAGCTTTAATTCAAGCGTATAACCTAAATATTATAATTCGATTTGTTAATATGAGAGTTCTGTTTGTTTTTGTCATTATTTGTAAAAAACTTTTTGGACAATTTTGTCCTTTATACAGATTTCCATGAATTTTAGTGAGGTTATAACCTATTGTTCAGTTGAAGATATAAGATATATATATTATTACCGCATTCCTGGATGTTTCTTGCATTTTTAATGTACCGAGACTGTTTCGAATAAAAAATAAAACAGGAATTAGATGAAAGTTATTGGTTTTGGTTTACACGGGAGTCAATAAATAGGATACTTAACTTCTGCAAATTCGCTTATTTTGACCGGAAAACACACTAAATGTTTTCGGGCTTATTAAAATACTACACTGAATATGGACAAGTCTATGTTAAGGAATACTTACACCGCTTAAAATGTAATTTCCATTGTGAACTTATGAAACTGATTTTCGGTCAATATATAATAGAAGAGTAAAAGTTTTCAGGCTTGTAATTTATGATATAAAAAATAGTAATCACATATCTCCTAATAAAAAAAAAAAAATTACCTTTATTTAAAAGCAACCTTGGTGAACTTATAAAATGATTCACGTATAAAATCGTAGAAGTACCAAAATTATACCACAGTGATAAATTATAAAAGCAGCATTAGTTCAACGTTACGTTACGAGATGTCACTGTATTGTAAGGTATCTTTCTGTTTCGCCGGAAAAGATAAAAAAAACACTAAAACAACAGAAGAAAAGTACTGAACGGAATTGAATTAAATCTGTTGTGAAAGTTCCAAATCTGAAATAACATCTAGGATGCTTTTTATTACCGAAAATCCCCATAAGATAAGACATTTTTTGTAGAGACCGATGTTGCAAAGAAAATTAATAGAAGATTTCTTTTCCACTTATAGTAACAGAAAATAGATCGATTTTATCGCCAGCCTTTCCCAGGTCTGGAGCAATAAATTTTCCGAGTTGGTGGTATCTTTGACAAAAAAAAATAAAATCAAGTATACTTTCATTAAAGTTTTTGATTTTTAATTTTATTAGACTGGGTCGACATCAGTGGGAATGCAAGCCCATCACACAAGCGAGTGCCACTGCCCACACAACTCCTTTGATAATCTTTGTTCCTGTAAATACGTTATTCTAAATCGTAACCAAAAGATATATGTCATTACGTCCGCGTTACTGATGTTCTGTTGAACTATAAAACTCAAAACACACAGCATTGGCTTAAAAATCATGAAATATTGTTTAATTTTCTAATTCAGCAGCCCTTTCAAGGGGGTGAAAGTTGGTAGGCTGGGGAAAAGGAGGTAGGACACTTCCTACCCCAGCTGTAGTGCCTTGGTGAGAGGTAAACCGTTGGTTTTTAGTGGGTAGCCTTAAAATGGCAGCGTCTCCTATGCTGTCGGGTCGTCCCACATAACCGACCGGTCATCACCTTCTTAGCTGGGGGTATCGTAACGGATTTTTCCAAAAAAAAAAAAGCGGCGGGACGAAAGTTACGCGGTAGCTATTTATTAACGACAACTTTATTGTATGTGTTTTCATTTTTATTAGCTCTAAAGTATTTAATGTGTTTTCCGGAGAAAGTGAGAGGTTTTTTCACAGTGGAAAGTATCTTATTTGCTGTAGTCATTTTGGTAATATTAATTGTAGTGTTAACAAAAGTTATTAAAATGAACTACTCTAGTTTTAAAATAATTTGAAGGTAACAGATTACCTAATTTAAACCAATCCAAGGGTTGGGGATTCGTACCTGGTGTTCAGGTAGATTGTAGTGTGTAAATGTGTTATAATAAGTCTATGACTATACTTTCAGAGTTCCATTCGACTGTTCCATTGATGTAGAACGAACTAGCTGGATCCAGCAATTTGGTCTTCGGAAAATTCAGTTTTATTACGGACCCTCTTTAACAAATTCAACAGTCTGTGAGCTTATAATATATGTATATATATATATATATATATGTATACTCACTTACAACTTACAGTTACAATTTTAAATTGTGATGGGGTAATTATTTATGATCACCGTAAATCAAACGAATACCGAAAATTGGGTGCGTTTCAACTGCTATAGGTAATGATGATGAATGATGATGATGATGAATGATGAGTGGTATTCATGGTTTGAATATTATTTTGTTTGACATATTCACTGAGAATATCAGTGATATATTCGATATCAATAAATATAATCTTTAAAGTATATTCCATTGTAAGTAAGTTATAGTTAAATAAGATTTATAAGAAGCATTAGCTGATCGTCTCAAGTCTAAGGTGGAATCAAGGTGCAGAAAGAGTGCTTGCAGGAAGTGAACTAAAAAAATCTATTGGATAATTTATTTGTGGGTTTATCTTGATTAATAATGAATTAAATATAAAACACTTCACCTCTAACAATTTGTGGGAATATTTTTTTCATTTATTAAAAAGGTTTCATAATTTCTTGGAGTGAATACTGCGTGCTCATATAACCAGGAACGTTCTCAATGTGGTATACTTGAAACGTCTCCGAACACTGAACTAATGAGTTCTTCTTTTGATGTAACGAATCTGCAAAGTGTTTCCAGTGTAGTCACCGGACGGTTTTATTCAGTTTCTTTGGATTGGGAAATTCTCTAAAATATTTGACCTTATAAGAGATTGTCAAGCTTAGCTTTTTCTATTTGAGACCATAGGAAAGAACGCTTTGGAAAAGGATGAATCTTATTGGCTGCAGGTCACGTGTTTTGACGACAAGTGTCGTTTGGGGCATTTGGGAAAAACAACTAACCTGTGTGGCGTTCCACAAAGGCGATTAGGGTAGCTATTAGTCTTTTTGGAGGATATCCTTAAAAATGCCAGCGTCATCTATGCTGCCGGATAGTCCCACATAACCACCCAGTCATCACCTTCTTGGTGAGGGGTATCCGTAACGGATTTTTCCAACAGAAATACAGAATTCCGGAACACAGAATTCCTCAAATTGGTCGTCACAATGCTGATATTTGCGTTAATGACCATTTTTTACTTTGCAGCTAAACCACTTTTAAACAGCTCATAAATTTTTAAAACAATATTTTTATTGAACGAGGTAGAGCTTTGGAATCTTTGCTCCCAGGGACAATTTGCTATACAAATTTTAACAGGCAAGATGGCAATTTTACAATTTCTTTAGATGCCGATTACTTTCTCTTTCTCTAACTAACTCTTGCAATGACTGACTTTAAACACACTTAATGTATTTGTAAAAACCCTAACAATGGCGGGCAGTAAACTAGTGTTGGATTTGATGTTAAATTGAGATAATGATTGAAGTAATGTCATTATATCATCTGTTAAGAGTTTTTGTCATTACTGAGTAATTTTCATATTTTTATATCACATTTAAGTATAAACATCAAATGGTAAATGCACCGTAAATTAAAATGTTCTTATTTTACGGTGGTTTGTAACAATCTTTACCTTTTCGTGATGGTTCTCTAGATCTAATGGACTTAGCTTTGTAAAACAATTTTTTAGTGGATTTAGGTGGATAACGATGAAAGCACAGAAATATTTTATACGTATGGTGCTAAAAAAAATTTGCAAAAGCACACTTTGCTCGCAAAAAATCTAGGCTGCTGCATAGGAGACAGACACATTTGAACATATGAGAGATTGCACATAAAATTCATCTTTTAGAATTATTTTAAGACTTACATGTTTCACAGACAAAAATATAAACTTTGTATGGTTGGGAAAACATACAATTTCTATATTTTCCCAACCATACAAATTTATTACCATACAAATATATTGGTTTAATATTTTACCTATTGATTTCAACAGGTAAATAATTAAACCAATTATATACGCGTTTAGGTAAGATTTCAGTGTAAAATAAATAGTGGCAGGGATTCAAACCAGCGACCTCTGGGAAACCGTTCAGTCGCTCTACCAATTGAGCTTCCGTATCGCTATCAGACTTGGTGAATTAATAATTATATACATATCCGTATTTTATTTTTTGGTAACACTTTTTAAGCTTCTTTCGAAAATTTTAAAAAATGTTAAAAATCATTTTCTTAGATTGTCGAATCGATCAATATTTTTTATATGTGTGCCAATATGTCTGTGTAAAAAAAAAACCGCGCATTTTCTTAGTTTTCCACCGTGGTTCAAGCAAATTTAACTTTTTCTAGTCTGATGTCGAATCGTCGCAAGTAATTGATCGTCACCTGGCGTAATAGAATAAATCGCAATAAATATATCTTACATATAGGATCAACGTTGGGAAGACCGTCTTCGAGGCAAGTCCGTCTATACGATATCTCCAGCTATACGAAGTTATTAAGGTTGTTATTTCAATTAAGTATCATATCTATTAGTCACTAATCGGAAGAAATTTCTGAATAACTTTTGTTCGTCTTTTTAATCCAAAATTGAGTGACGTGTGCTGTCAAAAAAAAGGAAAAAATATATAATCAATCAATCAATTGGTAGCGCCCAAAATGTTTGTGTAAATATTTAAAGAGCCTTCTGTATATTTATTCTATTTGAAATCTTAAAAACTGTTGTAGTTTGGAATTATGAACTATTTCATAAATCATAAATTCAATAGTCGGCCAAACCGTCTAGGATGCATGAGGTAAGTCCGTTAAATGCCGGACTGGCCTTAAAACACAGATCGTAAACCTTTGATACCCTTTCATTATTTTTTATATATTTTTTCATGGGAATAAAAAAACAGATGTACCATTTTTTCGGTCCAAGTTTAGAAAATATTTTAGCAATATGAAAAACTGTCCTTTTTTCCAAATATTATTTTGCAGTTCTTTACGTTTTAGAAATGTAAATTATCAAAACTGGTCACATATAGCAAAACATTTCATAGTTTCTAGTATATGCTATTATTGTATTTGTGGAGACAAATAAGACAGATTTCTTGAGATTTTTTGTAAGTAATTAATACTAATTATTGAAATTTATTGCTAAATTGCAGTACCTATAAAATCTAAAGCTGAAACAGTAATTAAAGTAAAGGTTTTATAGGTAATTAATGTTTATTCTTTTGCAAGAAGAATATAAAATACTGAAGACATAAAAAAATGTCCTAACACTTTTTCGTTTTTTTTTCTACATAAAAATGTTTATAACTCCATGTCGCAGATATATGTTCGGTCTTGCCCTTTCTTGGACAAAATTTGCTCTAAATACAAATTTCATCCTTTTAAGTGCCGCCATTAACAAAATGTTCATTATAATTAATAATTATAATGGGGAAAAAGTGATTTTATATGAATTCTCTGTTTAGTTGAGTTTTTAACCAGACGGTTTTGCCTCGGACAACGTGGAAAGTCCGTCTACACACTGATTTAAAAAAAAAGGGCTTTCTTTAAGCCCTTGTTGAATTCCAAGAAATAATAGTATTTATTGTTTTAAAAGACGAAATAAAATTTATAATTACTTGTCATTATAATAACTCTGATCTAATATTTTTTCTATTGATTTCGTTCATTCAAAGTTAGCTCGTTAAAAAATATGCCGGTCTTCCCCACATTGACTCTTTATGTAAATGTAAAAAAATTTATATATCACTTTGTTACTTAAATGTATTGAAAACATGTTAATGCCATCATAATTATGTTCAATCTTTTTAATCTACTCTATTATTTTTTAACCATTTTTTATTTGGAATGATGTATAATTGAATACAAAATATAAATATGAATATTTTAATAAATTATGTTGTTACCATATAATATAATATAATATAATATAATATAATATAATATACCAGACCGAAAGTGTTTTATATTGGTTATTCGTTATCCTCCTTCTCGCTCTTGTCCTCGACAATTTCGTACGTTGGTAACTCACATAAATACACACTAACCACGTTTCTGCTGACACTACACTTGAAAAGCTCGTCGAACCCGGTCACTTTGCGCACGCGCACCTTTAAAAAAACTTTGTATAATCAATCAAATCATTTAAATGAATAATCCCGAGTTATATCAGAGAAGTAATATGGTACAGAAAAGAGATGTGTTACAATGTTTAGAAGACTATGGAAAAGTATTTAAATGTAAAGAATATGGTACCACCGTTATAGATATAGGATGTGGGGATGGAAGTGTTACCTCGAGTATATTGAAAACATTTATACCTAATAACTGCAAGGAACTTATAGGATGTGACATTAGCGAGGAAATGGTTCAGTTCGCTAATGAAAACCACGCCAGAGACTTCATCAGGTTCACGGTGCTTGATATAGAGGGTGACTTACCTGACCAACTGAGAGGAAAATTCGATCACGCGTTTTCATTTAACACTCTACATTGGATACAACATCAGGAGTAAGTTTATTTTCCATTATACATGTTAATAGCATATTTTTACAGTATCTTAAAATTTTATGAGTTTAACATAGTTACTTACATATTTTAACAAAATTAAAGGGGGATGCAAGTTTAAATTATGTTTTGAACTGAGAAATCTGGATTTCTGTGTTTTATTTGTAAATAATATAATATCAATCACAATATTAAAATTTATATTTTCTATTAAAGTTTATAACACCTCTCTTCATTTCGAAATATTATAGATGCGAAAGTAACTCTGTCTGTCTATAATGATTTCACGGCCAAACCGTTTGGACGATAAATAAAATCGATTATCAAGGGTTGAAACGGACAGCAGGAAAACTAGAATTATACGTATAAAATGTACAAATAGTATTAACTATAATAAAATATAAAGAATCGCGAAATTGTTTGAAATTAACGTGATTATATAAAATCTCAACCGTTACAAGGCTACGGATGCCGTCATTGATACGAGCGAGTGAGATGTCATGGCTTACACAGTTATGCAATTACGAGTAACTTGCTTACGTACTTATCCGATTTGCTTTAGTTTCTTTGATGATTTAATTTTAATTATACTTTTAATCTAACAAGTCACAGCTACCAGTCCTAGTCGTGTTTATGTTTTTTTTATTTTATTTATTTTTAATACATATCATATGTTTAAAAATCTTGACTATAGGTTTACATAAACAATATTAACTGTGTGTGCCTTTAATATGTATGTGTGTGTTTAATGTATATGTACTTATAGTATACTTAATATAATATTTTTATTAGACGTAATGTTGCCATCCTGAGCCATTTAAAGCGATTATGAATTTACGCTATCTGCCAGGCGTGATCTATACCGTGATCTACTAGGCTTGAAAATTGTGTTACGATTATTCATTCCCCTATTATTAGGAATATTATTAATACTTTTTGAATTAAGAGTATTCTAGGAATATATTATCCTTCTAAAGATATAATTTATAGAAGACGTTCAGTTCCTTTTAAGTAATGTAATGCATACAGCAGGACACTGCTACGACTCTTTTAGTAAATTAAGTAATTGTTTTTCTGTGACAGAATCGCGTTTTCTAACATCTACAACCTTCTGACGTGTGGAGGCGACTGCTTATTGATGTTCCTGGGTAATTTGCCAATCTACGACGTATGGCGAGAGCTGTCACGCACACCTCGCTGGAACTGTTGGCTGAGAGACGTAGACCGCTTTGTGTCACCCTATCAAGACTGTCAGGTATCATTTTTGGGTAATAGAAATAGCTGTACGTAGGATTGAACTCGCATGATATGTCAGAAATTATATGTACTTACTGCCTTATTTTTGTAAACAATTGAAAATAATTAGTGAGAATATTCTATTAAAATTCTTGGCTATGTTATGCTTACTTAAATTTTAAATCCTTGCATGATTGAAAATGAGAAAATACCATGATGAATTGAAATCGAAGATAAGAAAATACTATAAGACTTATTTCATTAAGATGGACTTACCAGGATAGACTGTTTTCAATTATAATGCCTAAATTGTTAACTTTGGTGGATAAAAGTAAATAGAAATATAATCAAAAAAAGCAAAACGTAACATCTTTCTTTGAAACTAAAATCATGGCTCATTTCATTATTTGATGGCATCCTCAAAATTTGAGTAAGAAACATACATACATTTACAGATTATTGGCATAAAATTTTTTATGAGCAAGTGAAAACCGAAACCATGTATTACTTTGTTACTAAGAATGGTAAATAATATGGTTGAAAGTACTCTGCCTTGAGGTACACCTGATATAAGATGAAATGCCTTTGAGTGATTAATTTTCCTACTAAACAAATTAGTAAAGATGTGACTGGAACTATAAACAATCTTTTGAGATCGTTGTAGATTGCTATTTGATGATTAAAGTATAAATAACTTCCATTTTATTAGGCAGTTATTTATACTTGAACCATCAAACAGTACTGTAAAATCAAGTCAAGTAAAGTCTATAAAACAGTTATAAAGAGTAGTCCAAATATATAGGTATATAATTTATATGGTAATTTATAAGATTTTTTTCACTTTTTTAATCAGTTCTAAGGATATTATAATAAACAGATATATATATATATATATATATATATAATGTAAAAGGTATATCAAAATTTTTAGAATTAGAATATTTCTAATAATTTACAGTTTTTTCTTCTAATGTTATTATTTTAAAACTTTTTAATTTCAAGGATCCTGAGAAGAAGATAAAGACAATGATGTCGACTATAGGATTCACGAACGTGGGAGTGAAATGTCAACGAAAAGAATTTGTCTACATTGGAAGAGAAGTCTTTAAAAGTATGTAATCTAGTTGCCGTTTTTGTCCGGTTTCGTCAAAAAAAGGAATAACTAATTGTAATTTAATAAAGATTTTATCACAAATTTAACAAAAGTTTAAAAAGGTGCTAACTATAGATAAAAAAAAATCAGTACCTACTATTATTAATTTAAAAAAATACACTATGTGGTAATTTGTAACGAAATTACTTTTATTTTCCAGATGTAATTGACTCCATCAATCCTTTCAAAATTCCATTAGAAATGCAAGAAGATTTTATGGTGGATTATCTCAAAGTGATCGACGACAATCATCTCACAGATCACACCTACAACAAAAATGAAGATGGTATATTAAACGTGATATTGAATTATAAACTTATCATAGCTTATGGTAAAAAATAAATGAATTAGAACCTTTCTACTTTTATATTTCCAACTCATGTTTACAAACAGACTACCAATTAATAAATATTGTATTTATATACAGTAATGCGATTTGCACATGTTAGAAATGAGGTAGTTTTAAATGATTTAAATCAATATAAGATTTTAACACAATTTTATTTTCCAATATAAATAGTTAATAAATACTTGTAAGGGCTATCACCTCACATTACGTTGCTTGATCAGTATAAGAATTCACCGAGACCACATAAATCTATCGCTGTTATACTTTATTAATGTTTTTGATTTATTTTCTACTCTATTGGATAATTTGTGGGTTCATCTTGATTAATAATTTCTTAAATATAAAACACTTCACCTCCAACAATTTGTGAGAATATTGTTTTCATTTGTTAAACAGGCTTCATAATTTCTTGGAGTGAATACTGCGTGCTCATATAACCAGGAACGTTCTCAATGTGGTATACTTGAAACGTCTCCGAACACTGATCTAATGAGTTCTTCTTTTGATGTAACGAATCTGCAAAGTGTTTCCAGTGTAGTCACCGGACGGTTTTATTCAGTTTCTTTGGATTGGGAAATTCTCTAAAATATTTGACCTTATAAGAGATTGTCAAGCTTAGCTTTTTCTATTTGAGACCACAGGAAAGAACGCTTTGGAAAAGGATGAATCTTATTGGCTGCAGGTCACGTGTTTTGACGACAAGTGTCCTTTGGGCATCTAGGAAAAACAACTAACGTGTGTGGCGTTCCACAAAGGTGATGAGGGTAACCATTGGTTTTTTAATGAGTAGCCTTAAAAATGCAGCGTCATCTATGCTGCCGGGTAGTCCCACATAACCACCCGGTCATCACCTTCTTGGCCGGGGATATCCGTAACGGATTTTTCCAACGGAAATACGGAATTCCGGAACACAGAATTCCTCAAATTGGTCGTCACAATGCTGATATTTGCGTTAATGACCATTTTTTACTTTGCAGCTAAACCACTTTTAAACAGCTCATAAATTTTTAAAACAATATTTTTATTGAACGAGGTAGAGCTTTGGAATCTTTGCTCCCAGGGACAATTTGCTATACAAATTTTAACAGGCGAGATGGCAATTTTACAATTTCTTTAGATGCCGATAACTTTTTTCAATGACTGACTTTAAACACACTGAATGTATTTGTAAAAACCATAACAATGGCGGGCAGTAAACTAGTGTTGGATTTAATGTTAAATTGATATAATGATTGAAGTAATGTCATTTATTTATTATTTTTTAAGAGTTTTTGTCATTACTGAGTAATTTTCATATTTTTATATCACATTTAAGTATAAACATCTAATGGTAAATGCACCGTAAATTAAAATGTTCTTATGTTTAGTTTTGTAACAATCTTTACCTTTTGGTGATGGTTCTCTAGATGTAATGGACTTAGCTTTGTAAAACAAATTTTTAGTGGCTATAGGTGGATAACGATGAAAGTACAGAAATATTTTATACATATGGTGCTAAAAAAAAAATCAGCAAAAGCACGCTTTGCTCGCAAAAAATCTAGGCTGCTGCATAGGAGACACATTTAAACATATGAGAGATTGCACATAAAAAGCATCTTATAGAATTATTTTAAGACTTACATGTTTCACAGACAAAAATAGAAACTTTGTATGGTTGGGAAAATATATAATTTCTATATTTTCCCAACCATACAAATTTATTACCATACAAATATATTGGTTTAATATTTAACCTATTGATTTCAACAAGTAAATAATTAAACCAATTATATACGCGTTTAGGTAAGATTTGACCGTAAAATAAATAGTGGCAGGGATTCAAACCAGTGACCTCTGGGAAACCGTTCAGTCGCTCTACCAATTGAGCTTCCGTATCGCTATCAGACTTGGTGAATTAATCATTCTATACATATCCGTATTTTATCTTTGGTGACACCTTTTAAGCTTCTTTCGAAAATCTTAAAAGAAATGTTAAAAATCATTTTCTTACATTATCGCATCGATCAATATTTTTTATAAAAAAAAAATAACTGCGCAATTTCGAAGTTTTCCACTGTGGTTCAAGCAAAATTTGATTTTTTCTAGTCTGATGTCGAATCGTCGCAAATAATTGAATATTTATATTTATATATAATTTCTGAATAACTTTTGTTCGTCTTTTTAATCCAAAATTGAGTAACGCGTACTATCAAAAAAAAGGAAAAAAGATATAATCAATCAATCAATTGGGAGCGTCCAAAATGTTCGTGAAAATATTTAAAGAGCCTTCTATATATTTATTCTATTTTAAATCTTAAAAACTGTTGTAGTTTGGAATTATGAACTATTTAATATATCATAAATTCAATAGTCGGCCAAACCCTCTAGAATGCATGAGGTAAGTCCGTTAAATGCCGGACTGGCCTTAAAGCACAGATTGTAAACCTTTGCTACCCTGTCATTATTTTTTATATATATTTTTTATGGGAATAAAAAAACAGATGTACCATTGTTTTCAGTCAAAGTTTAGAAAATATTTTAGCAATATGAAAAACTGTCCTTTTTTCCAAATATTATTTTGCAGTTCTTTACGTTTTAAAAATGTAAATTATCAAAACTGGTCACATATAGCAAAACATTTCAAAGTTTCTAGTATATGCTATTATTGTATTTGTTTGGAGACAAATAAGACTGATTTCTTGAGATTTTTTTGTAAGTAATTAATACTAATCATTGAAATTTATTGCTAAATTGCAGTACCTATAAAATCTAAAGCTGAAACAGTAATTAAAGTAAAGGTTTTATAGGTAATTAATGTTTATTATTTTGCAAGAAGAATATAAAATACTGAAGACATAAAAAAATGTCCTAACACTTTTTCGTTTTTTTTTCTACATAAAAATGTTTATAACTCCATATCCCAGATATATGTTCGGTCTTGCCCTTTCTTGGACAAAATTTGCTCTAAATACAAATTTCATCCTTTTAAGTGCCGCCATTAACAAAATGTTCATTATAATTAATAATTATAATGGGGAAAAAGTGATTTTATATGAATTCTCTGTTTAGTTGAGTTTTTAACCAGACGGTTTTGCCTCGGACAACGTGGAAAGTCCGTCTACACACTGATTTAAAAAAAAAAGTCTTTCCTAAGCCCTTGTTGAATTCCAAAAAATAATAGTATTTATTGTTTTAAAAGACGAGATAAAATTTATAATTACTTGTCATTATAATAACTCTGATCTAATTTATTTATCTATTGATTTCGTTCATTCAAAGTTAGCTCGTTAAAAAATATGCCGGTCTTCCCCACATTGCCTCTTTATGTAAAACTATATTTTTTATATATCACTTTTTTACTTAAATGTATTGAAAACATGTTAATGCTATCACAATTAGGTTTAATATATATAATCTACTCTATTATTTTTTAACCATTTTTTATTTGGAATGATGTATGAGACGAAGCTTCTTAGCATTCCATGGATTCACCGAGCGGGTGCTAGGCCCATCGCGTTGCAGGGAGAGGAGTGCTAACAGCTCCTGGGACTTGCGACCCAAGTGTAGGTTTAAGGGGCCCCTTTAAAATGCGCATTCACGCTCACCATCAACTGGTTGCGCTCCTCTCCCTACCTAACCAAATTTGGAATGAACCTACCAATGCCGCCTTTGAAGTACGTTCTAGAAATGTACTGATGATAGTTCTAGAGAGGCCAAGATCTTTAAGGAGGTTATAGAGAGATTTCACTCTTATACCTCTCGGTCCCACTTCTACCGCGTACAAATTAACTATATACCTATTCCTGGTCAGCTCGTTGGTCAGTTCGTAATACTTGTTTACTTTAATTCTGTGATCTTTGGGGATGTTAGTTTCCCACGGAACAGTAAGCTCCACAAGTATCACGCGCTTTAACTGTCTAGAGTACAGGAATATGTCCGGTCTGGATGACGAGACAACAATATCCTCAGGAATTCTATGCTGTCTCTCATACGTATCCATCATTATAGTCCAATCGCGAGCCGCCTCCAAGATAGAGTGAGGCTTTTGTTTTGTTTTTTTAGACGAGCCTTCTTTAATGAACTCCATGAATCTTTTGGTGGTTGTTATACCCTTCTGCGCTCTAGCTACTGAAAGACTAACCGCTTCACGTATGATTTCCAATACTTTATCATGGCGCCGCGAGTATTGACCTTTTTCCAATAGCACCCTACACCCTACCAACAAGTGTTTAGCCGTTCCTACTGCCTCCCCACAGATATTGCAAGACTTTTCGGTAGCTTTACCCCATCTTACTAAATTACCTTTATCTGGGAGAGTCATTTGGAATCCATTTAGACAGAATTTTATTTAGGCTGGAGACCAAACATTAAGTAAGGTGCGCCAATTCAATGCTAATGGAATACAAAAGTCGCCTATGGTCACCCAGTCATTTTGAATTTCTAGATTCATCGCGTGCCCTCGATATTTATCGTTTTCATTTGGCCGAATAAAGGATTTTGTTAAGTCTATATCTCGAACTTTCCCTCTAGATCCTAACCCTACTGTATTTGTTTAAGCACAATCCCAAAATTCATCCCAAAATTGTTTCGGTCTCTGAATAAAGTTGAAGAGTCCGCTGAACGCGCCAGCCCAAACCACGACTTCAATATCTTTATGACGTTTGCATCTAACTTGGACAAAAAATAAATTCAAAAAATAAATATGAATATTTTAATAAATTATGTTGTTACCTCATTTATATTAATACATGCAAGACAATATATCTATAATCATTATATATATATATATATATATATATATATATTTATTTATTTATTTATTTATTTATAAGCATTCTTTTACAGTAATTGCTATTAGACTTTGGAATGCACTGCCTCTAGTTATAAGAGAATCAAGAAATTTAAAATTATTTAAAAGGTCTGTGAAAGATTACTATTTAACTAAAGACTCAAGTGGCTTATGTTAGAATGCGTATTATTATATGTATATAATTATTTCCGTTTTCATATTTCCTATTTCTCTTTTTTTTATAAGTAATAAACATAAATTACTATTTTATTTGTGGGTTTATTTATAACTATTTTTATTTATATATATATAATATTGTTTAGTTTATTATAGGTATGTTTATAAATCTATGTATTAGTGTGTAGTTATTAGTAAGTATATTTATTATTATTGTTACTTTATGCCACCTACCTCCAAATAAGACTTTTTTTTTTCTCGTACTAAGTATCGTAAGGTTGTCTGGAAGAAGTCGCCTTCAGGCGATAAGATCAATACATACAAACATCAATACATATTAAAAGTAAAAACTTTTAATATGTATTGATGTTTGTGGTGTACAATAAATAATAAATGATATATCAAACCGGCAGTATTTTTATATTGGTTATTCGTTATCATCCTTCTCGCTCTTCTCCTCGACAATTTCGTACGTCGTTGGCACACATAAATACACACTAACTACGTTTCTGCTGACACTGCACGTGAAAACCTGGTCGAACCCGGTTACATTGCGCACGCGCACCTTTAAAAACCCTGTATAAGCAATCAAATCATTTAAAATGAATAAACCCGAATTGTATCAGAAAAGTAATATGTTACAGAAAAGAGATGTGATACAATGTTTAGAAGACTATGGAAAAGTATTTAAATGGAAAGAATATGGTACCGCCGTTATAGATATAGGATGTGGGGATGGAAGTGTTACTTCGAGTATATTGAAAACATTTATACCTAATAACTGCAAGGAACTTATAGGATGTGACATTAGCGAGGAAATGGTTCAGTTCGCTAATGAACACCACGCCAGAGACTTCATCAGGTTCACGGTGCTTGATATAGAGGGTGACTTACCTGACCAGCTGAGAGGAAAATTCGATCACGCGTTTTCATTTTACACCCTACATTGGATACAACATCAGGAGTAAGTTTATTTTCTATTATACTCGTTAATAGCACATTTTAACAGTATCTTAAAATTTTATGAGTTTAACATAGCTACTTGTATCTTTTAATATAAGTTAATCTAAAGGTGGATGCAAATTAAGATTATATTTTGAACTGAGAAATCTGGATTTCTGTGTTTTATTTGTGAATAATATAATATCAATCATAATATTAAAATGTATATTTTCTAAAAGTTTATAACACCTACCTTCATTTGGAAATATTATAGATGTGAAAGTAACTTTGTCTGTCTATAATGCTTTCACGGCTAAACCGTTTGGACGATGAATAAAATCTATTATCAAGGGTTGAAACGGACAGCAGGAAAACTAGAATTATACGTATAAAATGTACAAATAGTATTTACTACAATAAAATATATGGAATCGCGATATCTGTTTGAAATTAACGTGATTATATAAAATCACATTCGCTACAAGGCTACGAATGCCGTCATTGTTACCAGCTTATGAGATGTCATGGCTTACGATTATGCAATTACAAGTAAATAAGGTTTTATTTACTAGAAAAAAATATAGTGTGTCGTTTTCTTCTTATTTGCTTTGATTTCTTTGATTATTTAATTTTTATTATACTTTTAATCTAACAAGTCACAGCTACCTGTCCTAGTCGTGTTTATGTTTTTTTTTTATTTTATTTATTTTTAATACATATCATATCATATGTTTAAAAATCTTGACTATAGGTTTACATAAACAATGCTATTGTGTTAACTGTATGCTTTTAATAGTATATGTACTTATAGTATACTTAATATTATATTTTTATTATATGTAATGATGGCATCCTGAGCCATTTAAAGCGATTTTGAATTTACGTTATCTTCCAGGTGGGATCTATACTGTGATCTACTAGGCTTGGAATTTGTGTTATGATTAATTATTCTCCTATTATTTGTAATATTATTAATACTATTTGAATAAAGAGTATTCTAGGAATATCCTTCTAAAGATGTAATTTATAGAAGACGTTCAGTTCCTTTTAAGTAATGTAATGCATACTGCAGGACACTGCAACGACTCTTTTAGTAAATTAACTAATTGTTTTTCTGTGACAGAATCGCGTTTTCTAATATCTACAACCTTCTGACGGGTGGAGGCGACTGCTTATTGATATTTCTGAATCATTTGCCAATCTACGACGTATGGCGAGAGCTGTCACGCACACCTCGCTGGAACTTTTGGCTGAGAGACGTAGACCGCTACGTGTCACCCTATCAAGACTGTCAGGTATCATTTTTGGGTTATAGAAATATATATATGATATTTCAGAAATTATTGGTGGTACTTACTACTTTATTTTTGTAAACAATTGAAAATAATTAGTGAGAATATTCTATTAAAATTCTTGGCTATGTTATGCTTACTTAAATTTTAAATCCTTGCATGATTGAAAATGAGAAAATACCATAATTGAATTGAAATCGAAGATAAGAAAATACTATAAGACTTATTTCATTAAGATGGACTTACCAGGATAGACTGTTTTCAATTATAATGCCTAAATTGTTAACTTTGGTGGTTAAAAGTAAATAGCAATATAATCAAAAAAAGCAAAACGTAACATCATTTCATTATTTGATGGTATCCTCAATATTTGAGTAAGAAACATACAAACATTTACAGATTATCGGCATAAAGATTATATGAGCAAGCGAAAACCGAAACCATGTATTACTTTGTTACTAAGAATGGTAAATAACATGGTTGAAAGTACTCTGCCTTGAGGTACACCTGATATAAGATGATATGCCTTATCCTACTTAACTAGTTGTGACTGGAACTATCAATAATATTTATAGATCGTTATAGATTGCTGTTGATGGTTCAAGTATAAATAAGTTCCATTTTATTAGGCAGTTATTTATACTTGAACCGTACTGTACTGTAAAGTCAAGTCAAGTAAAGTCTATAAAACAGTTATAAAGAGTAGTTTAAATATATAGATATATAATTTATATGGCTATTTATAAGAATATTTTAACTTTTTTAATTAGTTCTAAGGATAGGAATTATTATATATTATATATATTCAGACATATATAATGTAATAGGTATATCAAAATTATTAGAATTAGAATATTTCTAATAATTTACAGTTTTTTCTTCTAATGTTATTATTTTAAAAACTTTTTAATTTCAAGGATCCTGAGAAGAAGATAAAGACAATGATGTCGACTATAGGATTCACGAACGTAGAAGTGAAATGTCAACGAAAAGAATTTGTCTTCATTGGAAGGGAAGCCTTCAAAAGTATGTAGTCTAGTTACCGTGTTTGTCCGGTTACGTCAAAAAAGGAACAATTAATTGTAATTTTTTTTAAATTTTTAATTGTAATTTTTTATCACAAATTTAACAAAATTTAAAAAGATGTTATCTATAGATAACAAAAAAATCAGTACCTACGATTCTTAATTTAAAAAAATACACTATGTGATGATTTGTTTAAAATTTGTAACGAAGTTACTTTTCTTTTCCAGATGCAATTGACTCCATCAATCCTTTCAAAATTCCATTAGAAATGCAAGACAATTTTTTGGTGGATCATCTTAAACTGATCGACGACAAGCATCTCACAGATCACACCTACAACAAAAATGAAGATGGTATATTAAACGTGATATTGAATTATAAACTTATCATAGCTTATGGTAAAAAATAAATGAATTAGAAGCTTTCTACTTTTATATTTCCAACTCATGTTTACAAACAGACTACCAAATAATAAATATTGTATTTATATACAGTAATGCGATTTGCACGTGTTAGAAACGAGGTAATTTTATGATTTAAATCAACATAAGATTTTAACACAATTTTATTTTCCAATATAAATAGTTAATAAATACTTGTAAGGGCTATCACCTCACATTACGTTGCTTGATCAGTATAAGAATTCACCGAGACCACATAAATCTATCGCTGTTATACTTTATTAATGTTTTTGATTTATTTTCTACTCTATTGGATAATTTGTGGGTTCATCTTGATTAATAATGTATTAAATATAAAACACTTCACCTCCAACAATTTGTGGGAATATTGTTTTCATTTGTTAAACAGGCATCATAATTTCTTGGAGTGAATACTGCGTGCTCATATAACCAGGAACGTTCTCAATGTGGTATACTTGAAACGTGTCCGAACACTGAACTAATGAGTTCTTCTTTTGATGTAACGAATCTGCAAAGTGTTTCCAGTATAGTCACCGGACGGTTTTATTCAATTTCTTTGGATTGGGAAATTCTCTAAAATATTTGACCTTACAAGAGATTGTCAAGCTTAGCTTTTTCTATTTGAGACCATAGGAAAGAACGCTTTGGAAAAGGATGAATCTTATTGGCTGTAGGTCACGTGTTTTGACGACAAGTGTCCTTTGGGCATCTAGGAAAAACAACTAACGTGTGTGGCGTTCCACAAAGGCGATGAGGGTAACCATTGGTTTTTTAATGAGTAGCCTTAAAAATGCAGCGTTATCTATGCCGCCGGGTAGTCCCACATAACCACCCGGTCATCACCTTCTTGGCCGGGGGTATCCGTAACGGATTTTTCCAACGGAAATACGGAATTCCGGAATACAGAATTCCTCAAATTGGTCGTCACAATGCTGATATTTGCGTTAACGACCATTTTTTACTTTGCAGCTAAACTACTTTTAAACAGTTCATAAATTTTTAAAACAATATTTTAGCTTTACGAGGTAGAGTTTTGGAATCTTTGCTCCCAGGGACAATTTGCTATGCAAATTTTAACAGGAGATGGCAATTTTACAATTTCTTTAGATGCCGATAACTTCTTTCAATGACTGACTTTAAACACACTTAATGTATTTGTAAAAACCATAACAATAGCGGGCAGTAAACTAGTGTTGGATTTGGTGTTAAATTGATATAATGATTGAAGTAATGTCATTATATCATCTTTTAAGAGTTTTTGTCATTACTGAGTTATTTTCATATTTTTATATCACATTTAAGTATAAACATCAAATGGTAAATGCACCGTAAATTAAAATGTTCTTATGTTTAGTTTTGTAACAATCTTTACCTTTTGGTGATGGTTCTCTAGATCTAATGGACTTAGCTTTGTAAAACAAATTTTTAGTGGATTTAGGTGGAAAACGATGATAGTACAGAAATATTTTATACGTATGGTGCTAAAAAAAAATCAACAAAAGCACGCTTTGTTCGCAAAAAATCTAGGCTGCTGCATAGGAGACACATTTGAACATATGAGAGATTGCACATAAAAAGCATCTTTTAGAATTATTTTAAGACTTACATGTTTCACAGACAAAAATAGAAACTTTGTATGGTTGGGAAAATATATAATTTCTATATTTTCCCAACCATACAATTTTATTACCATACAAATATATTGGTTTAATATTTTACCTATTGATTTCAACAGGTAAATAATTAAACCATATACGCGTTTAGGTAAGAATTGATCGTAAAATAAATAGTGGCAGGGATTCAAACCTGCGACCTCTGGAAAACCGTTCAGTCGCTCTACCAATTGAGCATTCGTATCGCCATCAGACTCGCTGAATTAATCATTCTATACATATCCGTATTTTATTTTTTGGTGACACCTTTTAAGCTTCTTTCGAGAATCTTAAAAAATGTTAAAAATCATTTTCTTAGATTATCGAATCGATCAATATTTTTAATATGTGTGCCAATATGTCTTTAGTAAAAAAAAACATAACCGCGCATTTTCGAAGTTTTCCACCGTAGTTCAAGCAAATTTAATTTTTTCTAGTCTGATGTCGAATCGTCGCAAATAATTGATTGTCACCTGGCGTAATAGAATAAATCGCAATAAATATATCTTACATATAGGATCAACGTTGGGAAGACCGTCTTCGAGGCAAGTCCGTCTATACGATATCTCCAGCTATACGAAGTTATTAAGGTTGTTATTTCAATTAAGTATCATATCTATTAGTCACTAAACGGAAGAAATTTCTGAATAACTTTTGTTCGTCTTTTTAATCCAAAATTGAGTGACGTGTGCTGTCAAAAAAAAAGGAAAAAATATATAATCAATCAATCCATTGGTAGCGCCCAAAATGTTCGTGTAAATATTTAAAGAGCCTTCTGTATATTTATTTGTTGTAGTTTGGAATTATGAAGTATTTCATAAATCATAAATTCAATAGTCGGCCAAACCGTCTAGGATGCATGAGGTAAGTCCGTTAAATGCCGGACTGGCCTTAAAGCACAGATCGTAAACCTTTGATACCCTTTCATTATTTTTTATATATTTTTTCATGGGAATAAAAAAACAGATGTACCATTTTTTCGGTCAAAGTTTAGAAAATATTTTAGCAATATGAAAAACTGTCCTTTTTTCCAAATATTATTTTGCAGTTATTTACGTTTCAGAAATGTAAATTATCAAAACTGGTCACATATAGCACGACATTTCATAGTTTCTAGTATATGCTATTATTGTATTTGTGGAGACAAATAAGACTGATTTCTTGAGATTTTTTGTAAGTAATTAATACTAATTATTGAAATTTATTGCTTGCAGTACCTATAAAATCTAAAGCTGAAACAGTAATTAAACTAAAGGTTTTATAGGTAATTAATGTTTATTATTTTGCAAGAAGAATATAAAATACTGAAGACATAAAAAAATGTCCTAACACTTTTTCGTTTTTTTTTCTACATAAAAATGTTTATAACTCCATATCCCAGATATATGTTCGGTCTTGCCCTTTCTTGGACAAAATTTGCTCTAAATACAAATTTCATCCTTTTAAGTGCCGCCATTAACAAAATGTTCATTATAATTAATAATTATAATGGGGAAAAAGTGATTTTATATGAATTCTCTGTTTAGTTGAGTTTTTAACCAGACGGTTTTGCCTCGGACAACGTGGAAAGTCCGTCTACACACTGATTTTTAAAAAAAGGGCTTTCCTAAGCCCTTGTTGAATTCCAAAAAATAATAGTATTTATTGTTTTAAAAGACGAGATAAAATTTATAATTACTTGTCATTATAATAACTCTGATCTAATTTATTTTTCTATTGATTTCGTTCATTCAAAGTTAGCTCGTTAAAAAGTATGCTGGTCTTCCCCACATTGCATCTTTATGTAAAACTATATTTTTTATATATCACTTTTTTACTTAAATGTATTGAAAACATGTTAATGCCATCATAATAAGTTTTAATCTATATAATCTACTCTATTATTTTGTAACCATTTTTTATTTGGAATAATGTATAATTGAATACAAAAAATAAATATGAATATTTTAATAAATTATGTTGTTACCTCAATTATATTAATGAATGCAAGGCAATATATCTATAAGCATTATTTATATATATATATATATATTCATATTCATAATTTATATGCTTATATATATTTATAAGGATAATTTATTTGCTTATATATATTTATAAGCATAATTTATAAGCTTATATATATTTATAAGCATTCTTTTACAGTAATTACTGCACTGCCTCTAGTTATAAGAGAATCAAGAAATTTAAAATTATTTAAAAGGTCTGTGAAAGATTGCTATTTAACTAAAGACTCAGATGGCTTATGTTAGAATGTGTATTATTATATGTATATAATTATTTACTATTTCCCTTTTTTTTATAAATAATATACATAAATTCCTATTTTATTTGCGCGTTTTTTTATAACTATTTTTATTTATATATATAATATGGTTTAGTTTATTATAGGTATGTTTATAAATCTATGTATTAGTGTGTAGTTATAAGTAAGCCTCCACCTACCTCCAAAAAAGATAGATAGATAGATATAATCTTTATTGCACACACAAAAACAAGACAATATACAAAACAGTGAAAAAAAAAAAAAAGATACACAAAATGGGTGCAAAGGCGGTCGTATTGCTAAGGCAATCTCTTACAGACAACCTTTTGGAGAAAGGAGTTGTTTACGAGAACGCGGTATAGTGCAAAAAAAAAGAAAACATAAAAAATATTAAGAATAATATTACTAATACTATATTTATTCCGATACACATACATACTATTATTATTATTATTATGTATTGTATGTATATATATATATATATATATATATATATATATATACATACAATACATAATAATACAATAAATACACATTATTAAATATTAGTAATTGATACGATGATGATGTTGAATGATTATATTAGACTTTTTTTTTCTCGTTCTAACCCTAAGGTTGTCTGGAAGAAATCGCCTTTAGGCGATAAGATCGCCTGTTTTACTTCTAATATGTATTAATGTTTGTAACTTTTAACTTTGTGGTGTACAATAATTAATAAATAATAAATAATAAATAATATATCAAACCGGTAGTATTTTTATATTGGTTATTCGTTATTATCCTTCTCGCTCCTCGACAATTTCGTACGTCGGCGGCACAAATAAATACACACTAAATACGTTTCTGCTGACACTGCACGTGAAAACGTCGTCGAACCCGGTTACATTGCGCACGCGCACCTTTAAAAACCCTGTATAAGCAATCAAATCATTTAAAATGAATAAACCCGAATTGTATCAGAAAAGTAATATGTTACAGAAAAGAGATGTGGTACAATGCTTAGAAGACTATGGAAAAGTATTTAAATGGAAAGAATATGGTACCTCCGTTATAGATATAGGATGTGGGGATGGAAGTGTTACCTCGAGTATATTGAAAACATTTATTCCTAAGAACTGCAAGGAACTTATAGGATGTGATATTAGCGAGGAAATGGTTCAATTCGCTAATAAACACCACGCCAGAGACTTCATCAGCTTCACGGTGCTTGATATAGAAGGTGACTTACCTGACCAGCTGAGAGGAAAATTCGATCACGCGTTTTCATTTAACACTCTACATTGGATACGACATCAGGAGTAAGTTTATTTTCCATTATATTTGTTAATAGCATATTTTAACAGTATCTCAAAATTTTATGAGTTTAACATAGCTACTTGTATATTTTAATATAAGTTAATTTAAAGGTGGATGCAAGTTAAAATTATGTTTTGAACTGAGAAATCGGGATTTCTGTGTTTTATTTGTGAATAATATAATATCAATCATAATATTGAAATATAAGTTTATAACACCTATCTTCATTTGGAAATATTATAGATACGAAAGTAACTTTGTCTGTCTATAATGCTTTCACGGCTAAACCGTTTGGACGATAAATAAAATCGATTATCAAGGGTTGAAACGGACAGCAGGAAAACTAGAATTATACGTATAAAATGTACAAATAGAAATTACTACAATAAAATATATAGAATCGCGATACCTTTTTGAAATTAACGTGATTATATAAAATCACATTCACTACAAGGCTACTAATGCCGTTATTGATACCAGTTTATGAGATATCATGGAAATTACAAGTAAATAAGGTTTTATTTACTAGAAAAAAATGTAGCGTGTCATTTTACTTATCTGATTTGATTGATTTCTTTGATTATTTAATTTTAATTATACTTTTAATCTAACAAGTCACAGCTTCCAGTCCTAGTCGTGTTTATGTTTTTTTTTTATGTTTATTTATTTTTAATACATATCATATCATATGTTTAAAAATCTTGACTATAGGTTTACATAAAAAATGCTATTGTGTTAACTGTGTGTGCCTTCAATAGTATATGTACTTATAGTATACTTTTTATTACATCTAATGATGGCATCCTGAGCCATATACAGCGATTATGAATTTACTTTATCTGCCAGGTGTGATCTATACTGTGCTCTACTAGGCTTGGAATTTGTGTTATGATTATTCATTCTCCTAAATTAGTAATATTATTAATACTATTTGAATAAAGAGTATTCTAGGAATACATTATCCTTCTAAAGATATAATTTATAGAAGACGTTAAGTTCCTTTTAAGTAATGTAATGCATACTGCAGAACACTGCAACGACTCTTTTAGTAAATTAACTAATTGTTTTTCTGTGACAGAATCGCGTTTTCTAATATCTACAACCTTCTCTCGGGTGGAGGCGACTGCTTATTGATGTTTCTGAATCATATGCCAATCTACGACGTATGGCGAGAGCTGTCACGCACACCTCGCTGGAACTTTTGGCTGAGAGACGTAGACCGCTTTGTGTCACCCTATCAAGACTTTCAGGTATCATTTTTGGGTTATAGAAATAGCTGTACGTAGGATTGAACTCGCATGATATGTCAGAAATTATTGGTGATACTCACTGCTTTTTATTTTCTAAACAATTGAAAATAATTAGTGAGAATATTCTATTAAAATTCTTGGCTATGTTATGCTTATTTAAATTTTAAACCCTTGAATGATTGGAAATGAGAAAATACCATAATTGACTTGAAATCGAAGATAAGAAAATACTATAAGACTTATTTCCTTAAGATGGACTTACCAGGATAGACTTTGTTCAATTATAATAAATAAATTGTTTACTTTGGTGGTAAATAGTAAATAACGATATCATCAAGACAAACAAAACGTAACATCAAACTAAAAATTCATTATTTCATGGCATCCTCAATATTTGAGTAAGAAACATACATTCATTTACAGATTATCGGCATAAAGATGATATGAGCAAGCGAAAACTGAAACCATGTATTACTTTGTTACTAAGAATGGTAAATAACATGGTTGAAAGTACTCTGCCTTGAGGTACACCTGATATAAGATGAAATGCCTTTGAGTGACTAATATCCTACTTAACTAGTTGTGACTGGAACTATCAACAATATTTATAGATCGTTATAGATTGCTGTTGATGGTTCAAGTATAAATAAGTTCAATTTTATTAGGCAGTTATTTATACTTGAACCATCAAACAGTCAGTAATAGATCGCTTTAAAATCTATAAAACAGTTAAAAAGAGTAGTCCGAAAATATAGATATATAATTTATATGGTAATCTATAAGATTTTTTTAACTTTTTTAATCAGTTCTAAGGATAGGAATTATTATGATATATTATAATATACAGATATTATAATATATATAATATATATATATGTATAATGTAAAAGTTATGTCAAAATTATTGGAATTAGAATATTTCTAATAATTTACAGTTTTTTCTTCTTATGTTATTATTTTAAAAACTTTTTTTATTTTCAGGATCCTGAGAATAAGATAAAGACAATGATGTCGACTATAGGATTCACGAACGTGGAAGTGAAATGTCAACGACAAGAATTTGTTTACATTGGAAGGGAAGCCTTCAAAAGTATGTAATTTAGTTACCGTTTTATCCGGTTACGTCAAAAAAAGGAATAATTTATTGTAATTTAATAACGATTTTATCACAAATTTAACAAAAATTTAAAAGGTGTTATCTATAGATAACAAAAAAATCAGTACCTACGATTCTTAATTTTAAAAAATACACTATGTGATGATTTGTTTAAAATTTGTAACGAAGTTACTTTTATTTTCCAGATGCAATTGACTCCGTCAGTCCTTTCAAAATTCCATTAGAAATGCAAGAAGATTTTTTGGTGGATTATCTCAAAGTGATCGACGACAAGCATCTCACAGATCACACCTACAACAAAAATGAAGATGGTATATTAAACGTGATATTGAATTATAAACTTATCATAGCTTATGGTAAAAAAAAAATAATGAATTAGAACCTTTCTACTTTTATACTTCCGACTCATTTTTTATACTTTTTCAATAGACTTTTTAAAAAATGCGAAGAAACACTACCAAATAATAAATATTGTATTTATATACAGTAATGCGATTTGAGTGTTAGAAATGAGATAATTTTAAACGATTCAAAAATATTATATGATTTTATAACAATTCTATTTTCCAATAGAAATAACAGTTAAAAAATACTTGTAAGGGTTATCACATTTACATAATATAAATTACTGGCACAATAAAAATATAATGCGGGACTGAACTTGCTTTCACTAGTATACCATTCTTTTTTTATATTTAAACTTTCGTGAATCATGACTATTATATTTATATTTACCCGGCTGTATTCACGTAGTAATTAAATCGGAATGTGCCCGACTAGTTTCGAACCCGTTCGGGGTCCTTAGATCTGAGCGTGGCGGACTCGCGGCGAGAACTGTCGCCGTCGTGTCTCGTCGCGAGTCCGCCACGCTCAGAGCTCATGATTAAGGACCCCGAACGGGTTCGAAACTAGTCGGGCACATTCCGATTTAATTTCTACGTGAATACAGCCGGGTAAATATAAATATAATAGTATACCATTCCTTGATCAGTATTAGAATTCACCGAGACCACATAAATCTATCTTTTATACTTTATTAATGTTTTTAAATTATCATCTACCCGGCAAACGATTATCACGCGCTTAAGATCAAAACGTAACAAACTCGAGTTAAGAAGGCGATAGGTCCAATATGTATTGGATAGTGCCATATAAGTGTCTAATAATGGTATTGTGACAAAATTAATGCAGGTGAAATTTTTAAAGTGTTTTCGGGATGATGAAAAACTCTGATACATACATAATAAATTAATTGTGAGGGTACTTCGTAATCATCGTTGCGAGGTAACTGTGGTAAAAAAAAATGTATAATTTACACCTACAATTGTCTGCCTATTTACGTGTTGACTTATGGCAAATTATACTTAATTATATTTAAGAGGGAACAGACTGAAAGTGAAAGATAAACATTGTTACAAATTTAACAGCTTTATTAAAAATAATCACAGACAGCACAGCAAACAGTAGTAAAAAAACTTTGCTCTGACAATTTTACCAGGGAAAAGGTACAAAGCGTACTTTGATCATCTAATAATAACAGGACTATCCACAACTTCTCATAAGATTTGATTTCTCCTTGTTGAACGTATTTTTCAAAGGATTGAATTTCTCTGAATTAATGTGAGATACATTGAAAATACCATTATACGTTATGAATATATAAAAACAAAAAAATAGTGATGATCAAGGCCAACAATTTTACTATACAAAATAATATTTAGAGTAAGAGGTTGACTATGAAATAGAGTACATAAATATATAGAGAATATAAATATATAAATCGCCTGAGACTTCTTGCGTCCTTCCAAACTACCACCCTACGGCGTCTACTGTATTTAACAATATCTTAAATGTTTTCAATGCATATATATATGTCCAATTGAACCGCAGGATATTATGAGTCAACTCGATATCCCATTTAAATATTGTATGTTGATATTCGATTTCAGATATTTCCTGGTAAATTAGCGCGTCCGTTCACTCTTAAACTTTTCTAGCGCATTGAATATTACCGTATACCTTTTGTACCCTGCATGCCTCTTTCTGACTCCATCCAAACTTATGTTTAAATCAATTCTACATGTATTCATATATTTCAATGATTTTACTAACTAAATTACATCCATCTGATTTTGAATTCAAGGTGGCTTACTATCCAAACACCTTCTACTCATTTCAATGTTTATACTGACAGAATTTTTCAAATCGGTCCAGTAGTTCCTGAGAATAGCGCGTTCAAACAAACAAACAAACTCATCTGCTTTATATATTAGTATAGATATATAAAGAATTCGTAGCTAGAGTTTGAAAACTTTCAAAGTTTCTTATAACTATACATATATATGTTACAGTTGAAACCCGTTTTTATATGGAACGCGTTTTCCCTATTTAGAACTTATGTTTAAAGGCCTTTGTTAGAACTAGTCAAAACTAGAATTTACCATTGATAAATTTCATTTTCAGATACTAGTTACAACTAGTTAGTTGTCACGTCCAGCTTTAGTTAAAACTAGCTTTACAGAAACTTATTTGGGATTAAAAACAAGATAAAATTTTGAAAATATTTATTAAAAAGATCTATGACACAGAGTCATAACATGTAGGTAAAGTTAGGAGAGGTTAGTGCGACAAGCGATCCCGTGGCGTCCCACTATGGTGATGAGGGTAACCGTTGGTCTTTAACCTTAAAAATGGCAGCGTCTTCTATGACGGCCGTCATCTTCTCGGCCGGGGGGTATTCGTAACGGATTTTCCAACAAAAAAAAAAAAAAAAGCTTAAATTAGGTTACTAGTTTTAACTGATATAAAATTTTGAGTACTAGATTTTAACAGTTTTAACAAAGGCATTTAGTAAAAACTAGCTAAAAACTAGTATTAACATATACGTCTATTTTCACCGTCTACTCTTCAAAACTGCTCAATTGATTTGAATGGGGAACAAACGATTTACCAGGAAGTTATCTATATCATACAGAAATCGATATAGATTGCTGAAATCTGGTTCAAGCCATATCTTTTTGACCATCACCTATAAGGTAAGTATGCTATTAGTTTCGCAAAGCCATGTCGTCTTATATCAGGTGTACCTCAGGGCGTACTCCTACCCCTCTTATTTTCCATTTTTATTAATAACATGACTTCGGTTTTTGCTTGCTTATAAACCTTTATGATAATAATCTGAAAATTTATACATAATTTTTTATCACAAATTAGATGAGATACGATTGAAGGTCGAATTCAAACGTCCGAACTGTCGGGTAGTGACATTCCATCCAGTCCTATAGGCAAGCGACCATTACAGCCACCGTTGTTACCCTTAGCGGATGTGACTTCCGTCGCCAACAGCAATCAGGGTTCCGGGACGGTTGAGAAAGCAGCGACGGGAAATACGACGAATAACGTTTCGGATATTAGTTTAGACGAAGAGCAAAACGTGCCGGCAGGATTCGTGAGGGCATTATCCAAATTATTACGTGTAAATACTCATAGCTTCTATGTTTCACTGTTCGATCCAAATATTCACGATTTTAATCTTTGTCGCGCGGAGGTAGATTACGCTCGTAATTTAAATAATTGGGATGATCGTGAATGTCTTAGTCGCGTAGGTAGTTGGTTACAGGTTGAAGCGCGTTCTTCATAAGTGATTTGGGTTCCTCTACACATTACATCACGCCAGGTATGCACCGCGAAAATGAACAGGTTGAAAGACAAACAACCACACAGACTTCGTCACTACAGGTACTTGTTGGTGTGGATGCCGCCACCCGGTCATCGTGTCACTTATACGAGATGTAGCACTGGATACCTCAAACCCGGTCAATCGAAAAGCTCAGCTCACCCTCGATAGACAGCGGGCCTCTGAACTGCTTCGTGCCAACCAACGTAGCCAAAACACCTTTGTCAACAAGAATCGCCGGCAGCCGCAGACTTTCGCTGTAGGAGACATTGTCTTTCTGATAAAGCCCACACAGAGTACCGGAAAACTGGACTCTTGCATGCGCTGCCCTTACAAAGCGCTTAGCGTACTGCTACATCACCGCTACAAGTAAGAACTACTAGCTGG
This sequence comes from Dircenna loreta, assembly GCA_963555665.1. Taxonomy (NCBI): domain Eukaryota; kingdom Metazoa; phylum Arthropoda; class Insecta; order Lepidoptera; family Nymphalidae; genus Dircenna; species Dircenna loreta. The sequence goes on from OY743098.1 coordinate 2,350,386, forward strand.
TTCTTACGGTAAAAAAAAAAACACAAGCCGCCTCTGAACACATGGTTCTGTGGTGCGGTGAGTGGACGCCGGACACATGTTCTGCATTTTTAATTACTGGTCAGTATAGACTGCCATGGTAGTGCATAGGTAAGCAAACGTGGGGAAAATGCCAAACATGCCTGCCATACGAACCTACGACATTTCTCAATGTTGTACATTAGTTATATAATAGGTAAAAATTACACACTACAGTGACAGGTGCTATCCTACATGTAGTTATATATTATGTCACGATGTTTCGAGTGGTAAGAGTCCGGAATCTTGCCAATCGTATTTCATCGACTAAAAATTAAATTTCATCTCTTGAAACACTAACGATTTATCCCTTTTCGTTACTATCACAAATCGTCGCTTAAAGACGCTTGAGTGCACGCTTGCGTTGAGAGCAACGATATCTCTTCATTTAAAATTAAAAACATTTAAATTCATATCTCCAATTAATAACTTAGTATACATTTCTAACATTTGTGACCATTGTATGTTTTAGAGAGCTTACAAAGTGATAAGCAGGATGGGCGAGACAGACAGGACGATGATGATGATGACGCGTCGGTCGAGGACGACCTTCTATCAGGAACGGCCGTCTTACAAGCTACCGCTCGGCCCAGGTTAAGGAAAGATCCTTAACCTGGGCCGAGCGGAATACTATAAAAATGGAAGGCGCACTACGGAGCTCTCTCTTTCTTGGTCGATTTTTGGACGGTTCGGACTTGCGGTCGTAATCGTGAAAAGTGCTATAGAATTAAAATAGTTTAGTTGTAATTATTATTCGGTTAAATTGTGTTAAAGAAAGAATTATATTTGTCTTAGTTTATATCTGTGTGTTATTTTATATCGTTTTAATAAGTTTGTAAGAATAGTTATACCTGACAGTCATGATAGGATGTTACATAGCGTTCTACGTCTTTCAGCAAATAGTTCCAGCGAGGTGTGCGTGACAGCTTTCGCCATATGACGCGTGACTTGAAACATCAATAGATAGTCACCCCTTGTCGCCAAGAGCTTGTAGATGTTAGAAAACGCGATTCTTTCAAGGAAAAACAATCAGTTAATCTTTACTGTAATTGTCTCTCCAGTGTGCATTACATGAACAAAAATAAATTACCTCGAAAATTAAACATTCTTTTTGAAGGTATCTTGTAAGTAAGAAAGTTAAGAAAAAAGAGTTGTGGAAGCACATGTATTTCACCATATTTGTTCAGAATACATTTATAAACTAAACCGTCCGGTAGAGGTACTCAATACCAACGATAGCATTCCCAAGGAAAGTTGGCGTCAGATAGGCGACTGGCCGTACAAAATAAGCCAAATCTAATAGTATGATACAAAAAAATATATACTGCGCCGACCCCTAATATGGGAAAAGCAGCAAAAGCAGGGAGGTGATGATTTAGAATATAGCATGCAAATTCAACATGGCGTTAATATAAGCTTTGATAAAAAATATGACTAAATGAGTTAACAGATGTAAAAATAAATAGTACAAAATAAATTTGCTTATGCTGAAATTAAGATTGAAAAATTTATCAACACAAGACGGAATTTCCGAAATTACAGAACCACTGGCAGCGCTTATAATATTTTTATTATTAAAATATTTCGAAATATACAATGATTATAACATGGCTAGCATGCAAGGCAAGCCTAGCAAGGTTTTATTAGATAATTGACATTGTCAATACAATGTAAATTATCTAATTATATCTAATGCATTATAATCAATCATAACAATAGGTTCAAAAAAAAAATGTTTTTATAAATAAAAATAACTGTTTTTGCCTTTAAGATGTAGTATTTAATATTGTTTTTTTATATGACCACGAAGTAAATATTGTTTTAATATATCGATGTTTGTAAATGTAGACCGATGATTATCTAACTGTGGGTAAAGTTATTTTGAACAATTAAAATTAAATGATTAAAGCAATCCAAGAAAATAAGAACAATATATTTTTTGCAATAAAAAAACTATCGTGATTTATTTATTGGTTGTAATGAATGTAAGACGCACATTATTGACCCCTGGGTCATTATCGAACATTATTATTGACCTCTGGGTTATTATCGAACTCTGGGTTCTAATTTATATTCCTTCAGAAAGTGACGCAGTATTTATATATGTTTATAATTGTATAGTAAAACTATTATACCTCTATGTTAAAAAGAGTTATGGTACTATAACTCTAACATATAATTTTATCAATAACATTACTTTTACTGAAGGAGATAACCACGAGAGAAGACGGCACGAAGCATCGTAAAAAAATAGATTTTATGTTATAATGTTATTTTTAAAATGCTAAAATCATATTGTCATAATGGGAAGTTGATTTTTAACTATATTTTTATACTATCTAACTGTTGCCACGTCTACATTTCAGATTATATGATTTAATTTTTATTTTGGTCTTAAATTGAACAATAATTGGTTCCAAGCTATATCCTATACTTTGTCCACTTTAAACTTTATTTTTGGTAAAGAGTAGCTCATGTAGATAGTTTTTAACTTTTTTACAATATGTGCAATGAAAATATCATCTTACTCTTGATTTTGTATCCAATGTAGGGTATAAAATGAAAACGCGTGATCGAATTTTCCTCTCAGTTGGTCAGGTAAGTCACCCTCTATATCAAGCATCGTATTTTTTATATGCGCATGCGGTCGGTAGCCGTTTTCGAGACAGTTTTCACGTGCAGTTTATATACATATATAGTATATATTATATATATATATGTGTGTGTGTATAAGCGGTTCTATTTTCGATTAAGTAGATATCTATACTAATATATAAAGCAGAAGAGTTTGTTTGTTTGTTTGTTTGAACGCGCTAATCTCAGGAACTACTGGACCGATTTGAAAAATTCTTTCAGTTTAAGATAGTTCATTTATCGACGAGTGCTATAGGCTTTATAACATTACGCTAAGATAAATAGGGGAGGAGCAGCAATAAAAATGTTGCGAAAACGGCAATATTCAAAACCTTCCATGCGTGCGCTGAGTAAACGGTGAAAGTTACGCAAAAACCATGTATTACAAAATTGTTCCCCTCTAAAAGTTCTAAAAGAAAGACCGCAACAGCATATATCTAGCTTATAAGATTAACCCGCTAAAACCATTTTTATGGTTATAAAAATAGTTCTAAAATAACACATTATTTGCGAAGTCGTTCTAATAAACATTATATTAATCCTTATCCTTATATTATTTGTTTCTAAAATGGCTTTTGACAGTATTTGATTTCAACCAATACGTAAGAAGTTATTATAGTTTTTAAATTGATAATGGTCAAATACCATGAGAACACGGCGTCCAAGTGGAGAGGCGGGAGAACGCTGGCCGACAGTTCTATATAAAATTCATTAATTCCACTTTGATATTTTTAAAATGTTCACTCACAAATGAAATAATTGAGTAAGAAATTGACGGTAAGATTAACTAATATATGTAAAAGAAAGTCGTGTTAGTTTAATTATTTATAACTCAAGAACGGCTGAACCGTTTTCGCTGAAAATTGGTGGGGAGGTAGCTTCAAAACAGGACATGGACAAAAGATACTGTTTATATCGTTATACCACGTTTATTAATACATTTTTTTACTATCCGACAGTTACAATTATCTGTTAGTTCCATACTATTCTAATAGATAGCGATAGATACCAGAGTATTTGTTGATTGGATTTAGTACCTAGGTATCTAATAGACGGCGTTTTTTAACAAGCTTTTATCAGCTTGGGTTGTTTGTATGTATGTAACGGAATCTTTGAGCTCAATTTTCACCGCTTTCCAGAAATCTGATTGCATTGAAACTTTGCACACGTGTCAAGGATCGATGACAATGCAATAATTTGATAACAGTTTCCCGTTATCTTTATTAGAACCGCCAGGATTAATAAATAACAGGAAAAACGCTTATTATGATATATGGTACAACCATTCTATTGACAACTATGTATCTATAAGAGTATAGTTACGAACGAATGCACCCTACGCTTTCAACTCTGAATTGAATTATTCTGTTAATAACTTATATTTTCTTATAATTTTATTTCAAGGTGATTAATTATGATTGACTACTACTGTAATTAAACATTATTTTTTTTCCTTTTTAGTTCGAGTAGCATGAAGAGCGTGTTCGTTGGTTTTTTAAAACTATTATTCATAAAAGTACTACCGATTCATATAAGCTAAAACTTAATAGGATAACCGAGCACGTGTTGTTGAGGTTAAATTATAAGTTAAATTTATGATATAGTTAACACAATACTGTGAAATTTAATATATATATAATGTTTTATTCTATCGTGCCTGGACATTCTACGAGTATTTGGCGACCATTAGACATCAGACTAACATATACTTAGCATTGATAAGTGTGAGAGTAAACAAATAACTTATTCATTACGAATTTATAACAGATTTTCAGATTTTCTCAGCACTCCCTTTCAATATAAACGTTAACAATGAAAGATCTCCTATTTTTATCTTTAATTATACTAATATTATAAAGAGGTAAAGTTTGTATCTTTATACTTTATACGTCAATTTATTGGAAGTAATCTTCAAAGTAAGATATCCGTATCTAAATATGTCTTAACCAATATTTACAAATAACTTTCATGTTGGATCTAGGCTATATTATATTATTCCCTTGAAATATTAATAGGTATTTTCGTATAAAATAATTTTGAAATAATGTTGACCAAAAAAAGCTCGATAAAGGAGTTTCTTACGAGCCTTGTGTTTTGAAGTTCTCGCGGACGGAGTTGCGGGCAACAGCTAGTAAGTAATAAGTGTGTAATTTTATTGATTTATTATATTAACAGGAAAGTCCTAAGTTACTTTTATATAAATTTAAACCGTGTCGAGATCATCAGAAATATATCTTTAACTAATCAACTCGAGAAGAATTAATACGTTTAACATTTTTTTTTAATATTTCAGTTTTTTTTGTCAGTTATTTGATTATCAGATTTGAGGTGCTCTTATATTCGACAATAGATACCTGTTAATATTCATAAACACAATTTATTCAGATAACAAATATTAAGTAATTAAGTTTAACAAAGTTAAAAGCAAATTAAGTTTAAGAAAAATATCTAAAAAATTAAGAAACATTGTCGATATTAAACAAACAGCCGGTACAAACATGTGGTACCTAAACCAATTTTCTTTGTATTCAGGTCCTAAGAAATGTTACCTAAGCTCTAAGCCCCACCTCCTCGCCCTCTTCCTCGTCAGTTATAGTGCATCAATGGCTCACACAAATACATATTAACCATATTTCTGCGGCGACTGCTCGTGAAAATTGCCTCGAAAACGGCTACCTACCGCATGCGCATATAAAAAAATACGATATATTACCAAAAAATAATTTAAAATGAATAATCCCGAATTGTATCAGAGAAGCAGCAATCAGCAAAAAAGAGATATCCAGCAATGTTTAGAAGACTATGTAAAAGAATTGAAATGGAAAAAATGTGGTATCACCGTTATAGATATAGGAAGTGGGGATGGGGGTGTTACAACGAGTATATTGAAAACATTTATACCTAATAACTGCAAGGAACTTATAGGATGTGATATTAGCGAGGAAATGGTTCAGTTCGCTAATGAAAACCACGCCAGAGACTTCATCAGGTTCACGGTGCTTGATATAGAGGGTGACTTACCTGACGAACTGAGAGGAAAATTCGATCACGCGTTTTCATTTTACACCCTACATTGGATACGACATCAGGAGTAAGCTGATATTTTCATTATACATGTTAATTGCATATTGTTACAAAAGTTAAAAACTATCTACATGAGCTACTCTTTTTTCGAAAATAAAGTTTAAAGTGGACAAAGTATAGGATATAGCTTGGAACCAATTATTGTTCAACGTAAGACCAAAATAAAAATTAAATCATATAATCTGAAATGTAGACGTGGCAACAGTTAGATAGTATAAAAATATAATTTAGAAGCAACTTCCCATTATAACAATATGATTTTAACATTTTAAAAATAACATTATAACATAAAATTATATTTTTTTACGGTGCTTCGTGCCGTCTTCACCCGTGGTTATCTCCTTTAGTAAAAGCAATATTATAGATAAAATTATATGTTAGTGTTATAGTACCATAACTCTTTTTAACATAGAGGTATAATAGTTTTACTATACAATTATAAACATATATAAATACTGCGTCACTTTCTAAAGGAATATAAATTAGAACCCAGATTTCGATAATAACCCAGAGGTCAATAATAATGTTCGATAATGACCCAGGGGTCAATAATGTGCGTCTTACATTCATTACAACCAAGGAATAAATCACGATAGTTTCTTTTTATTGCAAAAAATATATTGTCCTTATTTTCTTGGATCGCTTTAATCATTTAATTTTAATTGTTCAAAATAACTTTACCCACAGTTAAATAATCATCGGTCTACATTTACAAACATCGATATATTAAAACAATATTTACTTCATGGTCATATAAAAAAACAATATTAAACACTACATCTTAAAGGCAAAAACAGTTATTTTTATTTATAAAAACATTTTTTTTTATGAACCTATTGTTATGATTGATTATAATGCATTAGATATAATTAGATAATTTACATTGTATTGACAATGTCAATTATCTAATAATACCTTGCTAGCCTTGCCTTGCATGCTAGCCATGTTACATTTCGAAATAATTTAATAATAAAAATATTATAAGCGCTGCCAGTGATTCTGGAATTTCGGAAATTCTGTCTTGTGTTGATAAATTTTTCAATCTTAATGTCAGCATAAGCAAATTTATTTTGTACTATTTATTTTTACATCTGTTAACTCATTTAGTCATATTTTTTATCAAAGCTTATATTAACGCCATGTTGAATTTGCATGCTATATTCTAAATCATCACCTCCCTGCTTTTATCCCATATTAGGGGTCGGCGCAGTAAATATTTTTTTGTATCATACTAATAGATTTGGCTTATTTTGTACGGCCAGTCACCTATCTGTCGCCAACTTTTCTTGGGAATGCTATCGTTGGTAGTGAGTACCTCTACCGGACGGTTTAGTTTATAAATGTATTCTGAACAAATATGGGGAAATACATATGCTTCCACAACTCTTTTTTCTTAACTTTCTTACTTACAAGATACCTTACTTAAAATTTAAAGAGAACGTTTAATTTTCGAGATAATTTTTTTTCTTACATGTAATGCACACTGCAGAGACAATTATAGTAAAGATTAACTAATTGTTTTTCCTTGAAAGGATCGCCTTTTCTAACATCTACAAGCTCCTGGCAAAAAGGGGTGACTGCCTATTGATGTTTCCGAGTCACGCGCCAATCTACGACGTTTGGCGAGAGCTATCACGCACACCTCGCTGGAACTATTTGCTGAAAGACGTAGAACGCTATGTAACATCCTATCATGACTGTCAGGTATAACTATTTTATTTTGTAACTAACAGTACGAAGAAACGAACTCGCATGATTTTTCGAACTTTTCTCATTTTTTACAATATAAATAAACTATTTTATACATACATATACAAAACGTTACTATACATTAGGTATAGATTGTTCATCTTCATGCTAAATAAATATTAGGTATCTATTTTTCGTCTTCATACAACCTACAGAGGTTTTGTGACATTGACTGTACGGCTAAAGCTAATTGCCCGCTAAAAAATGTAAAACAGGTCTCCATGTTTGCATCCTCAATATTTGTGATAAAAAATTATGTATAAACTTGCAGATTGTTATCATAAAGGTTTATAAGCAAGCAAAAACCGAAGCCATGTTATTAATAAAAATGGAAAATAAGAGGAGTAGGAGTACTATGCCCTGAGGTACACCTGATATAAGACGACATGGCTTTGCGAAACTAATAGCATACTTACCTTATAGGTGATGGTCAAAAAGATATGACTTGAACCAGATTTCAGCAATCTATATCGATTGCTGTATGATATAGATAACTTCCTGGTAAATCGTTTGTTTCCCATTCAAATCAATGGAGCAGTTTTGAAGAGTAGACGGTGAAAATAGATGTACTTGAAACTTTTGAAACTTTAGCTACGGGTTCTTTATATATATAACATAATATACAAATATTTTCGGAACAATCATTTATATTTATAGTTTGTAGTACTTACATCTGATTTGTTTTTTTTTTCTCTTATTATTATTTTAAACTGAATTATTTTTAGGACCCGGAGAAGGACATAAAAATAATGATGTCGACTATAGGATTCACGAACGTCGAAGTGAAATGTGAACAAAAAGAATTTGTCTACATTGGAAGGGAAACCTTCAAAAGTATGTTAACCATTTTTTATCAAAAAAATGATTGAGTCATATAAAATAATAACTAGTTTCAAATTTATAATGATTTCACTCAAATTAAACAACAATTTTAAAATGGTGTTTTTCTAAATTGTTCTGTACAATTTTCAATTTGAAGAAGATAAACTGTAGTGTTTGTTAAAAGTTTGTGACCAAGTAACTTTGATTTTTCAGACGCATTTAACTCCATTAATCCTTTCAAAATTCCAATCGAGATGCAAGACGATTTTTTAGAGGATTATCTTGAACTAGTGCGCGACATGCAGCTTGCAGATCACACATGCAACAACAACGTAGATGGTACATTCAATGTGACATTAAAATATAACCTCGTCATTGTTTATGGTCAAAAATAAATAATCACTTTCTTCTTTTATACTTTTGAAATACATAATATCTTCAAAAATCTCGATGATTTAAAATCATTGAAGTAAGGTACGTGTTATTATGTATTATGTTGCATTAAGCATTTATTAAAGTTTATTGATTAAAAACTTTTTTATTTTTTTTAGTCTAGAAATGTATTAAAATTTAGTTTTTGGTCCTAAATAGACTGAAGACATTGTTCTTTGTTTTCAATAATTTATATTAACAATAATTTATATTAACAATAGCTTTTATTTGAATGTTATGGGTAGCGTGTAAAAATGCAAAGTTTATTATTTAAATTCTTTTGCTTCAAAAATATATAAAATAATGGTGCATAAATACTTCCTGCCAGATAGATAGACAGTTGCTAGAAAAACTTACAGGATTTTATTTTTCAACTTTTAATATTTTTTGCATATGCGTGTTTTAAAGTAGAAAAGGTTAAAATTTTCTTTTTTTAATATTCAAAGCGTTTTTTGGCTGAGTTTTATGAATCTCCCAACAAACGTTTCACAAATTTGGAACAGTAATACAAGTGATTACGTGTAGCCATTGAATAATACAAATTACACTTGTTAAACTAATATTTTTCTGATATTTTTTTGCAGACACAAATCAAAATAAAAAACTTTTTTGAAAATGAGTTTTATTAAAATATTTTTTTAATTATTAAAGCCGCCAGAAATGTACAGAAACCCAACGATCGCAACATCAACAACAACAACGTGTTGTTGACACTAATTTAATGCACTATTCGAGAGAAAGAAGATTACATAATGTATATAAAATAGTGTAAGACGATATAAACTTTTTAGTTTGATACCGTTGCTTTTAAATATTAATATCATCAGCAAACAATACTATTTTGTTATGTTTGTCTACAAAACAGGCAGATCATTTATATAAACAAGCAAGAGAAATGGACCTAAAATTGAACCTTAATCTTCATCCCCATATCAATTGGAATCCTAAAAGAAAGATCTTTCCATTTTCCTGAACCCTCTGAATTGAATTAGGAAAGTTAGAAATTAAAAAATTGACATCGTTGTTCTTAATTCCATAGTAGTACAATTTCCTGACTAATGTTTCTTACTGAACACAAACAAATGTCTCAAAAAGCTCACAAGATCTCCAAGAGCATCCCGTGATTCCTTCGAGGTCTCAAATATATGCTTTATGAGACAGACACCAGCGCCAGTAGTAGAACCATCTTTTGTAAAACCGGCAACTGTTTCAGCATGATTTTTTCAAATATTTTTTAAAGTGAAGTATTAACCTAATATTGGCCTGTAATAAGAAGACTCTATAGTATTTAACCATATATTTAAACACATGATATGGATATATTTTGGAATATTAAATCCTATTGCAAGATAAATAGTTTTTCTTATTATCTTGCATGGTCTAAAAAATGTCGTTTTAGTTACGTCTAAAAAATTAATGGTTGAGGTTCTGAATTACACCGACGTTATAACAACAAACTATGTTATGGAACTTAAAACAATATTAAATTATAAAAATCGTAACATTAATAGATACGGGCAGGATTCGAACCTGTAACCTCTCGGAATCCATCAGATCGTTCTGCCAATTGAACTACAGTATCGCTTTGATGAAATTAGCATTTTATATATATTTTTTTCTTCTTTGTCGGGACGGAGGCAACCTCTATTAGGCTCCTTTTAGAAACCCTTACCTAACTTACTTACTTATATTATTTTACTTATATTACTTATACTATTTATGCAATGCAACTTATATTACTTATACTATTTATGCAATTACGTTTATTTCTTTGATAACGGCGTTATTTTTATAAAATCAAATCTATGAAATAATAAAAACTAAATAAAATTTTACGATTCTAAATTGCCCGACGCAGAAAAGGTCCAGCAAATTAAAACTTAATTCGAAAAACATGTTTAATATATACAAGCCGAGTTTGAAACTAAATTATATATATCAATAAACTCGTAAGGAAGGGTCAAGGATATACCAAGATTTCCTGGTAGTATTTTCTGGTTCAGTTATATTAATTTCGAAGACCGTGGAGCACTGACAGGGCCCATAACACTGCAATACGTCATGGGGCCTCCTTAATTAGTTAACTCGTTCGATCTTGAAAACGATCTTGGAATAAATTTTAATTTGAGTATATAAATGTTATAAAAGGTTTAATAAAATATTTTAAATATAAACGTGCTAAAAACTTTTAGCATGAGCACAATATTTTTAAATCGGTAATAAACCAACATTAAGATTTAAAAAAACGAATTTAATAAATTCATATATATTGCATTTGCAAAATTAGTTTTTTTTTTTATTAAAACTAATAACCGTGTATACGATTTAATTTATCTGTTGATATGTATGTTTAATATAGTACAATATACATTTATAAAATATTAATTAATACAAACGAGTATTTACACAGGAAAATCCTAAATATATTCCAAAATATCTTTATACAAGTGGGCATTTACATGCACTCTTGAATCGTCAATTATTAGATTTAAAAATGTCATTATTGTATATCAGTATGATAGCCCGTGAGTAAGCTACCACCAGCTCGGAATACTGCTCTGCTGAGAAGAGCTGGCCAGAGACTCAACAATTGATCTTTTAAAAACAATTTATCAATGTTTGATGTATACATTAGAATATCTTACAAATGAGTCAACAACCTAACCTTCTAGTGATCGAAATACGATTAACTAAAAACTTTTGTAAGCTATTTTAAGCTCTATTTGACAGTATACTTTTAATTATAGATTTAAAAATAAGAAAAAGAAGATCTAATATATATGTGGAACCTTATTATATATACTTACACTTCAGCCCATAAAGGACTTCTTAACTTTTTGAAGACGATATTTCCGCGATGACAGTTAATTTTTGATTCTTATATTTATAGCGGATACGCAATTACAGATATGTCATACATATTAAATTCACCTAATATTTCATATAAAATCCTTAACAATTTTATATATCTAGGCAATTCAAAATATCAGATGTGAGGTTTATCTGTATTTAGCGATAGCACAATGAATTTAAGAAATAGGTTCAAAATAAATAAAGTATCTTACAACAAAAGATGCTTCTGTTATAAAAAATAAAAACCATCTCATACAGATAACAATTAAAATCGTTTTCTTTGTTTCTGGATTTTGAAAAGTCTTCAACCATACCTAAACCCCTCGCCCTCCTTCGCGACGACATCGTGCGTCAGTGGCTCTTATAAATACTTTACCACCACGACTGCCTGCCGCGACTTCTCGTCGAAAGCGCGTTAAAACCGGTGACTTAAAAATTTACGCCATACCTATAACCAATTGAATATATTATAATGAACAATCCCGAATTGTATCACAAAAGTAATACCCTACAAAAAAGGGATGCCCAGCAATGTTTAGAAGAGTATGCAAAAAAAATTAAATGGAAAAATTATGGTGATAGAGTTATAGATATAGGATGTGGGGATGGAAGTGTTACAACGCATATATTGAAAACATTTATTCCTAATAACTGCGAGGAACTTATAGGATGTGACATTAGCGAGGAAATGGTTCAGTTTGCTAATGAACACCACGCCAGAGACTTCATCAGGTTCACGGTGCTTGATATAGAGGGTGACTTACCTGACCAACTGAGAGGAAAATTCGATCACGCGTTTTCATTTTACGCCCTACATTGGATAAGACATCAGGAGTAAGTAATTTTTTTATTTTAATCATTAAAACTTGTGGTTTAATTTTTTTTATATTTATATATTTATTTGCACAAAACCTGCAAAGGCTAGCATAATGCCACAAGCATTCTCTTCCAGCTAGCCCAGTAGTAAAAGGAGAACAAAATAAGTGTGTGTAAAAAACAGAACAAAATAAATAATTAAAAATAACAGAAATATAGCCTAACTACTTAACTTTCTAGTCTTCTAGAAGTAAAAGAAAAAAAAACAAAACAATAATAAAGAATACATATATAAACTCAGTCGTAAAAATATCAGTAAATATAAAAAAATCAACTTAACTCACAAATTAAAAAATAATCAACAACAAAATAAAACAGACGCAGGCAAGATTTAAGATATGATAAACAAGGATAGAAAATGTTTATTTTTCATTTTCATTTTCATTCATTTACATTGCATTATTTACATTAAACAACGAGACGATGATTGAAATTGTCTATAAGTTATATATTTTACCCATATTATTAATTTTTTTTTTGAAAATTGGCGAATAAAAATACATCGACACTTCAGGGCCTCACTCTTCGACTTCAGGAATACTAAACCATTCGCTCTAGAGACTGCTGCCTATGTCTAGGATTTATTAAATATTTATTTAAAATTTTAGCATTAAAAGCTCATGATTATTTTTTACATCTGTTAACAATCGATATAAAAAACATTTTTTTTTTTTTTTTTTTTTTTTTACACTTAAACTAAGTTGACGCTTGACTACATTCCACCTGATGGGAAGTGGAAATGTAGTCGTAGGTGGTAAAGCGCATCAACTTAGTAAAAACCTATTCACTCTTGACTTGAAGACACCCACATTGTATTTGGACGGAAATACCGACGCAGGCAAGCTGTTCCACTCCTTCGCTGTCCGATTTAAAAAAGATGAAGCGTAGCGCTTCGTTCGGATATGCGGCGCGTCTACTACAAAAGGATGGATGCTCGCCGTGCGTCGGAACGTCCGGTGATGGAAGGGGGATGGGGGAATTAGTTCATGTAATTCCTTCGCACACTCACCAAAATGTATCCTATAGAATACTGAGAGGCTAGCAACTCTGCGTCTATGTTCGAGGCTATGAAGATTGGCTTCCACCAATTCAGGGTCGCCAATTAGCCTTTTTGCACGCCTCTCAATTGTGTCCAGAGCAGCAAGATGACATTTTGCGGCACCAGCCATTAAATGGCCACAGTACTCCACACACGACCGGATCTGTGCTTTATATAATGTAAGAAGTTGTCCCGGTGTGAAGTACTGCCGGACCTTTGCAAGGACGCCAAGCTTGCTGGCGGCTGCTCTTGCTCTAGACTCAATGAACCGACCAAAGTTGAGGTTCGAGGAAATCTCTATCCCTAGCAACTGAAGTCGGTCACTGTATTCCAAAGATACATTCCGGAAAGTAGGAGCCAAGGTGAAAGGGCTCCTTTTAGCAGTGAATAAACACGTCTGCGTTTTGGTGGCGTTGAATTTAACAAGATTAGCATTGCCCCATAGGGAGACTGCCTCTAGCTTGTCATTCAAACGCTGCACCATGGCTTCTCTTTCAGCCTGTACTTGATCTCTACTGGCCCGAGTACTCGGCAGGTATCTTTCCACCACTGTGCTGTCGTCTGCATACCCATAGATACCGGGTTTGAGCAGATCGTTAATATGCAGCAGGAAGAGAGTTGCAGAAAGAACGGACCCCTGAGGAACTCCGGCATTTATTGTTAAGGACTCCGATGAGCACCCGTCAACAACCACTCGGATAGTTCTTAGATTCAGGAAGTCCGTTACCCAGCCGATCAGACCAGGAGATATACCGTACGCTGAAAGCTTGCTTAAAAGGCCCGCATGCCAGACCCTGTCAAATGCCTTCGAGACGTCTAGAGAGACGGCGACCGCTTCTCCATTCTTCTCCAAGGCCTCGCCTAAAATGTGTGTAGCATAAACTAGAAGGTCCCCAGTGGACCTATTTCGGCGAAACCCGTACTGTCGGTCACTGAGGAGATCGTTACCTTCTAGGTATGCTAAGAGGCGCGAGTTCAATACACGCTCCATAATCTTGCAGAGTATGGAGGTGATTGAAATCGGTCTGTAATTGGCAGGATCGGCACGGCTACCTTTTTTGGGCACTGGCTGCACGTTAGCAAGCTTCCAGGATTTCGGCACTATTCCAGTTCTGAAAGAGAGGCGATATAGACGTGTTAATACAGGAGACAACTCAGCTGCACATGTTTTGAGCAGAATGGCTGGTATACCATCCGGACCACTGGCTTTATTCACATCAAGACGACACAATGCTTTCCATACCTCTCTGTTAGTGATGCGGATTTCAGGCATAGAAATTCCGCAGTGAGGAAGATGTGGTAGGGTAGCATTGCCAGTGTCTAGATGAGAATTATTAGCGAAAAGAGAAGCAAATAAATTTGCTTTCTCTTTTGCTCCATGAGCCAGAGATCCATCTGGTTTCAGCAGAGGTGGCAGTGAGGTTCGGCAGAAATTCGACTCGATCGCTTTGGCAAGGGACCAGAAAGCTCTACTGCCTGATGGCAGGACTGAAAGCTTTTCGCCAACCTTAGCGATACGACCGAGACGAACCCTACGTAATGCCTTTTTATAGGACTTAGCAGCTTGGTTAAAGGCTCTCTTCTTGGAACTCACATCCGGAGCTTTGCGGTTTCGAGCATCAACCCAAGTAACATATGCTAAATGTTTTTGCTTTTCAGCACGTCCACATTCGGCATTGAACCATGGGCGAGCTTTGCCACCGATAGGTACATCAGCAAAAGGAATGAAATACTCCATTGCCTGATGTACCACATCAGATATAGCATCCGCGCAACTCGACGGATCCTCAGAAGAGAAGCAAACCTGCCGCCAAGGATAAGATGCAAAAAAGTGCCGCATCTCATCCCAATCTGCTGACTTGTATTTCCAAATTCGCCTAACACCATGGAAGTCCAAGTCCGGCTGGGAATAAGTTAATACAGATTTCACCAGACAGTGATCGGAGGTTCCCAAGGGGGAGGAAACCTCTACACGATACCTGTCTGGATCAGTTGTCAGCAGAAGGTCCAGGCAGTTGGCTGTATGTGACTCCACATCAGGCACCCTTGTCGCTTGCCTCACCAGCTGAAAGAGGTCCAAGGACAACGCAAAGTTCCGCGCCTCTCTTCCAGCGTGGTCTGTCCTCTGGTACGGGAACAGCCAGTCCTGATGACAGGCGTTAAAGTCCCCCAGAAAGACGAGCTGCGCAGAAGGGTACCGATGCAGAGCCATATCAGCAGCCTCACTGAGATACTCAAATAATCTGGTTGTCTCCTGATCACCGCTGTGCGAACGGTAAACACAGGAATACAGGATTTTTTCGTTTCCTGTGTCTACCAAAACCCATAGGGAAGAAAAAGTGGGGTCTTCAAGGTGACGAAGGCGCTGGATACAGAGGTCGTTCCGCGTGTACACACAAACCCCGGCACGTGAGCGGAAATTGTGCTCTAACGTGTAACCAGGGTAAGCAAGGTACGCAGTGCTCAAAGGACATTGTATCTGCGTCTCCGTCAGAAAGAGTAAGTGCGGCTGCTCTGTCTCTAGATGGTGATGGACAGCTTCGAGATTTGAGTGCAATCCTCGAATATTAGCGAGGTGCACTAGGAGTGAGGAGGAGTGCAACCGCTGAGTAACCTTACTTTTCTTTTTCTTACTTTTCATAAAAAATTTAAATGGAGTGAATAGGATAGGAAATGGCAGTTGAACGAGGCGCTACGTATCGAACCCGACGTCGAAATTGATGTTGCTGTGCCAACGGGAGGCTAGTCTGGAGACTGCGGGGACGCCCGAACCCCCCCAGGGATCGCCATCGGGCCTCCTCATCTGGTCGCCAACCAGCACGATGGAGCCACCCTGGGATTTTTCGCAGCTGGCGGGGCAGCCTTTCATGGGGAGCTAACCCACTACTTGGGCCCCCAACTATCTGCGGGCGGCCAGCGGAAAGCCGTCGCTTCGGATCCCGCTACCCTCCTCGACTAGGCACCCGACACAACAAACACTAACTCGACGACAAAACGGTTCACCAACGCAACGCAGCTGTTCAGACCCATTTCCCATATACGGCTTCATCGAGCAACGTAACGTTAGATTATTTGAATTGAAAAACACATACTTTTATTTTTGTCACAGACTATTTGATTTTATAAGCTCCTTTTCAGTAATTATATGCAGTAAGAAAGGTTGTTATAGCTAATTCATTAATCATTTTTCCATGTAAGTATCGCATTTTCCAATATCTACGATCTCCTGGCGAGTGGAGGCGACTGTCTCTTAATGTTCCTGGGTCATATGCCAGTCTACGACGCATGGCGAGAGCTGTCACGCGCACCTCGCTGGAACTGTTGGCTGAGAGACGTAGACCGCTATGTGTCAGCCTATCATGATTGTCAGGTAGAATTATCGTCCTACTAATAGGGGAGCCCGGGATGCTAAATTTGCAGTAACTACAGCCATGTCATGGGGACCTATAGGATTGTGAAGATTAAGCATTAATACGAAAAAAGTGTATGTTAATTTATCCATTTTAGTGTTGAGGAAAACGTGTACAAATTTTCAAAAATGTTCAAAAAAACAGTTACATGGAACTACTTGAATGAGTCAGATTTTCATAATGTATACGCTCTATGTCTTTATTGATAACTGAGCCATATTAATCTGACGAGTAATTAGAGGAGGGTGGCGGGTGGAGGAGTGGAGGATGGGTGGGTAGTGGTGAAAAAGGGGTAGAAAAAATATAGTTTTTTGACCGTGTCAGATATTCAGAGGGAACGTTAAGTAAACTCAAAAAAGTAGCCTATTCAAATGACTGATGATTTGGTCGTGGTCAAAAATCAAGACAGACTTTTGAAAATGTAAAAAAAAAATGGTTTTGAAATAATCGAGCGCGTCAGATATTTATACAGGCAGTTCAACTTGATGTCTTAATCGTTCTAAATTATAATCTGACAATTGAAAAACAAAAATTACATTTTTTTTTATTATTAATTTATGTAAGAATATATAAAAACTTTTTAAAATAAGTATTTTATTCTTCATTCTCACTAGATTCGTATACGAAGTTGGTTTCCACATGGTCAATTTCTTCGTGATCTCGTGTTTCTGTATGCAGAAGTTATGAATTGATTTTTTTTTTTTTATCATAGTATTAACAATGAAACGTAACTGAATCTAAAGTATCTCCTTAAATGTCAGATGTTATGACGATATCTACGTATGCTTTTGGAAGTTGGTTACCAACGAACAAAGTCGTCTCTAATTAATAGTCGGCAGATAGTAGTGCGCGTATGGTGTGAGAGAGTGAAAAATAGAGGAAAAGTGAGAAGGAAAGAGAGACGCGGAATGGGAAATATACAGTTCTCAGCAGCTCTACACCTTATTTATGATTTTAGCTACATCACTATATGAAAATCGTCAGATTATATTTTTTCCGTAATCCTTAGTAGATTTCCTTCAAAATAAAAAAAAAATAAACCGCGCTCGAGTATTTCGAGGTAATGTGTTTTTTTTTAATCTTTGTGACTCGCCTATTTCCCTACACCTCGCTTAAATCGTCAGATTATTGAAATCTACGCTGTTCTTCATGTACTTAACTTACCTTGACTTCATCTGATGCGCACGAGTTTTTCTGAAGATCAATTTTTTTTACTAGTCTGACGCAGGCCTCAACGCAGGCTCTTATATTAAAGGTTATTTGGTAGGGGTACATTACAGGGTACAACGTTTCTTCCCATATAATTTTCTAACGCGCTCTAGTGACACGGAAAATCCCCACTCGGGCTCCCCTACTATATACTGCTATCTGTATGTCTAGACGAACCCACGTTATGTATAAAACCCTAGTTAGTGATGGTTCTTACAATCTAATTTTTTTGAATATTTGTAATTCATTTATTCCAATTCCGCTGACTGTATTTACTTTTCATGTTGATTAATTACTTCAAAACACTTTGCTACTTTCAGGATCCTGAAAAGGGTATTAAGATAATGATGACGTCTCTAGGATTCACTAATGTAGAAGTAAAATGTGTACAAAAAATATTTGTATTCACTGCCTTTAAAAGTAAGTAAAGTAGTTAATTTAGCTCAGAAATATATTGATCATTTGAATACATAACTAGATTTTTTAACAAAGTAATCACAAATGCAATAACAATAAAAAAAATGTTATCTCTGGCTAACAAAAAACGTTCCGTAATCCCATTGCATGTTTTAATTTGAAAACGGTACATTTGAAACGTTGTTCTTTTATTTTTCAGATGATATGAGCGCCGTCAATCCTTTCAAAATTCCATTGGAATTGCAAGACGATTTCTTGGAGGATTTCGTTAAAGTGGTTCGCGACATGGGCCTTGTTGGTCATACAGACAACAACGTAGATGGCATATTCGAAGTGAAGATGAGCTATAAAGTCATCATAGCTTCTGGTCAAAAGAAATAGAAGTCTTCTACTTTTGTACTTTGAACTTCCTATACCTAATCAATACAACTTTTTTAAAAAATTTTTTTTTTAAAATTGTCCTTGTTCGCGCATTACGCAAATTCTAAATATTTCCAAATTTATAGGAAAACAAACTACTGACAAGTTTTGATGGAGTTTTATTCAGTTTTAAATTAAAACGTCATAAATCTTTTTTATACTATCAAGTTCGGTATATCACAAATGTTTTCGCATTCACCTCTATCAATCGCTATCCCAGCCTCTCACTCCTTTTTTTTAAATATCGTATTTTACACAATTTTTCCATACTTTTTTCTACAAACTTCATATAAATCATAACCAATTTAAAAAACAATTTTCAATATCAAAAAAGGCGTTCATGTGTTTTTAAGAACTAGATTTAATTCTTTGCACTTACTAAGTACAAATATCGCAATAGTCTATTTATATTAAATAAGATATAACAAAGTACTTTTATTTTGTTGATTAGGTATTTGATACCTAATGAAACTTTATTTAATCATTTTGAATAAGTTGAGTAAATGCCTAACTTGAACTTTTGTCTGCTCCTGGGGTCACCATGGGCCCAGATTGGTGATTTCTGAAAGTGCAAGTTATATGAAAGAATATTATTTTAAATACAGTATTTATTAATTTGCACTAATAACATTTTGTTGCGATTTCTATATTATTGGCCAATTAGCCAAAATACTATTTCTAAAGTTATCCATGCGCCTTAGTTAACCTATAGGAAACAACACAATTTTTTGAACTTGTAATTATCACTTTGAAAGTAATATACTCTTATGTATTTAGAAAGACATCAGCCTCACAGTTTTATGCGACTTAAAGCCTTGTAATGTCAAAGAAATGGATAAAATTATTGAAAATTTGAATATTAATAAGAGCACTTGTATTTATGAACTTAATCTAAAGGCCTTGAAATAAATTAAAAATATAATTTTCACAGATTTATCTGATTGTATAAATAAGTATCTGAAGCAAGGTATATTTCCTGAAAGCCTGAAAATAGCAAATGTTAGCTGAAATTACCAATCTATAAAGCGGGTTTAAAATCAGACCAAAGTAATTACAGACCCATAACTGTGTGTATACCAAAAGATGATTAAACATTACCTAAGAACCAAAAACAAAATACATATCTGCCAGCCTCAGACCAAAACCTACGGTAATATAAAAATAAGATGTGGGGGTGCAATGTTATACAATAATTTACCAGATACCATTAAAATTGTAACAATATTAAGCAGTTTAAGAATAAGCTAAAATTACATGTTAGAGACAATATTATATCGCTTAAGTATTAGTATAGTTAATGTTATTTTTAGATAAGTCAATGAATGTTGGTTTTTGTTTTTTAATTATTCATTTTAATTTTCTCATTTAGTATTGTTTTTACATTTATGTAAACAATTACATTAAGATGTAAATGTAAGATATATAGCCGAGGAAGAAGCGAGTGTAATGCATGCATAATAAAAACAGACTAAATGTATATATATACTTCATCTCTGTATAAGTCAGTATGTTTTTATAAGAAATAAATATCTTCAAACCCAATTGAAGCAACGATTAAAATTTAAGCCATCTATAGTTTTTTTATTCTTTGGTATAAGATTTGCAAAAATATTATAAATTCAGGAAATAGAATCAGTAAATGTTGGTTTAAATTAATGGCGTTATATGATATTGACAACGTTCTTAATCTAGTAGTGGTGAAGGAGTTATCAAGGAACCGGGAAGGAATCATAGTAAACTTATGTTGAAATTATCACGTACAATAATATTTTTTTTAGATTTAGATAGGTTTAATAAAACATTCTCTATAATATTTTCAAAAAAATAATACATGTTCTTTGGGTGTCTCCCAACACTAACGAAAATGAAACGACACAGATCTGCACAGGCTTAAATCCTTTTGAGTACTCAAAAATATTTTCAAGGAAGAAAAAGGTAAGCTTCTTTTGACCAACGAGCAAATTACGATCACCACAAAAGCACATATTAAATACCAAAAACTCATAGGTAACTATATAAGGATCCAAACGAACAAAGACCAGAGAGTCCTATATTGATTTCCAATCCAACCGACCAACTTTGGAGGAAATTTAAAAAATAATAAAAAAAAAACCCTCTAAATCAGCACCAGGTCCTCACGATATTCCTTACATAGTATATTAAAAGTGTCCGTCGGTTCGTAATAATCTCTTAAATTTATTCCGTGAAATCTGGTCAAGAAAGCAAATACCGGTATTATTCGGAAAAACCATTTTTGTCCTCATTCCAAAAACAATCAGTGTCACAAATCCGAAAGACACTAGAGGGATAGCTTTAACAAATACAATTTCTAAGATCTTCTTTCCCTTTTTAACAAAATAAAATGACGCAATTTATGATTATAAATAATAGTAAATAATATTAAATAATAGTATTTCCGATCAAATCACTAGAAAGGGTTCTTGCCCTGAATTTCGGAAGCCTGGAGATGGTGTTACTTTTCTGCTTTAATTATCGAAATAATTGCGTCATATAATTAAAGATTATTTGTGTAACGACAACTATTCCAAACCTCTAAGTAATAACATAGGTTTTTTTTTTAAATA
This sequence comes from Dircenna loreta, assembly GCA_963555665.1. Classification (NCBI taxonomy): domain Eukaryota; kingdom Metazoa; phylum Arthropoda; class Insecta; order Lepidoptera; family Nymphalidae; genus Dircenna; species Dircenna loreta. The sequence continues at coordinate 2,371,973 of OY743098.1, forward strand.
TTACACAGCTGGCAGTGATGCCGCCGTCTTTTTTATTAGGAATACTCATTCAGTCCAGTTCTTGCGAGTATGCCTCTCGCGCTTTTATTCCGCATTCCTTATCTTTCTGTCATCCTTCTATCTTTATATTCTTCTTCTATCTTTCACACTTTTTGGGATGGGATTTCCGACTACTCTTTTCAAACTATGTCTTATCCTATGGGTAAATAAGTTTTTCAGGGTTGGGTTCTTTCTTATTATGGGTTGCAGGGACTACTTACATTATAATTAGTGTACTAATATAGTGTACTAATATCCTGTATATTATACTAATACACTACTACCAAAATGTTTCCACTCTAACACTATAGTTTATTGTTTTTCCTTACGTTTAGATTTCTTTGTTTATTTCTATTACCAACAGCTAAGTTATATATACCGTATCTTTTATTTCTTATCTCTATTTTATTATAAGTTAGGTTATAATATACAATTATATTTTACTTACTAATAATTCTTATACTATTTATTTCTAATATTTACTTTTTACATAGTATTTTAAAAACTTATTTCTATTGCTACTTAACATAATTTTACTAATATTAACTTGGTTTAATTCCGTATCTATGTCTATTTTCCGGTCTAGTCTGTCTTTCGTGTGCACAGTTCGGCCGACAGATACACGCTAGACTCCTCTTGCATCTGAAACGGTGCAGGTACCCAGAAAATCCGCCGTGGTCCGTCAAAGTCTGAGTCAAGATCCCGGTCAGTTTGGTCTTCTGCATGATTTTGTAAGCAGTCATGATGTCCGGTAAGAAGGTCTTAGTTACGCTGGCCGTTTCCCCTAGGGTGTAGCGGTTGTTCCATTCTTGGATGAATTTTTCCCTTATGATTTTTTCATAACATAGGTTTATTTCAAGGTTGTTGTATTTCTCCAATAATGTTTAGTTAACATTTTAATAGATAAATTAAGAAATCATGAGAAAAAGAGGGGTTATCGGTTTAAATTTAATTAAAAATACACGTAACCCCAATCTCCCAATCCCAATCATATAACCCCAAACAATTTCAGGTACTTTTAAATGAAGTAGAGGATTTGTCTACATGGACTAATGGACTGAGGGCAAAATCCAGTAAATTCCACTGTCTGTGTCTGGATAGATGAAATACCAAATATAACTCTTACATTCCGGGTCTCTTAAGGACGCGTTTACAGTTTTGCCGAACATCATCAACTTTTCGATACATATTGCTACAAAATCAAACTTAACATTATAAAACCTATAGTAACAGCGGATATAATGTTTCTTTACTTTTGATTCCTTAAAAAAATAATCAAATATTATAGTTTTAATTAAATAAAACGATTTCAGGCGTATAGGTATACAAGAAAAATGTACCGAAAATACGCCTGAATACCATATATCTGAAAATGAAAAAATACCTTGGGTAAGAAAACATACTCAACTACAATCTTATGAAAAAAATATTATTAATACACAACAAAATAGTTTTAAAAAATAATAATATTATTATTTTTCTTCAACTCTTTACAGTTGACACATGAATCTTAATTTACGGTAATAAGGTTTATTTTTCTTGCGAGTTACTCCGAGTTTAGGCTTCTTTTGTAAGTACTGATAAGATCTTACCTTGATTGAGTGACCTTGAGGTAAACTGATGGATGAATGCTATTCGATATCTAGACAAATGGAGCTAGGCACTCCGAGTTTAGGTTTCTTTGTTAGCTTTGATAAGATCTTACCGTTGGACTTGACGATTTGACCTGAAGGTATAATGGTGGATGGATGCTATTAGATTTCTTAGAATAGTTGAACCAATTTCAAAAAGAAAACCATTATTAGTTGCATCTTCACTGTGTAACATAGACTTTATGTAAAAAAATTGTCATCAGGTGCGCTGCGGAAACTATGCATGGTAGCATAAGAAAATATTTTACAGATTACGATTTCAAGATCTACTATAAAGTCCATGATACCATATATCCAACTACTATAGCCTACTATAGCTATACCACTGTAACTACTTTTTTAGATTTTCAAAGTTGATGAAAGCGCCGACAATAATTAAACCATATTATTTATACCTATGTATTAATCCTTATCCTATTAAATGATATTTTGTTAAAGACGATTTCAATACTCGTAAAATATTTTTTTAATTATTAAAATGTGACATTCCATTCAAATGATACAACGAACTTAAAAATGTCAAACCATGTGGCTATTAAAAACAAATTGCTATACGTATGTCAATATACAAATGAAAAAACAATAATAGTAGTATATAAAATAATATTGTGATATATGTGAAGTTTAGTTTCTATGTATATGTAATATTCTATAAGGTATATATAATACCATTATGTATGTGTGTACTTTATTCTATTTATTAATATTATTTAATGTACCAACTACCGCCTGTACTTTAATGTACTTTTAATTATGGGTTGCTGTAAGAGATCTCTTTTGGTGATAAGGCCGCCTTTGTACCAAATTTTATATCTTTTCTTTAATTTATTGATCATTTTTTTATATATATTATATAAATAATAGATTAGAATTGTATCTTTCATTAATTATAATGTGAATGAACGGAATCAAAATGGATGATAAAAGATGTGTATTTCTTAATATTCCTTTGTATGTATTTATTTTTAAATGAGTTTATGGATGTTTTTTTTTTTGTTACGGATTAAACTTAAAAAAATATGTTTAAATAAAAATAAAATGCATTCATTTAAATGTATCTTACCAAATCATTATTTTGCAGTGTGAGCGTCGGCAACGTTTACGATCCATATTCTGACTTAACTATCTGACTCTCATAATTTTTCGCTAAGCTCCAGTCAAAACCTTACACTTAAAGTTTCTTCACTGTTAAAGCTATCCGTTTTTGGAATCATCTCCCCTTGAAAATTAAAGGCCTACAGTCGTGCGGTTCTTTTAAGCGTCATCTGAAATATTACTTACTTATATATCTAACTTTTGAATTTGACCTTATCGTGTTATATGGGTTATAATTATATTTATTTTACTTTATTATTTTAATTCTTATATTGGTAAGTAAGTACAGATATTTGTTTCTTGAGATAAATCTCAACTTTTGTTTTATTCTTCTTGTTAATTATTTTTATAGATGAGGTTCTTTGTTCCATTTTTTTGAAAAGGTAAGAATTGAAGACGAACCTAAACACGTGCAAGCAAAGCGGCTATCAACAATTAATTGAACATTCAAAATGGCCGAAGTTGTCAGTATAAGTGAGAGACATCTGTACCAACATAACGCCACAAAAAATCGAAATTTGAATATACGTAACCCGCAAAAATTCAAAATTCGCGATACTTTTTGAACACACTACGTATATGATACGTTTGCGCCAAATCGCTTTAATATATTTCTTTACATTTGATGCGAGATTGAAGATTTAATTATAAGCACTAATTTAAACGAAGGACGACTTAAGCTATATGGCAGAAGTAACAAAAAAAGTATGCAGAAGCCTAAATTTAGAAGTATAAAATTACATTGTTGTTTGTTACATTATACGAAAGCAGTAAAATACCAAAAACCTACCCTGATATAAATTTAAAACATGTCAGTCTTATCAGAAGTCTTATCAGAAGTCTTATCGATAGTCTAAATAGATACCCTGATATAATTTGAAAACTACTTACATGTGACATATGTGTAGGCCATACAATATTTCAGATAGTGCTATATTTTCAGTGATAGACACTTATTTATTTTATTTAACATTATTTGTCCAGATACCACCACAATTTACGTTTACCCTCCCACTCGCTCTCCTCGACAATGTCGCAGTCAGCGGCTCGTATAAATACATTTCAACCACGCTAATGAAAGGACTTGAAAACCGCTTTGAATACGACTACATAGCGGACCTGGAATATAGCTATTATAACTAAACGTTTAAAATGAACAATCCGGAATTATATCAGAAAAGTAATAGTCAACAAAAAAGAGATGTGTTACAATGTTTAGAAGACTATGGAAAAGTATTTAAATGGAAAGAATATGGTACCACCGTTATAGATATAGGGTGTGGGGATGGAAGTGTTACTTCGAGTATATTGAAAACATTTATACCTAATAACTGCAAGGAACTTATAGGATGTGACATTAGCGAGGAAATGGTTCAGTTCGCTAATGAACACCACGCCAGAGACTTCATCAGGTTCACGGTGCTTGATATAGAGGGTGACTTACCTGACCAACTGAGAGGAAAATTCGATCACGCGTTCTCATTTTACACCCTACATTGGATACAACATCAGGAGTAAGTTTATATTTTTATTATAAATGTTAATTGCTAATTTAAACAGAAGTTAATTTAATTTAATTTCTGTTTTTATTTGTAAATGATATAATATTAAAATTAATGTTTTTTGTAAAAGTTTATGAGTAGTAAATAGTAAAGTAATCGACATTCGGAAATGTAATCAATATAAAGAAGCGAAAGTAACTCTGTCTATTATGCTTTCAAGGCCAAACTATTTAGACGATTATGAAAATTTTTTTATAGAGATAATTTATGGCCTGTATGGACATGGGCTACTTTTTTGTTCAAAAATAAAGTTTGAAATGGGTAAAATATGGGGTATACCTTAGTGTGGGAAACCAATCATTAATTTTAAATTGAAATATCATTGTCATTAAATTGCATATTGTCATTAAAATGAAATAATATGAATTAAAAAGTCTTAATTAATCCCATAGACTTAAGCATGCTGTGACACCTTCATGAGCTGTACAGCTATTTTATTACTTATTTAGGATTACTATTAGAATAGAAGAAGAAGAAATAGCTTTGCTGTATTAGCAACTGGTGATAAAATAAATAAAGATCAAAGTCAAAATACCAGAGCTATAACAATCTTAGATCTTTAAATCATTGTAGATTTATTAAGGCGACATTTACATTTACACATAGTAATATGTAGTAAAAAGTACCACATTCCGTATATTACCTTTAAAAAACAGAAGCAGTTGTCCCAATTGCGTTACTTTGTGTGAACCTATTGTCACGATTTATTAATAAGGTATTAAAAGACAATTAATATTAAATTGTCCTTAAGCATGCTAGCGTGCTGCATGCCATGTTATTAAATAAATATTCATGAACACGACCCGGACTTGAGTTTGCGACTTCTGGAATTTCATCTCTTCTTGATGAAACTTTAATTTTATAATTATTTGAAATTTAAGAATAATCTAATTTATTTCGTATTATTAGTTTTTACACCTGTTAACCAATTATACTCCAGACATGTTTTTAATCAACGATCACAATTACATGCCATATCCTCACATGTTGAAGAATTTGAATATGCTATTGTAAAAGTTTAACTAAATGTTTATTTTATTTGGTTTTCTGTGAATTTGAGTGCTACTAATGTTTTTTGTAATTACTATATATTATGAAATAATTATTGGAATTGAAAGAGTGTAGGTACTATTATTTGATCAAGATTACATTTAAAGAGAACATTAAACTTATTTTCGGTAATCTAATGCACACTGCAAATTTACTAATAATGTTTCTATTTAAGAATCGCCTTCTCCAATATCTATGATCTCCTGGCGAGTGGGGGCGACTGCCTGTTAATTTTCCTGGGTCATATGCCAGTGTACGATGTATGGCGAGAGCTGTCACGCGCACCTCGCTGGAACTATTGGCTGAAAGACGTAGAGCGTATTGTATCACCCTATCATGACTGTCAGGTATAACTATTTTATTTTAACTGTATGTATAACCCGCAACTTTATTTCTGGTTCTTACTGCCGCATATTTGTAAACAGTTGGAAATAATTATTGAAATTATTTATAAACATTCTTAGCTATATTAACCCTATTAAATCTCAATTAAATTAGTTATAGACTAATTATGATGCAGTAAACAGTGCTTTGACTTTCTTTATTGGTTCGAAATTAATGATTTGGTGTTACTTACTCACGGACTGACTGCACTAACATTTTTATATTGTAATAATTAAGATTCCCACGTTTGTGTAAATGACTACTTGAATAAAGAAATTTTGAATTTGAATTTCTAGAAATACTTATTAAATACTTCATTATTTTTAGGAGTCTGAGAAGGCTATAAAGATAATGATGTCCACTATAGGTTTTACTAACGTGGAAGTAAAATATCAACGAAAAGAGTTTATTTATACTGAAAGTGAAACATTTAAAAGTAAGTCCAAAAGTAACCTTTTTCCACACAGGCAAGCATTAATCATATAAATTCATAAGAAAGTTATCACAGATTTAACACACTTAAAACATCTCATAAAGATTTAAAAAAGGTGTTTTTAGACAAAAAAAACAAATTGTTACTTTTACATTACTTTCGCTGATTTGAAAAAGATACTAAATAGTAATTTGTAACATTTGGTAAAAGATTACTTTTATTTTTCAGACGCTACGATGTCCATTAATCCTTTCAAATTTCCATTCGAAATGAAAGAAGACTTTTTAAAGGACTATCTCGAAGTGGTTCGCGACATGAAGTTAGTTGATCACACGTATAACAACCAAGTAGACAGTACATACAAAGTAACGTTAAATTATCAGCTAATCATAGTTTATGGTAAAAAGTAAATTATTTTAATACTTTTACTTTAGTATTTCCTTTTGGATACGCGAGTGAGTGAGAGTGAGATTCCCTTTTTATCTAAAAAAAAAGATAAAAGATTAATAATAATCTTTTATCTTTTTTTTACGTAGATAGATTTTTCACGTAGATACAAATCTACGTGATGACAATAATCTTAACGAAGCTCAATAATTTGAGTCGATGTTGTAACTTCTCAAATAATGTACCAGCTAGTAAAAAAATATTAACTCGAGTGCATTTTCCTATATGTTTAAAATGGTCGTGATGGTGTAATGTTAAAATTAATTCAAGTGAAATTCGTAAAGCGTATTCTGGATTACGAAAAGTTCTTTGAGACGATACATAATGAATTAACTGTGAGGGTACTTTATGATTACGTCGCAATAACTGTGGTCATAAAGGAATTATCTGTTTTACACCTACAATTGTCTGCTCACTTACGCGAAGACTTTTATGTTGGACGTAATGATATTTAACAGGAACCCAAAATATTAGAGGAAGATAAAACCAGTCACTAACAGCAGACAATAAAGCAAAAAGCATCATTGTAATCAGCAATATATTTAATTAAATTACATTTAATCATTGTTTATTACTAAACGATACAACTTATAATGTAAGTGAAGCTAACATCTCTGCGAAAGGTTAAAGATTTTATGCACTTCGTCGGCACCTTACGCCATACCCGACCAGAGGACGTAACATTGTCGGGCTTGCTACCTCAACTGTTGTAGATTTAAGTCTGCACCCTGATTTGTTTTAATTCAAAATCTGATAACACTTATAGACAAAGGATCTCTAATTCTAAAACCATATTATTTAGATATTCAAATTCTCTAACACATTTCAAAAACTAATGATTGCAGTTATTAAACTAATGATGGCGTTATACAATTTTAAAATACATTTTGTTGTATTTTAGTTGTTTTGTATTGTCTTATTCTATTTTAACGATATGTCGTATTGTCCTCATTTGAAATTGTATATTTATTTTTAGTGCATAACGTAAATTATTAACATTTTAAATTAAATTTACCAATTATACTTTTTTATTTGTTAAATATTTTATTCCCTACTTTTTTAAAATGACAGAGTATTTGTATATCTTTACTCTATTAATATTATTAATTTTCAATATACACATTTTACTAATAAAGTAAAATGTACATAATTGCTGTAAATTAAATTAATTTTATTATAGTTTCTAATATGCATGTTGTTTGTTTTTATAATTGAGGTGGCATTTATCTTTTGAATGTAAGTTTATTTCTATATTTACCTTTGAAAGTGTCTCAGCAAACTGTGCAATAAATAAATATTTGGTCCTAGATATGTACTCGTAATACCAGACCTAACTGGCACACATGAACATTCACACATATATATGAGGTTTATTCCAAGAAAAAATATTCTCCCCGATTACTATTTTTTATATTTATTGTTTTTATTAAGGAAATGACTTATTTATCAAATATACAGTTTAAGTAATATTTTTAAAACAAGTGCCAAATTACTGATTTGGTTTTTTAGGTACAAGTTTAATTTATATGATCATCTAAATGCAAAAAGAGACCAAGTAAGGAAGGTGACCCCTTGGAAATCTTATTTGACGCTTACTCTAGTTTCATGTAAGAAATTTTATTATAATAATATTTTTTTATATTTAAATTAAGTAATTCAATGACTCATTCAAGTTCTTCCTTTACTATTTTGAAATAAACATTATATGACGTCATAATTTCTTCTTATGACTAAACTTGCCTTATTCGTACCCCTTAAGGACAACCTCAAATATTTTGGAAATTAATAAAGATATATATTTTTTTACTTTAAGTAGTTTTTATTTGACTAATGTTCTATTAAAATTTTAACTAAAAATAACATAACTCTTCTACACTTCTGTGAAATAAACAATTTAAAAAAACTTTATAAAAGTACGATTTAAGAACATTCATCTTAAATCGCACTGATATATTCTTAAATCGTACTTTGAGATCTATCATTAGTTTTCAGTCTTAATAATCATAATCTTAGCAACTAATCTATTGAATACGTTTGTAGATTAATTCTCATTAATTCCGTGGATGGTCTTCGCTAATTTTTGGACAGTCATCGCAGTAATAACATTTCGTTCTTTCAGTGGTACCTGCACATAGCTCGTGTACTTCAGAAATAATCATATTTTCTTTAACGTCTTCTTCACTTATTATACAAAACCAACTATCATTTTCATCTTTTTCTTGTTTCCTTTTTGACGTATTTTCGTAGTTCTACTTTTCTTTACGCTTATAAATTTTGTTTTCTTCACACTTAGATTCTTTAATACGGTTTTCTTCTCATTTTTTTCAATGTTGTGTTCGAGCTCTTGTTTATATGGACGTCCTGTAATAACAAGAGAGGCTGTGGTTTTACGCTGGTGTGAATGTCTAAAAATGGAAGTTAATGGAGACAATGTTTCAGGTGTCTTTCATATTATCTCAGCATAAGATTTATTTGCTTCAATGTCTAAAGAACTCTCTTTATATTTTTTAATCGCTTCTTCCATGTTGCTCCAAGTTGCTCCAAGAATTATATTTTCTTTTTGACATGTTGCCCTAAAGCAATAAAGAATTTAATAAGATTCATTTAAATATAACAATGCTAAAAGTTAATTATGTAGTTAACAATCTAATGTCAAATCACAAACAGTATTCCTAAATCGTACCGGTAAGAATTACGAACTTACTGCGAGTACTAAATAGGCACAAGTGTCTAGCGCATTTCAAATTTGCCGCAAAAAAAAAAGTCAACAAATATGCCGGTTACAATCCGTAAGATATATTCACAAATATACGCTTAAGTACGTGAGAAATAGTAAAACGACTTACAAAGGACATATTTTAAATACGGTTCTTATAAAATATGTGAAAATATTACTGAAAACGTAGCAAAAAACTTACGTTTTCAATATTTTGGTCGGGAGCAAAGTAATAGGTGTTTATTTGTTACAAAGCTATAGAGCCGACTATTAGTAACATTTTGTACGAATAGAGACGCTGGTAACTATCAACAAAGCCGAGATCGACACGAGGTACGAATTAGGCGCAAGTACGAATTAAGCAAGTTTACCCTACAGGGTGATTTGGGAATATTGTATCCTATTGTAAAATTATTAGTGAAACTGGTGCTAGTCGCGGTTGATGTACGCGGTGGATCTTTAGCACTTATCAGCAAGCTCTTCCAGTAACTTAAAATTTATAATCACCGCCATATTTTGGATGCTTTTGATAAACGGTTTGGATATATGCTGTGTTAGAATAATTTTGCTGGCATGATAAAAAGATCTGCATATAATTATATTATAAAATATTTATTATAATTTATAAAATATTTGTATAATTTATAATTCATTATCAGTTCATGAGGAATAATCATTTATATGAGTAACAAATAATACAGCGCCTAATACCCTTCCCTGGGAGACACCAATGAGAGCTTGGTAAGAATTAACTTAATCAAAGGCTTTCTATAATACATACAACCAAGTTAACCTCGAATATTCAAAATTCAAATATATATTGCACATTTTGATATAAGTTTATTATAGATCTAAGTGAATATATAATTTTAATATTATTACATAAAATCATACAAAATACCAAACTCGATGCTATTAAAAATATACTAGTATCATGTTACCGGCCTCATTTAACTAATATTTATATCCTTAATTAAACCTGAGTCTCATAAAAATTTGTATCTAAACTGCATTCGCATTACTATAAATTTATCTATAAACTTCAGAACGTTAAAATGCGAAACTTGTACTATTAACATTGCTAGACTTTTGTAGCCTGGAAATGTAATCTTGTCTCGTAAGAAAGGTAACTTACGTAACGTTTGGCATTGCACCATCATTTCAAAGCATTTTCATAACCATACCTACGCTTAAAAATTAATGTTTTTCATTATAAGTTAAAAATCGTTCAACTAAATGATTATTTATATAACGCACTAAATTAAATATACAGGCATATGCGTATTTACCAAAATACTTTTTTATGTAATCGCAGCGTCTTTACTAAAATACTTTTTTATTCCATTTTCTATTGAGTTCCTTTGTGAAATGATATAATAGCAGTAAGTAAAGTAACAGCTTTGTGACTAATAATATTTCTACATCTTGTGGGCAACACACTCAATCTTCCTCAATTACGTTATTTATTATGTTATAAATGCTGAGGATTTTCAAACAAGCAGGCTTCACACACTAATCTAGTATATTTTTATGTAAATTACCATAGTCGCAGTCAAATTATAAGTCTCTCTCGAGACATTAAGTTATAGCACGCCTCAGTGAGCGGACGTCAGAATTGCAATGACGACATTATCCATCAGCAATAAAAATATTACTACTAATTGAGATGTCGATAGCTCGTTGACGATGAACGATTATTGTTTTTTTTCCACAAATCGGTAAATATGCCATCTGTAGAAGATTTTTTAAAGACTAACTATTGTTAGCGACTTCGTCTGCCAAATAATTTTCGTGTGCCTGCGCAGACAATCAGTAGATAAAATTATAAAAAGTCAAAGCTGTACCTTGAACCTTGAACCATTTTTTTAAATAATTGTCAATGTACAACAACAAAACATTATTCTTGGCGTATTATTATATGTATAGATCAAATAGTGATATTAACTATCGGTTTTTTACCAATCGAAATTCCATATTTTTTTTTCCAACCGTAACCGCTAAAGTAATTGTATAGAAATTCACACAAAAATTTTACGCACTCACTAATTTGTTACGTAGGAAAAAAAAAGGTTGAGAGGGTGATCTCTGCTCCACTCACGTCTGTCACACCAGGTGATCCGCCAAAAGAAGGGGAACCAACCACGAACCCGACAGGCCTCTACCGCCAGTCATAGTTGTCAGCCGAGACCAGCCAGAAAGAGGCATAAGTCGAGAACCCACCAAGCCCAAACCAATCATCGTCAAGCGCAACGGTCAACTCAACAAAGACTATTCTAGGCAATGTCGGTTGCCCAGACTACCTCCCCGTCGAGCAGACTCACACTGTACGGCGAAAAGAGGTCGAAGCCCTACCACCGCAAATAGCCTCTCCCCCCCGCAGCTGATCCTGGTAAAGAGGGCCTGTGCCCTCCCACCAACAGAGCCCAAGCCAGCTTTCCACCGACCAAGGCCGATGGAAAGAGGCAAGAGCCCGCCGCCGCCGAAAGGCAGCCCACCGCGTGACCCACCCCTGTCAGCCATGAACCGAGCACAAACTCTCATGGATGAACCCCGTCGCGCCGGGTATTAGCCAACGATTGACAAGGCCTCGAAAAACTCATCAACTGTCGTTGACCAGGGAGCACCAGGCCCGTACCGCTTCCAATGACACCGAATGTATCCGAATGGCAGGCACACGAGGAGGTTCCCGGCGAAGGCCCCCATGAACAGTACCCCTAGTATGAGTCTTGATAGTACGAAACTAGCAATGACAACAATATTACAACCAATCACAAGCAAGAACTCGTTTCATGACTACTCGAAAACTATAAACGTTTCGTACTATAAAAACTCGTACTAGCGGTACAGGATTGGAAAGTGCAATCTCTCGGGTGGTTCCCGATCCTTCTGCCAATTGAGCTACCGTAACCCTATCCGAGTTAATATAAATCTTATTATTATCAATTCCACGTAGATTATTCAATAATTGCATGCTTAGAAATAAAAACATAGAGCATAAGAAATAAGAAATTATTATTAACCGGAAATGAAGTAAACTGTTCACAAAATTATATTATTAATTAATCTTAGTAATTATACATTACTTTAGTATTGTATAAAAAAAATATTATTTTAAACGTAATAGGAAAAGTTTTCAAAAACAAAAGCAAAATATTTTTAATCGTAAACCAAGAAATCTATAAAATATATTAATAACGAATTAATTAATCACAACACTTTTACATTTTTTTTTTGTACTGTAATCCTTTATTTTGTTGTATTTAAAGTATACAAAACAATAAAGAGACACTTAATTCAGTCTAACGACCTTTTAGTACTAAATAAATAAATTGAATAATAAAACAACACATAAAATAAGATTCAAAGGTTTTTTGATACCTATTTATGCCCTTCTATAAATTACAGAAACTTAAAATAATTAAAATACTTTTTAAAATTTTGTATAAAATTTACTGCCATCACTAAAATAAGATAAAAATCTCGGGAATCTCTTTTATTAATAACCAGTTCGTTTAAATAATTGCATTCTGGTGTCACTGAGGCTTTGTTTATAATCGTAAGATAATTAAAAATAGGACCAAGGTCGACGACTTTCCTATACATCAGAATATTCAAAATAAAAAAAATACAATTAAAAAATACTTATATATATATCGGTACAAAAACGAATTGTACGACTAATGAAATCGGCGAGTCATCGTGCAGGTGTTTCAAACTTGGTAAACAACTGATTAGTGATATTTGACCCACTCCTTCGACTATGCTGTATATAAAAGAGAGGCACAAGGAAGTGAAAGATTCGATTCGTTTGTTACTGTGCGTAAAATTACTTGACTAAGAATAAAGTTTGAATTCACTGTATTGGTTTATTTCTATTATGGAACATCAAAATATCAAGGAAGATAGATAATGACGTCAGCTGTGCTGACGTCATATTGTTAAAAAACACTGGACACCGGCTTACTCCGACATATACAAACAAACAAATCTATTTTTGAACGAGTAAGATTTACTAGTTACATTGAATTCAAAACATCTGAGTCCATATATTTTGTTTATCTTGTATTTCTAATAGAAAAAAAAACTACTTTGCTTAATAATTAATTATCCTATTTTTATTATGTATAATAAATATTTAATTGAATACATACAAAAAATGTTTGTTTTAATATATTATATTTAAACCTAAATAAGTCTCAATTATACCTACTAATCTAGGCAATACTATATTTTTAAATCGTATTTATTTCTTTATTCAGAGATTTTACAAAAAAATATGTTTAAGAAAAAAGTTAAAAATAAAAAAGGTTTCTTGCAAGGAAACATGATGGTGTGATTAAAAATAACAAGTTCATACATTTGGAAATTAAAATGGCTTCGTGATTAAAAAATTAAAAAATATATATTTTAAACTCTGTCTTCAACCATACCTGAAGTCTTCGCCCACCTCCTCGACGATATCATGCGTCAATGGTTGTTATAAATATATTATAAACACGTTTCTGCCGCGACTGCTCGTCGAAATCGCAACAAAACCGGTGACTTTACGCGCACGCACGCACGCGCATCTCGAAAAATTTCTGCCCTTAACCAATTAAATCACTGAAAATGAACAATCCCGAATTGTATCACACAAGTAATTTGCTACAAAAAAGAGATGCCCGGCAATGTTTAGAAGACTATACAAAAGAAATAACATGGAAAAATCATGGTGATAGAGTTATTGATATAGGGTGTGGGGATGGGGGTGTTACAACGAGTATATTGAAAACATTTATTCCTAATAACTGCGAGGAACTTATAGGATGTGATATTAGTGAGGAAATGGTTCAGTTTGCTAATGAACACCACGCCCGAGACTTCATCAGGTTCACGGTGCTTGATATAGAGGGTGATGTACCTGACCAACTGAGAGGAAAATTCGATCATGCGTTTTCGTTTTACGTCTTACAATGGATAAAACATCAAAAGTAAGTAAATTATACATTTTCATCATTATAAGTCTTGTAGTTTAAAAATAATATAAACTGTACGTAAATTGCATATATTATATACACTAAGGCATTAGAAGATGATAGAAAAGGCTTGTAAGCATGTTACCTATATTTTTCTTATTTTTATTTAAGTAAGTAATGCTAAGATAAATATATCAACACAGCAGGACTTCAACATTTATCTTCAGGGTCACTGTCCCCTTCGCTCTAGCGACTGTGCTGCCTATGTTAATAATTTTTTCATTCCATATTTGTTAAAAATATAAGCAAAAAATGTTTTATATTTAGTTTTTACATCTGTTATCCCCTTACATTCCATATGCACGGAAAGAGATAGTTATATAAATGAATTAATCTCCATTATAGAATCGCATTTTCCAACATCTACGACCTCCTGGCGAAAGGAGGCGACTGTCTATTGATGTTTCCAGGTCACGCGCCAGTGTATGACGTTTGGCTAGAGCTGGCGCGCTCACCTCGCTGGAACTATTTAATGAAAGACATAGACCGTTTTGTTTCACCTTACCATGACTGTCAGGTATAATTATTGTACTATACAACTAACTCTATATTGAGAAAACTCGAGTGATATCAAGAACAGTGTTGATGGCTCTTACTTATTTGTAAATATTTTTTTTACGACTAGTTGGTGCAAGCCAACGCTTCCGACC
The DNA here is from genome assembly GCA_963555665.1 of Dircenna loreta. Classification (NCBI taxonomy): domain Eukaryota; kingdom Metazoa; phylum Arthropoda; class Insecta; order Lepidoptera; family Nymphalidae; genus Dircenna; species Dircenna loreta. The sequence goes on from OY743098.1 coordinate 2,387,016, forward strand.
TTCTCTGTACTGTTTTTTCCACATCACTTTATTATAATATAAGTAGATTTTTTCCTACTAAAGTCAGTAAAGTTCCATCGAATTCAATAGAGCCGTTTAGAAAAAAAAGTTTCTTCTAAACTATACATTCGTTAATTTCTTATAAAACTATGAATTTATATATATATATATAAATATATAATATATTAATATTGTTGTAACTACGGCATTTTCTAATAACTTATTTTTTTTTATTATTTATTTTATTACACGTTATATGTATTATTTATTGGCTATAATTATTTTTACTTTACTACTTTATAATACAAATATATACTTTATTATATACATATATATATATATATATATATATATATATATATATATATATATTTTGTATTTCTTTTATTTTTATATTTTTATGTATAGATATATCTGTTTCTTTAGATTAATTTTGTCTGTTTACTTATTCTTCATCTTCATTATTCTTATATATATGATACGCCTACGCCACGTTTCTTTAATGCCTTTCTTTACTTCTGTGGTTGCTTGGAAGAGATCGCTCTTTAGCGATAAAGCCGCCGAATTTGTACCACTTTTTTTTATTTATTTTATATTAATTTATTTTCTGGGTGTACAATAAAGCATCTTTATTATTATATTTAATACATCAGCTTTAATTTAATTTTATTTTTTAATACTTTAAAAACTTTGCTATTTTCAGGATCCTGAAAAGGGTATTAAGATAATGATGACGTCTATAGGATTTACGAATGTGGAAGTTAAATGTTTACAAAAAGTATTTGTATTCACTGCCTTTAAAAGTAAGTATACTAGTAATATTTTGTAACACAAAATCGCAAATATTATTTATAAATTTAACAAGTTTTTAAAAAAGTGTTATACATAGATAACAAAAAAAAGTTCAGTTAACTCTATTTTAAAAATTGAAATTTATCATTTGAAACCATGTTCTATTGTTTTTCAGACGCTATGAACGCCATTAATCCTTTCAAAATTCCATTGGAATTACAAGAAGAGTTCTTGGAAGATTTTGTTAAAGTGGTCCGTGACATGGAACTCTTCGATCACATAAACAACAACGCAGACGGTACATTCAAAGTGAAAATGAATTATGAAGTAATTATAGCTTATGGTAAAAAGTGAACCCTTAACAATCTTTTACTTTTGTAATCTGAACTTACCTTACCGTTTTAATACATCCTTTTAAAATACGTGAAGTGAGACGAGACGAAGCTTCTTAGTATTCCATGGATTCACCTTGCGGGTGTCGGGCCCATCGCGTTACAGGGAGAGGAGTGCAAACAGTTCCTGGGACTTGCGACCCAAGTGTAGGTTTAAGGGGCCCCTTTAAAATGCCCATTCACGCTCACCATCAACTGGTTACGCTCTTCTCCATACCTAACCAAATTTGAAATGAATAATAATATTCAAAAAAACGCTTCTAATTTAAAATCAATGTATTAATAACTCATCTATTAGTACAATATTGTAAGTATATTATAATAATATACTATTTTTATATATATTTTTAAAAAATAATATTTAAAATGTATACCATATAAGAGCTAATTGGTTCTTGAAGAAGTTCTGAGGAAGGAGATATACTCCTAATGTTCTTTGCTTATAAGCATTTTAAAAAACATCATTAATCATTATTATATGAAAACAATATTAAATTATTTTAGTTAGATTTATTTTCTTACTTTTATCCTTTTTAATTATGATAAAACAAATATTATGATTGGTGTGTTCAAACTTATCGTAGATTAAGCTGAACTCATCTAAATATTCACTCGGAATTAGCCCCAGACGTCCAAAATATTGTAACCTGATTTGTCAATAAGAATGCAAGGATTAAATTGTTTTTATGATGTTGTTGAAATTGTTTTTGTCCGCCTCCTCTCCCATCCCGTCCTTGGTGCTAAGTAGGTACATGAGACAGATGGTAGTTTTATTTATTTATTTTTCTGTATGTCTGTATGTTATTATTACTATAATAATAACTTTGATATTTACCGTGTTCAGGTGTACTATTTAAATCATTAAAGAACGCCTACAAAAATAAAAATAGTTAATCAGCGTTTAGCCGAAATATGACAAATTAATTAAAAACGATTTATGTTCTTATTGGAATTGTTATGGTATTAATTGTTAACCATAAACAAAATGTTAATTTATTCCAATATTTTGAAAACTTTCATTAAAATTTAACAGTTAAGGTGATTTCATTAAAATTTAACAGGCAGGTGAGTGACCAAATCCTATATATAATACTAGGGTAAGTGTGGTTTCTGTATTCCTCTGACGATGTGTCCTGCGCGGGATGGCAAAGGAAGATTCACCAAAGGTCCTTCTCGGGCCAAGAAAAAAAGATCCATTCCAGGGTCAACCAAACATGGACTTCGACGTAAATTGTATTGGCAAGGGCCCTTCCCAGGGCCATTCGGAGAAATTGGGTACAGACGTTGCGCACGACGTCAGTGTTTGCCGGAAGCGATACTCTCGGGGACCGTCCTACTCTGAGGACGATATTGTACTTTCTAAGTACAGCATTGCCAGTCGTGAACACTCCTCGACTACTTCTGCGCCGAGAGCTGGATGTGGATTCATATGATGAAATTTTTGCAGGGGCGCCATTGATGACAAACCCAAGACTGAAGTTGGGGCGGAAGAGCTCCACGCAGTAGCTGGGTGGTATACTGCGTCCCTCCTTCAGGTATCACGAAAATCTGACCACCTATGATTAAACGATTGAAAGAGGCGTCCAGAAACCTGCTAGAAGTCGTTGACACGTTGGTGGTCCGAACTCAGAGTGACGACACTCGTAACTTAAAGGCCGACAACGGGCGCCTCTCCCGGGAGATTCAGAACCTTCGGGTGGATTTAAAGGCCCGTAGGAGAGAGTTCACTGATCGGACGGCTGTTAAAACGGCTTCGAGTGAGAAGCCTTCAATAAGCAGCTATTGGATTAAAGAACAAAAGCGCTCCCTCATCACCTCGGTGGGTATTATGGTAAACGCCCGGTTAGAAGGACTTGAGGACCGCCTCCTGCCAGCCAAAGGTCTCCGCTTGTGCTGGATTCCCATGCCAGAAGGCTTATTAGACTAGACCCATCGTTGCTCCGTCTCCTGTTCCTCCTTCACGAGAGGTTGCTATGGATGAAGGCTGATCAACGGTGGTAAAAAGAGGCGAGAAAAGGACTCCTCACCCTTTTCATATAGCTTAGGCCTCAGCCCTTTCATATAGGAATTAATGACGCGCTCAAAATAAGGCGCCCTATTACTGGGGCTTGCTTGTTGGAACTACTGATAACTCCGGTCCCCTCTCCAAATTGGAGGCTCGCCCGAGGTTGGTGGTGGCAAAATGGGGATAGTACATTAACGTCGGGACGTACTTCTCCCCAAAAAGCAACCTAGCAGAGTTTGAGATTTTTCTCGAGAGCTGCGGTCAGTAGACAGAGCTGCGGTCAGCAGACAGGCGTCTGGGAATATTATTGTCCTCGTTAACCTAAACGCCAAGTCCGAGGACCGGGGGAACCACGCAACGAATGCCAGAGGTCGGACCATCCAGATCTGGATAAGTAAAACATACTTAAAAGTTGATGATGATGGTGCAAAAGAAATTTTTATTTTAAATATTTATATAATTTATTCGCAAATTAAGATTTAAAGGTATGTAAATATGTGCTAATATACCAAATCCTCTTACAAACTATTTCTTCTTTTCTAATAACTAGTTAATTTCAAAGCTGATAATTTTACTATACACAAGAATATTTGAAATACATGTGTAAAACATTGTAGAAATAAATTAAACAAAGAAAAATATTACTAAAATTTAAATATATATAAGCGGATTTATTTTCGGATAAGTATGAATATGAAACGAAAATGAATAAATTTGTACTTGTTACATTGTTACTTGTCACATTAAGGTATCATAGGGTATCATTTTAAGATTTCCTTAGTAAAAACAAAGGAATTTTAAAATGATATCCTGATTTAAATTAAAAACATATCACTATCATCAAAAGTATATAAGTATATTTAATTTATCGAATATTATAGTAGAATGCTAAACCAATTTTATTTTAGATCGATTTAATATTTTTTTATTATTTTTGTTTAAAATTAATTTAGGCATTACAACAAAAATCTAAAATTGTGTTTCAAAAATTTTCAAAACTAAAAAACAACATGTCTCTGTCTGCGATTACAAAATGAAAACCAGTTTATACACTTAAAATCCTCACCCTCCTCTTCGACGATGTCGTGCGTCATTGGGTCTTATAAATACATTACCACCACGAACACTAAACCAGTGACTTAAGGGACTGGCACCTAAAAAGTTTACATCATATAACAATATCACTTAAAATGAACAATCAATTAAATCACTTAAAATTAACAATAGGATGTGGGAATGGGGGTGTTACAACGAGTATTTCGAAAACATTTATTCCTTATAACTGCAAAGAGCTTGTAGGATGTGACATTAGTAAGAAAATGGTTCAGTTCGCTAATGAACACCACGCCAGATACTTCATCAGGTTCACGGTACTTGATATAGAGGGTGACTTACCTGACCAACTGAGAGGGAAATTCGATCACGCGTTTTCATTTTACAATACATCAAGAGTTGCATTTGATAATACATCAAGAGTAAGTTGATATTTTAATTTTACGTGTTAATTGCATATTTTTACAGCAGGACCTCAACTTTTGCCTTCAGGGATACGGAAAGGACTTTTATTTGTTAAAAATTTGAATCATACAAAATGTTAAACTCCTTTTCAGCAATCGTATGCACTGAAAAATATTATTTTAGTTTATTAATGAATATTTTTTCCACATAAGAATCTTTTTCCAACATCTACGACCTCCTTGCGAAAGGAGGCGACTGTGTATTTCCAGGTCAGATGCCTTCTAATAAGATCTTTAAAAATGGTTTTTGTAGTTATTGATTTTGTATTTTTGACGTTCATAATAATTATGAATTTTGTAAAGCCGTCACTAATGACAAATAGGTAACTATTTCCAGATTTACTTAAGTCAAAAGGACCGAAGGTGATCAACGTGAATTATGTGGAAAGGTAGGTATTATAAAAGTAGGCACATTATAAACATGCAGAAACGTATTTTTTTACATATCATCTCATGCATCGAAACCAATAGTCTTCTTATTCGTTCGAAAGTTTTTTCATAACTGTAGTGTTCTATATCGTTTTGGTTTCTTTTAATAATTTGCCACTGTGACCCGACTGCGCCACTGAGTAAAACCCACTTTCTATCGTTCCCTACTACTCGATACCAAGGCCATTTTTATTTTTTTATTATGTCGGTTATATATGTATCGACCACACCTTCAATATTAGGGTAAGTGAGAATATGTTTTATTCTACTAATTACATCGTCCGTTGAATGCATGTGATCCAATCCCTTTCAGATTCTATTAATAGAATATCAAGAATTCGTCCAATATCAAGAATTCGTCCAATTTTGCAAGCGTCAGTTTAGAATTGAGAATCTGCTTTAGGATCGTATAACACTAGTATTGGTCGTTCGAACAGTAATTGTTTAACATGTGCAAATGATTTTCGTTATTTTTCTCCTAATTGCCAATTTCTATCTTTTTGTTGAAAATCTCACAAATGAGCGGCTGTTAAAGAGAAGTCTTTGATAAATTTCCTAAAAGATCCTGAAAGGCGAAACAGTTGCTTTGCCCTTTCTTGCACCAGGTCGTATTCGTAACGTAAATTACTTTTTTTTTAATAATTCTATCAGATAAACATATAGATCAGATAAAAAACTATAGGTTACCGTAGAATCTAGTTAGTTAGTTAGTAAATTCTGAGCATGAGCGCTACTTTCGTCCCAATATTATTAAATTTATTATGTAAGTAAAGTGAACTTTTCATCAGGGTATCAAAAAAAGAGACTAATTCGTTTACTTTTCACCATAAATTATGGTAATAAAAAGTAAACGAACTAGTCTTTTTTTTCATACCAAGGTAGGTAGCTCAATGGTCAGAGTGACTGGACTGTATCCCAGGAGTCTCAGGTTGGAGTCTTGCTTTTGTCTGTGTATTTATAATTTATTTATCACTTTAATGAGCCTAATATAACTTAATATAGTTCATAATAGTTTTAAATATTAACTTCGGCAACATATTTTCTATATTATTTTGTACTTCAAACCGGTTAATATTCTACAAAAAAGTCTAATAGATGAAGCCTCCGTCCGGATAGAAATAAATATATATAGAATTATAGATTAAGGCTGGTAGTTGAGTTGAAGGAGCAATTTTTTTAGTTGGTCCAATAGGGGTCTGGCCCCTCGTCTATTCAATATAGTTACTACAAACATGTGAAATTATTATTGCGGAAACGTTTTACGACATGCTAATGATTACGTAATTTATTCACAATATAATATTTAAAGATATGTGCTAATTAATATATGTTTTAATTAATATACCAAATTCTCTCACAAAGATTTTTTTTCTAATAACTCGTTAATTTCAAGGCTCATAATTTTACTATACACAAGAATATTTTTACATACACATGTAAAGATTGGATCAAATAAATTATGTAAAGAAAAATAGTATTAAAATTTCAATATATAAAAGCGGATTTATTTTCGGATAAGTATGAATATGATACGAAAAATGAATGAATTTGTACTTGTTATATTGTTACTTGTCACGTTGTACGAAGGAGTGTATGGGAAAAAATCTTACCCTGATCTGAATTAAAACATGATGACATCAGAAGTATATACATTTAATTTATCTAATATTTTTATTCGAATGCTAAACCAATATTATTTTAGATCGAATTTTTATATGTTTATTATGCACGGAAACATAAATAATGAATACACAATACAAATATTTTTGTTTTAATATATCTCGATGGAATCTATACGCCTTAATTAAAATATTCTAGGCATTACAAAAAAAAAATAATCTGTCTGCGAATAAAGAAAATTTAAAGAATAAAAACCAGTTTATACATATAGCACTTAAAATCCTCACCCTCCTCTTCGACGATGTCGTGCGTCATTGGGTCTTATAAATACATTACCACCACGAACACTAAACCAGTGACTTAAGGGACTGGCACCTAAAAAGCTTACATCATATAACCAATTAAATAACTTAAAATGAACAATCCCGAATTATATCACACAAGCAATTTTCTACAAAAAAGAGATGCCCGGCAAAGTTTAGAAGAGTACAAAAAAGAAATTAAATGGAAAAAATATGGTGATAGAGTTATAGATATTGGATGTGGGGATGGGGGTGTTACAACGAGTATATTGAAAACATTTATTCCCAATAACTGCGAGGAACTTATAGGATGTGATATTAGTGAGGAAATGGTTCAGTTCGCTAATGAACACCACGCCAGAGACTTCATCAGGTTCACGGTGCTTGATATAGAGGGTGACTTACCTGACCAACTGAGAGGAAAATTCGATCACGCTTTTTCATTTTACGCCCTGCATTTGATAATACATCAAGAGTAAGTTGATATTTTAATTATACATATTAATTGCATATTTTTACAGTAAAAATACATTAACACGGCAGGACCTCAACTTTTGTCTTCGGGTGTATTCCCATAGGGGAAGAACTTTTATTTGTTAAAAAAATTAAATAAAACGAGACGTTAAAGTCCTTTTCAGCAATCCTATGCACTAAAAGATATTGATGTAACTAATTAATTAATTTTTTGTCCATAATAGAATCGCGTTTTCCAACATCTACGACCTCCTGGCGAAAGGAGGCGGCTGTCTCGTGATATTCCCAGGTCATATGCCAGTGTTCGACGTTTGGCGAAAGCTGGCGCGTGCACCTCGCTGGAATTATTTAATGAAAGACGTAGACCGTTTTGTTTCACCTTACCATGACTGTCAGGTATAATTATTGTACTATACAACTAACTCTATATTGAGAAAACTCGACTGATATCAAGATGAGTGTTGATGGTTCTTACTTATTTGTAAATAATTTATTCATTACCATACGAACCATCCTATTCTTACTCATATAAGTACATGACTTCCTGTAATAGTCAGTAAAGCCCCACCGAATTCAAGGGTTTTGAAGTCCTCCAGAAGAAAGTTTGTTACAACTACATGTTCATATATCATAATAATTACTAGTTTTTTTAAATATATAATACAGTCATGTTTCTGTAACCATGAAATTTTCTAATTACTTATTGTACTTACGTCAGGACCGATTTTTATTTACCTTTTAATATTTTTTAAAACTTTGCTATTAAAGGAACCTGAGAAGCGTATAAAGATAATGATGACGTCTATAGGATTCACTAACGTGGAAGTTAAATGTTTACAAAAAGTATTTGTCTTCACTGCCTTTAAAAGTAAGTAAACTTTTTTTAACACAGAAACGCATACATTATTTTGATTAAGTAACTACTTTTATATTCATAATCAATTTTACAACGGCTTAAACAAAGTGTTATTTCTGGCTAAAAAAGGTTCAGTATATTTAAAGTTAAAAAAGGTTTAGTAAATAGGATTTGGTTGACATATGAAACGATTTTCTTTTATTTCTCAGACGCTATGAATGGCATTAATCCTTTCAAAATTCCATTGGAAATGCAAGACGGTTTCTGGGAGGATTTTATTAAAGTGGTCCGCGACATGGACCTTGTCGAAGACAGTAATAAAGGTACATTCAATGTCAAGATGGCCTATGAACTCATCATAGCATATGGTAAGAAGTAAGCGACTTAGCAGCCTAATACTTAAATTTATTGAGTTTATTATACTTTTTCGAAATATCCTTTTAAAATACGCAAATACACACTATTCGCAAAAAACCTGTATAATTTAACATCAATTTAGTAAATTCTCAAATAAGCTGCCTGCATATAGCATTTAAGTATTTTCTTTTTTGCTTATACTTAATATTAAAAATGTACACTATATTAAAGCTTATCGGATCCTACAGAAAACGGAGTTGTGCTTTTAATATTCTTTACTTATAAGCTTTTTAAAATGAGTTCATTCAGTGTAATAATATGAATAAAAAAATATTTGTAAATTATTTGAGCTTGAATCGTATTTTTTTTATCCTTTCTATGTACAACAAAATAAATATTATGATTGTGGCATTCAAACTTACCTCAGAGCTAAGCTGAACTTCATGAGCACTAAGCGTGGCGGACTCGCGGCGTGAACTGACGCCTGAACAGTAATTTCTGCGTGAATACAGCCGGGAAAATATAAATATAAAAATCAAAGATTGATTGATTGATCTGCATCAGTCTGCCTCCTCTTCTATCCTGTCCTCGGCGTCAAAACATGAAACAGACCTATCGTTTATATTTGTTTGTCTGTGGTCTCTATCTCTATGTTCACGCGTTACGCAAACTCTTATTTTCATAAAACAATCACACACTTTCGGTTTGTTTTATCTACACTAATAATAAAAAGAGTTAAAGTTATTAATATTGTAACTAAACTGCCTGTGAAACTTCAAGTCCCAATTTTCTTTGCTATTTATCTATGGCAATTCGTTTTTTCACTTGTCCGTTGCGAACGGTTTTTCCACTTATATGTTGATATTTTACTTGTCATATGTGTTATTTTTATTTTTCTTACAGGTTTACGGCAATTATGATTTGTTTAGGTTAGGTACATTTAAATGATTGCATTTTATTTTAACACATTCTGTTTTATGAATAAAAAAAGTTAATTTAATCAAAAAAATATCCATAATCTACTGTACAATTATGTACATATATTATAACCAATGAAAGATACGATCGGATTGTGATAACTAAAATACGAAATGAAAATTTACGATTCCAATTTATTAATGTATCTTGAAAAAACGGCATCGAGTGTTGTTCCATGTCGAGTTGTCGGTTCCCGCGGGTCGTTGTTTAATTCTAACAATAGTTATTATTTTAAAAAATGTACCAACACTCTTGTCTCGTCCGAAACAAAGTCAACATTAAAATCTCATGTAATAAGTTATAATAAGTTGTACAAAAAATTAAAAGCAATGTATGTAAATTATATTGTATCCACACTTGAGTATCGTAATGTAAATATATATAATGTAAATAACAGTGAGAGCAGTAGACCTCACGAGTAGATTACGACTTTACATTATAGCTTACAAACTTAAAATTTAATAACTGGTCAAGCCGATCCAATATCTGCCGTGGTAAAATTCCATATGGTATCAATTTTATAGTATTAGTAAATGTATTATAATGTATTAAACATTCTATACTACAGTATTTTTTTTTGTTCTATCGATATTTTCCGCAGCGTACGCCATGACATTTATTTACAATTACTTTTATGAAAATGGTACCTCTTTATAATATTAATAAAAACAGATAATGATGCGCCCCCCCCCCCCCCCGCGCAATGTCACCCGCTACCATCTACACCGCATTATTTTATTACTAGCTGTTGCCGGTGCTAGAAATGAGGTAATATTACATTAATTAATAACAAAAATTTTAACTCAATTTTAGTCTCCAAAATAAATAATATTACATTTACATAATGTAAATCACTGGCACAATAACAATATAAAAATAAAAGACAGGACTTTGCCATCACTAGTATTCCGTTCCTTGATCAGTATTAGAATTCACCGAGACCACACAAGTCTATCGCTTTATACTTTATTAATGTTTTTGATTTATTATTTCCCCGACAAACGATTGTTCGAAACAATGGTAATATTTACTATATTGTGATGATTGTTATCAATAAACACTTAAAAGGCTTTTAAAGTATTAGATATTTGTAATAATATTATACTAAAAATTATATTATTAATAAATCTTACACTAACATAACAATAATCAATAGAACTTCTTTTTATAATGATGTTAAAATATCTACACCTTATTTCTTATTTATATACCATTTTAATAACATTTACTTATCACCCGCGACTTCGCCCGCGAGCATTTAAGAATACAGAGCTCATAAGAAACTTCTTTATCCATTCTCTACCTTTATTTTTGTAATTGCTATCGAAGAAAAGCTCTATCATTATTTCAAGGGTATAATATAATATAGCTTAGATCCAACGTGACAGTTGTTTCTAAATATTGGTCAAGATATTTTTAGATTCGGATAAGTTAATTTGAACTACTGTCAAAGTCTCGATCAAAGCTCATCCAAGATTGAATTTGTCTATATATACTCTATAAAGGAGTATTTAGTAGTTGACAAGGGAGTATCCTCGACAATAAATCTATCATATGAGAAAATTTTAATTGCACGATAGCGATCCTGATACTTGAGCACCAATTTTTGAGAATGGCCATCATATGGTACTTTTTTTTTTTATACGAACTAAATCTCATTCGTTGTACTTTCTACTCGGTTTATTATTTTTATGGTACCATTCAGAATCTTTTCTCTGTTGTATTTAAATTTGATTAGAACAATCTTCCCTAATTCCCTAGATTTACTTTTGACAAAAGTACCTAGGTGGTCAACGTGAATTGTGTGGAAATATGTTACAACATATTTTTTACATATCGTCTCTTAGAATAATAATATTAGTCAATAGTATTCTTATTCGTTCGAAAGTTTTTTTATAACAGTAGTGTTCTATATCGTTTTGGTTTCTTTTGAAAATTAGCCACTGTAACCCGACTGCGCCACTGTACAAGACCCACTTTATATCGTTCCCTACTACTCGATACTAAGGCCATTTTTATTTTTTATTATGTATGTTATATATGTATCGACCACACCTTCAATACTAGGGTAGGTGAGAATATGTTTTATTCTACTAATTACATCGTCCGTTGAATGCACGGTGGTGATCTAATCCCTTTCAGATTCTATTAATAGAATATCAAGAATATGCGAATCGTCCAATTTTGCAAGCGTCAGTATAGAATTGAGTATCTGCTTTAAGATCGTGTAACGCTAGTATTGGTCGTTCGAACAGTAATTGTTTAATACGTGCAAATGATAGAAAATCATCATCATCAATCAACGTATTTCTATCTTATTGTTGAAAATCACACAAATGAGCGGCTGTTAAAGAGAAGTCTTTGATAAATCTCCTAAAAAATCCTGAAAGGCGAAACAGTTGCTTTGCCCTTTCTTGCACCAGATCGTACTTCATTAGAACTTTCTTCGAAGCCCAGAAAATCAATCTTATCAAGGAAGAATTGACATTTACTGATTTTTAAACTAAGCCCCTGTTTATTAAATATAGACCCTCATTTAGTCTAGCTAACCCCTGATTAAAATCTGTACACGGAATTAAAACATCATCCATATATATAAGAGCGTATTTTATTTTTGCTTCGGATAAAATATTGTTCACCATTTTTTAGAGGAAATTAACGAGCTTAAATGGCACTTTATTATATTTGAATTGTATATCAGGTGTCACGAACGCTGTTTTTAACGATATTTTGCAGTTATAGGTATTTGGTAGTACCCTGAGGATAAATCTAGAGATATAAATATTTTGCTACCGACAAGCAAATCTAATTTATCCTTATTGATAATAACATTTGATTTTCATACATCATATGTCAATAGAACACATTGATTGTCTTGAATGGTATATAATATAATATATAAAGGTATGTTAACAAAATGGTATTAAAAAATTCAATGCTAAAAGGACCGCGAACGCAACCATCAATATAGACATTAGTCCACACCACAAATATTCACACGAAAACGGTCGTTATAGTATTGGGTATTACTGCACCTCTTGAAATGAGATATATCTTTTTATTGGCCTCTTAAAATAAAACTTTATCTCATGTCTTCGTAATAAAAATGTTTTTCGGTAAAAAATGTCCTAAAAAGACGGATTATTTCAAAACATAATCTTCAAATACAAATATATCAATATATTCTTATCTGTCAACATGCGTTTTATGTTTATAGCAACTGACTAGACGACTGAACCTATCCCGTCGTAATTAGTACATTTCATTAAAGGCTTATCACATTTAAAACTAGGAGGTCCTATTTGATTACAACTGAAGCATTTAATATTGAAACTATTTCGATATTTAAAACCATTTAATCTATTTACTTCCCCGCGTTTGGACATCACTGGTCCATGACCCTTGACCTCAGGTTCTTCGTCGCCTTTGCGCATAACTGGTCCATGACCCTTGACCTCAGGTATTTGTCGCTATCACGAAGCTTAAGACATTGTGCGACTTCCCTATCCACGATTCAAGAACTCGGAAATAAGAATCCTAGTTAAATTACTTTCAGACACAAATTGTAAAATAATGGGAGTTATTATAAAAAAAATATTTAGTTACAAAGTAACATTGGCGAATAAAAGTTAAAAAATAGCTTTAATGAGCAATATTTATTTAAAAATTTGTTAAATGATAATTTAAAAACTCATATATTCATTTATATCGCTGTGACCACTTGAATGTACATTTATGAATTTTATGAATAAATTGCAGCTTTACTTACACTTCGTAGACGTGAAAGAATGTCTTGTGTAACCTCTCGTTATCCTATTTCTGAACTGTTGGCAAAAAGCAATAATTCAAACAATATTCCTCGAGTTAAATATAATTTTATTCCATTTCCAAATCACATCACAATCATCAATAAGACAAATAATTTTACAATTAGTATTTCCTTAAATATAATCAATTAAATTCATAACGTCCCATTTTTCCCTCCAGTCACCGTGTCATAAATCATAACTTATAACTTTTAAATCATAACTTTTAATAAAATCCATTGTAATATGAAAACTTTTAAAATCAATCATCAATCATCAAGATAAACAAACTGTAGGTTACAGTAGATTTCAGTTAGTTAGGCGCACAAAATTCTGAGCATCCAATTTATTTAGCCGGGAGTAAGTATGGGATTTTTCATCTCAATATTGGGGCGTATAAGTAAAGCGAACTTTTCATTGGGGTATGAAAAAAAAAGATATATTCGTTTACTTTTTACCACAAACTATGACGAGTTTACATTTCATCTTCACTTCGAATGTTCCATCTACGTTTTCATTCGTATGATCGACAAGGCCCATGTCGCGAACCACTTTCACAAAATCCTCCAAGAAATCTTCTTGCATTTCCGATGGAATTTTGAAAGGATTAATGGCATTCATAGCATCTGAAATAAAAGTAACAAATGCATAATTAAAAATGGCTTTTGGGTAAATGTGGTTTCGGATTTTTAATATGTTCTCTAGAAATAACACCCATTTTAAACTGTCGTTAGATTTGTGGATACATCATTATAAATTAAAAATTGCTTATGTATTTATGTGAATTTTCAAATGTGTTTACTTACTTTGAAAGACGTCTTTACCAGTGTAAATATATATTTTTTGTAGACATTTCATTTTGTCATCATTATTTTGATTTCCATTTCTGGATCCTTAAAATAGCAACATTTTAAAAATATTTACGTGAGAAGATAGATTATTTATTATTAATGTAGTAACATTACATTCATTAAGTGTTAGAAAATCTTAATTATTTCAGGAAATTTATTATATTTACCAGAAAATATTAATGTAGACTAAAGATAGTAATTTTGAAAAAAGTTTTAAAGTTATATAATATCTATCTGTTTGAAAAACTCAAAACTTCATTTTTTCGAATGGAATTTGACAGATTTCACTTTAGGAAATGGACCAGCGCCGGAAGCCTTTGAACATGGTAAAAAAAATCACAAGATGGAACCCATTGTAAAATTAAGAAAATATAGCAAAAATAAAAGAAAAAATAATTTACGGTTGATTTGAAGTCGGATAGGGAACGGAAGTGAGTTTATAAGGGTAAAAAACGGTTTATCGCAATTTCCGGCAAAACTTCAAGACCTACGAAAAAAACAAAGTTGTAAGTAAAAAAAAGATCTACATCTTTTATACTTTTTCACAAAACCTCAATATGTATTCTTCTTCTTTACGAAATTTTGTGAAAATTTTGCTTTTTATGTCACTAACAAAAAATCTTTAAAATAAAAATTGCCATAGTAATGTTATTTTTTACATCATCAGAAAGTAGAGATTTCAATTTACAAAAATCACACCTAGCTTTTAAAAAAGGCAGATATTTTGACGTAAGAATAAGATGATTTTTCCTTAAATTTTTGTTATATTTTTATCCTCTTCCAATGTGTTCCATTATGTTCTTAAATTGTTTGGTCTCAAAAATTATCAATACTTGACTAAAAATGTGTACACAAATAATAGAGCGTAATAAGAATTAAAATCTGTACATAACGAAAGCTCAAAGAAACTTGATGGCAACAAGGAGTAATTAAATTACCGGTAGTTACATAGAGCTAGTTGTAGAATACAATAATTCTACCTGAAAGTCATGATAGGGTGACACATAGCGGTCTACGTCTCTCAGCCAACAGTTCCAGCGAGGTGCGCGTGACAGCTCTCGCCATACGTCGTACACTGGGTGTTGACCCAGGAACATCAAAAGGCAGTCGCCCCTATTCGCCAGGAGATTGTAGATATTGGAAAACGGGTTTCCTTTTTGAAAAAATATTAATTTATGTAATATAATATTCGAGCATAGGCTTGTTAAAAAGGAGTTTAACATTTTCTTTAGTTTAAATTATCCGCATATAAATAATACGTATGCTTTTTAAATTTTCTAAATAATCCAATTAAATAATACGTTAAATAATAAAAATCATATTATAAATCCTACAATTAAGACAGTTTAACGAGAATGCAAGTTTCATATTTAGAATAGTATATTCAAATTCTAATAAATAAACAATTATTATAATGGTGAATTTTGATAAAAGGTTAACACATAAAATAAGATTTTAATAAGTTGTGAAATAAATGTCTTCTTAATAATTCGATATTATATAAAGAATAATACATGATATATAATAATACAAGCACTATACATTTCAAGGTTTTAAAAAAATTTCAAAGTGATTTTTTTATATATTTATTTATTTAGACACGATATTAGTACAAGTTTATATACTTATACAGTAGGGTGTAAAAGGAAAATGCGTGATCGAATTTTTCTCTCAGTTCGTCAGGTAAGTCACCCTCTATATCAAGCACCACAACACAATAAACCATAACACTGTAGAGACGTGTTGGTTAAATGGTTATATGGTTATTATACTTGAGTGTATAATGTATAATTATATGTTATAAATATATGGTATCTCTCCGTAACTCCAAAGCCTTTCACAGAGTACCAAAACGTCAACGCACAGAAAAGTCATGTGTTCTTACCATCTTGTTTGTAATACAAATATTCAATAAATACAAAGAAGGTTATATACGTAATACGATCTTAGTTTTTAACAAGAACAAGTTCGATTGTTCATGACATATTACGAATGACATTTATTTGACAAACAGTTTGACTCGTATATCACACATGATCAAAATATAAAAGAATTTGAGACTAAAATAAGAAAGAGAATAAAATATATTTATGTTGAAAAATATGAAAAAAAGCAAGGTTGTAAATAATATAATTAAAAAAATGTATATGAAGTTAATAATTGGTCATAGCTTTACATTATTTTGATTTTGCTGTATCGACTTTAAATATTGTAGAACCGGTCGGAGGCATCATTGGCAACAATTAAATCTGAAACGCAATATAAAGAAGAAGTGTATATTCCACCCCTTGACATTTTTACCGTCATAATTGAAAATATTCGTATCCCGGATGAGGAATCCAGGCCTTATGCCGTTAAGATTACGTATTTTGATCAGATACTATGTTCAAGCGTTGTTGTTACTACGGGGGGAAGGGAAATTAATGATGAAATCAAAAAAGTTGTTGCCATAGGACACATGAATTATGATCCATCAGATTATGAAAAAATGTGCCTTTTTGCGGATAACCCACTTATAAGTATAATACATATATTTATTTATTGGATACAATTTTAAATATAGTTTCTTTTTATATGTAATTATAATTTCTTTTCAGTCCAGATATGCCCTTGCAAGAGTATCGAATCATTATTTTCTGCTGGTCAAAATTCTACACAAAGTCAATGTACCAAATCCACCAGTTTGACATCCAACAAAAATGTAGACATTTATTGTTGCAACATTGATATTCTACCGATATTTATTGGTTGGTGAAAGACCCTCATGAAACATAAACAAATATGACACGACAATAATTGATTATTTAATTATTTTCAATTATAGATACTAATAAAATGTGTTTCAAAAAACGCATGGAACCAATTGTAGCACCTTCCGTCCTTTTAGCTAAAAGTTGGGATAATCTGCCTCTTATAACAATTACAGTCAAAGCAAATCGAAATATCGAAAATTCTAAACATCACAAAATACTTCAACAAGCTAATTTTATGAAACTTACAATTGTGGGTAGTTACAATATGATAATTCCATATGAAGAGGAGTTTGCATACATAGCGGCAACTAAACTACCTCTAGAAAACGAAATGGTTGAATAATTTTGACAAAAGTTTATTTTAAATATTATATTAACAATGTTTTATACTTGTATTTCGATTACAGGGAAGTGGACTGATGATATTTAGTCAAGGATTTCGAAATTCGAAAAAATTTAATAGTCTTTCGTTCTACCCTCAGTGGGAAAGTTTGAGACTTCGGGACAATATATTTGCTAAGGGAGACACACTTTTTCAAAATAGTGTAGATAAATTACAGAATGAAGAAAACATCGATTTCGAGTATTATGACAATAAAGCACCAAAGCCATGTAAGTTGAAGAGTTACTACAATGTGTTATGTGCCAATAGTACAATATATTTAATATTATAAAGTGTCATTTTTACTATTTTGTTAAATGTAATTTAGTATTGTTTATACATTTCATTTATTTTTAAAATTGACAGTTAATCGGTTCTACAAATTTTAGTTTCTACAATATGGGCGTCATTTCACCGTACTCTTCTATTCAAGGATAAAGAGAAAAGTCTCTCTGAATTCTTATTAAGATACAACTGGCCATTAGAGGTTCATATGAGCGGGGAAAACTGCGGCTACAGCTTTATGGCATTCCTAGATCTATTCCAACTACTTTATCCAGGCGGTAAATATAATGATTATTTCTTGCAAATTATTATTATTTTAAAATTGTTTTCACATGTTTTGCAATCTTTAATTGCTTTTAGAAAACCAAGTCCGTTTGCTTGTTCCCTTAAGATGGGTGGAAGTAGAGAGCATGGCCTTAATGTGTGGATGTGAGCCACTTCTTCCGCCATATGAAAAAGTACCATCCGGTGTAGCGGCAATTCAAAAATCTAGCAGGTATGATTAAAATACAGAAATCTATGTAACCTTTGAATTGTAGTTGGCTATTGGGAAGCAAAAGATTTGTATTATTAACTTCCAGAGCGACTACAGATTCAGCACCAGCTAGCACCAACACGGATATAACTTTCTTGCCCCGAGCGACTGGCGGCGACGGGAACAGTGCTTTTATCGTTGTCGAAGTGACACTTGCACGACCTTTCAAAAAACCTCGTATACCTCCTCACATAAAAGAGTAAATTTTCCATTGATTTTTTATGAACAACTTAAAATATAACTATAAAGATTTCTTTAATAGATTGTCCTGCTATCCAGTATTATAAGTATTATATATGTATGTAGAATAGGATATCATGTCACTGTTTCGTATCTAGCTAACATCGATCAGGTACATCACATAATACAGACCGCCAGAACTGGAGTTACTCTGTATATTTATTGTTTATTTCCACATAGCATGAAATCTATGTTGTATATAGATTTTTATTAAATTTAGCCTACAATGTTAAACAACGTAGAGCTTCTTAGCAGTCCCGTGTATTCAACGTGCGGGTGCCGGGCCTATTGAGTTGCAGGGAGAGGGGTGCAAACTGTTCCTGGGACTGAAGTCTCGGGTGTAGGTTTAAGGGGCTCCTTTTAATGCGTATACTGGTTACGTTCCTCTCCCTCCCCATCCAAATTTAAAACGCACCTGCTAATGCCGCCTTTGAAGTACTTTCTACGATTGAACTGATGATAGTTCTAGAGAGGCCAAGATTTATAAGTAGGTTAGATAGAGATTTCGGTGTTCTACCTCTCGCTCCCACTTCTCGGTAGAAGTGGGAGCGAGAAATTACAAATTAATTATATATGTATTCCTGGTCAGTTCGTTATTCAGTTAATAATGCTTACCTTAAATGTGTGATCTTTAGGAATGTTTGTTTCCCATGGAACAGTAAGCTCCATAAGTATCACGCACTTTAACTGTCAACTGGGAGTACAGGAATATGTCCGTTCTGGATGATGAAACAATAGTATCCTCAACGGTCCAGGAGGCATTTGTTTTGTTTTTTTAGACGAGCCTTCTTTAACAAACTCTATTGATAGTTTGGTGGTTGTTATAAACTTTTGCGCTCTTGATTTATATAAATTTCACCAAAATCCTCAAAATAGACTTCAGCTATTTAGAGAATTAATAAGTGCCACCACTCATGGTTGTCCACCAATATCGAAAGCTACAAATACGTCGCCATCCTAAAAGAATATAGAGGAATGCAGGAGACTAGGACACGCGGAACCGAAAGCAGGAAGTTTAGGCGTCCGGCACTCTCACTCATCATACGTAACGTGAAAGGGTGTCACTATTCCAGTGGAATCAGCCTGTTTTCCAGCTTAAATTAAAAAAAGTTAAAGAAAATAATTGTTAAGAACATCGTACAGGTCAGCAATAAATGATATGCTAGTAGAGATGGAGGTCGTTGTCAAAAAGCGTTGGTGCACCGGGCGGGGCCAGGGCGAGGACACGTGGCGAAACGCCGTGCGTGGCGGCGCATCCATTCTAGCGCATTTTCCCTACTATGGTAAAGTTATTAAACTCATTATACTGCTACCCAAATGCAAGACCAAGATGAGACTAAGTTTAGTGCTATCTGTTATTGCAATTTCAATCTTTGCCTGGAGAAACCATCTATGAGTGATTTCAAATTTAGGATTTTAGACTGATAATTAGATACCGTGACACTCCTTTTCGGTTGTCTGGTGTGATATTATAGGGATGAGAAGTAAAATTAAAACTATATTTCCTGCAGGCATGACAGATATTTGTACAATAAACCGACAACTTAGTGAAACTCGAACACGAGTAGAACTAGTGACGTCCTTGTGGCAGGAGGCTGCTATTTTTGTTAATAACAACTTTGTCGTAAAAGAGTTCCTACAATCCGAAGAGACTTACCAGGTACTTATAATTTATTATAGTTGTTTGTGAATGTTTATTAAATATCTTGTGTCGACAAGTCCCGATTTACATCGTGACTTACCTATTTCTCAACACTTCTGAACGAGTGCTGCTCTTCTGAATACCGGGCAATTGCTTTTACGTTAAGCCATTTGTCACACAAATACAACTCACACTTAGATATTAACTTGTTTACACCATTTATTGTAAAAACTTGTAATAATATATCTAGGAAATGCTAATGATCGCACATGCTTGTCTAATGCGGATAACGAATGATACTCTAGTCAGCTCAGATAAAAGACAAGAACCTTACTCCACCCAAAAAGCTGCTCGACACGCTCGTCAGCTTCAGGACTTGCCGCATGCATTGGATTTATATTTACAAGTAACATTTTATATTATTGTTAATAAAATATTATTTAATAACATATAATTGGGTCGTAACAACTATAATAACTTTAATAAAATTGGGTGAAGACAATTGAGCTTCATTCAACGAAAGCTCTATTTCGTAATGATATTTCTTATGAAACTTTGATAAAAATGGCAATTTTATTTTATAAGATATTAATACATTATATTATTAAGTAGATTATAAAGGTAGATTTGGTTTTGAATTTTAGTTAATAGTGGAAGATTCTAAAAAAGAGGATAGTTGGCGTGAACTGGCGACCTGTCTGCTAGATATAGACAGAGAGTGGGCTCATGTCTGCATTAATAAATCAATTATGCTTAACCATAGACATCCTTTAAGGTTAGACCTACCTTCCTCCTCATCTTTATAAAATTAAAAATATTTTTACCAGTCTACCTAATTTTCAATAAATATATATACTTAAGCTGATTCGTAATTGTAGCCTCCTCTCCAAAGGCTGTATGGTATTTGAAGATGATCCCATTGCAGCGGAGCCTTTCTTTGTGAGCTTGTTAGCTTTTTATCCATTTTGGCTGCCACTCTGGGTAGTCGCCAGCGTTTACTATATCCACAGAGAACTATTCCACATGGCACAAATAATTATGGAACAAGTTAAAAAGTACGTGTGTGACAAAATGCAATTTCAAAAAAATATATACTTTTTTAAGCCTCCATAAAATAAATAATATTCACAACCTAGGACTATGCTTAAACTATAATATCACTTACGCCCATACGACTTGAATTGAATCGACTGCAAGCATTTGTCATTTGACTACAGATTCAACAGCTTTTTTTGATACAATAAACCAGAACAGAGGCCGAGGGTCTATCTGAGGAGATGAAGTTCGCACGAGTGTGGGGCCAAGAGCTCGGTGACTGGTGGGACGAGACGCCGCGGATGCCTGGCACCAGCATCTACTACGGCGCAGCTGATTTATTGCTAAGATTACGGGGCATCGACGTGGGTTATTGCTATTACTAATTCTCGCTATCCTTATTAATAATTTCCCCTTAACAAACTTCGCCATGACTTTTTTATTCTGGACATAAGCTAAAACAGTACGAAATCGTCATGGATGATGCTGTATTTGATAAATTCTTTTTTATCCTATATTGTAGCCATCCACAATTATTGATGCTTAACAATGCTGTGGATAAATTCATTTGATATTTTCTATATTATTTATTGCTCAGTGACCTGGGTCACCCTACGCATTGGCTTCCATACACACATTACACACTCAATTTGTTTTACGAAACACTGAACTAACCCATTTTCTAATCATGGTTAGATTTTAAATAATTTAATGTAATAGTAATTTATAATGTATACATCAAACATTGTTAAATTGTTTTAAAAAGAGTAACTGTTGAGTTTCTGGCCAGCTCTTCCCAGCTGGTGGTAGCCTACTCACGGACTGACTCTACTGATTTAGTTTTTTGATGTAATAATTGACGATTCAAAAGCGTATGTAAATGCCTACTTGAACGAAGATATTTTTGAATTTAAAATTTTTGAATAATTAATAAATAGGTAAATGGAAAACGCCGCTTTGTCCACAATAACCAGTAGCAAACTTGACTTTCCTACGAAGTACTGAAAAAGGACAAAAAACTGGAGTTTCAGGTCGACCCTTTCTTTTGGTTGAGTCACGATATTAATCTATTTGTAAATCAGTTGGCAGAAATATGTATAGCTAGAGCACTATTGGAAAATGGTGAGTCAGCAGTGTATTTTCACATGGTGGCTCTGTGCTGTCGACTTAAAGGAGGATACGACGATGCCCTCTGCCATATCCACCAAGGAATTGAAAAATATGGAGAAGTATGGCTCTATTAAATTATTATTGTCTATGAACTACATTTAGCTGAACCTTCACAGTTGCCACAAAAACATTAATACAAGTTATGATTTTAGGGTTAAAAAAATGGTATTTAGATTGTCGATACTAAATTTTGAGTTTGTTTATTTAAGGAACAATATGGATTCATATATGTATATTTGATTTCAGATCAGTTATCTTAGAAGTCTAGAGGGGGAGTGTTACCACAAGAAAAAAGATTATGATGCTGCGATGGCTTCATTTGAAAAAGTTGGCAATTGTAAAGGTGCCTATATGTATGTATTTCATTCCAAAAATCGTGTTTATTAGCTGGGATTTTAAAATAACATGCATGAAATTTACTTTATGCAGAACGCTACTCTCGTTGCCTCGTCGTGACTCAGTTCGAAGTCGTTCCATATTAACCGATTTAGTTCGCCGTCATCCCAGTGCGTATGCCTGGATGGCATTTGCCGATGACTGGATAATGGTAACAAAACCTATCACTTATTAGTGCAATGATATTAATACCTGGTTTAAAATATAATTCCTTATCAGTTATAAATTCAAAATGCGTTATGAACTTGACTAACAATCTTTTCGGTTGTAACTTCAGCGTTTGCCAACTGGCGAAACCGGGGATGCGGGCAACTCCACACAGGAACATCGCGCGTGCGTCGCCAGCGCGATAGAGTGCGCATTCGCGGCGCTGAAGCTCGACCGCCGTGCCGCCCGCGCCTATGCACTGCTGGCCACACGCCTCATGCCCTCCGCTAGGCGACAGTATTGCAAAGAAATGGCAATTCTGGTAATGTTACTACTCGAAAGAATATGATGTTTCCCAACTGTTTATTTGACTAAAGTATTTTGTTACAGTGTGGCTATACTAAGCACCTAGAAGAAGGATCAAAATATGGGAATCGTGGCTCACAGCAATCAATATGTTATACCATCGGTCGAGCTCTACGTGAGTGTCGATGTGAAATGTGCGAACATCTTACTTTTTAATCTTATCTTTTATAATTATAATTCATGTTTGACTACTATAAAATTATATTAAAAACATTTTATACTAACTTTGTTTATTTTTATCTAACCCTAATTGTAGCACAGCTATTATGATTCATTCCAATACATTAGATTTCTCTTTCACGTTAAAACATTTCTACTACATAAAAAAAGGATTTATAATAGCACCTAGCTTTAATTCTTAGAGAAATATTATTTATTACTATATTTTTTACTCGAGTACCTACAGAATTAAAAATGTAATTTCCATCCAACTTACCTTCAAAATATTTACCTGTAAAATATATTAAATATAAAAAATGGTATATCTGAACCCTATGCTATTTTCGTTCTATAAAAGAGAGCTATCCGTGCAATTTACCATCTGGGCCCTAGAGATTCTTTACGAGATAAGTTTAAGAAAATCAATGTACCTACTCACGGTCGCCAGTCAGTATATTTACGAAAATCTTAAATATGTACTTAATTATACTGATTCTTTTACTAAGCATTGTGATATACACAATCTAAATAACAAGGAACAAACACAGTCTCGCGTTACCTGTTATTCGACTAAAAACAGTGAGTAAATCTATTATGTGGCAATGTATACAAATCTTCAACAAACTCCGAGCAAACGTTCAAGTATTACCATTTAATAAATTTAAGAAAGTAACTAAGGAACGTTTAGTGCTAACGGATATTACAATGTTTCAGAATATTTAGAGGATGATGCACCGGCATGAAGCGATAACTGCCAGGCTGTTGCAAGATTTATTAAGAGTATTTTTATATAATGTAATTGACGATGATTAAAAAAAAACATTTGACAAGCCCGCTGAGTTTCTTTCGCCAGCTCTTCTCAGGTCAGTGACAATTCATTTTCCGAGCTGGTGGTAGCTTTGACAATGAAAAAATGTTTTATATCTTTATCTATGTATTATTATCTTTCCAATTTTTATAAGTTTGCACTGGATATCTTAAATCTCAACACCCTCAAGAAAATCGTACCTTATCACGAAAGATTTTCTCGATTTTATACAATTACTTCAGTCTATTATTAACGATTCAAATGAAAATAAAGATAACATCTGTCCAAAAAAGATTGGATGACGAATTTTCAACGCAACTGAACGTTAGTCGTTCAGTTGCGACGGAACATTAGCGTTAATAGATCATTCATCATCACCTTACTTGAAATAACCCTTTAACGCTAATATAAAAAAAACAGTCTCCGAAGGGAAAACAATTCCCAAAAACACATCTCACAATGCATTGAAACCAGCATCAAAAATCTTGTACTGCTTTATCCTATACAGATTGTAAACTGTTAAAAAAAATAAAAACAGCATATTATAAAAATAATTTAATATAATCTAAGCCACAAGGGACCTTTTCGTTTCAATAAAAAAAATATATTCTAGCCTTGAAAAAGTACTTTGGGAGGCAGATGGCGATCGTGCGGTGGAGGTGGCTCCACTTCTGGATCAGGTGGTGCCGGCAATTGTGACAGTTTTTGAGTAAGCCAGATCAGAAAATAAATAAAAAGGCTCATTCCTGATAGCCTAAAAACAAATAAAAAAATTATCTTGGCTATTTTAATGGTTCATACTTTAATAAAGATACAGGACAAAAATATTGTTAATGGTATTATAAAAATATTGGTATATATTTTTACATGTTATACCATTCGACAAAATACGCAATGTCTTTGTTTCGCCTCTAAACATAACCTCCCCTCCCCCCATTGACCCAGATAGACCATAAGCCATAATAAAATCTATCATTACTTAAAATTTACAGAATTCCATTATTCATTAATTTATATTAAGTTTTATTGGAATTACAGCCAAAAAAAAAGTTTTCCCGTGAAAATTAGACTAATTACCGAACGAAAAAGGATCCATTGTGTTGATTTAGATATTAAAACACAACACTAACACAGACCACATTTCATAACAATCTCCAGTAGTTTTATGGCATTGCAACTATGGTTCAAATCAGTTTTTGTGTTTTGAAAAAAACAAAAAAATTATTAAAGTAACTCACATTCCCAACATCGTTAAAAAGCTACAATTCTCCTAGCACGTGCTTCAATTACCAATACCGAAGTCCTTTTGGATACATTAGAAAAATATAACATAATGGTTGGTACAGAATGTTTAGATGAAACGCATAAATAATAAACAAACAAAAAACAAGGGCAGTCATTCACTGTAAAATTAAAGAGAGATAAATTATGTCTAGACTTATTTTTTTGTTTTAAATAGATAGATACTAGCTTATGAGCGCACTAATCTGACATCTGATAGTCGATGCCTTAATTATGAAAAGTATAATAGAAATCAAGACGCTAACCGTATTTGTATGTTTATCGCTTAGTTCTTTAAAAGCAATGGAATTTGATGAGTCTAACTTTATTGGAAGGTTAGTTAGTAAAATCATATTAGATAAACTCGCTTATAACGCCAATTTTAGACGATTACATGACTTACACTGTCCTTTCCTTATATTGGAGATACCGTCGAGTACGTTAAAATAATGTGTTAAAGAATTGTAGGTCTTTAAATATCTACAAGATAATAACCATTTTTAAT
Source organism: Dircenna loreta (assembly GCA_963555665.1). Taxonomy (NCBI): domain Eukaryota; kingdom Metazoa; phylum Arthropoda; class Insecta; order Lepidoptera; family Nymphalidae; genus Dircenna; species Dircenna loreta. The sequence goes on from OY743098.1 coordinate 2,413,099, forward strand.
TACTTAATTAATAAAAACGTTTAAAGAACATTTGAATATTGCGTGATGAATCAAAAATGTCTGGTTAGTTGCATTGAGCACGCATGTAGAATAAAATTGGGCTTTAAATTATAACATGTATAATTAATTTAAGATTTTATAAAAATGTTGTTTACCTGCTGTCTATTTAAGGCCATTACTGGCAGGACAAACCGGCGGCTCCGCGTTCCTTGATTTTCAGTTACTATTGAAAACTCCACCTATTATCTTCCAAATGTATCTTTGCGTTCTATAAAGTATTTATAATTTTATCTGTTACTTGGGATAATCATGGCCTAACAACTTGCACCGTGTATGGTTATTTGAACAAAAAAAGTCGGTAACCGCATGTAAATCAAGCCTTATTACAAATATTTGTTAAACTTAAGATTCTAGTAAATGACGGCCTTCTTATTATCTGGTTCAGACAATGACCAAGAATGTAAACATTACATCCATTTGTGATCAGATGCCTGTTTAACAAACAAGTTCGGATAATTTCAGTGTGAATTATTTGTCGTATTGTGGACCTACAAACTTTAATTATAAATATGACTTAATCAAACAACATTGTACAATTTAATGTAAATAAAATGATTTTTAAGTACATATGACTATTATATGATTTTATTTAGAATAATAATACCAAAGGTGGAATCAGAAAATATCAGAATTATTTTACTATTCTACAAATGTTATCACAATTCTGTGTTTAAAAAACCCTGATATTCTGTAAAATCTATAAGTTATTGTGTGAAGGGAAGGCTTTCATACAATTCTCAGTTTTGTATTTAATTTCACTCCATTGTTAAATATATATTTATTTACCCGGCTGTATTCCCGTGAAATTATATCGGAATGTGCCAGACTAGTTTCGAGCCCATCCCGTTGTTACTCATGAACTAGAAGCGTGGCGGATTCCCGGCGGTGAATACAGCCGGGTAAATATATAAATAAGTCATGATTCACGATATAAAAATATATCACTCAATTATATGTTAAATTTTAATTTTAATAAACCGAAAAAAATATGTAAAATTGAAAAATATAAATTGAAATTGTGATTAACCTTTAATTATACAAAAGTTTTGTTTTAAATAATAGATCAATCCAATTAAGAATCTTTTTTATTTTACCAAAGTGGTACTGGATACTGTTATATTAAAATTAAAAATGGGTACAAAGTGCTTAATATAACTTTGTATTTATTCTAAAGATTAGTCATTAAAACTGCAATTGTACTTATATCTAATATTATTGTTTCATCAAATTTGTATTGGTTTTAAACTTAAGTTATATTTTTATCAATCAATGCTTTTAAAGGAGGGGTTTATAGGGGGGGGCTGGGTGTTGATTAGGACTTTGTAAATTATTTTTATAATTTATTCTCACAAGGAAACAAGTCAATATTTATTTATTAAATATCATAATTAGTAGACTACTAAGGTTGCATGGTCGTAGAAGTCAATCCCTAGAAGTCCTAAAAGTACCGATTTTTAAGCAGAAGTTGTAGGGCATAGCACTTTTCTTCCCAAAAATGTAATCATTGACTAGAATCCATATTTTTATAAGTGTATAAATTCGATATCTAAAATTATAAATTAAGTTTTTAAAGTATTCTATTACAAGACAGGTATGGACCGGTCCTGTAATAGAATACTTAAACTTTTTTACTAAAGTTAAATTAAGAGTCGATTTGTTATTAGAACTTATCAAGCTAATATTTTTTATTATATTTTATAACATCTGTATGATGAAAGATCATCTGTATATCTGAAATAATGAAAGAATACTGAAATAATTATCTATATTCATTGTTAGGATCTCTGGAGAACTAACAAATGTTATCTTGATAATATTATTATTTTTTCTTTATAATTTGATAGGGATATTGAGGATTATGAATGAATAAAACAAAAAAAAAAGACATGAAGTTCGGTTATGTTGCTTTTTACTATCAATTTTGAATGTATGTGTACAAGTATGAATTCGAGGAAAAAAAAGGAATATTTAATGTTTTATAATATATATATATTCTACATTGCAGTATTCGTTATGAACAAACATTAATTATTTAAGTTCCGATATTGTACTTCTACTCATTCATATATTTGTTCGCTCGCCCATCACTCGCTTAAGATACCGTAAGAGCAGGCACAAGTCACAAAACAAGACATCTATATATATTCAAACGATTTAAATAAATCATACCGGCTAATCGAACCACCTTCACGGCCTCTGCAAATTATTAGCAAATACTGCAGTCTTAAACTGTACAGACACGTAATATGAACGCATCAAAGAAACATCTTCGATATCCTCATGATATTTATTACAAACGTCTCGCTTACAGTTGAATATAAACGATGAATATTCTCACTGCGTATCGTAAAATCGGTGAAAAAGTTGCAATAAAAACCTAAAATCCACATACTGAAAATCTAAAAATATATTATAATAGATTTTAAATGTCTATACATAGATGAGTGTCCACTACGCGCTGCCACGAGCGCCGTACGTACGTTAAACACCGGGACTAGACGCGCCGACTCGCTACTGCGTAAGATAGAGTTCGTAAAGTAAAATGAGAATAATAGAGTCGCGGGCGGCAGCTCAGACGAACACTTTGGCGAGCCCGTCGGCGCCGGCGCTGGCGATGTAGGGCCGCAGCGGGTGGAAGGCCACGTCCAGGATGCTCTCGTCGAACTTCTTGCGGTGCGCGGTGATCTCCTGCACGCAGGTCTTGGTGTCGAGGTTCCAGAGGCGCACGGAGCAGTCGTGGGAGCCCGACAACAGGAACAGCCCGTTGGGGTCCAGCGCCAGGCCGGTGACGGCGTCCAGATGCGCCACCATGGCGTGCGCGCAGCGCCCCGACACAGCGTCCCAGAAGCGGATGTGCCGGTCCTCGTGCGCCGTCACCAGCAGCGGCATCGTGGGGTGCGACCGCACGCGGTTGGCCGGACTGTCGCACGGCACGCGCAACACCACCTGCAAGAGAGGGGCGTCAGCCTGGGCGGGGCGGCGAGAGGGGCGGGGGGTCGAGGAGCACCTGTCCGGTCTCGAGGTCGTAGAGCAACAGCGTGCCGTCGGTGTAGACGACGGCGGCGCGGCAGGCGGCGTCCGCGAAGTCGGCGGCGGCGGGCGCGGCGAGGGCGGCGGCGGCGTCGTCGCGCAGCGTGGCCAGCAGCGGGCGCGGGTCGCGGGGCGCCCACAGGCGGGCCGTGCCGTCGGCGGACGCGGACAGCAGGCGCCCGCCCGCGCTCGCCAGCGACCACACCGCGTCCGTGTGGTCGCGCAGCACGGGGCCCTGCAACCTCGCACACGTCATCGTTACGTCGACACTGTGGCGGCTGACTATTTATGGAGATGAGAGCCTTAACCTCGAGAATATAATTAAATAAATTATAATCAGCCAACGTTATATAATAAAATATTTCAAATTAATCTAGTAATAATACTTTAAGGTTTATGTTCAATTATTATGTTATAAATATATCAATCGTCCAATTGTCAACCATAACGTGGACATACCAGCACGGCGGGATCATAAGAGTCGTAGGGATCTGCGACGGGGGGGGGCAGGTTCCAGACGCGGATGGTTCCGTCCAGTCCTCCAGAAAAGCATTCCTCGGAGCGCGGCACGCCCATGGCGAGGCACAACACGGGCGCCGTGTGGGCCCGGAACGTGTACAGGGGCTCCACGTCCAGCCCCGCGGACTTCTTGGCGGGGACCGTACGCTGGAGGTCCCACATTTTGAGCGTGTGGTCCTCGGAAGCGGTCACGAGGGCCGCCCGCGTCGGGTGGAAGGCCAGCGCTCGCACCTGTGTTTGGTTAGAGTTATAGTTAGGGACAGATTTGAATATACTAAAAAGATTCCGTTATAGTAGTTACCCCGTCGAAGTGTGAACGTAGACTGTACTTGGCGTTCCAAGTCTTCCTGAAGGATTCCTTGCTGGCGCTGGCAACGTCGTAACCTTCAGATTCGTTACTCACGGTCAGCTGGGCCAGTTCTCCGAGAGCCAGTGGCTTCTCGTCGGCCTCCCCCGCTCCTGTCGCTGCACCTCCGCTAGGGAATTTTACTGCAAGAGGCATATAAACATATATGTTTAGTGAAATTAAGTATTAGGTCAATTGTCTAAAATACATTACCTAACTTGATGGAATAATATATATTATTCCTTTAATATAACACAATTGAATACTTCTAATGACTAAAACTCTATTATAAAAATATTTTTAAAAAGAGATATTATTATTTATTTTTTCTATAACAATTTTAAACCCTTATTTATTACTAGCATTAGTCTTGATACTATTTTTGTCAAGCAATTCATAATGAAATAGTTAAATTTCTCTAAATAAATAGCAAACAAATCAACAAACTGTGTCATCATTATATTGGAATGTTACAGTCATACTATTTACCAGTCGGATATTCATCACCCTGACCCCCCTCACCCTCACTCTCAGTAAGCAAGTTCAGATCGTTGATTACTTCCTCTGCTTCTTGGTCCACCTCTTCACCTGATAAAAAACATGAAACATCTTTATATAAACATGTATAATTAAATTATTATAATAGTATTAACGGCTAATGAGAAACTAATCTTAAGTTACTATAAATTTAATGTATATTTAATGTGTTACCTTGTTTTGCAGCAGCGTGGTGCATTTGTTTGGAGTCTAAGTCATCAATCTCATCCATGTCCATTTCTTGGTTGGACAGGAATTCGAAGTTAGCAAACACAGCTGTCTCCTGTACTGACATCCCTTCCTCATTATACCCGCTGCCTTGAGGGACTCCTTTACGCTGTTCCTTTCCACCTGACACATAATTTTGTTTGCTGTTTACTGGGCTCGATATATTATGCGAATGAAAGTATTTTTCATGCCGCAAGTCATGACGCAATGCTTGAAGTTCATGAATAAGAACCCCAAATGGGTTCGAAAATAGGCGGGCAAATTCCGATAAAATTCACGTGAATAGTATCCGGTAAGTATCTTTAACAGTAGTCATGATTCACGAAAGTTTAATTACAAAATACATATTTTTTGTTCACATTTTAATTGACTGTATATTGTTTGGTTTGGTTTTGTCTTTGTGTCATCTTATACATATAAACAAACATATATACATACACATATATATACAAACATATTAATATATATGTTTTAAAAGTGAAAAATATAAGGTTACAGAAAGTACCATTTAAATGTTAGTTTTAGTTTATTTATAACCATTGATACACACATTTAAGGAGAATACTTACCATATTCATACATCTTGCGATTTAGAGCAGTGTTCATAGAATAATGTTGTTGTTTGTCACAGTTTCTGTAACTGGAATCTTCTCCCTGTTCTTCATTGTTTAGTCCCAGTAAAGTTCTTACTTTATTTGAACGAACATCAAGGATTGTATCTGTGTAACCAATTTCCTGTGGAAGAAACAAAAGGTTAACAATTATTGTTTTTTCTTTAAAGATGGTTAGTATCCAAGTACAAGATTTATAAAATATGACAAGTTTTAAATCTTTTATTTATTTTAAAGGAAAATAAATAATTCAATAATACTTGTAGATATAACAAATAACTTAACACAGAAATCAGTAGTTTCCAGTGAAAATAATACCTGTAGGTACTGTTTAATCAATTGCCGTCCCTGCTTCCACTGGGCACGCTCTGCAGGCTCAGGTTCTTGTGGAGGTTCCTCTGGAGGGGGACGCATGTCACCTTGCTGAAGTTCCACCCCATACTTGAGCTTGTGAAACTTTGCTCTTTCTTGCTTTAATGCATACTCAAGCATTTTGATCCGCCTTACCAAGTCGTGTTTTAGATTTTCTTGACCCTTTCTCTCACCTTGGAGGAAAGCGATCCGTGCCTGTGAGATGTATAAATAACATTTTCAACTTTGTCAAGTAGTTTAACAAGGAAAATATAGAATGACTATATATCTAGTACTCTATTTGTATTTTTAAAGCTTATAAAATATTTCACAATAATTTTTCTATTTTAAGGTATTATTTGAGGACAATTTCAGTATTGAATTGGTAAAAAATTTAGCACTGTAGACCAAATAGTCTCCAGTATTCACTATTTTGGATATTATCACAATGAATAAAATTAAGACAATGTTACAATTGGAAACAATTTTTTTTCTACATGAAAATATTTTTTTGTCATAATATTTGTTTTATATATATATATAAATATACATATTATATATATATAAATATATGTATTATATATATATATATATAAATATATGTATTATATATATAATGTATTATATGTATTATTAATATGTATGTAGTTCTTAATAACACAAAACTTATAAATACTTACATTTTGACTTAAAACAATTCACCAATTAACTTAAAAAATAAAATATACTAACATTACTTTGTTTTTAAATGTTTGTTTCTTTGATATTCAACCTTAAAAAATGTAGGTGAAATCAGTTATAAGGATGCCTAATTTGTATTAAAGTACAAAGGGATGTGATAATTAGATAAGTTACAATATATAATGTTACAGGAATGTTTAAATACTGCATTAAATTTATGTTGATTTACCTTTTCTAAATATTGATAATAAAATGCATAGATAATAGTGAAGAATGATATTATATGTTATTAACATTTTTGCTAAATGTTTTGCTAAAGGTTGAATATATTTCAATATTTTAAATAGATTACATGTAGACACTTCTAAGAATTGAATACTGATTAGATTATATAGGAATTAACAATGTGTTTTCTATCAATACTTTAAGTGTAGAGAACTGATAGGATATAGTACAATACAAAACAAATAATTCTAAATAATATAAGAAATATTTTCTAACAATAGTGCTACAGATATCAGTTACGAAAATTATATCAATTCCTTATATGAAATTTATATTTGAATAGGAATAACTCGATCAAAATAAGGAAGTCAATGTGCAAATTGTCAGTACTAAAATGGATTACGTGGGTATCAACGGAAAATTAAAATAAACTAAAGATCGCGAATTAGATTTAAAATATTACTATAAAACAAAATCAATAAAAATCTAAATAAGCACCTCAAACTCTGCTCTGTCCACCTCCCATTGTGATCTCTCGAGTTCAAATCTCGCCCATTCATGTTGGATGAAATGCAAAACGCCCGGTATTGAATACTGGACACTTTGACTAGATTCTTCATTTTGTTTGTTATTTACACTAACTCCTATCTGAGATCCCACTTGCCCTCCGTTATGATGAGATACGGAGCTATCATCCATGGCTGTAGGGATTTTCATGACATGGCCACCATTACCGTACTTGTCACAGACCTATCAAGAACTTTAACATGAAATAGACGAATTCAAACACTAAAATATCATTTTTAACTAAAATCTAGCTAGTGCTCACGATGGCCACACCATTTAAAACACTTTTTAATAACGTATTCATAAATAAAAATTATTGCATGACGGAATACAAAAGTCGAAACGACGTTCGTCCGCTGAACATCGCTTTTTTATTTTTTTTTTAAATTAATATTGCCATGTGTTATAGTATATTATATGTTCGAATGCAGAATTAAAATATTTTCATAACTTTTTAAAATATTTATTAGTATCTATAATTTTTGGCCATAAAAGTTACAGCTTTAATAAAAATTTAGCATATTATACCGAAATTAGTTTATTCATATTAAACAAGACTAAGAGAAAAAATATTTAAAATTTAAGATGAAAATATATATTGTAGTGTTATTTATTTTATTCGTCTTTACTAAAATGAAGGATAATAGAAACTAATATGTACATGCAATATGTTTTTGTAAATTCTTAATAAGGTAAATAGAATTCATTATAGAATACTATTTATATTTTTGTTATCATTTATGGATTTTGTTACCATTTTAATAATGAGACATAATGTATGTCGTAACTTAAAACTAAAGACTACAGAAAAAAATAATTATTATCACAACAATCATATTGCCGGGTACAGATTGAAGTTTGAACGGGATCGCCCGAACACAGCCCTATTCGGTGCGCTTGGGGAGTGCCCGCATCCGATATAAATCCCAGAAATTTATTAGTAACCAGGCCTGAATTCGGGCTTTGGCTACTGCTTGCGCATTGCACTATAATGAATTTCCGAAAATATATTTGATATGAAACATCATCGTCAACTCGTCGATACGTTCTATAAAGCACTTATGGCGCTATGTATTTTTTTATGCATGCACGAGAAATAAGGAGTCGTTTGTGGCGTATTGACGCCCGGTATAATGCTTAAAATTCACATAACATTACTTAGACCAATCCTAGAGTACGCATTCTAAGATTTGTTAACTATAAAAAACTTCTAGAGAAGGTGCAGTTTCAATTACTAAGTTTGAAAAATATATACTCAATAAGACCTTTAAGATCATGAACGGCCTAATATACATATATATATACGTTTCTTTTTTTACACTTGATAGCTAAGTTGATTCTTGACTACAGTCCACCTGATCGGAAGTGGAAATGTAGTCGTAGGTGGTAAAGCGCATCAACTTAGTAAAAGCCTATTCACTCTTGCCTTGAAGACACCCACATTGTACTCGGACGGAAATACCGACGCAGACAAGTTGTTCCACTCCTTCGCTGTCCGTTTAAAAAAGAAGCGTAGCGCTTCGTTCGGACATGCCACGCGTCTACTACCAAAGGATGAATGCTCGCCGTGCGTCGGAACGTCCGGTGATGGAAGGAGGATGGGGGAATTAGTTCATGTAATTCCTTCACACACTCACCAAAATGATGTTCATACATAAGTACGTTCGTTTGATCTCAATCTCAAACTATGTACAAGTTTTTAAAATAATTAACCACACAAACACTACCAATAATTTATTGTTTTGAGCGTGGACCAAACTCAGAATAATAATATTCCTTATTGCACACCACAAAAAAAAACATTGAATTGAAAAATATATTTTGAGTATAGAATAAGGCGGTCTTATCGCTAAGTAGCAATCTGTTCCTGACAACCTTATTTTGATAAGATCGAAGTAAGGTCCAGAGAAGAGTTATGCATAATACTATAAAAAATAAAAATAATAGTTTTTTCTCTGTATGTTGTTTCGGTCGGACGGCTAATATGTGCCGATTTAAAGAAATCTGGACTTGGGAACACAAAACTCGGGTGCGGTGCGAGTCTTTGCTTTGAAGCTTTGATTTTTAAATATATTATTGAATAGATGTGAAGATGAAAACAGCTGAGTATTGTTTACAGATAATTATACAAATTGAAGCTTATAGATGTCAGTTAACCTGTTTAAAGCTACATAAAAAACATTATTGTATGTAACCATATATCTTGCTTTCCATCTATTTTATTTATTGCTGTGGTTTATTTATATTTGCGAGTCAAGTTGAATATTATATTTACCCTCCTGATAATTTCCTTCATTGTAAGCGACAGATTATATATATATATATATATATATTATCTAGAAATTTCAGTAATAACCTAATTACTTAAATTTCTTCTTTATTTTATTTCCTTTATTATTTTTATATGCACCGTTATATATTCTCTATCTATTTTACTTGCCGGAAGAGTTCTTGCGGTATTATGTTAGTTAGCTTTTGCAGGATTTGTGCAGATAATAATATAGACTATCTTACATGGTTTTAAAACTAGATCATAAATACATAATAATAAATAAACTAAACGTAGTAAACTGACATTAGTCTAAACGCGGAACTTCTAGTCTAGACGAAAAAGTCTAGGAGACGTGCAAGTTTGATTTAAAAAATAGGCGAGCTTTAAGGGTTAATTAGAAGAATCTTAATATCCTTTACATATATGTAATACCCATAGAAAAAAAATATTTTATTTCATGCATTATTGAAAGTATTTATACTTAATAAGATAATATGTTTAGAATAACACCAAAGATTCCCTTCAAATTCAGTAAGCAAGTTAGTATATTCAAATTGACTATAATTTATATATAGCAAACCGCAAGTCAATTTTAACTGAACTGAATCAATGAAACATTGTTATTTTTATTGATATTTTTGGTAATACAAACAAGAAAAATAAAATATACAGATTGCATATAACATTTATTATAATGTCGATATTTTGAAGAAATCAATACTTTTCGTATCTTACGTCAAACACAGGAATGATATTTGGATGCTAATATTTGTAAAAAAATTAAGGTGGCAACTTACAAACCAGAAAAATATTTGGAACTTATTATGGCAAATAACATTTTATTTGCATCTCTACTTGATACGCTAGAATCAATTGGACTTCTTAGAATCTTTAGATGGCGAGCGTGATCTTGAACGCGACATGGACCTTCCTTTGGACCGGGAGCGAGAACGGGAACGGCTGCGGGAGCGGGAACCGGACCTCGGCGAGCGGGACCGCGTGCGGCGACGGGACCTTGAGCGGCTGCAATGTTACATAAAACAATTAAATAATGTTCATACATATATTCCACTTGGATGTTTCGTCCAAGGTATTTTAAGACCTATTTGAAAACACCTAATGATCCAAACATAATATCAATAATTAAAATTATATAATTTATTTAAAATATATTAATACATATATTTTTAATAAATTATTTTCTCCAAGGTACCATACCTACCAAAAAAAAGGCCTAACATACTATTATCTACCTATTTTGAAATGGCATATTTAATAAAAACTTTTCAAATGGCATATTTAATAAAACCTTGTCATAAAAAATATGGAAATATCAATGAAGCAGCAATTTTAACATTCATATGAGTAGAAGTTGCTCTAAATGGTGGTTTTTAACTGTTTTTTTCACTTGTGTGTCTATAGAGTACAGATATAAGTTTTCAATTTTGTCTTTTGTCCGCTTTACACCTGGTTTCCCAATATTATTTCTAATTTATAAATTAAAAAAACATTCAATTTATTGGTAGTCTTCTTCTCCATGTTGAATTCATCAGGTTGTAGAGGTTTTGTTTAAGGTGGTATATATAACAGAATAACGCAGTTGAAAATCCCTCATTACTCATAGAATGTTTAGAAAAATAGTAATTTAGCAGACAATTCTGTAGTGATGGTTTAAAATCATGTATCTTCACTAGTCAATTGAGATATTACCTATTTGCTCTTCATGATGTATAAGTGCACTTAAGAAAATCACACCTATGTTAAAACTTTCTATAGGGCTATTTGGATAACCACTATTGCTTTCCTATCCATATCATAGACTAAGAATAGTTTAATATTTAATGGTCATAAATAATTTACTCTCCTGTGTCTAACTATCATAACAAAAAATAACTTTACATAACTAAAAAAATCAAATGAAAGAAGAGTCTGCCTTGATCAGAAAGATGGGATAATAATGTGTAACTCACTGAGTGCACGCAGTGATTACAAAAGACGTGTGACCTGACGTGACGTGACGTGACGTGAAGTGACGTGACGGGACGTGACCTGACGCGACGCGAAGTACAAACGTTATGCTCAATGCACTTCTCAATAAGTGAAGTGTACACGTAGTCTGTAGTTACGTAGTTCACATATTGGAGTTATAGTCGTAGCTGCCAACATTAGTGGAGTACACGGAGCGAAGTGAAAGCTACGTAGCGCAGATTATAAGAAGTGCAGACACTGAAGGGTTCATTCTCGGCGCACAGGCCAATGATAACCTATAACATAGTTATCATTGGTTTACGTGGATCGAAAGCAACAGAATGGAATCTTTACATTAAAACTGCAACCATGCAGTGTAATATAGCTTGATTTACATCTTCCCAATAGTATACTTTAATTTGGTTAAATCTCATAAAGATTCCATACCAGGATAACATTTCCACACTTTCGTCTAAATACTAATTGTCACCTGCGACGGCGGCGCCGAGTACAGTCTCTGGCGTAGTGTCCACGATCTCCACAGTCATAACAGCGGTCGTCATAGGGTCGCGGTGGCAGCCGTGACCGAGGAGGAGGACCACGACCCCCATAACCACGACCTCCGTTGGACATTTCCACCCGAGCACGACGACCACATATTGTTCGTCCATCTAAACCTCGTATCTAAAGAGGTAATTGACAATGAAATAATAATTCAATATTTGGAAAAATTTAATAGACGTCAAATACGTACTGCGTCTTCAGCATCCCGAGGGTCCTCAAATTCAACAAAGGCAAAACCTGGTGGATTCCTTGCCACCCACACATTCCTCAATGGGCCATAATAAGAGAATGCATCTTCAAGTTCAGGTTTACTGGCATTATTTCCCAAATCTCCTACATACACCTTACAGTCGCCGTATCGTGACATTTTACCTTTAACAAGAAAAGCAATATTGTATATTTTTAGATGACAACTTAGTTACACAGCAATAAGTAAGTTCTTATCCTACAATATATAATCCTAATAAAAACTTACTCTAGGCACAATCGCGAAATTAATAAAATCTTTATCATTGATTTACTTGTAAATAACTTTGTTATGATATAAATCCCAGATGGAATAAGGAATTATGGAATAAAGCACTATATAACTTAATCTAGTAATAGTAGATATCGTTAAAATAATGCGTCACAAATAATCCACACTATACACCGCTACCGGATGTCATGCAAAATGGCCGCTGCCCGCGCTTGTTGCGGTTTAGTGTTGCACAGTATAAAAATGACAAAGTTAAAACAAATATATATACATTTGTATTCTATCGTGATTGATTATTTTCATACAAACTTATTGCATAATTATTTTTGTCTCTGCAGCAAGACCATGAGGTTGAACTTGTTGGTAAAGGGGTTGGACCGCTGAAACCGGTAGACGGTTATGTAGTTCACACTTCACAGAGTACCAAGATGTAGTAGTTGCAATTTGTCATCGGGCAATCGCTTTCAAAGGGGTTGTCCTATAGTCTAATATATTAATTACAATTTATTTAACAAAAGCCACTTATTTTTAAAGTTACTAAGAAATCGTTTCGTGACTGCTCGAAAACTATCAGTCTCGTAACTCATTAGTTAAAACTCAGTTAAAACTCATACTAGGGGTACTGTCATAGGTACATTACACCCCAAACAAATATTTAGTAAGGCAACGAAACCCATGTTTTTGGAGACATGTTTGTTTCAGGAATGCCTATTGTAAAACTTTATAGAAGCGTCTATTAAGCTAAAATCACAGTTAAATTAAATTCAAAGCTTCCAATACGAGTAAGTACTACCTAATCTTATTATTTAGCAGTATGTGTTATAAACGTTTTGAAATAAAAGCAATCATTTGCGTTCTCACATACTCCTAGCAAAATATTCATTTTGTATAAGACATTAGGTATATATATATTTTTAAAAGTATATCTAACAAATAATAATATCTATGCAAATTAGAATTTAATCTTTATTCATATTATATGGATAAAAAAATCAAGAAGTAAATACTATATAATGCTTTATAAGTAAATACTTATTTTCAGCATTATAAGTCTTGGCAGTCCTAATCGTTTGCAAAGTCGAAAAACCGTTTATCGTTGTAAAGACCAAGTCTTCTGACAAAAAATAGCGCACGGTACACCAATTTTTGGAAACGATCAAACTATCCGAAAGCAAGTAAAGGCAGAAAAATTAGGGAAATAATTATTTAAATAACATAAAATCAGTAAGGAAATCAAAAAAATCAGGAATAGTATTTTTTTACAATGAGTAGTGACTAAGTCAATTAATTTTATTACCAACTGCATTTTTTGTTTTTTTTTATGTTTGTTATCTCAGAACTTTTGACTGGGTGAAACCATTTTGATTATTCTATATTTTTTATAAAGCTGGTGTTACCCATACTTAACTAATTAAAAAAAAAGAGGAGTTTCTCAGTGCGACAGTATTTTATATTAAAGACAGAGTGAAAAAACAGATAGCAATGCACTTACGTTCATAGTTGCATAGAGACATAAGGAAGGATTAGAAAATATATGAATCGATTTGTATCGCATTAAAACAGCACAGTATATCAGCAAAATATTAATAGCCGATAAAAAATTATTCGTTTGTGATATTCCCACAAACATAGCTATATTTTTAGGGATATTGTTTTTCATTCAGATTCACTATTATTGTATCCTGTCGCATTCTACTAATTCGAAGTGAACGAGTTTCAGGAGCTTTTTCTGATAAACAATGTGGATAACTCCGAGTCTGTGGGCACGTTGCTCCGCAGTCTCATCACATAGACGATCGTTGATCAAATCGAGACGCAGACTATGTTTTTCGATATTTTCGCTGTTCAAATATTATTTTCGCTGTGTTTTTTCATGTAAAGACACATTTTCGAAGGCCTATATATAAGCCTGCGCTCGCTTCGCAAGACTCTTTTGAAATTTGTTACGTAGATGTCCTCTCTTGAGATAGGCGTGTTATCCTGACTCCGTTTGTTTAATTTAAACAATGCTGTCTCATATGTGCAGCGCGTTTAAAAGGTCTACCCATATTCAAACAAACGAGTTAATGTACTTCAGATTCCCTAGGCAATTATTTTTTAACTTTTTAGTGAATATTATTTGTTTTGGAATAGTTTTTTATTGAAGTCATCTTTTTTTTTTGCTGTTTTTATTTGCTTATTAGTTATTACAATTCTTAATTTTAGATAGTCTTTTCTTACAACACAAATATTAATAATACAAAAAAAGGGTTAATAATTAATGTATTAAGTAGTAGTTAATTATTATATTCCTTTATTATATTATACACTTATTTATATTGTAGTCCTAAAAATACATTTTTTTAAATATATACAATAAAACGTGAAAAAAGGAACACCATTTCTGACAAGAGTGGATAAGATAAGAAATGGGTACCTAATATTAGAGGAAGTTAAAAGTTGCGCTCATTACGTAAAAGAAGAGAAAGGCGTGGTTAGCATTTAATGAGAAGAGATGAAAGCTATGTCATTCAGCAATTAATGAAGATGTTTGTATTTCCTTATTGTGATCACTGTTTCGCAAACGTCTATATGTTAAAAACCGCCAAATTAAATACAAAGTTAAATAAATATGTAATTGAAAAAAAGTATTGAAAAGTCATCATACATATATTAAAACTTTTTAGTAAAGTATGTCATTTTTTATTTTAATTATAAGGGCAGTTGTTAGTAGTACAAAAGTTATTTTTCTTAAATTAATAATTTACTTAAATTAGTTAGTTTCATTAAAACCTGCTCATCCATTTCTGTTTTGTATTTTGCAAGGGCGTAAGCATTTCGCTAAAAAGTACTTCTATGCGAAAAAAAAAACACGTCAATATTCTAAAGGAGAATAAATATATGGAAACTACGGTAACTAAAACAATTTTATTCATAGACTTTTTATTCGACACTTGAAGTTACAATATTACAATGGCGACTTTCTAAAACATTGTTTTTTTTTTAATTTAACGCAATATTATGACATTTTTTTTTTATTCTATAAAATGTTAAAATATTTTATTGGCATCCCATTTTGTTTGCTATTTTATCATTGAGATCATAATTATTGATTATTTACTACTACGCATTTTATATCAACCAGATACATATATAATATTATTAAAATATAAGTAATATAACACCTACTATACATACAAAATCTAATAATACCTATCGAAGTAAATACAAAAATAACTCCAATTCAATAATCTCACTTAAATAATCTTTAACTTAATTTTATATTTCTATATATTATGTTACGCATTAAAGCAATATTCTTCAGTATCTATATAAGAAACAATTAATATAAATATATACCAAACACTTACATTAACTTCAGTTAATCTGTATATATAATAGAAAGAGTCGCATCATGTGGAAATTGTATAAATTATGACATATAGAAAATTATTTGAAGGAAACCAGTTGAATTGATGAATGATAAACTTAATAGGCCTTCTTTTGATGGTTCACACATTTTTTTCTCTTTACATATAACAGGTTTTGTTTTAATGTTTACTGAAGGTTATGGCTTAAGCTGATGACCCATTATTTCAATTCATTCAAGGATTTAAGTTAAACAATTAGATAAATGTATAGATTTGTAAACAAAATACAAAAAAAGAAAGTCTTTGTTAGGCTTAAAATGTAAAAAAATATTCTAAAAAAATTAAGTATTCCAGAAAGACATGGATGATATAATAAATCTATTATTATATTGATGTATTTTCAATGTAACAGTACTTTTTCAAATTTATGAAGAGTTCATGTATCTCTATGCACCATAACAGTTCCATTTAATAAAATTTAAACTCCATTTATGTAGTTTTATACAATACAATGGAATTATACAAATTAAAATGAAATGATTAGCATGAAATGATTGTCAAGGACAAATCAACACTAATCCTAATACTATAACACTTTGTACATTTGAACCATACTTTAAATAAAAAACTACATAAATATAAACTCATATCTTGTTTCCATATTTCTGTAATGAGTAACTAATTAGGAGTGCAAAATCAATTAATTCTTGTTTTTGAAAAATAAGCAAATTAAATTAAACTATTACATGAAATAAAAAAATATCACATATTGCTGAAGACACACACACAGAACATATTGAGACCATATACAGAGCAATCAAAACTCATAGCTTTACATCTATGGAGTTGAAAGCTGCCGCTGCAACTTCTACAGCATCATCTCAGTGTGACTCAGGTCAAAATTGACTTTAAAATCAATTACTCTAGTCTTTTTATTCATTAAACCGACTAGGGAAGTATTAGGCCAAGTTACTAGTATTTTGGCATTATGGCAACGGCTGACGCTGTTTTCTTTGTCTGCGCTGATGTGGTTGTAGATGTGTTTCGTTATGCATCTCCTTATCCGGCTTTTTAACTAAATGTGCATTCACAGGATACTTCAGTGCAGTCTTCAATTGTTCATTGTGCTCGTCTAAAGAGTTTGCAGCATAATGTAACACAAGCTCATTTAATGTCCTAAAAATAATAATATGATTAAAATTAGAATCTAAAACATTAACAAAATTAAGAGAGAGAAGAGAGAGAGCCGCATTCCGAGCTGGTGGTAGCTTACTCACGGACTGACATACTGGCATACTATACTGACATTTTTTAATGTAATGTAAGTAATGATTCAAAAGTGCATGTAAATGCCTACTTGATTAAGATACTTTTGAATTGAATTTGAATAAAAAAAAACTCACTTATGAATATTATAAGGTTCTGCAAAACCATAACCTCTTTCAGTCTTGAAAATTATACAATGATAAACCATATTGTTACAACATATGGATAATGCAAGTTGTCCAGTAGAATTTGGTCGAATTAGAAATGTTCCCTGAGGCTTTCCTTCTAGAAGCTTCTCTGCCATATCCCTAGTACAATTCTCAACCATCCATGTAACTATTTCGCGGTGAGCATACAGTTTTTCTAACTTATGTATATTGTCATCTTCTAAAGCCTGCAGGTATTCTTCAGTTTTTCCCCGCCTTTGTAATAATCTGCAAAGAACCATTTAACATTATACATTATCCCACACACATATTACACTACAATAATGAATTTATATCCTAAAATGTTTAAGTACAATAAAATTTTTGATGGCAAGGAAAATATATCATACATTTTTTTCCATACTACTAGTTTTTTCCATACTACTGTAAAACAGGGAGCAATTTTAAACTTCATTACTGTACATATACTCTTGAGTATTTTTGAAATATGGGACATATACACTTTAGAATTTGCACAATGGTTTATCTTTTCATTTAATAAAAACTACCTTATTACTAAAGCGGGAAAAATCTGTATGTCAAATATGAAGTCTTACACATACTGAATTTGTTTAATAAACAATTGTATATTTTTTGTTTATTTGAATGTTCATTCAATCATGTAAAAACAAATTTAGATGAAACTTGTGATTATACAACATTTTATTTTTTTTAACATTCAATGTAGTAATATAGAAGTATGTAGTTAAGTAAGGATAATTTAAAATTAACATCTGTGACATTATTTCATTTTAATTTGTTTTGTTGTAATTATTCATTTATCATGTATAATTTGATTTATTTTTATTAAATTTAATAACAAAATGTGCCTATGTTGCTCAAAATAAATAAATGAATAATAATTATTACTATATGACACTGTTCAACACATGATGTTTAGGATGATGCAAGTTTTTTTTTTCATGGGAAATAACAAAAGCTTGGACTTATAAAGTACTGAACAGTTTGTTAAAAAATTTGGTGTAGAGATGGAGGATAAATCTCACTTGTGTAAATAATATTTTTTTTATATACTTTAACACAATACCATATGTATGGTTTTGAACAAATATTAAGTGATGATAGATGGTTCATTATTGCAACTGGAGTATGACAAGGCTGGGCAGACAAATTCATAACTTTAAAAGCTAGTATCTAAATACATTAAATACTTCTTGACAGAAAACTTCATATTATATATCACACTGTTTAAAGTATACTATAAAACATAATAAGCTCCTTATATAAAGAAATAAAAAAATAAATAATAAATATTAGTGACTTACTTTTTATAACGGTCTTTTATTTTGTACAAATTTATGATTTCAGATTTTAGTTTGGTTATTTCTCTTTCAAGTGATAAATTCGATTCAACAGTTTCTCTAAGGATATTATGCAGTTGGGCTCTTGCTTGTTTAAAACTATTCACTTTTGTTATAAGCTGTCTGTTGTTTTCTATAAGATCATTTTTTTCATGAGGTTGAGCTTCAGATTGCATCTTTTCTTGTAGTTTGAGGTGATCTTCACATACTTTGACTGTTTCTTTAAAAGCATCTAATGCTTGTCTTTTAAATTTGACTTCCTCTCTGAGCCTCATATATTTATCTGACCTTTCATCATAGTCTCTTGTTTTTATTACAAATTCTTTGTGAATATTCTTATAACGAGTTTCTAAGGTTTCATTATTAATGTTTTCACTAGCATCATTTTCTTGATGCCTTGCGAGGGGGTACATTAATTTGATGTCAAGGCTACTGTTACAATGTTCCAGAGAATATTCTGTATAAAATCTGACAAGATCAACAATTGAATTGAATTCAAAAGGATCACAAAAGCCATAGCGGCCATCTTGGTTATATATTTTTATTAACTTATTTGTTCCTCCTTTTCTGACAGTTAATGTGTAACCATTATCTTTATTAGAAGCATTGCGGACAAGGAAGGTCCCATCTCTTGTATCCTTTAATTTTTCATTAGCTTCATCTCTGAAATTTAATAATGTCATTAACTTAGACAATCAATGACAATGTATTTCCAGAGCAAATTGTGAAATATATATTTTCATCTGGATTTAATGATATAACTTATTTAACAACTGTCAAATAAGTTATATCATTAAATCCAGATGACACAATACACTGGTGTTATGTTAAAATACGTTAATAGTAATAATTGCAACAATATTATTAATATTGAACTATAAAACACGTAAATGCAAGATGCAAAAATATTTATTTCATAGCTACTCAAATATAAGATCATTGATTTCATACAATTATTCGAAAAATGTTAACTAATATAGTAATATCTAAAAGGATATCTTTGATATTTTATGAAAATAATATTACAAAAAAGTTACAGTTGCAATAATAAATTATATATTGTATTATTAAAGGATATGGTGTACTGTAAAGGGAAATGTAATCACTTACCTGGTAATATCGCCCCAATACCATTCGGCATTTTCTAGGCTGTCCTCTGCAGATTGCTGTGGAGCACCTATCTCCACCATTATACCAGTATTATCACTTATATTTACCAATACAGCTTTAGAAATTAAACATATGAATTCACTCTAATCAGCGGGTTTCAGTCACTTCCGCTTGATTGAGGTTACGGTACAAATATATCATAATGTACGCTTTAAAATATCGCCGTATCTAGCTTAGGAGATTCATGATGATCAAACAAAACTAAATATCGTACACTAAAGTAGACTAAATGTGCATATTAACTTTAACCTGGTTTGCAGTTCACAAAGGAAAAGGCTAGTTAGGTTGTCGAGTTGCTATGGCTGACAAGCAAGTACGAATCGTTCTTATTCCTAATAAACACGAATTTGAGCTGTCAAACATAATAAACTTTCTAAAGAATATAATCACTAATAACACATTTTGCTGTAAATTAGTTTGCTGTTATTGAAATAGAAGAAAACTGAACATAATTCAGTTTAGATTGTAAGACAAGTATCAATTTGATAGGATAATCACTGGTGGGTAATGGGTACTGGGTAGACGAGCAATAACTATATTATAAATAATGTTACCCTATAAGTGTTAAGTGTTAGCACAAAAAAACGCAATATATTGCGCTATTAATTAATATAGTTTTTACGCTGTTAGTTTTTAAGTTTGTCATTTTAGATCTCGAAAGTTTATAAAGGAATTATACTAAAACTACATATGTTGTTTCTTTAATGCTGATAAATTCTGTTTCTGATTCTTACATACCTTGAAGAATACTATCAATTGGCATTCAGTTTGGTTATTATCTATAACAATTAAATTTATACCTAAAATAATTTGATGTTTTAATTAATTATATATTTTTTCAACCTCTTGCCTTTTTTGTAGCTTTTCCTCTCGTCTTACTTAAAATTTTATTTTGTTCAAGACATATTGAATATATAATTATCCTAGTGTCTTTTAATTTCGAACTGAACCAAAACATTAATAGGATCGTATTTATTAATTGAATGCACTAATTATGTACTTAATATTTTATTTTGAATATAAGAACAGAAAATATAACTAATATTATTAAAACTGTCTTGTAAGTCCAACAACAAGATTTTTTTTCTAACACCAGACACCTTTACCAATAATTCCATTGTTCTTTTATTGGTGTTAACTGTTAGTAGTTGAAAATTGGAATCTGTCATTGACATCTGTCATGTGTCGTCTGATAATGATTCTGAAACACTGCTGTTACTTATGATGTTATACTGTAAATTCAGATTTTATTATAAAACTGCATCACCAGTTATATTTTTAAATGTATGATATAGAAAAATGTGATTGAACGTTAATCGTAATGGACAAATAATAACATCAAGTAATAAAGAAATGTTGATTTGGTGTACTTGGGAACTCATAACGTCAAAATGTTTAGGAAATTTATAGTTTTAATATTATGCTCTTCTATCTTTTGCGATGTTTCAACCACCCACATTAAAGGAGAATTTTCGACGGACCAATTTTTTAAGTTTTTAGTCAAATTTGGATTTCAGAAGACAGATATTCATTTTCATAAGGAAACATATGGTTACATTTTTGGTAACTTGACCTCAAAAAATAACTTTAAATACCCTATTACATTTGCGGTATTGGATAGACCACATTTTCTACATTATTATAAAAGTCGCGACATCTTGGATAAAGAAGTAGCATGCCAGGTTATGTTTCAAAATTTGAATGGATCAGCTTATCATCCAAAATGCAATGCTAATGGACAAGACTTGTTCCGAAGGATTCCGTGTCCTACAAACGGACTATGTGTTGATGAAGACTCTCCATGGAATGTGATAAAAAACAACCAATTTACTTATGTCATTCAGAACTCTGGACAACCAAGGTATTTCATGTGTTTTTATTTTTTAATGAGGGAGCAACAGCTAATTTACAATAAATTTTAATTTATCAACATGTTTAAATATAATGCTAATTTATCTGATACTTAAGTATTAATTAAAGGATATTTAAGCACCCATTGAAGAATTAAAATAATCAACCGAAAAAGTAAAACAAAAACAACAAATAAAATCAACTCTAAAACAAATATAACATACATATTTATATATTAAGGTGTCACACACCTCCCACATTCAGATACATTAAACACACATGTTTTATTTCATGTGTTTTTATTTTTTAATGAGGGAGCAACAGCTAATTTACAATAAATTTTAATTTATCAACATGTTTAAATATAATGCTAATTTATCTGATACTTAAGTATTAATTAAAGGATATTTAAGCACCCATTGAAGAATTAAAATAATCAACCGAAAAAGTAAAACAAAAACAACAAATAAAATCAACTCTAAAACAAATATAACATACATATTTATATATTAAGGTGTCACACACCTCCCACATTCAGATACATTAAACACACATGTTTAATGTATCTGAATGTGGGAGTTGATGAAGAATTGGGTTTTTTAACGTATTATTAGATATATATATCACAATACTTATAATTGGCATAGCATGTATGTGATAATGATACAAGTAAAATTAAAGGTATATGATAGATATTATAATTGCATACTTGTGTATACATATAAATTAGTTTTAGTTACATATAAATTAGGTTTAGTTTTAGTGTTAGTCATTTGTTTTATAGTAGCATATTGTAATATACACATTTTTGTACTGTGCTTCAGATATTGGTATGTGTCAATAGTATCTTGTTATTTGGATGAGGAAACATGTTTGTGGCACCATTATTCGGGAGCTCCGTCAAAAGACAACACATCTTTGACAGATGAACCACAACCTATACAATATGACTTCTGGTTAGTCAATGGGAGCCCAAACCTCTCACTATATAACTCCATGTTGTATCAATTTTCATTTGACCGACAGAATACATTGGAATTGTATCTAATGTTCTGGCTGTGCTATATTATTCTATTACCAGTACAAATATATGCTGTGAGGTAATTCTTTTTAATATATTAAAAAAATATGAAATTTAATATATTTTTTTTTTTTATATGCTGTTTATACTATTATTTTTTTTCCAGGACCCAAAGTCATCCTGTCACAAAATTGTTCACTTCAAGTCTGGTTTTAGAGTTCATTGCACTGTGTTTCAATGTATTGCACACTGTCAAGTTTGCAGCGGATGGAGTTGGTTTTGCAGGTCTAGCAGTATCCGGTGATATTTTTGATATTTTGAGTAGGGTGAGTATATTTGAATGTACTACTTAAAATTATGTGTACTTATATACAGAGTCATGTCATTATATGAATATTGTTTCTTCTCAGTACTTCAAAGAGATATATGAAGATATAAATAAAGTAATTATTATTGATTAGGTGGAGTCTAGCTATTTGTCAAGATATGTATATTGTAGGACATATAAGTTTTCATCTCTAGCTTGTATAATAAACAAAGAGAATTAGAAATTTATTAATTAAAAATATTTAGTTCAGGTCTAAGCTCAAGTTTTTTTTTTAAATAAGCTTAATATGACTTCATCTTTATAGATATTTCCAAATGTAAAAACAAAACACTACTAGTGTTAAGTAGTCTAAACTAGTAAAAACAAAAAGTCTTTAGAACTTTTTACTGAGGGTTTTTCATGCTTTCATATTCTCTTGAAATTTACAATACAAAATGTTTTTGATAATATCTCGTGTTAAATGTGATAAGATTTGTTATCATTTCTTGTTTTTTTTTAGGGTTCCATATTTAAATTCTAAAGCAGAACCCTTATTTTGTTTTGTACATTTGTCATTCCAACCATCTGTCAGTGGCTTATTAGATAGCACTTCATCCATTTTCCTGCATAAATATTTTATATCAATTTTGATATGATTATCAACTAACATATAGAAAATAATTATTTTAGGTATAGTTCTATATTTTTACTAGCTATGCCGTTACATGTACATGTTCCTACTATATATAGTTTTCGAGTTATGGAAGGACAGTTAGACAGACTGCCGGACGGACAAGGATTAATGTAAAAATGATTAATTTAACAGATTTCACGTCAGGGAACCCTGCATATCTTATTAGAAATATGGTATCATAACCGCTAACTTGCGCCTAATCTTACGCCTAACCTTTGCAGTGAAAACATGTTGTATATTTATACCTTATATAAAAAAGATTTTTGTTTGTGGTAAATTTCACAAAATAAGTATTTTATACGGAACACTTCATACGCGATACGCTCTTGACCACTTTATTATTTACGCTATTATCTATACTTACAAAATCGATTGTTCTGACCGACTAATAGCACAAAACCAAAACTACAAAACTACGGAAACGCTTGAAAAACCTACATTTAATTTATAACTGCAAATTTATTTTATGTGCTTCAAATATTTTAAGTGTGAAAACGAAAGGGTTTCCTATATCCATAGTCGTTAATGGCTTTTCATAATTATGTTAAAAGCCTTCTTCGACCTCCCCACTTGCCCCCTTAAAGTAATAGCATGCCAATTTTCAGAAGACATTTGAAACACAGGAACGATTAATCGTATAGCTTAAGCACCAATGACCGACGGCCATTGAAAGTGAGAAAGGGCCTGGCGTTGATCTGTTTATTGCGAAAGTCTTCGATCGTGTATGGCACAAGGCGTTTACAAACCTACCTTCATGAGGGGTTTCCGAAAGCTTAAGCTCACTGATCAGCATCTTTCTTACTTCACGGAGATTAGGTCGTTTTCGACGGATTTGCTCATATCCTAAGCTTGTGAACGCTGGTGTTTCCTACGGCTGCATTCTATCCCCAGCATTATTTATTGAATATATTAATGATATGTTGGACTTTACTAATCTTTTATTATTCGAATGATTGGAATACTGTCGGAGTATAATTACTGCCTTTCAGAGATCTATTGGAATCTAATTATCTTTAATTTTCTTTACACAACACGTGTGTCTCGTGAGTCTTTTTTAATTTTGTATCTTCTAAACTGTTCTGCTGCACGCTTTTTTGCAATTGATCTTTGTATAATTGTATGTCTTGCCATATGCAAGTAACGAAGAAAAAGATATATTTTAAACCACTGTTATTATAAATAGGAAACTAAAAAATGTAACAATAAAAATAAAGTATCAGATACGAATCGATATATCATTATATTCCAAGTAACATCGTTATCAAAAAAAAAAAATCTCCGGTAGATGTCTAATGCACTGTAATTATGAAACAGTGTTCATTCTTATTACTCTTAGCATTGAAGTTATTCAGGAACATTGGTTCCTTAATTTGTAGGCTGAAATATATATATGACATGACTAATATTCAAGCAAGGATAAACGAATACACGATTTAGTGACAAAGACACCGAACACGAGCAATTATTTTTCTGATAAAGTTATGCGTCCATTGAAAATGATGAAAGGTTGGGTACGGCGAAATAAATAAAATACTGAAATGGATATTTCTACAAAGTTGTATAAGTTGTCTTTTTTGTTTCAACATTATACTTTCCCGACAAAAAAATGTCATTGACATATTTATAATATGAAAAGCTTTCTGGTTTTCGGTTTCTAAATTTCTGTCTTGTCTCCCGGTTTTGGGACTTATACCGTAGTGTTGTTCTGTTACTTTGGATTAAAAAAAAGAATATAAATAGCTGAAAAAAACAAATTAACAGTAACAACTTAAATCATCTATTTATTATATCCTTAAAGAAAATCAAATGTAATGTAAATACTAATAATATATGGATATAATGGTACGGACGTCAAAATTAATTACCCATTTTAATCATTTACTTCACACGTGGCAATAATTTTGGTCAAAATGTATTTAATGTACAGCTAGCTTTATTTGGCTTGGTTACTACGCGCAACTTGGCGCGTAGACGTGGCTTGGCGTTAGACGCGCCTTACCTTAGTTGATTCAGTGCAAAATTCACTCACACAGACGGAATGCGTAGAAGTATCGCGGTCTCTCTTGCTAAAGTCAAACAAACGCATTTTAATACTTTGGAGATGAATGAGAATGAGATGAATGAGGAATGACTAATTTATACCCGATTGACTGTGTTTTATTTATTTGTTTATATAGTAATACGAGACAATTATTGGCTTAGGTATTAAGTTTTAAGTTAAAGTGTATTTATTTAAATACCACCTCAATATTTATTACTAAAGGGATTAGGTATTGAAACTTTTTAAATTAGTTAGTTTGCTTTTTTTAGATTGTTTAGTCATAAGTTACTATAATCGGATGAAGTATCGCATTTTAAGGTATATATTTTTTAATATCACTAACTCTATATTTAATATGCATTATTGAAACTGACTAAGTAAGTATAACTTTTTAACTAAGTAGTTAATATCTTATATATATATTTAAATTTTTAATAGTTTGTTTGCTTTTTCGTTTTACATTGTTTTGTTCAGAGCTAGCTGGTATATTCTCATATAATTTATTAATATATTTAGTTAAAGTGAAAATAGTGCCTGTCAAAGTATCAATTATAATATATAACGTTAAAATTTTCCCAGTATCCAAATATTTTGGTCCGTAAGGCCACACTGCGTTTGCACACTGCAATGCATTAAAGTTTACAAAACATTTGTGTCGACCCGCACCTCCGCACACTCGTTGCGATTTCGATTTGCGACGCTAGTGCCGCCGACACAACGTATGAGTAAGAGCCGCGGTTTAAAAAAAATACGATATAATGAGGACTTTTATCTTGACACATATCAGCCCCATAATATGTTCTTCTACAAAAACACAATAACCATCAGCATATTATACTGTATTATGGTCGGAGTCGCGTAGTTTTAATAAAATAACTTTACCATTTTTGTTTACATGTACATTGTTAAGAATAAACGATTGTTTATATAAAAAAAATAATTAAAGACGCATGTAACTCCATAAACGCTCTGAACAGATTAAAAAAAAAAAACGTTTAAAATTAACCCGTATATATGAAATGTTGTTGAAATTAAAACAAATGTAATATGTTAGCCTACCAGGCCTTCTAAGCAAATGTCCAAACTTTTAAAGTCTATGTATAAGATTGCTATGATTAGTTGAGGGATATATCAACTTAATAATTGCATAAAGTTTTATTAAAATCGGTTCAGTTTCTTTAAAATATAAGATAAAACTTTTATTTTTTTGTTCCAAATTGTATTATAAATAT
This sequence comes from Dircenna loreta, assembly GCA_963555665.1. Taxonomy (NCBI): domain Eukaryota; kingdom Metazoa; phylum Arthropoda; class Insecta; order Lepidoptera; family Nymphalidae; genus Dircenna; species Dircenna loreta. The sequence continues at coordinate 2,439,996 of OY743098.1, forward strand.
GTATTGATGATATTTTTATGATACTTTGTTTCAGACCCTCTTCATGCTACTCTTGCTTTTATTAGCAAAAGGTTGGGCGGTGACAAGACTCGAGTTAACATATAAGCCATTGGTATTTGGAGTCTGGCTTGTATATGGGGTTGTTCATATACTACTGTATGTGTGGAATACGGTAAGTATTATATACATAAAATATTATACTATATATTATTCTTGAATTTTATTATTACATGAATATTTTTATTTAATTTTCAGACTGAAGTGGATATAATAGAAGAGATAGATGAATATCAGACATGGCCCGGGTGGTTGGTACTGACTCTCCGAGTGCTTATAATGACTTGGTTTGTTCTTGAGCTGAGAAACACTATGATGTATGAGCACAATATGCCAAAACTTAACTTTCTCTTGCACTTTGGTGCATCCAGCCTCGTTTGGTTTGTTTACTTGCCAATTATAGCTCTTATAGCTCTCCAGATAAGCCCATTGTGGAGATTTAAATTTATTTTAGGTATGTTAAAACATTTTTATTTATTATTCATTATTCTTTTTTATCTTTATTGCCCAAAAAAGGCACAATAGGTGGAAAAGAAATCTTTGCCAGTCACACTCGAAAAAAAAATATTATTGGTTTTACCTAATTATTTATAGTAATATAAAAATAAACCTAAACTACATTGAACAGGAAAATAATAATGATCCATTGTTCTGCCTTTTTTATACTATTAATTATTACCTAATTAATAATTAAATATGGTTTTCAGGTATAACTTATTCAGCAGATTGTTTAGCGTTTTGCGTAATGGCGCATCTCTTGTGGCCAACGCGCTCTGAGCAATACCTCCTACTAACACCATCAGATTATACAGGTACCTAAAAACATATCCATAAATTATTATTATATTTTTCAATATATATATATCATATACTGAAATTTTGATGTTTTTATATTACAGTACTGTTACAGTTTACATAAACACAACAATAGAGCAATTTTAATACATAGTTTTTGACACATTTGACACTATCAAAATTCAGCAACTACACCATTGTTTTAACATTTTTATTTGTTTAAAATATTATCAATAAAGAAAATTATCGATTCCTACATAAAAAAACACTCTTAACACACAGAAACACCAGTGGTTTTTGTATTATTATATATAAATAAGTATGTACCTATATATTTATTTAATTGTAGCGGGAATAGAAGAATTGGATGAATTCAGTGAATCTCCTCACGTCGTACACAGCGATACAATCGCATTGACAACCGCGGAAAGCGTCAACGCTGATGAAGAAGAGGTTATATTTACAAGGCCACATAAAAATGGAGTTGTCTTCTCATAGCAATGCAATTAAATATTACTAGTGCAAAGAAATGAATCAATTGATTCAAATCGATTTAAATAGTTCTATAACCTATAATTGTAAGTCGTATCCGTAAGTTATAACTTGTCAATGTCATTGTGGCGAGTCTAAAAATGGCGGGAATTTACAGTTTTAATACAAGTAATTTGAGGTTTTATAGATATTTGTAACATTTGTGATGTTTTAATAATGTAGAAAATGCTAGAATTTTTCACAAGCTATCACATTTGCTTATATTAAAATTATCATTTTTTATTTTGTTATTTTTCAACTATTTAAAGATGTAGTCTGGATTTTGATTGTTTGTTAGAATCAGAATTTAACGAAATGTTTAAACTTCAAATCGCCACGAATAAAGTCAATAATCATCAGGGTATATGCAGTAAATTTTATTTTGAGTATTGAATAGTATATTAAGTGATCAAAACACAAAACAGTTGGAGAGTTTTTAATAATTAAAAAGTAAATCACAATGTTCCATAGTATGCCTTTAATTAGTTTAAGTGACATACAACAGCAAATTATTATTTAAGATTACAACTTACTTAGATAAGCTTAGAAATATAATTATTTCTTAATTTAATGTTTTTATGAAAATTTACTATCTTAAGTAACATGTATCTCTCTTTCTATTTTGTTTGAATCGTTTGTAAGTTAATAAAATTTTATCTTATGGCACAGTAATTGTAAGTTGTAGAGCTTAAAGAACTTAAGTGCCAACACCAAAAATTTTATGAATGTTTTAATTTCTACAAAGTTATATTTAAGTAAGTTTACAGCATGACGTTCAGGTTCGTATTAAATTAAAAATAAATCACAATATTCATACATTAGGGAGAAGTTTACTTATTTATGTTGTGACTCAAAATAAATACTTGCAATCAAAAAGTTTATATTATTAATTAAATAAAAATGAATTTAAATGGATGTTGTGTGTGTTATGAATGTTGTTTAGATGATATTAGATAAATAATTTTATCTATAGTAAAAGTTTTGTGACGTCTGTGCATTTTTTTTAAAAGTAAAACTATCTATGTATCTATAGTTTATTATTGTTTATGGTGAGCACACACTTGTCCGAACTTAAAATTTCAAAATAATTCGGATGACGTCATCAGATTCGGCGTCGCATATGCTGTCTGTCGATGCGAATTCTATTAGTTGCGTCACAATCCCTATGTAATTCCAACAGGTATGAAAAACTTTGAAATTGTTTCTTCGGGCGCGTATATGTGTGTGAGGCCTCTTTGATTTCGATTCGTTCGACGCATTCGGCTCGAATAAGTGTACGTTCACCTTTATTAAAGTATTCGAATATGTGATGTTTGGTTTATTGTAAATATGAAAAATAAAGTACAACAAGATCTCTCGTAAATTACAGATTTATTTAATGTGTACTTATAGTGATTTTTATAATTTGTATTGACTTTTATAAACAATTTCAAAATACCTTTACATGTAAATTAGGTGTTACATAGTTCTTGTGCATTTTGATTTTATTCCTAATTTCTTTTTTAAAGCCTTTCCGGGTTATTGAACTGCAATTGAAACATTTGAAAAGCTTATGTAGTTATTTCAATAAGCATATTACAAACTGGTGTTGAAGAAATAACAATATTATTTAAGTTTTTATTTTATTTTTGTTTCTATCCCCATATTATTAAAAATATTCTATCGCCTTCTGTCTTTCGAGTTGTCAATTCTATATACATAGGCAGCAAAGTATAGTATTATTTTAGTATGAAAAGTTTTTTATTTTTTTTTTAATATGAAGATTTTTTATAATTTTTTTAAATAATACATAACTTACAAATAGATTGATGATTTTGAATTCGAACAATACTCCATTTTGTGATATAATTTGGAATCATAGAATAATATTACATGGTGTAATAAAAGTTTTTAATTAGTGAATTTCTACTAATGCCTCTTACGTCGTGTCCTTATTTAAGTAGACTAGTCTATGAATGGTTTATGTTGTCATGTGTTATTGTGATCGAACAAACAATGAATGCAAAAAATATACATAAATATTATAAAAACCAATGTCATTTTATTTCAACTACTAATTTTACTACAATTTATATTTGTGACAATATTCAACTGAACTAAATATTATGAATGGTAGTATTTAGTGTCAAATTAAAAGCTCTTTTTACGAGGATGACACTTTTTAATGTAAAAAAACTATTTACGCGCATTTGAGTTATAATGCCGTGACAGTAAACGGCACGAGGCTGCCTCATGCCGCTGCCTAGCTGCTTTATGGAAACATTTCAATATATAATCTAAGCGACACTATCTCAACGAGCGTACATGGCATCGCATAGTGAGATGGTGCTTCTCTCTGATTGGTGGAAACTATTTTTGAAGGTCATATATGTCAATTAAATTTAAAAATTACATGTTATATAGTGAAATGGGCGCATTATATTTGCTAGTTAGCGTTTGGCGGTTGGAGCGTGTATATACAAGATTTAAAAATAATGAAAAAAATAGTTAATATACTAGCTGTTGAATAAGTACGATTTCGTCTGGTCAGTGTTTTTCAACTTGCAACGCAATTTTAAACTGGACATGATTAAATTCATCCACCATATTCCGAAACATCTACGAAGATTTCAATTGCACAAGTTTCGACATGTATCCAACTTTGCACGGCTGGATTACCTTCTTACCCACTGTCCGCACTGGAATGAATCTTGAATACCACAACCAGCATTCTAACGCTTTGTATCACAACCGTCAAGAACGACTGATCGAACGATGTAAGACTGACCAACGGACAAAAAATTACCGATATAGAAACTATGACATAATGGAAAAAGACGTAGGTACCTGTTATACCACATAACTTTTACCCGGTTAATATTTTTTTTATATGAAAAGCAATTAGAAAACCTTTTTTTTATTAAAATAAAAAGAATACAATGATTACTAAACTAACTTGTTAAAGAAGAGAAAGCACTTTTTTTTAACTTTAATAATAAAAACTATCATGATATGTTCATTATATTATTAAGTTCTTTTTTTTTTAATTTTAACTAAGTTGATGCTACAGATTTAATCTCCCCTCCCTAGGAGAAGGATGTCCCTCTCAACGCAAATTATAACCCATGTAATTTATAGACCAAATATTCATTTCCCATTAAAAAATAATCCAGATTAAGAAATATATAGCAGTATAAAAAAACAAAAAGAAAATTATATATTAATTTCAATAATAAACCAGCATTCCGGCAGATATAAAAATTCGTACATCAATGTTATTATGGGTGTTACAATGATAGACTGAGTGTTTTTGTGTTTTCCCGTAAATGTGATAAAATTTTCCGGAGTAAGAAGTACGGTATACGTTGCCAAGAGTCAAAACCCGACCAAGTTTTATCAAGATTCGTCCAGTAGTTTTTGCGTGAACGCTTACAAAAATAAATATCATTTTCAGATCTGTCACGCATCTACTGAACATATAGATTAAAAAAAAATTACTCACTACTTAATAATTACCAATACTATTTGTTTGTCCAGTCCTTCCATGAACTTTTATAGCAATTTTACAATAATCTAACATCAAATTAATATAAAAGTAATTCATTTAATATTTTGATAACATGATTTCATTCTAAATCATTCATTCTTTTACCTCACTAAGCAGAAATAAAACTATGTATAGAGCTAATGGTACGAATAAAATTAATAGTATTGTAATATTGCAACAGACTTTAAATGTATGAAAGTTTTTGAGATTTCATGGTAGGCCTGCTGAATGCTCGACTATGAAAATGTAAAAAGGGGAGTTCATTAAAATATATAAAATTAAGATCCAACAACAATAATTTATTTATTCACACATAGTTACAAGTAATAAATACACTTAATAGGGAATTGAAGCTAGCACAGCACTTTTTCGGCAAAATAAATTGTAGATACAACATCTAAATTTAATGTAAAATATATTCCCTAGAAAGTAATGTCAATAAAATGTAACCACTTCCATTTATGAAAAATCATAAGATAGTTTTACAAGTAAGAAATATTAAAACTGTTTTCATAATAAAATACACAACATTTATAATTCTTGCTTATATATAGAGAAAATACTAAAAGAACTAACAGATTATACTATATATATATATATATATATATATAATTAATTACCAAACTATATAATACTATGATAAACTGCTTCACTATTTTAATAATATTGTTTTTATTTATTTATCATTACGTTAAAATAAACAAAAAATAACAAAGAACTTCGTAAGAGGCTCTACCAGTTACCGTTTGGTGCGAGACAGTTTTAAAATTATATAAATTGCAATCAGCCATTTAAAAGAATAACATAACCAGAATAGCAGTCAATTACATATAATACACATTTCAAGATGGATAGTGTAAAATTATAAAAAAAAACAGGATTCTTCCACAATTTAGTAACAATTGTTTCGTCCGGAAGTTTCCCTAAGACTTAGGCACATGATTTACGTTCTTGGTAATCTCGTCGATATTGCGTAAGGAACAGATTCTAGGTATTTGAACTGTACCAGCGCAGATTAATCAGCAACGTGTTTGCAGCAATACAGACAACAAGGACAATACAATTAAATGTTAATCTCCTCGTGGTCGTACATAGGTTTATCTCAAGTTTGTATTTACACAAGGGATGAGGCTCAATAATATGTAAAAGTGCAATAATCGGACTCCACTGCACGCAATGTAACAAATACACGTACCGTGCTTTAGTACCGACGAGGTCGAAGATGGCCGTCAGATCGTCTTAAAAGTCGTGTACGTAAGCCTTTAGGGGTAAAATAAAGTGCTACATTTTAATGGCTAAGCTTAAAATTGCGACTAACACAGACATTTAGAAAACATATGTTTAATTTCCGGAACTAATAATATCAATCTTATTAGGCTAAATAACGTATATGTTCCTACCCACGTAACGCACTTCTAGTCTAAATATAGGTATAGGTATAGGTACAGATATAAATAATTAGAATATACCTACATGTGAAGAAAATAAAAACAATCACCATAAAACAAAATAAAAACATATTCTAAATATAATAATATTTTTTTTCTAAAATTATTCTAAAAATACTGTTTCTATGTAGGTTTGTGATCAATAATTAACTAACGCTGACATCATCTTAAATGTAGACATACAGTGCATAAGTTTTATATTATTTTTTATTATTAAATAAACTCATAATCCGATAATATGTCATGATTTGTAAAATATTTTATAGAGGTTGACCTCCACCATGAAGCCATACAAAAACAAGGCAAGCTTATAAACAAGATAAAACTAGACATTATAAATGGATACAATACTTAAAAACGCTAAATCGAAAATACAATTAACCTGTACAGACAAAAAATATTTGTTCTATCGAACCTTTGCGATAATAAATAACAAAACAGAAAAACATTTTCAATCCAACAATGGAAGAAACATGTTAAAGCTAATATAGTTATAAATATGATTTTGGAGAACCAAATTTACTTTAAATTTTACGAACTACAGTATATTCAAATACCAGACAAGAGGAAAACAGATGATAGAAGATCGGGTAAACAATTTACACCATTAACTATTTTAGTACGTTATTTGTAATTCTTACACATCTCTCCATATAGTAATCAAAAACAAGGAATGTATTGATTTTTTAATTTACATTTTCGATGAACTATACATTCAGAGTCATTTGGAATTAAATATATAAATTAAGAGTACATACATTCAAAATGAATATTATTTTAGTTTAAAAATACATATAAATATTTTTTTCAATTTAATATAATATTGTTGCAACACTGGAGCCACAACCAGGTTTGAATTGTTTTTTAATCTGTTTTACACTTACATACATTTTTAGATTTCCAAGACCATTTAAAAATTCAAAGTAAACATTTATATTCATTATTTATTATAACTTCCATTTGATAGTCTATTTCTGAGAAAATCCAATGTATTTTATTATTAATCTGTATTTTTGTACTTTGTTTTACAAGTAATAAGACTTTAAAAAAAAACAAATAAAAAAATAAAACTACTACTTACATCTACGATTCATTTTCATCATTGGTTAGTATATTAATTAGTTTAATTTTCGGTGAAAGAAAATGTTTCATAATTCATTCATCTTAATTCGTATAAAATAATGGCGTTCGAACAAAGATTTTTCAAAACTATCATGTCACATTCAGAAGGAAGCGCTCTAAAATATTTTTATAGTTTATATTTATTAGTTATTAACTGGAATTTATATTTCTTTACCAATAATAATATATTTATTAACAAGTAATTGTAATATCAATAATGCATCTTATTAACTATTATAAATTTCTTAAATACTATATAAATATCTCAAAAAATAAAATTAAAAAATGCTTATAGCAAGACAGATCGTACATTCAGTTAAAATGTATAAGCTATAAAAAAAACCCGGCAATACTATACCTTATACCATAGATATTATTTCTATTTTCTTAATAAATGTCATTGTGAAGTAATACTATAGGATAAACTTAGACTATTGTGATGAAATTATAAAGTTTTACCATATCCAAACCGTTAAGGTCGCGGATAGTTTCAAGGTGCACATAACTCAAAGCAATATGCTGCTTATAAATTTATAATTAGATTTTATTAGTAGAATACCCTTGACGCATAAATCTTTTGAACTGAAGTTTTATAAAGACTAGACAATTTACTTAAACAATTCAATAATATGAGATTCCCAGCCTTACAAATGGAGTAACAATAGGATACATAGTAACTACAAGAACGTTCATCTAATTAGTAACAGACATAACGTAACTTCATTATAGTTAGAACATTTAATAATAAATTAGTAAGGTACACAGTGACGAATAAACTTAGCTAGTTTATGATTACAAAGACCTACACTTAGTACATACAGGTTTTAATAAATATAATTATTCACAATGAAAAAATATAATTCTTTTATATATTGGTATGTGGACATTTACAAAATAAATTGCAAATTCTTGTACATGAATTGGAAAAAATATGATAGCATCAGCGATTTGAATTGTTTGATTATAGTATAGTAAAGTGTACGTTGTGAATTTAATGTGAAAATATTTAGCGACGTCCACGGGATGCGGAATTACTAACTGGTGCTAACAAGCGTCGTGGTACAAGCAGACGCGCGTTCCCTCGCGCCGGTCTAACTGCTCCCGGTAGTTTCAAATCAGCCAAATGGGAGGCGTAACCATCGTTCAATGTCGTCGCCATATTATTATATTTTTTACTTATTTTTCCAATAGCGTATATCTGTTTCTGGGGTAGCCCACAATTGTGGTATACATTAATATCCTTACCTGAACCGTAGGCAGCTTGAAATATGACCCCATGTTCTGTAATTAAATTATTCAAATGTGCCGCTTTATGACCCAAGGGATCAGTTGAGAATCCGTCTGAGAAAAATACTAAGCCATGTGGAAAATTATGCTCAGCCAACCAGGAAACAACTTTTCTTTGTTGCATATCCGGTCTTCCTGTTATGTAAAGGATAAGATAACCAAGATCTTGCCAAAAACGTACAACATCTACCGCACCAGCTCTTACTTTAGGATCTCGACCGGTAACGGATACGCTTGCAGTAAATGAGCCGTCAATACTAAAAACTACGCATTCAGTTTGCGGCGGCACCACAGCGAGATGGAAATTGCAGCTGGTGTGATCACCGCGGACAACTGCCCGTACAGGATAAATACCACAGCCAACGCTTTGTTTTTCACTCAAAGTGTAGGTGATCCGTCCTGTTTTATCAGTTACTACGGTTGATAGGAGTGTCCATTCCCCAGCAGGTGGGTCTTTTATCATATGAATATCAACTTTTTCTCCAGTCAATGTAATCATATCCAGCGGCCCATACATAAACCTTGAGGTAAATGTTTGAGGACATCCTTCTCTGACAATGACATCATTAGCTCTGTGATTAGCGGCGACATTCTTTAGTTTAACTGATGTACGCTTTCTCATCCACTTTTCTTTATCTTGTCCAGGTTTAAACATAGAACTGTCTTTATCCTCAGAGTGTCCATACAAAGCTAAATCGAAGTGGCCCACTTGTCGTAATATAAATGCAATAACATCAGAACTTTCCCAGTAGCTTGCATGAAATAAATGTGGTAAAGCATTTGTAGGAAAATTTGTCAATCCTTCGGGGCAATAAAGTGCATAATCCAATCGCTTTGTTCCCCACCACTTTTGTTGAAGAGCATTCATTGTTATTAATGGTATGTTATCCACTAAGCCACTCACTGTACTCTGCACTGATGCCTCTGAAAGACGTCTTAAAACGGGAGTAGGAGGCATTGGTAAATGGTCTCCGAATAACGTTGGGTGGGTTTGTATCAATTCCATTAAATGATAAGGCTGGCCGTTACCTAGAGGATATTTAGCATATCTAGTAACATTAATAGGCGCTAAGTTAGTAAATCTTGCTGATAACAGAGGTTCCAATCTAGAAGCCACGGGATCCGTAGGATGAAATAAGTTATACATTTGTTGAATGGGTGGTTTTGTAAGATCTTTGAACTTGTCATCAGATATTTTCCTTGAAGCTAATATAAGGGAGAGTGGACTTCCGAATGTGAAGAAATCACTAATTTCGAATTCCAATTTTGTTTGATTCTCACTAGCTGTAGAAGACCGTCTTCTTGGCGTCGGTGCTTGAAGGTGAGATTTGTTTAAATAATGATCAGTTGGTTCGTTAGGAATAGTTATTTCAGTATCTAGTATACTATTTTCACTATCATGGCGAGATTGATATTGTAGAGTTCGACACAAAGCATCGTATGCCAGTACAGATCCCATACTATCCCCAACGATGCAGACTTGTCCATTGAAACCTTTTCCATCATCAGATTTCACAAACTCATTATAAACAATATTTGCTGAAGTAATTGTTTTAGTGACATATTCGTAATATTCTGGGGATGACGTTGCAATAAGTGGTATAGCGCCTATAGGTATGAGATCGTGAGTTAAGGATGGACTCTCAACAGTTGACGGAGAACAGTCAAAGCTGTAGGGGCTCAATGTAGATAACACTCCTAGAGCTTCTGTACAAATAGATGGACATGAAACTAATTTGATCGTAATATGGCCAACGAGCGAGGGATAATGTTGACGCATAACGGATTCAAAAGCCCCTTTAAATGTTGTCACATCCGATTTTTTTGCTGTCATATCAACATTAGCATCCAGGACACTACCTGCGTGGAAAACAAGAAGTAGAACTGTTGTCGGGCAAGAACTATGTACAGGAGTTTCAGGACATCCGTCAATGCTATGATGACTTTGTAAACTTAGAATCCTTCGGGAACCTCTTTCAGAAGTAACACGTTTCAAAAATGATGGATTAAATATACTATCTTCTTGATTTTGGTCACTCTGTGTTGGTGAGATATCAATATCAGCTTCATCGAGAGAACACATAGACGACCACTTATTAAACGAAGATTCACAATCATAAAACTCATCTTCAGAACCTGTTTCTGTTTCCGATTCTCTGACTAGAGTTTCCATTCTCCAATTTGCATTTTGGACTTGTAAGCTCTTAAGAGAACCTGAAGATGATGATCTAAGGTTCGATTTGGAAGATGATTTTGGTTCCGATGGTGGAGTATTTTCGGGACTTAATTGCTTTTGAACTCTTTTTTCCAAAGTTTTCTTGATAGCTAGTGGACTTGCCGCGTCTTCATTCTTCTCAAGGCTGCTCATTGTAGCAGCTAGAGATTTGGAATTTTCTTCTGAGAGATCTGTATCTTCACCAACATCGCCAGCCATCTTTTTTTGCAACGCCAATTGGGTTTGTCTTTCGATTTCTCTTATATCATCCATTGTCAAACCATGCCATTCATCCTGCCAAGCCCATGCTTGTCGGTGAGCTCGTAGCATTGTTTTTCTTAAAGCAACATCATGAATAAACTTTTCCAACTTCGTTTGCATTCCCCAGTAACGAAATTCCACCCTACAAAGCTTATATGCGCACATAAGTGACTTACCATTTGGTAGAGGCTGTGATTTGCCTTGAACCTCATGCCAGTAATCTTCAAGCCATGAATCTGCAAGTGGCCCTCTATTACATGTTTGAGAAATAAATAGCTTGGGGTCTTCTTCTTTTATGTAATCAGCACCATAGAGCTGATCTTTAACTACATCAATAAAATCAACAACTCGATTTTTCAAATCACTACCTGATAACTTAAAAACATTTTCTTGGTGACCATTGTCAGAAAAGTAATAAGTTTCAATTTCAAGAGAAAACTTTTCAACAAATGGGCATGTGTATCTTGTTTTGGTGTATGGATAAGCATTCCATGCTTCTTCAGATACAGTTAATGCTGATTTAGGGAGTAAGCTTTTAAACCAACCAGGCAAATGGCTTCCAACATGATAGATTTTCTGGGTATACTGACCATTTCCACCAGGCCCATTATCATAGGGTTCATTAACAATAATTTCAACTCCACTTCCCTCACCAGAGCTCTCTTCTCTGCTCTTTTTAGCGATCATATACAATTGAGCTATGCGATATTCCTCTACTGTGAGGGGCAAAGGTATTCTATACTCTTTGATAAGCATTTTGCTCACCTACTTCACTTAGATGAAAATTATTTTCCTGAAACAAAGATAATATTTTTGTCATGTAAAAGAAGTCTTTTGCATCTACAGTAAATTTTATATATTAAATACAACTTTATTTTGTGTGCATATGAAAATCAATAATATTATTTTCTTTATGATATTATATGCAAGCAATTCCTAAGAAATTGATACATAATGTTTAAGTCAATTGAAAAGTCAACCTAAATATAAGGATAGAATAAGAAACCTATACAAAATCAAAATGTCTGTTTGTAAGTTTGTTACAAATAAGATATTTTAATAGATTTTTATAAAGTTTTGTCAAATAGTTTAACTGAGATAAAGATTTAGGATACTTTATATAACCACACCTGGTTTATCACAAAACACTATCCAAAAATTCTTTGATAGTGTTTTTCTTGGTATATTGTAATGAATCATCAAAAAACTAGCATACTACAAAAAGAGAGGGATAACAACACTTATTTTTATACTTCCTTAAATGATATGGATTTTTTATCAATTTTTAAGTAAACATTTATCTAGGTTACATAATTAATTTTCTATATTATATTAAAACTAACTGTTGAATTTAAATATTTATATACATATTTATTATAGTCTAAGGAATATGTAAGAGTTACAATTCTCTACTGCACACAAAATTGCATATACTATCTTGGAGTATTTTGAAATAAGTCATATATTAAAACATGAAAAGCAAAAGTCAAGTATTAAAGTATCAATAGTATTTTTAATTAATTATAAATGACTCTCATGAAAAAAAAGAATAATATAATTGAATATACAGTAATTTATTGTTTTATTATCTCTTCGAGGCACGAATTTAGCCCTTATTATTTTATTACCGTAAGAATATACATCATATTGCAATGCACAATGAAATTAAAGCTTATTAAATTATAAATATCCCCTCAGTTGGACTACTGATCGAATAGCACACACAGACGCATAACTTTAAGTTATTATAGAATAAAGAAAACAGCAATAAATCACTTAAATAATATTTTAAAGAAATAACTTTAAGGTGTTTGTAACATTTATAAAGAAATTAATCGAAGTTTATGACCTATACGGCTTCATATATGATTTTATCCTTACCTTGTTTTATGAAATCATATTTTCCATCATAAAACCGGTTAAACTATGAACTAGCACTTCTATAACATATTTATTTTAACATAAATTGTACATATTTATTTTTCACGACACCAACCACTACATACTCTACGGATGAACTTTGACATTTTCACGTTTCCAATTAGTCAATTGCTCATACACCATTCCTTTTATCATTTTCATTTGCAATTATCTTCTTGAAAGATACCTTAAAAAATTTACAAAAAAAACATTTTCGACACAAAAATATATTACATATATATTAACTTTACAATTCAATGATTTTTATTGCAGAATAAAAAGTGGAAACAAGAATATTCAAAATATTGTTTTCTGAATAAACACGTGGATTGGAACGTTGATATTGAATACAGACCGCCGAAAATCAATATTGATAGAAATTGCAACTTGCTATGAAATTCTTCAAAATAAATGTTTTAAATTAACTATAACGTATAATAAATTATAACGTATAGTCTGACTTTACTCTTTATACTCGATACTTGTAAATTAATTTGATATTATTATTTTTATTATAAAAAAAATACAATTACAAAACAAATAGGAATGAATTTGCTAATTTTAGAGCCAATAGCCATTTCTTTTAGGTTTATATAAAAAATCTACCCACAAGTACACTATGAATTGTTACGAACAGAGTGAAGTAATAATGATTTCTTAAAATTTGAGTTGTAGAAAAAGTCTGTTAAAACACGAAACCACGATAATTGTTGCGTAACGGCTTGTTTATACTCACATCAAGTAAGCAAGTTTAGTTAATAATTAAATGTTAAACAAAAGAATGTGTGTTAACAATTCATTTAGAATTATAATGAATTAGTGAAAGGTCCTGGTTTTCAGTACTATTCTTATAAACGTTTAAACTTTATTTTGTACTAAACATAACTTTATTTAAAATAAGCTGTAGATGAATAAATTTACGAAAATGTAATCAAGCCAATGAAAGCTTAAATTGAATTACTTGTTGAGAAAAATACCGTAATGTTGTTCAACCATATTGAGTTAATAATTGTCTATTCAAAGGAGAAATAGTAAAAGGGGGCCTTCTTCTCAAACTTTAAGGAGCTCGATGTCACATTGAATTTATTCTAGAATAATTCGGACTGGAATAGGGCTATAGCGTTTGCGCGGCTGATAAAATGGGCCAGCATAAGCGAGCAAAGGCTCCATTCCTACTTCGAGTCTAGTTGATTCGGCTTTTGTCAATCTGTGGGTGTGTTAAAGGAGAAATGGGGGTAAATCTGCTGTGGCGCCATTTACCACTCTATTTCTTTCATATTTAGCAGAATGAGAAGCGTGGAGAGATGTGAGTATTTATATAGATTATATGTTTCGTGGAGTGGCGGGCAGCGTGGCTATTGAGAGTAATACAATTTTAAGTATGAAAGCTTTACTATAAAATAGGAATCTACTCGGAAGGTCTACTGCTCTCAAAGAGCTACTAGTATTCATATGAATACGGTAGATTTTAACACTATTTATCGTAACTGTATAAACCAAAGATTGTTTTATCACTTAAGATCATATAGCTTGCCTTAATATGCCTCAGACAACCCAAAATAATACTTATACCAACTTAAAAAATGTTCAAGTGCTTACTTATCAAAATATAAATATTTATTTACATTTAACAGTAACTTTCTGTACATATTATATTGCATTTTCATTGAATTCTGTAAATTGTAACTCGGGACAGAAAATATTTTCGAAGATGAAATCCTACAAAATTGTATAGTATTAGTATTACGTACTGGCTACTAGCAGTTCCTGACACAACTGCGTACAGAAAAATCAACTCTGAGAATAAATGATGATATTGCCTCTTGAACTGGTTATAATCATAACCATTTGACCATTAAGACCAACTGTCTTTTGTGATATTGAATCAGAAAAGACAGTTGGTCTTAATCCAATTAATTATGATGAAGATAATAGATTCTCGCCATAAAAGATTATCCCTTTTTTTGTTTTCAGAAAGAGTTACAGTTACACTTCCAAGTCACTCTGGAACTGCGGGGATTGAACCATCAGGTTTAGGCATTAATGCGCTAAATTCATTTTACGATTTAAGCCACACTATTTGACCTTGAAGAATGGCGAGTAGGAGTCTCGACCAACCAGAGAGAAGCACTAACTTTTAGATGGGTGGAGACTCCTGCTTGTTATTTTCAAGATCAAATAGTGTTGCTTAAATTGTATAATGTAATGGGCGCATTAGGCGGCCACTCTGTTCAGAAGGTAGAGACATTAGTCTTACTATACTTACATGTAGCTAGCGGAGTGTTCACTAAATATAGATTGGCTTGAAATATATGCTATGGATGTTAGGTTATTTAAAACTTGCCGTTAAGTGTGAACTTACTGTAAATCGAAAGAGACAAAAACTTGAAACGCATTAACTTTTATTAAATAAAAAAATAATTTCGGTATAAAATATTAGTAACAATTACTCTAAGGCACTTTTAAACATTTCAAAGGCCACTTCCTCGTATAGAGGAATTATCTTATGCTTATCAATCTATACAATTGTATTTTCCTCAAAAAGCAGTAATATTTGTAACACTACAAAATTTTTAATTGTAGGTATATAATTATGTTTATATTTACCCGTTTGTATTCACGTGGACTTATATTGGAACGTGCCCGACTAGTTTCGAGAACTGAGTTCACGCCGCGAGTCCGCCACGCTCAGAGCTCGTCATTAAGAACCCCGAATGGGTTCGAAACTACTCTAACTACTATAATTCCACGTGAATACAGCCGGGTGAATATAAATATAATAGTCATGTTTCATTAAAGTTTAAATATAAAAATAGTTAGATAATATTGGCTTATTGTATATTCATCAGTCAGAATACAAAAGACGCCGACTACCGTTGAGAACCCAAAACTTATAAGCTCGCAAACAGCCATCTTGCTTTTAATATTCAAAATTGCTTCATGCACCGCATCAATCATTCGTTTTCTTGGAAGAAATGGTCTTGAACCAAAAACACAGGACACCTATCGTTTTATCAGCCGTAAAACAACTTTGAAAATATTAACATGGCCAGTAAAAGAAAAGCTTATTTACAAAAAGTTACGTAAGTGCGATTAAAATTGGAGAAAGGAACAGTAACGTTGGAAGAAGTTTCGAACAATTCAATCTATTGTTACAAGCTAACATTTCGAAAAATAAGGAATCGAGTCTCTAGGACTAGGAGGCACTAGACTAGGCACTGGAGGGAAAGTCTGCTAAAACATGTAGGAAGCTAAAATTCAACAAAATGAAGTACTTTTGTAATTGCAACATTATATAAAGGCACATCCCTAAAATAACAATAAATAAAAAATATTATAAATTATAATTAGTTTCCAAAACCATAAACTACGAGTATTGCTATTAACAATAAATAATTAATTTAAAAAAAAGTATAAAATAATGAAACAAAATATCGTCATCATTCAAAGCATCAGCCGGATAAAACTTTTGTGATATCCTCAAAAGATTTCTGAAGAGCCTCCACGAACTGACTGCTGTCATTGTGTGGTTTGTAACTGGACACCGCTGCTCCAAGTTTATCTGCAAATGCTGAATATCTGGAATTTTTAACAATAAATGTATGTCAAACTCATTTTATTATATATACATATATATAAGTATATTTATAGACTGTAAAATGAAAGAAAGGTATCAAATGAATATGCAATAAATATATTTGTTTTTCTATCATTAAAATATGCCATTTCCAAAAACTTACCCAATACCAAATCCATCTGGAATGACCGGTCCAAAACCACCAGCCAATACACTTGGAGAGGATAAAGTGCTTGTGCTTAAAATAGATTTATTTAAATATTTATATTCATAGGAATCAAATATTTCCGGTCGTGGAATGTGATTGTCTTCGGCTATCTTCATTAATGCAAACATGTGTCGGTCGAAGCCTTGTCCCATTGCCGCCTGCTTGATTAACTCGGAATGATACGAAGAGCATTCTTGCATTATAGACCTGAGCTCTTGTTTTGAGGGTTCTTTAGAATGGAGGAGGTCACAAAATGCCTGCAAAAAATAAAAACTATATATTACAACAAAAAAATACATCAAATTCCTATAATAATAAAAGATAAATTCAATGTCGTTAAATTCTTATAAAATAAATAAAGTTATATAAAATCTTATAAATATATATATGAATTTTTTTTTTATTCGCTTACCTTGGTCTTATTCGTGCAAGGCCTCATAGTTTCCGTTCTTCCATGTTTGAAAGCAGAGGTACTGCATGATTCATAAGTACCCACATATTTTCCATGCAATAAGTGATACGCAGCCTTAAAGAGTCACACACGTAGTATTAATACTATAATATTTATACAGTCATTGTGAATAATATAGAAACTAATAATTTAATTTAAATAAGTATAGAATGAAAAATAATATTAATTTTTGTTTAAATTAAAGTATGCTTAACATGGCTATTTATAGATATTTTCAAAAAACTTTAATTTTATTATATCTACAAAGGGATAAATACCTGAAATCCAAGCTGCATTATGCAGTCCGGGCTGACTTTGAATTTCTTGCACGCCTCTTTAGTCAATCCTTCATACAAGATGTAATCAATACTCAATGAGTTACACCAATCACTATATTCCTTTTTGGCATTTTCAACAAAGCTTTTTGATTTGTCATCCAAGTTGAATTCTGGAATAAAACCCACAAGAACCCATAAACGCTCAACTAAATTAAACCATATTTCAAAGTTATTTTTTGCATTATTATATACGAAGTGGATAAAACGGTTTCTAACTGGGCGTGCATAATAGTTATCGAACGTCATGATCGTTGGTGTTCTCCAAGGCTTCGTTTTATGCCCAGCACTGTTCCTTCTGCATATCAATGATATTTTGGATACAACAACAATTATTATTATTCGGATGACCACACCGGGGATCCTGTATATCCCAGTCGTGCAAAACTCTTTTGGGAAACTATGAATTATGTAACTTCTATTGAAACTTCGGAAAATTTCCGATCTCGTTCAGTTTAAAACCGAAGCGCGTTTACCACTAACAACAACAACTCTTCGAGAACACTCCCAATGCTTTGCATAGTATCGGTATACTGGGCCTGGGGAATTTCGAACGTCGTCATTTTCTCCGTCACTTGGAGAGTAAGTAGTTGTTTTGACTTGTAAAAAAATATTATATTCATTTGGTAATATTACATCGTAAAATAAAGCAGCATACTGAGTTTAAATGTATTTAAACACTAACTGACTAACAGACGCTGTCTATTACAAATCAGTTAACTTTAAAAAAAATTAATATTATTCAATATAGAAGATTTATTTAATTTATATTTTACTATACTGTTAATACTATCTTTTGGAATGTTATCTTTTTTGTAAGAATCAAAGATACATGAGACATAGTGTGGTTATGGTGTAATGTTGTATTACCAAGTTTTTAATTCTCTTATACACACTCAAATATAATATACAACTTCCGATAAATATTTTTCTTTATCACTCACCCAACTTTTTGACTGTTATCACATTGTTAGAAGGTTGACTGTCTGGATTGATAAATGGTTTTGTTGTAGTCTCTTTATAAATATCCTGGAAAAACCTGAGCACAGCGACACCATCACCCCAAGAATGCTCAAAATTGATACCAGACACTCCATCCTTTGTCACAATAAGACTAAAAGATTTATCAAACCACCTGAAATATATATTTTTAATCAGTTTACCGCCTGTGTAATTTTATAAACCAAAGATAAAACTATACATAGTTCATATCTGAGATGAAAAATATAATACCTATTCAATCCATCTCCATGTAAATAGTTTGTTAATATTTTGTGTTTATTATCATTAATAATTTCTTCATCTAACACAATGTTGAATAAAGCGGAATCAATTTTTCTGAGTGCTTCTTGATTACCATTCTCCTCTAAATGTATTCTCTGTTTAGCCCACACATCTCTGTTTTGGGTAGTCAGTATTCCCAAAGGGTATTCAGCTTTTGCAGAGTTATCATTAATGATTTTAGATAAATTTCCCAATATTTCTGTTGGTGACAGTAGATTACCTGTAATTTATATTAAAATTGGTTTATAACTATATATATTAAGTGAAACTTGAGCATTCACATCACCTTACCTAAGTTAGCAATACCAGGTAAGACAAATTACACTGCAAGCAAGCATGTTATAATTAATTGGAAATTATATATATAAATATTATAAACACCCACACAAACATACCATTGGAGTCCACTACATCAAAGGTATAGCAATTCCCATTTCTTTGTACTACTACATGGTTGCAGCTTGTGTCCCTGAATATTTTATCTTTATTTACCTGAGGTATGCGAGTTGCATTGAACAGACCTACAAATTGACTCATATCTAATGGGAAAGCTTTAAATAAATAAGCTCCATACCTACAATTAAAATGATAAAATGTTAATAAGTCACAGATTTAAGACAAATTCATCATCTTTATAAGGTATAAAGGTACCAAGATAGGCTTTCAGGAAGTAATCCAGTAACAGTTCTAAATAATGCATTGTTGCTTTTTTGAGGCTGCATATGATACACCTCTGGCTCCAGAATTTGTTCTCTCAGGGACATCATAAATCTAACTGCACTGATCAACAGGTTTGTTGTTCTTATTAACTGATTGTTATACTCAGGCCTTACATCATTTTGAAATACAATTAACGGATTATAGTTTATAGGTAGAGCTGAGCGATCTCTTAAATATAGATCAAACCAGTAATCAGATATATAACTTGTTTGCTTATTTACTTTGTCCTTAGCTATAAGTTTCGATTGTAATTCTGAACCAACTTTACTAACAAATCTATCAGTTCTTTCAACAGCAATTTTATACTGTTCTTCAGTGAGTAATGGTTGTAGTGCGTTTAAATATCGTTCCCGAGTTTTGCTTAATTCGGGTATAGGTAAACGTGGCAAGGACTTCTGGAAGTGCATGGTTGGCACTTTACTTCTTTGTAAGTAATAATAATTGACATTTTTACCCAGTTTTCCATGACTAGCGAAAGTTCTATAAAAAGTTTTATCGATTTGTGAAACTTTAATTGACAACATTATATATTTTCTTTTAACTTGAAGAAAAAAGCCTTTTAAATTAATATATTATTATTATAATCTATCGCCGAAACAAATACAGTTTCGGTAAATATTTTATATTAAGTCAACTATACTATTCGGCGTCCAAAGTACAAAATAAAGGTAAACATAAATATATTAATTTCTAAAAAACTATTAGCTATTTTAAATCTGACACCTGTCAAATATTAGGTGATATGTCAATTCATAATAATTGTAATGATAGCGTAGACAGAGAATGCTTTAAACGCACAGTTACCTTGCCCGTGTGTGATTGTGTAAGGTGTAACTCTAAAATAAAGAATATCTTCAATATAGGTAACCAACCAACCAACAACTAAACAATCATATAAATAGAAAAAAATAACAAAAAAGAATTGAATCTTCAATGTTTTACACTTTCCGATCACTATATTTTTACTCCTAAATACACTGCATCGAACCATTTTACCAACAAATTCCTTAAATTAAATATTTTATTCTAATTTGCCAACAATTCAAATGTATTTTTAAAATTAAATTAACTTTTATAAATATTTTTGTTGTGCGAAACAAACAAGGAAACCACCAAGTAACTGATAAAAGAAACAGCAAGAAATTAAAAAACAAATAATATTAATCATTAATAAAATTATTATTCAAAACATGTATGTTAATAATTGAATAAATATAAATAAATTTAAGATACAGTAAAGTACCCTTTAATATTTCAATAGGACCGTAATATTAAGAACCCAGACAATTATAAAAATAACTAACTATTTAATTAATTATATTATATTGTCATATAATCAGCCTTCACTATTTTAACTATATTTTTTCTATTAACAACATATTTTCCCAAATAAATTCATGCGATTATAGCTATATAATAAAAATAATGACAGCGTAAGAGACGTACTCTAATGTAATAGTTACAAATTTGGATTTTGTTGAAGTAAATGTGATGAAATTATCATAATTATAGCATTAAGGACCATTGAGACAAACGACTTGATTTAAACTCGTGGTTTTCGATTTGAGTCAAACTTAAGGAAAAAACTAAAGGTAAAAACCACGAATTGATAATAATTAATTTAAAAATATAAAAACTTGCTTGGCTACTCAAAACTTGGTAAATATTTCTTATGTACTTATATTAAAGTATACAAATTTTAAAAATGTGTCTTGTAGACATCAGCGTCACCTGCCGGATTTTTAAGCGAATAAATATTCTTTGGCCATAGCTCAAGCTATGCCTCCATGATCCGTCTATATCTAAACACGGGTACATCAAATATCAATCATTATTCATGTACGATTTCAAAGGCTCCAGCAATGCCATAGGTCCAAAAAAGGCATATAAAAGATTTATAGCCACAAGCCACAGTAAAAAATAAAAGTGTACATGGAGTTAGACTAGAACTTTACTAAGACTAAGCTTCAGAACTTCATATAACAACTTTAATTTAAAATAGGAATAATATCTTTCTGTTATTCCTATATATTTTTTTAAAGATGAGTGGCAACTCCATAGTATTTATATTTTTAGGTCTTGTGGCCGCTCTTCGCAGTTCGCACAATTTTTGCTGAGTGAAGGATTCTGGCGACCTATATGATCCAATATACCTCCTAGACCTTGCCAGACCAGTGTCTTTTACGATTATTTTTTGTTTGTAAAGTTAATTAGAATTACTTACAAGGCTCCCAGTCTAGAAAAGCTATATTAATATTATTTCAATGATTGTACAATTCTTTAATTAAACTGAAATTATAGTATCAGTTTATTAGAGTGGATTTGGGTGAGCAGAGGTAAAAATGGACGATCTACCAGAAAATCATACAAATAATGGTGGTGCTGATTTGGAGACACTAGATTACCTTCGTGGAGTCAAATCCTCGACGTGTCTTCTACTTCCCATGACTCCCAGCCCTACTCCTTTAGATTTTAAGCATCCACTCTCAGAAGAAATTAATGAAGAACCATTTTTGACTCTTAGTGATGACCCCAAGATAGTTGATCTTCAAGGTTCAGGTATGCATCTTAAATATAAATCGTAAATATAAAATTGTCTTAATATGATTCGAGTTGTGTTTTAGATGAAAAGTATAGCTTTTTCAATGTATAGCCCCAAAATATATCTGTGTAGCACTGAAGAAGTTTCATTATAAATATAGATAGGATCTGATACTGATGTAAATATGTTTTATATTTTCTAAACCCGTTGATATATAAAACTAACATTAACGATAAATGAAGAATGACAGCCAATTATGATGTATATTTTAGCTGATCCCTGTGGTGGAGATTCTAGTTCATCTGCTGATTCCAATTCAGTAGTCCAAGATCCAGTGAGCGCCCAGCTCATCAATAACATTAGCATGTTGGATTATCAAACTCTTAGTAAAAATGGGGACATCATTATCGGTCAGGTATGGGATATTACTGAGTAAATATATAAGAATATTTTTAAAGCCCTATTACTATTTGGTGATATGTTTTCAGCCCGAAACTTGTAAACTAAATGGAAGTTTAAATTTGAGCAATCGGAAACTGCCTCATTTTGTTAAATGGAACTGGCGCATTATAAGGAAGGTGCTTCTATGGTTTGTTATCTCTGGACTTATTGCATGTATGGGAGCTATCATTGCAATGGTAATCAATATACCCAAAGAGTGTAACCCTGATCTGCCCTGGTATCAAGGTAAGGTGTTTTATGAAATATTTCCAGCAAGTTTCAAGGATTCCAACAATGATGGTATTGGAGATTTGAAAGGTCTTATCAAGAAACTGGATTACATAAAGGATTTGGGTGGTTCATCTATTCGCTTGAATTATATATATGAAGCTCACAATTACCCTGAAAATTATTATAACACAACATCCCTTCTTCAAATAGACCGGAGTATTGGTGTTTTGAAGGATTTTCAGGATTTAGTGGCTGAGGCACATAAAAGAGACATGGGAGTTATCTTGGATCTTCCTGTTTTAAGTATGGTTGAATCTCTTAATAAGTATGATGCAAATGATACTTTTGTATTTTCAATAGATCCTCAAGAAAGTAACTTTGATGCAACATCTGCAGCAATTGCATATTGGTCCAGAGCACAAAGTGTTGATGGATTCTATTTGAAAAATTTGGAAAAATTTGTTGATGACAGTAATTTTGGTAAATCACTTCAACTCTGGAAACAAATTTTGGGTTATGGTAAAATTTTTATTGCCAGTGAAGAAACATTAAATAAGGCAAAAGATAGCAGTCTCACTGTTCTTTTGAACAGGATTGATCTTATAGATGTTCATCTAGATTTGAACAATGGAATAAATGAACTTAAAAATCACATTGAGAGCCTTGTACCTGGCATTCTATTGGATAAACCTCACTATCCATGGATTCATTGGAACATTGGCAATGTTAATAATGAGAGAATATCTACTCAACATGTGAATAACACATTAGTATTAACAGCTCTTGAGTTAGTTTTGCCTGGAACCATCAGTATTTTTTATGGTGATGAGATTGGACTTGGTGGTCTCTCTAAACATGACATGGAAGGAGATTTTCATGAACACGAACATATTCACAATTTGATTCCAATGACCTTTCATAGTGATGATAATACCGATGGCAACTCTGCTTCCATTTTGCCTTGGAATTCTAAATCTGTTCTGGAACCCCGGTACCGTTACTTAAATGTTGTCAAAGCTTTAGTGGAGTTGAGGTTGAATACTCCCACCATATACCTTCGATCAATTTACAAAGAGGGAAAGGTTCAAAACAGTATGGAAATTCGTAAAACTGAAGAAGGTAATCTCTTTGTCATAGAGCGCTGGTATCCACGTAGAAATACATGTGTCTTTGTTGGAAATCTTGGTAATACACCTATAACTACTGACTTATCATCCATGTTTTATGGTGGAATAATTATAGGAGGTACAAATATTTCTTTAGTGGGTCAAATTTTGTATTTTGATCAAGTGACCTTTCCTCCTTACTCGGCTATCATTTTAAAATTAGATAAGTAGTCTAATTTTATATTATTGCTTTCAAGTCAAAGATAATTTTTAATGTTTTTTTCTAGTGTTTTTAGACATTATTTTTCTTTTTATACATAAGATTTTTTAGTATTACATTTATGATCTGATCCTTACAGTTTCTAGTCTTAAAATTCGTATTATTTTTGTGGTTATATCTCAAATATGAAGTTCCTGAACTTATAATAGTTTTAAACTAATGCCAAAACAAATAAATGCCTTGATAAATAAAATAAGTTCACAAATTGTCAAACAGAGACATTGATATATTTTTTTAATATTAGGTATTGTTTTGTAGCCTAAGCCATTTGTATTGTTATCATGGTTTTTAGCTCATAAAAAGAGTATTATTATTTAATTAAATATGTAATTATTGTTAAATTTTTATTTCTTTATCAATAAAGCAATATATTAAACATTGAATTGTTATAACTTGGAATAAATGGGGAAATCTGCATAAAAATAATACTCAAATTACTTGATGTATAAAATTTACTATACATTTGTACACAATGGAAAAATATGATGCACTTAGATGAACTAATTAACTTTTATGTACATGATTGTGAACAAAAATAAATAGTTTTGAAAATTATTACGTTCCTATAATAAACTAGGACTTAGCAATGACTTCAATTATTACATTACCTCAGGTTAATATTTAAATGTGAGTATTTTATATTAATTATTCATAGCTGTTACAATAATTCACTATTTGATAGTGAGAATTCAACCATTAGTGAATATTACTTTTCAATAAATAAATTAGTTTTGTACAATTATTTTCAGATTAAAAAAAATACAATTGTATAACAATTACTACTTACAATTGAGATAATTGAAGTTAGAATAATTCTAAACTCATATTCCTATAACATAGCATTGATAATTAAGAAATTTGAATTTGTTAGTTGTGAAATATAAAAAAGGAATGACAAGTCTTAAATTATATTGTAATTTAAGCTGAAAAACCTATCTACATTAGATTCAGTGGGATTGATTTAATATCTAATTTCAGTCTTTGTTATGATAGTGATCAAAAGCATAGTGACGACTCGAGTTACCACCATGAAGAGATGTTGCCTGATTACCAACTAGGAGCTTGGTTGGCATTTCTTTTGTTTTACATTTGGATGCGTCACGTATGTGTTGGACATTGCTCTAGGAGTATGAGTTTCAGAATTGGGCAATGCTGGAAGTTTATCTGTAGGATTTCTTACTAAAATTTTTTTTGGTGACCTAGTCACTGCGCTCCTAGTGTTAAAATCATATTTATTCTTAAGATCTATGTTATCGGTGGAGTTTTGAGAAGGCTTGGCACTTTTTCTGTCACTGTCACAGTCACTACCTGTCTGTTTGTTTAATTTGGGAACACCAAATGCTTTAGTTTGTTTTAACAATGAGCGATCATTGCATAACGCAGCTATAAGCGGTAAGTCCAGATTCTTGCTTTTTTCGCGAAGAGTTTTTATATCTAGATCACAATTAGCAGAATTCGTTTTAACACCAATGTCACTATTAAATATGCTGCAAGTGGGAGTTCTGAAATCTTTTAAATGAGACGGAATCTTCTTTTTGTGTTCATAAGGTGGAGGTGGTGGAGGCGGCATTCTTCTGGTTCTTTGATGAGGCATATCCTTGACAAGAAGCATATTCTCATGAGATTTTGTTCGAGACATTAGCGTCGACTCAGGTATTGACATAGATACTAAAGGTCTCTCTAGGTTTATTGAATGACTACTTGCAGAGTTCCTGCTCGTCATAGAGTACCAACTTGTCCTTGCACCCGGTATTTGGATATATGAATCGGAAAGGTTTTGTACCGATCCATATGTTGATGAGACGGATAATGAAGTGGAAAGGAAGGGAGTACTTCTGTATTGAAAGCAATTTTTGTGGGTATTGGATAACCTGGATTCCGTATGCTTATGATCTAAATAGTTTTGCTGTGATATCAAAGGATCTTGGAGTGGGTAGTAGACATAGTCGACGTCACTATATAATTGCTGGTGAAATATTGGATTTTGGGTGGGAGGAGGGGGTGGCGGTAAACGGGTTACGGGTGGGGGCGGCGGTAATCTTGGACGACGAGGCGGAGGCGGTGGTGGTGGCAATTTCATCATTGCAACTAGCACGTTGGAATCTATACCAGGTGGTAGTTCTCTGGACGGTGAAAGATTGTTGCTGAGACCCTGAGCTAATTTTGAACGCTCAGCCCGACGACTTGATGCCTGATGACGTTTAGATTTCTGAAATCGATGTTCCAAGATCATTGGGCTAGCAAATGTTCTTTCTGCAGTCATATTGACCTCTCCAGCTTCTGCTTTTAAAATAGTAATCATTGGTTTTGAGGTTATCACTCTTGCTGCAACTTCCTCATTTTCGACAGGTTGTCTCGAAGAAGTTGATGTGACTGTACCTGGATACGCAGGTGGTGGTTTAGAGGGTATTAAAGAGGCTAAAGTGAGATGTTTGTATTCATATGGAGGAGGCGGTTTTTCAGGAAATTTAGGTAAATTTGCAATATTTTCATCTAAATCTAGTATATTAGGAAGAGATAGATTCAATCCTTTGCGGCTATCAATTCTTGTTGGTGGGGTTGGAGGTCGGTCGAAATTGGGATAATTGTCATCAGATGGAGCTGTGTCTTCGTGTCCTTGTAGGTAACTATCACCGGTAAATGGCAATGGTAACCTCACGTAATCTGATACTGAATCAAATGTGTCACTCACAGTTTTATTTTTCGGATAAACTCCTCTGCCTACGATCAAATCACTTAATTCACTTGCACTGAGTAAATTATGTTTGTTATCTGTGGGGTCACTCCCATCGCCATGAAATGAAAGAACACTGACATTTGAATTTGTTCGTTCTCTAAATGTATTTTCTTTATGGTCGTGTGCTTCACCACGAAATTGTGTTGTCCCATCAACACAATCATTAGGAAGAGATATTCTCGATTTTAGAATATTAGGAGTAACGTCAGCTCTTTTTGATTTACTTTTTAGTATGGATGAAACGCTGTCAAAATCAGCTAAGTCGTTTTCTTTAGATGTCTTGTAACTGTTGTAATGGGATTCACTGTATTCGGTTCGACTTCCCTCGGAATGATCATATAATTTTGACCTAGAGGTTAACTCGGAACTTCCCATTGTGTAAACTCCACTTGTTTCACTAGATGCTGCTACTGTAACTGGTTGACCAAGACCATCGTATAACGCTGATGCTGTATCCTGAGTATATTCACCATCAATACCAGCTGTACTGTTATCACTAATCATCGAATTTTGGGCTGTGTGACTGAAACCTAATTCCAAACTGCTAGTGTTTGATGCCCTGCTTAGAGTACTGAGACCTCCTCGTGCTAATATCACGGTACTACATGATGAAGAACATTGAGAGCCAGTGCATTTAATTTTACTGGAACTCGGACTACCGTCAGTTTTTTCGGTAACACGATCTGGCAATGAAATAGTTTCGTCTGCTGCGCCAGTTGAGCTTTCATCTTTATCTGATGAAACATCGTGATTTGGATTTTTTTCAATATCTTCTTTGCTTTTCTTCACTCTGGGTTTTGACTTTGGAAGCTGCAGAGAAGACCTCGTTTTTAATGAATTTAGGTCATTGGACATGTGCCGAATCAAATAAGAATTGGAGCAATCTAATAAATGTGCAAACGCTAAACTCTCAGTGGACGGAGCCGGCGGCGTGTCAATCATTATTTCCAATTCGTCTTCTGATTGTACTCTATCACTTACAATGCCCGATGTAGTATTTGAGCTGGTCGATGATATAAGCGATATTCTTTGTTCATTTTTATTGTGACAATAATGGAAGTTTAACGTTTTGGAATACCCAAAACAAATTTTTCGTTCGTCTTCTTCCTTTGATAGAATTTCATTTAGTTTAGATGAAATTTTCATCGAGAACTGATGTGTTTCTTTACACAATGCGAACAAATATTTACATTTTTCTTCACTGGAAGAATATAATGTAATTTTTCCCTCTTCTGTTCGTATTTCAAACTTCTTCCTATCGAAACTAAGTTTTCCAATAGATCCCCATATGAAATTTGACATGGGGCCATTATCAGGTAATATTTTAATGCCTTTAGCGGTTACAAGTAGCCACATGGTTCCAGGTTCTAATTCTGTTTTAGATTGTTTTAATCTATATCTGTGAGAATTAATTGTATCCGGGAGGAGACAGACTTCTCGAATAAATCTTACTTCTGCATCAGATTTTGGAAGACCACGGTGTTCGCGATGGCAAGCACGTATAGCAGACACCACCCAGTCTCCTGTAAGTGAAGATGGTGCAAAATCTTCAACTTTAAAGTATTCCTGATTCTCATACAGATCTTCATTTCCATATTTTGCTTGTAGTGCCAAGCCAATCAGCAGTAATAGTATTTCACCAGGTAGCACATCTCTTGTGCGAATATTTTCCAATAGCTGAAGAAAGTACAGGTGGCGTCCACATTCGTCATGCAAAAGAAGAGGACTTTCAACGTGAAATTGAACAACTAAATGAAGTTCCAATAGTGGTTTTCCATTTGCATCTAAACCCTGCAATAAAAGAAATAAGTAAGCTTCTTTGACAAAGACAGTAAGTTTGTATGTTTATAATTAAAGAAGTAAAAACTTACATGTGTGTGGGACGATCTCCAGCTTTTTGGTGCGTATTTTGAAAGTTTACTTTCTGAATCGACGAACAGGTATTCGCCATCTAAACAAATCGTAATTTGAAATAATTTGAATAAGTACGGATCGAAAAGAAATGTAAACCGATCAAAAAAAAATAAACGAAACCAACCAGGTAGATATAAATAGAATTACTATATTCAACTTAAATGAAAATTATATAACAATGCATATAAAAAAAATGCCTTCCGTATTTCATCTTTTAACAGATGAAATACTGCTTTTAAATATCCTTTCCTAGTTAGAGAATTAAAGATAACGAGGCGACAGTACAGCGAGGACAATTATGTGTTGATATAAAGTAACAAACCTACATATAATATAAATAGATAAGATGTTGAATAGTCGTACAATATATTTTAGATTTTACAAGCTATTCTAACTTTGTTTACTAAGATCTTATTAATTTTTATTTGTCGAGAGAGCGAGAAAGGTATTGACTCTTAAATAAAAAATAGACTTACTTTGCATAACAGCTAAACCAAACAGTTCTGTATCGGTCATGCCTTGAAGTTGTGTGTGTGCGTGGGCTAACGCTTTCAATTCTTTCACCCTCGCCTTGGCTTCTACGACAAAGTGTAGTGGCTGAGGCTGGCCGGGCATCCGGAGGGATAGGAGGCGTGCGCCTGCGCCGAGCGCACGCGCTTCCCCGCCCAGCGGCCCGCGAACCGAACACAGAGCGCGCATATCGCATCTCGAGACGTCTATTACTCTCCCTATAACAAATACGATTTAATTAATATCTGTTAATAATAATAATTTTAGATGTAATACACTTAAATTAATCAGCTCTAATATATAATGCGTTATTGATACAATTGAAATTTAAAATAGATTTCTTCGAGCTTTATGAAAATCTTAATTAAATTAGTTTACTTTTACTACAAAGCAATATAAATTACATACTTAAAGTAAGGCAATATAATGTTTATATATAACAGTTAGATTTATATTTTTCTGAAAATACATTTATTACAATCTATTGTCAAAACGTGAGTATAACCTATTATACAGGAATGGTCATGGTGTAAATCTAAGGACCTACGCCATCTGCGCATTCCACATTCTTTTTTTTTTTAGTACACAATTGGCTTTTCGCTACCTGCACTTTTTAAACCCATTGTTCCCTTTGGATTGGGTAGCTCAGACAATTTTATCTTAAATATTATGTTCTCTCTGTTTTTATTATTTTACATATTAGGTATGTTTTTAATGTAAAATTCAATAGCTAACCTATATCTCATCCAATTTAAGCTGGTGTTGTGACATTCCTAGACATACCGAAGTGACAACCCGTATTATTTTATTTAGCCATATACATATTTAAGAATATATTTATAAATATTTCCTTGCGATTATTGAGACCAAAAGTTTAACATTTTCTTAATTAAGAACATCATTACAAAATATAAAACGGCGGAATGTAGGACCGTCAGAATGCTTTAAAAACTAGACGCGAATAAATTTCATTGCATCCGGTACTCTGCTCTTCAGCTCTTGATAGCCCTAAGAACATGTTTTTTTGTTTTTAATAAATGCGCGATAGTTTGTGATGGCGGTCAGACGTAGCGGGGCGAGAGACCGGTCGGGTGGCAGGCGCCCGGGGGGGGACCGGGCGGGGTGTGGCGGTGCGGGGGGCAGTGAGGCGCGGACGGGGGCGCTACGTAAGCGCGGTAGCAGCGGACGGCGACGCGAGGAATGCGGACGACCTTCAGATGCCGAACGCCCCTCCCCCTACGCCAGCCGCATCTTGCGTCCTCGCATACCTATAGACGTCTTTGCCTCTTTTCGACATCTCGCCACCACTTTTGACACTAGCACATTATGTTTGGTGGCAATGAACGGAATTTTAAGGAATCTCTTAAACCGGCTACAATAAGTTGTTTTTTTTACTCATATGATACAGATTAATGATTTTTTGGTCTTGCATAAGACCGACTGGGAATATATTATGTAACTATTTTTATTGCTCATTATGCAGCTTTGTCGTTAAATATTGGTAAAACTTAATGATTTTTTTTCGATAAATACATTCCGATCGTATAACGCGTTTGAATACAATTTAGGATGACGTTTATAGTAGATTGCTATAAAACGGTGAATAAATATATCGTAATACGGTGGCTTGTCAAACTTAGATATTGAAAATGTGGTCTTTAAATTAACGAATAATAATAAAATGTACCCACACAAATACCTTCCTACGCGAATTTGACCTGTTCTGGTTCTCTAATAGTTATCGAGGTTCTAGAAAACTTGGGGTTTGGTATCATTAAAAGCCCATTAGAAAGATCATAAAAATTCAGGTCACTATTTGTAAAATATGATTTTATACAGAACCTAAATCAAACTGTACTGAAATAAAATAAAGAGTATAATTTCATATTTTGTGTCATTATATAGTAGGTAATATATTTGTAATTACATCTCTGAGCAGTTATTGTTTTTTTCCCGTTACACAATTTACCGCAATGACAAGCATCTTATATGTTGACTCAGAATCAAATCAGAAAGTAGTCTTAGACCTGGAAGGAGCTGGCGACTGAAACTGAAAATTAATCTTGAAGTAGCCTGGCAGCGATCGCTTTTTACTTATAGTGCTTCATGCTCGATGTATTCGGAAATACTGTATCCGTTACCACAAAATTATTATTAAACTACTTTTAATACAAAAAAAAAAATATGGTGTAACACTTGAACAACTACTCGTGAAAAGTGTACTTTGCTTCATAATAAAGACTTGAGTCGAGTAACAGGTAACGCAAGCTTGTGTTTGTATCTCGTTTTGATATTTCAAACATAGTGTTGGCTGTTGATAATTAGACATTTTTCTAAAGAGAAAAATAACCTATACTGGGATAATAAGCTAAAACCACAGAAAATATCATTGCAATCCGTCCAGTAGTTTTTGCGTGATGAGCTAATAGCAAATGGACAAAAACTTATGTTTAGAATTAGAGGTCTGTAACATTTACAGAACCGGTAGCAGTTAAAATTTATTATGTACAGATTTGGCCTTGCCTATAATTTATATAACATATAGATAAGAATTCAGGCATTTATTTTATTGAGGAAATTGTCCAATTGTTTTACTTATATTCTTAGTAAAAAATAAATTTTAGTTAACCTTGAGACCGACTTACACTGAATTTAGGCTCTTGCTATTTACCCATTTTAAACTTTTAAGTATCAGATTGGAAGGTATGTGAATAACACCGGGAATATAATAAGTGTACGGTAATAGAAAACTTTAAAAAAATAATCATCAGTTTTATCAATATGTAGATTGCGCAGACTCTGACGAATCATTCCATATACGTACATTATATTGACGTCAAAGCGCTATAGAGTATACAATTATTTTCATGAATAATACCTAAATATGGTTCATTCTTGTACATATTGTACATTTCTTTCATGTTTATCCTATGAGTAGATTTCTTGGTAGGAGTGATAAGAGACAGTTGTTACTTCCTTCCGTTTTACACAATGGTCATACACAATTTATTAAAATACCATTCGATAAAAATTCGATTAAAATATCATTCGATTCGATTAAAATATCATTCATAAAATTAAAGTTTAATATATAACTAAAGATAAAAATTAAATAAAGATGTGAAGACACCTGTACCAGTCAACAATTTGTACAAAAATATACACGTTATATTCATTAAAGTTTTTTTTTTGTCCAACGCGTTTAAACGCCTTACATCAGGACGCATTCCACAGCAAAACTAGTCAGAATAACCATTCCGAGCCAACTAGTTACGTTAATAACTGGTGTTTAATATTGCGATGTTGTCAAAAATAACACGAATTTCAACCATTTTATAATATTATTTTGTTATTATATCCTCATGCTCAGTGACTACATATCTCCGTGAATATACCTAGTCAATTTTGTTATATAACTACTAGGTAGGTAGATTTGACTACCTATTCAATATATGTATAAGTGTGACTAAATGCTTATTTAAGTATCTACCTACTTTTATATGTTTGCTCCATCGCCATATCCGCTAAATGTTTAATCAATGAGACTTGTCCGGTATTGTTATTCAAGATTTCTAATTCTACGTCAGCGCGGCTAGATTCAAATAAATATACCTAATATGTTCAAAGTTCATATTGAATTCTCTTAGCACGTATTTTAAATATTTAATTATCAAAACGGCATATTTCATTGCCTTGTAATGTTTCAGAGATAAGGGAATAACAACAGAATTATATCATTTCGTAGACAATTAGTCTTGTGGTGATAATTAAAATTAATCATTGGAAAAGTTGATATTTTTTATTTTCGAAACACTATAAATGAATTGATAAATATAAATTGTTTTGCGTGATTTTCGGAGATGACATATTTGTTTTTTTTCAATCAGAATTATTTTTTATCTGCATGACGATGTTTCTATATTCTGTTTCCATAAATGCCTACCACATTGAGTAATGATTATTGTCGTACCATCGGCTCGCGAGCATCATCTAAGATTTAATTTATTAATTTTAAATACCGTACGTTTGATAAAAATATATAAATTGGATAAAAAAATCAAATATTTTATTAAACTAACCTTCAATAGATAAGATATATAAAATATGTAGTTAATAGTAAATGTGATATTAAGAAATACTTACAATTATATATAATTATATATACAATTACTTACAAACATACAAACACATAACTTTATTGTGTCATAAGTTTTTGATGTATTATTTGGTGTAGTAAATTTAAGATATTACGAACGTATCTTGTATATTTTTTTATTTATAACTTATAGAACCCAACGTTTCAAATGCTTTGCAGCAATCATGCATACGGAAACACCGATACAAGTACCTAACCAAGTCTAGGTACTTGTATCGATTCTAATTAAGGTTTTTAAATATCCAGTTAATATTGTAATGTACTTATATTAAAATATGTACTAGTAGTGAATATATTTGTCAGTAATAGGACAGTAATATCTGTACATTCAAAAATACCAAACGGTACAAAAAATTAAACTTTGAATTGCTACACTAAATACGATAGAATAGTTTTAAGGATTAAATACATCTGTGAAAGTTATTGTACCTGCGCTGTTATTTTACTTTCTGATATTCAAATACCAAATTGTACGATTATTCACATTCATAGTTTGCTTTACTTAGATGTATGTAACAATTTAAAATGCGTAAATGTTTTCTGCTAGCAGTAATCCTTCATTAAAAAAGAATGCGTTGCGATATTATATTTTATCATTTACATAACCTTAGCAGGCTAAGGCATTACGTGCGAGCTGTCGTCAGTTTTATTTACACTAAGCGCGGTATCGTAAGAATGCGGTCGCCATTGCTCGTACCTATTTTAATGAATCATTCTTTTATCAATCCCTCAATAGTCAACAGATGCTATGCAAATTGTAGGTTAAATTATTGTTTTGTTTTCCAATATTAAATAATTTTTAATTACATATTAAATAATTTTTAACAAGTTATTTTATATTTTCAAGTTTTGAATCAAAGTTAAAGTGATATTTTGTTATAACATTAAATTAAAATCATATTCATTAATAGGCTATTAATTGTATATTTTATTAATTTGTAATTCCTTAGCAAGAAGTAAACTATTCGGCCTTCAATTATTTCTTATCATTAAACAATGTTGTTAATTGCATTGTCATTCAAGCGTGGTTATTACAAATAAAATGATTATTAAAATTATCAAACATTTTAAAATTGATAATTTTTCTGTATATAGGTATGAGATAATGTTTAATTCTAGTACTAACACATTATACACAGAAACGGTGTTTGTTTGGTAACTATTGTTTAATTGGCTTAGATTTTTAAACTATTCACGCATTGTTCGTAAAATGCACTGTGTGATATTGGTGACAACAAAGTACATACTAGGTTAACAATTTGTTCGCTCATTGTTAGTCTACGGTTCTGTTAGTACTTAGTAGGCCGACAGGCTAATTTTGCAACACGAACCTATCGTTTACTGAATACCATGCGGCAATCGCTGTTTGATTGAATTAGGTAGCTGCTTCTACTGTGTGTGGCAAGCAGTGGTGTGGTTGCAAGAGGAAGGGCGCGCGGGCACAGGGTCAGCGGCCGAAGCGCGGTATCGGCGATGGCGCGGAATTCGAGCTATGTGTATGAAATGAAAGTGGCCGTATCGTGAAAGCGCGCGCATCCACAGCCGTAGTACACGATGTAGTTGACAAACACCTCACTCACCATTAATAAACAAATCCAAAGGAGCAGATCAGAATGACAATGAACTCCGCGGTAAACCGCATCCATAAGCACTGCACTTCACTATGCGCGCGATCTCTGGAGCGTAACTTTGTAGCGCAGCGTCGATGCGCATAATCTCAATAAGCGCGTAGAAACGACTGACTGAAGCGACGAGGGCGCGTGGGTCGGCAAAGGCATGAAGGCACGCGCGGGGCGCGCCGCTGCTTTGGCTCACTGGAATGCGGCAAGATAGTGGCGCGCTCGGATCTGGTACCGGCCGAGGCCCGCTGTAGGCTGGAGCGTGGAGCCTCCGTAGATCGGACGCGCCTCGTCGGCGTCACCGCAGATGCACAATGTTTTTTGTTTTTTTTTATAATTGGGATTGGAGTTTTTGGAATTTGGGATTAACATTAATTATAATAATAAATATTAAACGCATTATTGGAATATATAAGCTCTTGGGTTATATTTGATAATATCTGTTATTTTTGTTGTTGAATGTTATAATATAATAGGTAAATACAATCTTTGTTCTTCCGTAAAATAATGGCTGATATATACGATGATTAAATATATGGTCGCTTTAAGAAAAAAAATGTCGAATTTTTATGTGTTTTCTAAACCTACTTGTATATAGCTTACTCTTTTTAGGGTTCAGTAACTCGAAATGAAATGAGTAACCTAAATACTTTAAACGAAAATTTCATTGTATCTTTGCCTGTCTGTTTATTGAAATTTTCCTCTGTCGGTAATTTTATACTCAGGGTGTACAGTAAAGAATATTTATTATTATTTATTATTGTTATGATTGTGTTCAGTACTTGCAAATATCCAAATAAATCGAAACTTATAAGATTCATATTTACCGACTATTTGACCTAGAGTCATGAAATTTTGGCCAGCAGGGCTTCTGCATAGAACACGTTGAGCTTGAACCACAATCCTGTAGTATTCGTCTAAGGCGCTGATGGCAATCGCTGGATTTTAGCAGGCGGTATCTACTAAGAAATTCCTAAAAAAAATAAAAGGATTTTCCTTTACGTAGATACCGATATTATCGTCTATTATCTCATTCTATATTCTACATTCGGAACTTTAGTTCAGTAATACTGGTAAAACACAGGAAAGGTGTTGAGTTGTTTTCTCTGGGCCTATAAATAGTCTAGATTTTGTTATTACTATCTGCGATATTTGTCTTTGCTTAAGAAAGTGTTTTCAAGGACGCCTTTACAGTTTTGCCGAAAATCATCAACTTTTCGGTACATATTGCTTTATTAAATCAAACGTACTAACAGCAGATATAATGTTTCTTTACTTTTGCTTCCTTAAAAAAAATCAAATATTATAGTTTTTAATATAAATAAAACGATTTTCCATCTTTTCGTCACACATATTCCACGATTTCAGGCGTATTCCCGGTACATTTTTTTTGTATAGGTTACCATATATTTGAGAATAAAAAATACCTTGGGTAAGAAGACATACTCAACTACAATCCTCTCAAAAAACTATTTTTAATACTTAACAAAATATCTTAAAAAAATAATAATATAATTTTGATGTTTTTCACGGCTTTGTAGTTGACACATGAATCTTAATATACTGTAATAAGGTTTATTTTACGTGCGTTTTTGTTGATTCTTTATACCAAATATTTCTAAAAATTGAAACATTACCTCAGTCGCTCCAAAATCTGTGAGTCGGTCTAAGACCGTTGTCGTGAGAGGTCTTGTATCTCTTTTAGACAAAATGTCTATTGATAAAGATGTACGAATACGAAATATTTTATAGAACATAACTTGATACTTTACAACTGAAACAATATTTTATATTGTCGACTAGATAAATTATGAATCATTTTTTAGTAAATATATAGTTATGATGGATGGATGCTACTGGTACTGATATCCTAGACGACTATAGTAAGGTGCTCCGAGTTTAGGCTTTTGTAAGTTTTGATAAGATCTTACCGTCAGACTTGATCTAGTGACCTTGAGGTATACTGATGGGTAGATGCTATTAGATCTCCTAGACGAATAGGACTAGGTGCACCGAGTTTATGCTTGTTTTGTTTGTTCTGATAAGATCTTTCCATCAGACTTGATAGAGTGACCTTGTGGTATATTGATGGATGGATGCTATTGGATCTCCTAGATGAAGACCTAGGTGCTTCGAGTTAATACTTATTTTATTAGATTTGAAAAGATCTTACCGTCGGACTTGATCAAGTGACCTTGAGATGGATGCTTTATACGAAAAATGTATTCGTTTCTAGAAGGAATACGTAATCGAAAAACGTGTTCGTTGCGTGTAGGCAAACGTCAACGAAAAACGTATTCATTTGGTACAAGAACCGGTAAACGAAAAATGTTTTCGTATCGTGTATGAAATTCATAAGAACGGCTCAACTGCTGCAATAGTTTCTAATCTATAATTCTATTCCTAGTAATCTTTTGGTAATAAAATAGTAATGAGAATATATTTATTTATGTCTTATTAACAACATGAAAATTAAACAAGAATATAAAAAATATCTAGGTACATAGTTGTATTAATTATATGGACCTGCCCTATTTATACCATAAAAGTTCATACCTACTGGGTTGTAACCTAAAATGGCGGCTTAAAATAACGCTGTCAAGAGCTTTCTTCAATATATGTAAAAACAGCCTAAATGTTCGTTTTTATGAAATCATATTAAAACCTGCTTCTTGGTTATAGATAAAAATAATAAAATAATTATACAATTAACCGTTCTCCTTCAAATATAAATGCAATAAACTTTCTAAACTCCTTAAATAAATATTTTGAATCCATAAAAAATATATTAACTGCAGTCCTACACTCATCTGTAACTGACCATTACACTAAATTACTTGCTTTGTGATCACCCAAATAAGTTTTAAGTAACATTTGTATAGGTTAAAGTAGACTAAGATAGTACTGCTTCAAAATTAATGGAAACGGATTTACAGTCACTACTACTCTGCAATGATCATGGAGGACACCAGGTATTCTGCCTTGCATGCGTAATAGAAATGGTATGAAACGTATCGGAGATACTGCAGTTGCGCTAAAAACCTAGACGAATCCCCTAAAAATACTTGGAAATTACATTAATACAAGGACTAATTACAAACCTGCCAAATCAAGTAACATTGAATTGATTAAATCAACTGTTGAAGAGTCAGTAAATAATACAAATAAAATATGTATTAAGATTGGTAAGAAACTATCCGCAAATTATGGATGCTGAGGAATTAATTCTATATTTACTTTACAAAAAAGAGCTGTGCGGGCTATTTATAACTTAAAAGCTAGAGATTCTCTGAGAGATGTTTTTAAAGATATTAGTATTCTTATGGTCGTTTCTCAGTTGATATTTAAAGACATATTATATATACGTTATAATTTGGATACTTATATAAAATAAAGTGACAAACACATGATAAATACAAGAAATAAAAATGAACTTTCAACGCCGAAATTTCGTCTTCAAAAAGTTAAAAAATCCTTTATGGGCTTGAGTGTATGCATATACAAAATGGGTCTAAAAGATATCTTAGACCTTCATTTTCTTACTTTTAAATCTAAAATTAAAAGTATACTGTTAAATAATGCTTATTATAGTGTAAAAGAGTTTGTAGTTCATAGAATTTCGAACAACTAAAACCTTAGGTTGTGGACCTATGGTTCTGACTCACTTGCAGGGTTGATATTCTAATGTATACATCAAACATTGTTAAATTAATTTAAAAAGAGCAACTGTTGAGTTTCTGTCCAGATCTTCTCAGCAGAGCAGCAATCCGAGCTGGTGGTAGCTTACTCACGGACTGACTACACTGACATTTTTATAATGTAATAATTGACGATTCAAAAGTGCATGTAAATGTCTACTTGAATAAAGATATTTTTTTATTTTAATTTGGAATATTCCAACATCTATTACAACTTCCACACACATTACACATCACAACACATCAGAACTCACCCACTAAAGGCACTTTATCTTTTGTTTTGAAGTATTTTTGAAGTAATCTCCATCATATTATCTCCAAAATCCGAAAGTATAGAATACTACGTCGTACCCATTACAATTTTAAAACATTGTAATTCGGATAATTCGTAAAAGTTGCAGCGTATATGAATAAGAGAAAATTTACAAAATATCAACAGAATCAAACTTTATAAGTAAAAATTGGTGGGTATGTTAGTAAGGAATCCATGATTTCATGTGGAGTGCCCCAAGGAAGCGTGTTTGGTCTTAGTATATTTCTGACTTACATTAATGATCTTACGGATAAATAAAGGAAAATTATACCGACACTCGGAACAACGTGTTTTGGATCATACAAATAATTATTCCGAGTGGGAATCGAATCCGCAACCTAAGTAAATACTAGACCAATAGGCCGTTATAAAGTCAGTCGCTCTGCTTTTTACTTATATTCTCAGGCAGATTAAACGAAAAACATATAATTTATGGTGTATACTGGTTTTATTTTTTAACAGTAATATAGTGAACGATGACGAGAGGACACCTCTTCCTCAAAATCTCTCAAAAATGTATAAATTAGATTTTGTAAGGTTTAAAACTACGTTAGTTAAAAAGAGACGATATCATAATACTATCTTGCATATAAGTAACATTTTATGCCAATCTAAAATATTGTAACTTCATGTTATTGTCAATTGTCCAAGTATTCATCCACTACTGAAAGGGCATTTTAGTTAGAAGTTCTTAGAAAAATGTTGCTTTTCATAATAAGCAAAAAAGCACGTTCAATTCGTTAAATTAGAATTAGAATTGTTTCAACTATATGGCATGGCATACAAACAAAATTATTTAAAAAAACCTAGTTTTAGTAGCTCAAATAACAGGTTCTTTATTTTTAGTAGTTAGAATACAAAAGTTTCATTTGATGTATTACTGACTTTTTTTTAATTATCGAGTTCATTTAACAAGCGTAGACATCTGCTTTTACTATTATGGTTATTTGTTAAACCTTATCTTACTATGATAAGACTTATTTTAAATTGGCATTGATATTTAATAGCATATGATATTACCTTTTATTGATACGGTAAAAATATTGTCTTCTGAAGATTGTAATAAGATTGATTTAAGGTGTTGAGTTTATATCAATCAGCACGCATTAGTTGGATTTTATTGAATTTTATTTGTGTGATAAATATTAACGTTTAAATATTATGTTGGGCTTAAAAGATATCAAGTTTCATTATAAAATTTCGTGTGTTTATTTATTCTGTATCTTACGTGACAAATTAAAGTTTATAATTTAGCTTTTACACTTTTTGTTTTAAATTTATTTTTTATTTCTAATAGTATCATCATATACATATCGCACGCCTAGACAAAAGATTCCTTTCAAAATACGCTTGACCCACTATATGCAACTTAACCCCCAACTTGACCTACGATACGATACGCAAGATTGCCTACAATGCTATTAATTGCAGAGCAGACCATAATACTGAGAAACATACTGGGTATTCATTACACATTTAACTTCCGCCTGTCTGGAACAAAAGAAAAATACTACAGAATGGTTTTATTTGTTAATTTATAATGGTTAATTATGATTGAGTTTTTTTTCCCCCGTAACAAGAAAATTCAATAAATAGCGTGAAAGTCATTAAGCTCTCGGTTAACCTAGTCTTGAGCAGCCAACATAAGCGCGTTGTAAAAATATAACCGTTTATTAGACGTCCAATAATGACATGACCATCTGATGTGTGTCAAAATTGACAATTTACAAAGAAACTATATATCGGCTTATTGTTGACAAAGAAATACATTACTTGCATCAGTTTTGTACAAAAGTGTTATGTGGACAATGATAACAATCAATAAAATTAAAAGTGTGAGATTGCTATCATTTAACAATTGAACTTCTTTCAGAATATATCTCTAACATTAAGTGACTTTAAAATGATTTTCTCCAAGATCGCCTTGTCCATTGTCTTCTTATTATTGCTTTTGTCAATATTTATGGCGAGCTTACTAAATATAATAGCTACAAATCATAACTTTTACGCCGAGAATAATGATAGAGAAAATTTTACTAAATATTTGGGAGACAAATATGGACATATTACTGATTCAGCTCACAACCTAATGTGGTTCTTACAGGTATGTATTAGAAGTTGTGGTATTAATAAACAATTTACGCTTATAAAAAAAAAGGTGCAATTGTCAAAGGGTTGGGTAATATTCACTTTTGTAATTTTTATCAGCACTTCCCTTGTTCCTTTTGTTTAGTTTAGTCTCTGTTATTGCTGTGTCTTATCATATTTGCATTAAATTATTAATTGTATTTTTATGAATTTACACAGATAATATAAAAGTATTGTCTGTGTAAATAAAATATGTAGTGTTGTATAATATCAGCATTAACTCTGTCTTCTTTGTTATAAAAAATAATATGAATGTATATTTACATCATCATAATTAAAGAATCATTTCTAGATATCCGACATACACATCAGCATATTCCGGGACCCAGGAAGAATATCACAGTTTCAACAGTTTTGCGACAATACTGTCAAGACAGTTAAGCCTCTAATAGTATTGGCAACTGGCGACCTAACTGATGCTAAAGCCAAAGATAACTTGGGTAGTTCACAAGTTAAAACTGAATGGGTTTATTATCACAATATTATTAAAGAATCAGGAGTGGCAGACCATACTACCTGGCTGGACATCAGAGGGAATCATGGTGTGTAGAAAATATATTTTCCATTAAACTTTAATAGTAATAAAAAATATATATTGAAAACAATATACATATGAATGGCTTGTTCTATTATTTATACATATATGTATTGTTATATTATTTATACAATCAATGTATTATATTTTGTATATGAGGTAAAAAAAAAACAATGGAAAAAAAACATGTTTTTTTTCATATTTGCAGTATTTTTTTTTATTTTAAATTGTTTATATTGTTTAAATTTAAACCTCCTTTGTATATTTAAAAGTGAAAAGTACAAGGATTGTTATCTCTTTTATTTTTCCAGATAATTTTAATATTAGAGCAATTAATGCCCAGGAGAATTATTTTAGAAATTTCTCTGTCCAAGGAGCTACTTATGCCAAATCCTACCTTCATACTGTGGAGCATAATGGGATATCTATGGCTTTTCTGGGCATTGACGCATGTCCTGATCCAGGACTGCGACGACCATTTAATTTTATTGGTATGTTAGACATTCAGGAACAACAAACTATACAGAAATTAAAAATGGAAGCTGAAAGCAAAGCTGACCATATTATTTGGTTTGGACATTATCCAACATCATGCATCCTTTCGTTG
The DNA here is from genome assembly GCA_963555665.1 of Dircenna loreta. Lineage (NCBI taxonomy): Eukaryota > Metazoa > Arthropoda > Insecta > Lepidoptera > Nymphalidae > Dircenna > Dircenna loreta. The sequence goes on from OY743098.1 coordinate 2,482,570, forward strand.
GAGTGGGATCACGAAAGGATGGATTTACGACAGCTAATAGGAAGTGGGAGTGGATCAACGGTGTATGTCTGTGGCCACTTGCATTCCATGGGGGGGTTGGTGCCAAGAATGTACACAAAGCACAAGAAAGGTTACCTAGAACTGGAGCTGGGTGACTGGAAAGACAATAGGATGTATCGCTTAGCTGCCATAGACCATGGTTTATTTTCATTCATTGATGTCAAACACAATACTTGGCCCGTGGTCTTAGTCACGAATCCAAAGCACGCTCGGTATATATTACCAGGGCGTGAGCCACTTCAATTAATACCCGACTCCACCCATATAAGAATATTGGCATTCAGCGATGTAAAGATTGAAAGTGTTAATATATCCTTTGATAAAATAAGTTGGATGAAGTGCAAGGGGACAAATGGTCCCTTGTATGTGTGTCAGTGGCTGCCACATTTGTTTACAACTGGTTTGCATACTTTATACGTTGTGGCTACTGACGAGCTAGGAAGAAACACTGCTGTGGATCATCCATTCTCATTGGATGGAACTGTGGTGCCATTCGAGATTACACCACGAATTCTATTGATGATAGATGCCGGAACAGGGGTAGGTTCTTTATATTCAAACAATACTACATAAATAATTATATAACTCATATATTTCTATTTAGTTTCAGGCAGTATTCGGAACTTTACTCCTCTTAAATGTGTTACCGCTGGTGATTCTAAGATTACAAAAGCGACCTCCGAGATACCGACGAAAATGCGGTCGACAAATTTTGAGACGTATTTGGCTATTGAGCAAAATCGATAGGCTATTTTATCCTCTTGTATTATACGCTATTTACATACCATTTGGTCCTTGGGCGATCGGAGAACTGGTAGATGGCTCAATTGGGGCCATTTTCGCTTGGGGTATATTGATACGGGGTTCGTTTTTGCCCGAACCCTTCACTTACATGTATGGTAGCGTGCAGCTCATGTTTGTGCAGTTACCTTTAATATTCGTACTGGCCCATTGTATAGAAACGAAACTTATGAGTCCAAACATCAGAGGCTTCAAGCGGCTCTTAAAAAACTTGCCCTTCATATTTCTCTTCTCCATTCAGCTTCTGTTGGCTTACTTCTTCTGGTTAGAGTATGGGACTCTATCATTTCTGTTTGGACCTTTAAGAACTTGGAGTGTTGTTTTAAGCATACTGCTCTGGTATAAAACGCTGACTCTACCTCCTGAGTATTGCAGGTAAATAAAATTATGTTCAAAATATCAATAAACATGTATAGCCATTTAGCCGACTTAAATTTTAAATAAATATAGAATTAAAATTCTATATCTCTTGGAAACGCTACGGTAGCTACAGCACAGTTGTTTGTTCAAAATGCAAATATCATTTAAATAAAATAAAATTTGCAGTTTGAAAAAAAATACACGATTTGATAAAAAAATAAAATATTAAATTGAAAAATATTTACTTATAATAAGCTAACATTAAAATTTAAAAATCACCCTCAGTAGCTTTAGCTCAATCTTTATAGCTAGACGAATTAATCTCTATTTTTGTTAGCTATCACCGAATCATTCATTTTTTCATTCATTCTAATTATAAAAAAATAATGGATTTCTACATTTTGTATATTAGAATGTAATTAAATGTAATAATATTTCAGTTCTAATTTTTATTAACATTGTTTTTTCAGAGTTGTAAGTAAAAAAAAACGCTTTATAATATTTATTAACCTATTTCAGATATCTGTCCAAGCTAAACGAGCTGCCATCGTAATCACAATCCTTAAGCTTAAATGAGGCGAAAGTATTTTTTATAACGCATTTCTTATATTAAGTATTCAATATGTTGTATATTCAATGTACATAGTCCTTTGTTAAGTTTATATAACAGCGAGTATCTGCACCAAAGATCGTTCAAATAAAAATATCATTCTATTATCAAAATTCTAAGCTTTTAAGTGTTTAAGAGACCGTTCATAAAATAGGTCGCAAAATGTTAAGTATATCTCCTCCCTCTGTGTCACACCCTGTTATCTTTTCTGGATATATTACGTAAAAAAGCTCGACCCCCCCCCTCCTTAAAAATGTATAACATCAATAATAAATAATGTATAAAAAAAAAACTTTTTTTATAATAAGTAAATTCTAATAAATTTTAATAAGAAACAAATAAATAATTTCTTTGTTGTTCAGATGTTTAAAGGTTTCTTATTCTTGATGAAAGATAATCGTCACGTTTTCTTAAACCCCCCCCCTCTCTCCGTGTCACCTTCTGTCACACGAAGCGTTGCCCCCCCACTCCCTTCAGAGCAAACGTATTTTATGATGGATCTCTAATAGTTTATATTGTTATAAACAAAGCATTGATGTGTGATAAAGCTTATTTTAAGTCTTGGAATATAATGCAAGAACAATTTCTATGTAAATACATTTATTTAAATGACATATTTTAAATAGTAACTACACGAATAGTTGATACTTGTTTTGACATAATTGATTGCTTATTTCATCACTTAACTTTTCACTGATCAAATTTATTATCTATATATATTTATTATCTATAAATATATTGTGTTGACATTAAAAAGACATTTAATATTAATAAAGATTATATTTACTGATAAATAACTGACTTAGTAACGGACTGAACTGTACCAGGTACCAACCGAATTTTGTAATAAGTTATATAGAAAGGTAGTATAGTTTATTTTTTAAAATATTTTAGTCAATCAATGAAAGTCAATTAATATCCTCATCTATATTATAGATACAGGATTGCTTATCGAGTTATAATTCTAAAGCAGCCATTTTATTGTCCAATTTAGCAAGCGCTAGTTGAACTAGCGTACTAATATCGTAGTGTGAAAAGGTTGTTAGTGAGCTAGTGCTTTCATCTGATTGGTGGAAGTGCATTCTAAATTGAATAATGAAATGGTCGCATTACGTTGTTCCTAAATTTAGTTACCTTTCGGATTTCGGTTTTAGATGTTGACTTGTATGTTTTAGCTCTTTGAAAGTCTTTGTGTAATCAATATTATTGGTGAATACTTGGATATGTAATATTCAAATAAAATATTTTTCTGTGATAATGTTTTTTTTCTGTTTCTTTTTAAGCATAAGAAGATACCTTAGAACGTATATAATATCCGCCAGAGAGTAATTTAAATTAAGTAAAATAATCTTATTTTTAAATGAGTTATTAATTTGCCGTCTAATATCTTTTTAACATCTGATTTTTCAAAAGCGCTAAAACCGCCATTCAAAACTATAGACAGTGGTACCGCAATCAGTTTGACTTTATCCTACCAGAAACCGGTCGCTACTGAGCCAATACTGTGATTGTTCTTAATGTGGTTTTATTTTTTTTAAAGATAATATAGATAACATAGATTTAGACTTGTTTTTTTTATTAATAAGACTTATTTAATTCTATTATTATTGAGTTTATTATATATTCTCTGTCTCTTTCATGGGCCCAAGAGACTTCAGCTCAAAAATTCCAAAAGTTCTAGCGAATATTTGCTTATTTTACAACTATTATCCTGATATAAAATATATTTTCAGGAAAATAGGATAACTATGATTCTACCTAAAAAGAAAAAAATAGTAAACCATTTAATTTGGTCTAGTTTATGGCCTTTTTGTAAAACTTTAGTAAATCTCCACGCACTTTGTCCTAGAATTTATTTGGAAGACAATTCACGATCCTGTGAGTTTGGAATATTTAACTGTAAAACAAATAAATTCGTGTGAAATACAATTTTTTATCATATTTTAGCTGGACCGCGTAAACTCCTTAGTTTGTAGAACCATATAGAAAATTATACACAAAAAGTAATTTAAATAACATTTACTTATTTGTCATTCGTAATGTTTTATCTTAGTATCTATTAGTTACATATTTTTTATCTTAACGAGGTACGGAAACACTTTTTCTTTATAAACTTAAGTATAACTTAAAATCTCATGTTTTGCCTGATGTAGGCTGATGATAAAAAAATCTCATAATACACATACAAGAACGTTACATACGTCATGGCTGCTCTCGATTCAAGGCTAATTGCATGTATTCCATCTAACCATAAGACATCGTATTTTAATAAAATTTTACTTGTAATTTTACTTTTGAGATTCGTAAGCAGTTGGGATTTTCATATGTGTATTTTCGAAGAAGCCTTACTCTCACCAAAATACTGACCCAATATTTTATATATATTATTATAAGCTATCTTCAGTTACTATGTATGTACTTATTCAGATCGATACATTAATTTATTACACAATTCTAAATAGTAGATCAGTAAAAGCACCGTCAGAAACCTGAACACCCTGACCTATCCGATCATACCATTATAGAATTAAAAAAAAAAACTGTTCATCCAGACTCTAAATATAACTGAGTTATAAATACTGATTATCTGCACGCTTTGATCACTCTATATTTCAAAACACACATCAGTGATATTTTCAATAAAACAATCCAAATAACTAGAGCTATGACATCATTCGAAAAGTTTTGTGGAAGACCTAAGTATTTAAGGTATTTTTCGGGTTGTTTGAATATGCAGACCACTTTGTGGCAGGGCAAATTCTTCCGCCCGAAGCCGTAAGCGGTTTGCATGAACGCGTCAAACGAGTAACGGAAGTAGGATACTAGTGCGAAGGGTTGCAGATACGAGGGCATCTCTTGGTAGGGTATGAAGAATTCCGAGAACATAAGCATTGGTATGTTGGCTGCTGGAATCACGAAGAGTCCGAGCTGAAACAAAAAAACAAATTTAGTTATAAGCACGGCGACAACTAACTTGAGATAAGTGATTAATAATTATATAGTTGGTTCTAGTATATTTATAAAATTCGTTCGTATGATTCCCCAATATCTAAAATGCTTTTTAATAGCTATACCAATGTTGAAAACCAAAACTTTTAAATGAATTAACAAAAATACGAACGTGGCAACAAGTACAGTCAGCCCCAGAAGTACGTGACAAGATTCAAATTGCCAAAACCGCTATGCATCTTAGCATACATAGTCACTTAGTAATAATAACATGTCTAACACCGATTTAGATGAAAATCGTAAAATAAAAATATTAGCTAAATGACGTTTGAACACAAAGTATGTCTTTTTATTTATTTATTTATTTATGCTAGACCCGTCAAATGTTAAGTATATTTTCAAAGAAATTGTATTCTTTACTCATAAAAAATTATGCAATACACAAATTATAGTAAATTAATTAATAAAACCTTTAGAATGCTTGACTAGAGTACTGAATAAATGTTGGTTAAAAAAATAAAGTAAGGTAAGTTAAAAAAGGTACCTTTACACCACACGCAGCTCCAATTACCAGACCAAATGTTTGAGCGAGTATGGTGAGGAGCGCGCAGACAGACCAAGCCAGGCCAAGTCGGTATGCTTCTAGAGGCTGAGACGTCAAGTACCAAGCGGGAATCACGAAAGTGGTAGCACAAACCAACTGAAAATAACAGTAAAATGTTATAACATTTAAGTTTTATTAACACGAATTTAATGTGCCATTTTTAATTGATATATTTCTTCATGATATGGCTTTAACTTAGTTACGTAATTCAGACTCTAGAGACGTAGAACTCTTTTGTGTGGTCAAATTTAGCGTAGTAATATTTCCGATCCAATTAATTCGTACTAGTAGCTCAATCAAATGCAACTCTTCCGATGTAGCGTCATCTGTGGTGCCTGGTAATAAAGAGAAGTCTGTTCGATTCAATCCTACAAGAATTATTTAAGGATAAGTCTGTTCGATTCGATCTGACAGGAATTATTTAAGAATAAGTCTGTTCGATTCGATCTGACTGGAATTATTTAAAGATAAGTCTGTTCGATTCGATCTCACTGGAATTATTTAAAGATAAGTCTGTTCGATTATTTTTTTAAGTTATGATCAATAAGCAGTTTCCCACGGTAAATATGTAATGAATATTGTATTTGATACGGGAATTACTTTACTTATAACATTACAAACTTAATTCAAGTATGCGGCTTAGATCGATTAGACTTTTTCTCATAAGTGAAACAAGTCACGTTAAGAGTAATGCTTAGTGGAATCCAATGACGTCTTTAACCTTCAAAATATATTCCTTGTTTACATTCATGACAATTCAAACGTGTGTTTTTTATGTCAAAAGAAAACGTGAACAATCCAAAATTATAATCTTAATTGCTGCTTATGGAATATAAAACACTACGACATAGGATTAATATGGGTAAATAAGTTTATATAGTTACACATTGTATCAATATGTATCAATGGTTTTTGAAAGAATATCAATTTAGCAAAAATCAACCACTCTTTTATTCCATTTATAATCATCTTATACAGTTATTTCCTACAATAGAGCATTTTGTTCCACAAGAAAAATGTAGTTTAAGTATTTGACCAGTCTTTCCACAGATTACATTAAAACGTCCAAACTAATAATGACTACTTAAGAATTAATCTATAATAATGACTACTTATCTATTGTGTGTAGATAGCTATTGTTTGTGCTTCCTATATAAATAACTTTAAATTATTTCAATTGTTTAAGCAACAGATTGAACTTCTCCACAATAAGGTTGTAATATCTATCATTATGTAGTAATTTAGTTTTTTAACTTGCCTTTTGTTATACTACTTTTTTAACTTACCTGAATTGGCAGGTCAACTAAAATCTTAGATAAGCAATACGACGACAGGTAATACCATCTGTTGAGATGTTCTTGAAGTACCACTGTAGACTCTACTGGAACTGTTAAGTAATGACAAAATTTTAATTTAATATAATTAAAATTTATTTCTTTATGGTGTAGTTGCACATATTCCGTCAGTAAAAAATGGATAGTTGGAAAAACCGCGAGGTATGATATAATCTGAATTATAAAACTTACATGTATGTATAGTGGGCATAGCGTTAGAGAAGTACAAAAAGAGAAGAAAGAAGAAGAGACATCCAGTGTTCGACATCATTCTACTCGCTTCTGCACCAGCACCGTGGTACAGCGCGCCCAGCAACAGTGCCACCACGAAATGTGTCACCACACGGATCTATAACATTGTAGGAACCCATGAATTTAAAGTCAATAAGCCTTATATCTTAATCTGTTTTCTAATCTTTAATCTATTCAATTTTATTCTAAATGATTACATCATTTCTGTTATCTCGGGCTTATTGTAAGTGCCAATTAATATGCATAAGTAATTGTTAATAAATTACTGTAATATATATTTTCCTATTGATATTGTATCTAAATAAATGTAAAGTGCTTTGTTAGGTTGGCAGAACTTCTTTTTTAAAAACTTTGTAAAAGTAAAAGTATATGTAAATAAGTACTAGCCTGTGTCAGGTGAACATCTCTAAGTGCCCCCAAATATCCTCTCCACAGCAGTGAGCGCATCTGTTGTCCAAAACCCGCTGGATAGTCGTTCACGAATTCTATATTGGTCTTTAAAAGCGCTTCAGCCTCTGTTGAATTATCTGTAATGAATTAAGAAATATAGTGTGGTGGAGTTCTATTTAGAGTGAAAGAGAATTTGAAATTGGAAAAATTAATATGTATTTGAAGTGTTTTATTCCATTACGTCTTTTAAAAAAGAGGTAGAAAATCTATTACAGTATTTCAGCTTTAAATAGTCTAATTTAATATAAATAACTTTAGACGGCAAACAAGTATGGATAAAGTAATTTTTTAGAATACTGAAATAAAAATAAGGTATTGTTAAAGTTTGAATACATTTATACGAACCTTTCCCATTCCTATGATGGACATCTTTTTCAAAGTTTTTTTTCATCTCGAGCGCATAAGTCCTTGCTTCTTTTTCTAAAAGCTCCAGATTGCCGGAATGTTCACCGCTTGCAATTTCTAAAACTGGTGTTTAGATTTTCATTCTCGAGCTCTGTTTCATCGACCTTGGTTGCTTGGTAAAATTACCTAACGTTAATTCGTATCTATCTTTATCTACATCAAAACCTACTCTATCTACATTTAGAATGGGAATAACAAATAAACATACCAACTAGCTTAATAATTTTAAAACTTTAAAGGATGTATTAATTGACTTACGATAGTCAGCCAGGTTGTAATAAATCGGACACACAAATCCAGATTTCTTCAGTATATCAGGTATATCCGTGATAGCTCCTGAGTACAAAGTCCGTCCATTGGCTATGAGAATGACATCATCAGCGGAGGCAAAGAGTTGAGAGGAGGGCTGGTGGATAACACAGGCCACAGTTCTCCCACTGTGAGCTACTGATTTAAGAGCTTTTGCCACTGACATGGATGTTACGGAGTCGAGCCCGCTGTATATAAAAAAAACAATTTTGGTAAGTTTGGTAATTTTTAGTGCTTCAATTTATGTATTGGATAAGATCTCAGGTATTAATTAAAACACGATTTAGTCAGCTACTAGGCTGCGGTTAATATATAATAGTTTTGAAAAAAACATTTTTATTAAGAAAGAAATATATAAATGTATGTCAAATATTACCTGGTGGGTTCATCCAATAACATAATTGTGGGGTCGGTGAGTAGTTCGCAAGCAATTGTAAGCCTTTTGCGTTCACCACCAGAGAGTCGACAGGCTCTCGTGGTAAATACATCGTTAATTCCTAATTGTTTTGAAACTGTTTCTATCTGAAAAAGTATTTATAAATCGATTGAGTTACATAATACTCTATTATACGAATAAGATTAACAAAGAAATTGCCTAAACTTCAATAAAATGGCTTATATATACCGAGTGACAGTTATACAATATTACAGAACCCAATTTCAACAATATCTTTGAAAATTCAATATACTAAACTTTAAAATATATATACTTTAAGCGAACAATAATTACAATTTCAAAAGAACTGTTTTCTTTACTCCTTTACTTTTAAAATAGTATTTTTAATAAATATAACAAGTATATAATGTACGATTTTACATTTTTTAAGAAAAAAACAATTAATGTAACAATACTACAATATTTTAAATGTATCACTTCAACTGTAAAGATTTATTTTATTATTTGATTTGGTTATAATACTTTACTTTAATAATGACGATGATAAGATTATCGCTCGATTGTCAGAATACACTACCCCTAATATGAGTTTTATCGTTACCAATACCAATGACAACCAAGAACTAGTTTCATGACTATTCGAAAACTATCATCGTTTCGTAGCGTCAAAACTCGTACTATTGGTACAGATTACTTTTAAAAGTACACACTTACTATGTTATTTTGTTCATGACGTGTTGCTCGAGGTAGTTTCAACGACGCAGCAAATTGAAGAGTTTCCTTAACAGTAAGACTTTCAATAAGCGTTACATTCTGCGGCACCAGAACCACATTTCGACCAGCGCCTTGCAAGCAACCAGTCACGCCGGTTTTTCTATTACGGAAACCAAATTAATTACTTACATTAGAAATGGCTTGAAGAGTTTTTTATTTATGTTTGTCAGTTGTAAAGTATTTATACGACATTAATTATTACAATTGACTTATTTAGCGAGTTCAATGGCCATGGTCTTATTAAATAGTTACTGTTGCCGGATATTCCGTTCTCGCGGAAACGGAAGAGCGTTACAGTTAAATAAAATTATTCCAGAAGTACTGATTTTACAATAAAAGCGTCAATAACATTTCCGGTATTTTTGCAGAAGACATAATTGTGATAGATTTTCTTAACCATTTATGTAACCAGTAGTAGAGTGTACTATAAATGTTTTTTTTTTTTTTTTTTACACTTAAACTAAGTTGACGCTTGACTACATTCCACCTGATGGGAAGTGGAAATATAGTCGCGGTGGTAAGGCGCATCAACTTATGTTTAGGAGTATTGCTTGCATTTTTCATTAAAAAATTATTAAAACAGAGTGATCTAATGAACAAAAATTAGAAGACCCGTTTGTAAATTAATTGCAGAGCTACATTATACGAGTAATGATTGTTCATTCATTCAATCCAACTATTTCAATCCAAAAATTTTCAATAATAATATAACAATTATTAATTATTTTATTTATATTTATTATTTTAATTATTCATTATTTTATTTATATATTATTTTATTTATATATAGTTCCATTACTATTAAGGAAGGGATATATATGTTTAATTCTTATTTAACATTAAAATAACGTCTTATTCTTCCAAACTAAGCGGCTAACAACCTAATACTATAACTAATTCCAGTAGAAGTTTAAAGAAGTGTGTGACATTCGGTAAATCGTCAATTTTATCTTCATGTTTTTGTAGTGCTTGAACACCAGCAAAGTTGTCAACATACAGTCCACAACAAACAACAAATATACAGATATAACAAAGTAACAAATATACAGATACATACAAAACAAAAGTAATACTGCCTTATTGCCTTTTTTTTTCTTTTTATTGTTTTTTTTTCGGGTTGAGTGGTAGAAAATGCTTTGTGGCATTAAGTCCGCCCATTGTACATTTTTTTTGAACAATAAAGAATAAATAAATAAATAAAACAACAAAAATACAGATAAGTACAAAACTACTAAAAGTTTTAGATATTGAAAGAAAATACAAATCGAAGTTTGAAATGTTTCCATATTTTTAATTTTAAGATTGTCCATTGTCTTATAGCGGACTTTTATTTCCTGCATTCCAATAACCCCTATTATGGCAAGTGTTACTTTTTTTTGTAATGTCTGTGCTGTTAGTCCTATTGGTTGTTGAAGCCTCATCAAGGAAAATAATTGGCAAGTGTGTGGTTGTTTCTATTGAAATGTACGAACCTAAGATTGCGAGAGGTATAACACTTTCGAATCCATTCGACTGGCGTCAATGCCACTTTCTAAAATCCAGTCGCTATAAAGTCGCTAATACCTATTTGGACCGGAGCAGATCTAAGATCTAGAAATGGCAGAAGAGACCAGGCCCCAGAAATTGCAACTAATTGTAATTAATAAATTGAAATTTAATGACTAATTTGAATGGTTTAAATTTGACGCTCAGGCCGGCACTTGGTGGAGTATATATTTTTGTTTATATTCAACAAAACATGTTGCGAATACTTTGTTTTGACATATATTCCATCAAAATTATTTAACAGTATTCAAGGTGATAAATAATATATCCAATGACATTGATAGTTTTTTTATGTACTTCAAAAGTCGTTAGAAAAGTTGCCAAATCATTTTATTGTCAGCTTTTGTTGTCACAACAAAAACAGTTGTATATTTTTGCAACAAAATCGTTAAATTAACAGCACTGCTTCGAAACGTATACTGTATTTACTTCAAATTTAATTGAGGTCGGTTATAAAGATGCCTTGATTTTTTGGACTTGTCTATAATATATTAACATTCAGAATAATAACTACACAATAATTATTTAATACTCTTTTATTGTACCCAAAAAAACAAAAAGATTCAAATAAAAAATATGCATAATGTATTAAGGGCGACCTTATCGTTAAAGCAGCCATCTCTGCCAGGCAACCTTCATGGACAGGATAGATGGATAAATAATTGGTATTTGAGTATTAATATAATATACTCGTACTTACATCATAATTATATATAGCTACATAAATAAATACAATATATATAAATACACTAACAAACAATAACAAAATAATGAAATATATATAATAAAATTTACAGTGAAAAATAAAAATCTTGGACAAGTTTCTTAGATGGAGCAAGAGATTGAGCTCGTCTTGGTTTTAAAGTAAGGGAATTTCATAAACGTCAAGTCATTACTGCAAAAGAATTCGTAAAAAACGTCGTGGAATGGGAACTGTCACGGTAAAGATTATTATACAATTTTAATGAGTTTGTAACAATTGATTTATTATTATTTTATTGTAATCAGACACCTTATTGCATTTTTATGCAAACGGTTTTGTAATTCAATGAATAAATGATTATAGTGCATTCATTTAAGTAAGTTATTTGCATGGCTTCGTGTTTTGACATATTATCTGAAGGGTCAAGAGTTCAAGGGTTGAGATGTCGCGTTTTTGCTGTGCTGTGCTGATCACGTGCTTTTAAAATAATTTATTTAATTTTCTGTGAAATTCAATTTTAACTAACGTATTAGTTATTATAGATGAGTTTTGAATTTTTTTTGTTAGTTTTCTTTTTATTTACTACGCTTCTTTTAGGACTTGTGCACTAAATTATATAACTAAAATTCAGTTATATTTACTAATGATTACATTTACATAAGGTTAGGTTAACTTTTATATAAATTGATATTTTTATTTCTCTTGTAATTAAGCTTTAAATAAATATAGAATGAAAAATTAATCGATTCGAACCCGCAGTCCGGGAAACAGTCCCGTCGCTCTACCAATGGAACCACCGTATCGTTAGCCACTTCGATGAATTTAGTATTTTATATATGATCGCCACTTTCGGGACGGTGGTGACATCTATTAAGCTTTTTTCGAAAATCTTAACCGATGTTTCTAACCCTGCCGTAAAGATTAACGTTGGAAAGTTGCCTCAACCAAATCAATTTGAAAATATCTTTATACATGTAATTAAGCTCAAATTATTAAATGATAAAATTACATCAATATTTTTAATTATACTTTACTTACTTTCTTCCAGCTAATATTTTCAGCAGAGTAGTCTTCCCAGCCCCTGAGGGTCCAAGGATGAAGGTGAGGCGACCAGGGCGGATGGCACCACAAGCATCTTTCAGAATTATTTGCTCGTCAGCCTCTCTTCTCTTCTTTAAAAACAGCACCCTATCTAAAACATAAAATACTTTTAATTTACTAAATTAATTTACTTATTTTATATTTCTCCACTTACATGACTGTACTTTTTTTTATTATATATTTTTTAAATCTGTTATTCTTAAAGTTGTTACGATGACTCTACCAGACAGAACATGCATTTTAGAACTATATTGGATTTTTGGTTTTATTTTATTTTACAGTAAAGTAGCAAAAATAATACTTAATTTTAATTAATGTTTCGGTTTGAGCACACATATATAAAATAATATATATCTTGTGGCTGCTGCGAAGGTAAAACTTATATTTATTCTTGATTTTTAGGGATCAAATTTGCGTAAATTATTAGTAAAAAAGTAAATAAACGTTATCTATATTGCACTCTACTAGGTTGATTTATTTGGTCAACAAATTAAATACTTAAACGTCTGAAAAGTGAAGACAAATAATATATATAATGTATGGATGTTTGTGTAAATCTTGTACATAATAGAAAACAGGGTCATTAATCGACTTATTATCTTTTTGTTGTTGCAAAGGTCAGATTGGTTGGGAGTTTGAATTTGAACTACAATTAAGGTTGGTAAATATTGGACAATTTGATAACATGTATTTTTATTTACAAATTTGTATTAATTACTCGCTGTTTCACGTGACTTCGTTATTGCAAATTTAAAATTAAATTAATTACTAAATTAGTTAGATATGGTATTATTTGATAAAATATAGGTATCTCTCGTTTTTTTATTATGGCTGGAGTAATTTATCTTTCTTTTTAACATGTTTTTTGTATTGATATTCCAGCTACAATAATCGATAACCGACAAGTTGAAGTGATAGGTTAAATGTTTTTGAAAAACTTATTCTACTCTTTACTTATGTCAATAATTCTTTAAAAGAAACATATTGAAGATTTTTATTTCTTCGCTATTAATTTTCTAATATCTTTGATAAACTTATAAATTATGTCATCTGAGTCAACAGCGTTTGAACTTTTGACAGTTGTAAGAATTCGTGACACCAGTCAATACTATATCGTTTTGGTCTTAGGATAAATTTTTCTTAATTTAAAATATGTTTTTGACGATACCAATTTAGGGTTGTACAAATTATCTGGCAGGTCTATCATGGAGTTTACATTTCTGACGATGCTAATAAAATATTAAACAGGAATATTATTTCAATACACAAAGACGTAGGTATATAGTTGATAAAGCAGGAGCAAGCTCATTCATCCAAAAAATCCAAAATCTATAAAAGTTATCACAATAACTGGATATTTAGTACATCGAAGCCGCTAACTGGCTACATAGTAAATTGTTGAATAATCAAAAATCTTTTGATTATCAATTGAAATTTGAGCCGTATTATATTTATTTTGAAATGGACACATTGCGATTGATAGAATACGATAAAAACATTTTTATTATCCGTGTTTAATATTACAATATGAGGTAAATACAAGTCCAGTAAACTGGACAGACAATGTTTAAAGCATAAAAAAATACATAATTTGATATCTGACTCTGAGAAGACTTTGGAAGGCCTCCATAGTACTTGATGTTTTTAAAAACCTGATTATTCTTTAAAAAATATTGAGAGAAAGACGTATATTAAGAGTTGCCAGATAACCGGGATTTCCGGGATTGTCATGGAATTTTGCGTGTCATACCGTGTCTAGTAATTTTACTTTTCTATCCCGGAATGTAAACATACTAGTTTTTTCATAAGTTACTTAGAAAAGTATAATTATTTTATTAGTATTTTTAAGCTTAAGAAATTAATTAAAAAGATTGTTCCAAAAAAAGGATTTTTCATCAAACAATAGTTCTAGATAATTCCTACTTAGTTTAGTTTTGGACCGGAGACCAAAACCCTGATTCCGTTCGTGTCTCCAGAAATGTCCAGAAAATAATCAGCCTTGATCTGGAAACACTACGTACATTACAGACACATGCACCAGCGCAGATTCAGCGTCGCTTGGGAAATACGTATTATATATTTAAATGAGGCAAAAAAATTACATTGTATGATAATTCTATTCAAATGAATGACAACATTCAGAATTAACAATTGAAAAGTTAAAATTAAATATTTTCCAAAGAATTCCAATTATATTTTTCAAAGGGTTAAACTGTTATTAAAATATATAATATATTTTTTTAAATTGTAATTATATTTTCTAGTAGGTACAAGTATTCTAACCTTTTACACACTGGGGTTATTACTGCGTCTATTTTGTCGATGGTCGCGGGTTCGATCCCCACACTAGAAAAATATTTATTATAAAAAACTTGGGTCTGAGTGTTCTTTGTATTTAAAATAATCAACTTTAGATACGTTTATCAAAATTTTGTTTAGTTTGGCATTGTGTGAATATATCCGAATATTTTTATTTCAGTTAAAAAGTCATACATTTTGTCATATCGGCCATGGACCGCCCACTGCTGGAAAGTGGCCTCTAAAGCCGTAAAACATACTTGCCGTTACATAATATCCAATCAATATTTTTCTTGTCAAAAGAAATTTGGCTATATAAGTGAAGTATTCAAATAAATATAAAAAATATATATTAAACTCGGTAACATGTCATGAATAATAAATTATGAACAATGACTAATTAATTATGTAAGGGTCATCTTTTTACTATTGTAACAATATAATGTAATTATAAAACCTAATATCTAAATATATAGTTATGGATACCATTTGACCATGGCTGAAAATAACTAAACCAAAGCAAAGGCAATTATTATATAAAAATAATGTAGGTGTATCTGATAATTTTCATATATATTGAATATTGTTTAAATATATTTTTAACACGAATAAAATTATATAAAAGGCGGTATACGTCCTTTTTGGTGCCATTCAAGATGGTACAAAAAGAACTAATTTTCGCGCGCAATTGGCAATGGACGCTAACCACGGTAACAAGTGGAGAAATAAAAGAATTGTGATTTTTAATGAATTATTAAGGGAATACTACTATTGTACAATTATTGTCTTATGGATTAGATAATATGGAATAAAATTGTATGAAAGTCGAGAAATGTTGTTTCAATTGTTGGCTCTTGTCAACAATTATACCTAATACATTATTTTAAATTTATAAATACTTACGATACCTATTCATAAAATAACCTAATAAAGATTGTTAAATAAATACAAAATATATTATCAATTATATATTTGTTTACTTTTAATGTTTACTTTTTTGTACTTGAGTGTCCATTAACGAATACTTGGCTTGTCGCGTTATCTTTACTCATATTATTCACAGGTCAAGTGGCCATCACTACTTATCTTATATGTGTCAAGTTAGAAAATTAAATGTCGATTACGAATAACTTAATATAATAAGAAATATTTAATATAACATATCCATAATCTTCAATAACTTGGCCTATATTCATAAAAAAAAATATATTAAATTTTGTATTTTTTCTTAAAATGGACGAATTATTAACTAAAAGTTCTCAGTAACGCTATCAGAATATATATTTTTTATGTATATATTGCATACGTATTTATGTTTGAATATGTGTGTATGATGTTTTCTATGTGTGCTATATTGTAGTGTATATTATATAAATATATATTTAATTATATCACTATGTGTATGTATATATGTGTGTATGTATGAGGATGTATAAATGTATGTATGTTTATAAACGTTTTATGATTTTATTTTATATTATCCTGTACTGTACTGTACTTAGAAATCCACGTTCATATTTCATGAACTACACAAAGGTTGCCTGGAAGAGATTGCTCTTCAATAAGGCCGTCTGTTGTATTCTATTTTTCTTTTATTTGTTTTGTTATAAGTCGTACGATAAAGTATATCGTATCGTATCGTATAACTGAATTTTAGTGCATAATATAAGGACGGTGCTCGACTGTTCAACAATCCTTTACACGGTGGGTGAAAACCCACAATAATTTTATTTATTGTATTGTAAATAGAAACAAACAGCAGGTATAATACACTTTTATTTAAACAGATATTTGTTATATATTGCCAACGAAGCTTCCACTGACAATTAGACAGAAACTATAGCATTCTTATTATTTCAATAATTTAAAACTTGTTTTTGAAATTACTATTAAACTTTCAAATATTATTAGTAAAATGTTAAAATTGTTAAAGATTTTTTTTATATTTAAACTTTCGTGAACAGTGACTATTATATTTATATTCACCCGGCTGTATTCACGTGAAATTATATCGGAATGTGCCCGACTAGTTTGAATCCATTCGGGGCTCAAAATTGTCACTAAATATATATATAATTGTTAAAGTAAAAATCCTGTAAGAAAACGATGACGTTATTACAAATAGAGCTAGTTCGAATTATCAGTTATAAAATCGCATTTAATATGTAATATATAAATAAATTAAAGGTAATTCAAAATAAGCATTTTAATTGTCTTATCATTGTCGTAAGTCTCGAAACAATAATTGTCATTCGGTTCGTGTTGCTACGTTCTTGAGAACGCCATCTTTTGTTGATTTTTAGGAAGCTTTGGAACCAACTTCCATTATAACAATTGCGTCAAATACTCGTTATGGAGAAAAATCTCTTTAAGTCCCATACAGAATGCTCGAAGACCTCAGTAAAAATACAGTACAAAATCAAGAGGACATTACTGGTAATTAAAGATTTCATTATTTTTTTAAACTTTATCATAGCATTTGAATTTCATACAAAAATACTGATTCTTTTTTTAAAGATTTTTTTTTATAAATAACATATTTTTTTGTTTAAAGTTATGACTTATATTGCCAAAATTAATTACTTTATTTATTTTAGTTCATTAGTTTAATATTCCATTATATATGTAGTTATTAAAGTTTTCTTTGTTATCAACCACTATTGTATCCGGTGGGTATTGATACGCCATATTGAAGTTCTATTTTCGGTACTCATACATCTGTATTTATGTATTTTATTATTAATGTTTATTGTAAAACAATAAATCTTCTCTTCTCTTCTCTCTTTTATCTTCGTTTTATAATTTATTTACTTAAAATTGATATGTACAAAAAAAGTATATTTTTCTTTTTAATGTCCTAATTACTGATTGTTTTTTTTTGACATAATCTTGAGGCCAATTTAAAATAACAAAAATATCAACATATTTTTCACAGTTCTAATATGTCTTTTATCTGATGAAGTTGAGTTTAGGCAGTGTTTGCATCTCTTAGACCAAAAATACCATATGCCATTACTTTTGGAAGATGGTGTTGACCACTGACTTACTCAAAAGTCCCACGTGCTATCAAATGAATATACACCAAAGCTAGTTAAAGAAGATATTGAAACTACTTTTATTTTTTTATTTTTTTTTTTACTTAAACTTTTTTAAACTTTTTTAAACGCTTGACTACATTCCACCTGATAGGAAGTAGAAATATAGTCGTAGGTAAACTTAAAACTAAAAAAAAAAAACAACCGCATATATTCCAATTAAATAAAACCTAGATTAGTGGTACAGCTCTGTAGAAAAAATACTAAAGTACATAAATGTACGTAGATACCGTAAGTGTAGCATGTCGAGATTTTTATCAAGTCACGAATGATGGCCACAGTGATAATTTCAAACACTAAAGAAACAATAAAAGAGTACCCAAATGTCAGAAAACAAATAAAAACACTAATTACTGATTACTGTAAGTATAAAATCAATAAATTTCCACGCTTAAAAACAAGTTTAATTTTCGTCAGCTAATTAATTATATATTCTCACATCCGCATTTAAGGTTTTATTACAAAGACCAAATTAATAATTTATAGCTAAAAAACTTAATTATGTTTCTATGCAAAATAAGTTATTATTGTTTGTTATGAAATTTTATTTAAAGTTCAAATATTAACGCCACACAAAAATTTATAATTAGTAAGCCTTGAAGTGTACTTTATACCTAAAAAATGTATGGGCCTATTAGTACAGCCTAAACCGCTGGCATTAGAAATTTGAAACTTAACTATATCTTTTCTTACGCTCTGTTTTATCTTTTTTTTTATCTTAGCGTTATAATACTTGGGACTATACCAATTGGTGGTCCAATAAGTGTCAAAAGGACATGTAGGAATTCTATGTTTATAATATTATATTTGTTTCAAAACTTAGATTATGTTTTAAATGTGTGAAAGTCGATAACATGACAGGATTTATTATATTTAAGGATTATATTGGTATTTAATCTTTTAAAGTGTCACATTAAAAACGTTCGAAATTCGACTATAAACGACATTGAGAATAACGATATAGGCCCATTGTCGTTAAACTCGTAATATTAATGACGATGATGATATAACCTTTTCCGTTTAAGATAAAATGTGAGCATTACTTTATTATGTAAATGAAATAAAAACGTTCTCGAGTACATTAGCTGGAATTTTATATTAACGAATCATTCCACTAAAATGTATTTACACAAAACTTTGTATATTAAGGCTCCTTATATCATACAATGTAAGATTAAAGTTAAATTTTATAACAAGTAGTTATAAAATAGGTGTTAGATTCTAGTCTCAATAAACTATAGTAACCGCGATGAATTCATACAAGCGAATATTTTTTTATAATTTATAAATAAATTGTCGAATAGATTTACAATATATTTAAATAAATAATATGCGATCAATAAATTTGTTTAGTACAAGTGACATTGAAGCATAATGTATAAAATTTCATTGAGAGTTTATTTTTTATCGTATTATATTTCGTTAAAATAATACTTAAGTGCAGTAAATAATGTACAAGGCGGTTCTAATTCCACTACTTTCCATTCGACTCTAAATCACTTTCAAATTGGTAAGATCATATAAAACACTTCTATATATATATATTGTTGGAACAAATAATTTTCATAAACTTAACGGACATGCTGTATATAAACATATATTTACCCTTAGCGCGGCAGGTAACATCCTCAAATACTGTGATGGAACATTTCGTTTCTTCAGGACATCCATTTTCAACATCCATAATTTTTGTTTAAACTTTTAACGTTTGAAACATTTATAACGCGGCTATAATGCTCCGGCACTGACAACGAACTCCATGTACGCTCTCTTACGCGCATAATGTCATAAGTGGGGCCTACTACGCCAACATGGCTTGGGTTTTGTCTCCCAACGTTTCTGCAGTTGAACAATGAAATGAGCCGGACACGAGAGGCCTGATAACTCATAGATTGCGATGCACTTTGTAAATATGTTTATTATTTGATTAGATTATAATTTATAATGTCTATTATTTTATTAATTGTATAGTACCTGTATATATTTTAATAATTAAGTTAATTATATTTTTGTAAGTGACTTATAAAACATTATAAGTTTTTTTTCTATAAATATACATGTTATATACATATATGGTAAAATGTAATTTATAACTTTACATATTCATTGTAAGACCTACGTGGGTTGGGTTCGTAATAGCAAATCAAATGAAATCCAGGGTATGGTTCAGAAAGACAGACCGTGGGCATGAAGCAATCGCTGCCAGGTGGTTTCAGTATTTAATTACAGTATTTTTAAATAATATACTATTGTTATTGAGGATAGATATAAAAAAGAAATCATATGATTTAGTCGGAGGTGGTAAAGCACATAAACTTAGTAAAAGTCTATTCACTCTTGCCTTGAAGACACCCACATTGTACTCGGACGGAAATACCGACGCAGGCAAGCTGTTCCACTCCTTCGCTGTCCGATTTAAAAAAGATGAAGCGTAGCGCTTCGTTCGGACATGCTGCGCGTCTACTACAAAAGGATGGATGCTCGCCGTGCGTCGGAACGTGCGGTGGTAGAAGGGGGATGGAGGAATTAGGTCATGTAATTCCTTCGCACACTCACCAAAATGTATCCTATAGAATACTGAAAGGCTGGCAACTCTACGTCTATGTTTTAGGCTATAGAGATTGGCTCCCACCAGCTCAGGGTTGCTAATTAGCCTCTTTGCTCCCCTCTCAATTGAAACAGAGCTGCAATGGCCACAGTACTCTATACACGATTGGATCTATGCTTTATATAGTGTTAAAAATTGGGCCGGTGTGAAGTACTGTTGCTAGCGGCTGCTCTCAGTCTAGACTCAATGAAACGACCAAAGTTGATGTTCGAGGAAATCTTTATCCCTAGCAACTGAAGTCAGTGACTGTAATCCAAAGATATATTCTAGAAAGTAGCAGCTAAGGTGAAAGGGATTTTTTTGGCGGTGAACAAATATAATGCGCTTTGGTGGCGTTGTATTTAACAAGATTGATGTTGCCCCATACGGAGACTGTTTTTAGATTGTCATTCAAACGCTGCATCATGGCTTTTCTTACAGCCTGTACTTGATTTCTACTGGCCCGAGTACTCGGCAGATATGTTTCTACAAATGTGCTATCGTGTGCGTACCCATAGATACTGGGCTTTAGCAGATCTTTTATGTGCAGCAGAAAAAGAGTTGCGGAAAAAACGGACCCCTTTGACGAAGGAACTTTCGTCGATCACTACTCGGAAGAATTTCTGGTTTAGAAAGTCCTTTACCCAGGCGATTAGACCAAGAAATTTGACGTACGCTGTAAACTTACTTAAAAGCATTCTCTCTCTCTTTCGCATTCCAGACCCTGTCAAATTCCTTATAGACGTCTAACATACACTAGAAGCTCCTGAGGAGATCGGTACCTTCTAGGTATGCTAAAATGCGCGAGTTCAATGCACGTACAATACTCTATAATCCTGCAGAGTATGGAGGTGATTGAAATGGGTCTGTAATTGGCAGGATCAGTACGGCAGCCTTTTTTGGGCACTAGCTGCAAGTTAGCAAGCATCCAGGATTTCGGTACTATTCCAGTCTTGAAAGAGAGGCAATACATACAAGTTAATATAGGAGATAATTCAGCTGCTCATGCCTTGAGCTGAGCTTACTTGGGCTTGAGCATGCTTGGCTGGTATACCACCGGGGCCACTGGCACACCACACTACACTATACTGGCAAACATTTCTGGGTTGCCTTACTTCCCTGATATCGCATTTGTAACTTCATCTGGTGCTCTAAAATTAAGAACTAGCTCCAGGTGATACATTTTATATGGCCAAAAGATGTACTCACTGCTCTCTAGAAGTCCGTTAAGACTTATACCTACAAGTAGTGTGAGTCACAATCACACTACCTGTATAAGTCTAGAAAATGTATAAGACTATAAAATACTACCTGTATAAGACTAGAAAATGCTTCAGATTCTTGAAACTATATATGAAAATGATTCAAATGCTTGAAAAAAGCTGGTCGAAAGTTTTTTCATAAATTTCTCAAAACTTTCCAATTGTTATAGTATTATAAAAAAAATGCATTCTGTTCCGTACCGAAAATGAATAATAAATAAATAATAATATAATGAATAAACAATTCATAGTTTATTGACGCGAGCGGAGTCGCTGGAAGGTGACTAGATTATTATTTATTTAGCTCCATAGCTCATTAGGGCCAAGGCATTTAAGTAATGTATTATGAGATTGTGTTGGCTGTATATTAAATGTACAAACATACGTACTACATCATAGTCAAATCATAATAGCTGTATATAATAAATCTCCAGAAGATATTTGTATCCAATCATTGATTTCATAATTAAACGTTCGTCTATAAATTCTCCAGGATATTTGTATCCAATCAATGATTTCAAAAATAAACGTCCGTCTATAAATTCCATTTATGAAAAAAACTGCCAGTAAATAATATTTAAAAAAGCAAATATACACATTTATTTGAGATTCTTTTCTTGTTGGTATCATATTTGCTAAAGTTAATATAAGGCTGAAGTGAATATATAATTAATTTAAACGTCTAAAAAAACAAATTGAATATTTTACACATTAAATAAAATAGAGCCAAAACATGTTATATAAAAAAATGTTCGAATTAGGTTTTAAAATAGCTTAGCAACACATATGTGCTGTGTGTAATATGTTAATAAACAGATTTCTTAAATATATTATAATTGGTTATTAGTTATTCAATATGTTATTTGGTTGCTCACTATAAGGGAAGTAACTAATTCGTTATATGAATAGTAAACTTACCTTTTAAACTTCTATTGACAACTGTAGTTATACAGTTGAACACCAAGCGACATTCTTCGTCGATGCTGACATCGTCTCTTCCGATTTCCAGGTCCATTTGTATTTAATCTTATCTTATACGTGTCTTAAAGAACCGGATGTGGTCATCGCCATAAGATGCACGGAAATGACTACTTGTCTGGTCACTGGGTTCAAGACTACTTGACTTGTATAGCTCTATATACAGTTAGTCAGAAATGTGTACTTTATGGATTATTTGCAAATTTATATTGCATATACAGAGCTAATTTAATATCATTTGTAATGATAAGCTATTTCAAAATTTTATCATTTATCACAGTATAATGATAAATCTAATCGAACTTACTGAGTTATATTCGTTGACGTAAATGTATTTAAATAAGTATAAATTTAAGATCAATAATTATACTCCTTAACAAGATATAATTTATTAATAATAATTATATTGTAATTTTTAGTATTCTTGATGGTCCATTAGTACCTACCACGCTTTTATTGGTAAGAAATCGCCAAAACACGCGAGTGCAGATTGAGTGTTACATAGAACTTTTATAAAACATACAGGTTTGCCTCTTCATCGACTAGACACGTCTAATTAAAAGTAATTACGATTCAAATAAATTTTACCAATCAAATGCAAATCATTTACGATGCAAATATATTTTAGCCTTGATAGTAATAATCACACTGACGCCAGATAGTTGTTATTAAATGATAAATAATTTAATAATGCTTATAATACACTTGACTTCGCCGACCTAAGATCAAGGCATTTTAAAATGTAATCACATAAAAAGTACGATACGTAAACGGTATATTTGAAATTAAATTTACGTACATCATACTATCTCAAAAAAGAAAACAAATAAATAATCAAAAAAAAAAAAATAAAGTTAAAAATTTCAGTCTTATTTTTTTTTTAAGTTCTAATATGTAAACATTGTATTTGGAACGTTAAAATCTAGATGTTTCGTTCAAAAGCATAGGTTCACGGAGAAGAACCGGCCAGAAAAAACGTGGATACTCTTTTAACTTATTAAATAAATTATAATTATACATAGTATAACTTCAAGCACACGGTCATAACTGATATGTGAGAATAAATTAGAATTTAAGTATTGCTTGGTACCGAAAAGAAAACATGACTAAACAATTTGTTGCTCTCACATTCACAAGGGCTTAAAAGATTTTCACTTTATAATTTAACAATAAAATAATAGTAGTTATTATATATTGCCTTAAATTCTTACCGAGAACGCCCATATACCACGAAATAATAACATTAAAGTAACATTCGCAGAATTGTCAAAAAGTTGGCAATTGAAAAATCTCTCCATCAGCAGCATACTCTTTAGTATTATAATAAGCTTAAGATATAAGTACGCGTTGAATGTAGACTTAAATATTAAATCGGATTCCTAGGTGACAAATTTTAGCAAATTATTGTAAAAATACCGTTACCCAAAAACAATTTTTTTGTTTTATTTATTTTAAATTTATTAGATTGATTTATTTAGTTTTCTTATTACTAAGCAAAAAATTATACTATCGTTTGAATGTGAAAAATTCCTTTCTTTTCCATGACTTCTTTTATAACGTCTGTCTATTTTAATAATAAGCATAGTTTGCTTATTATTAAAATAGAATAGAATAGATTATTAGACATTAAATTTTTTAATCTTTAATATATGCTTTAAACAAAAAAATAGTAAGAATAGTCCCTTGAGGAACGCCTATTTTCACTAATAAAGGCACCATTAAAGTTAATATAAACTTTCTGTTGTCTATTTGGTAAGTTCGAGGATACAAGATCGAAAGCTATAAACTACAAACTCCGTAATGGTGAGGTTTACAAATTAAGATGCTACGATCAACGCCAACAATGGCCTAAGAGATATCACAAAAAAATCCAATGGCATATTTTGAGTCTACCACCTTAACAGTCTGCGTATTGGATCTACCTTTTGTCAAACCTAGATTTTAATGTGTTTAATTTTAAAAAGGAATCGGAACATATACATTGATTAAAAATGCCTGCAAGTACAGGAACAATAGTAACCAAAATGATATTAAGGACTTAAAAAACTTCTAAATTATGTTGTTAATGTTGTTGGAGTAATACATTAACATTAAAAATAGGTAATTTTTAATATGATTAATGTCCGCAAAAAGCAATTCATACACGCAAGAAATATTGAAGACAATCAGCAATTTCTGTGGAAATTTTAGTGAAGTATTTTTCTAGGGTCTTAGCAACTTCGTATTTGCTAGACGAAATGAACAACACCCATACGGAAAAAATATATCGATATCTCGTCTCTTTGAATTTTCCGTTTCTATATTTATCACCTGAAACACAGGTTGTATTTTATTAGTTTGTTGTTATTTTTTTTTTTTTTTGGGAAACTTTTTTTTACAACTATCACTTAACAGAGATTATGTCAGAGTTCTTTGAGCTAAAGCTACATTTTAAAATGTGACTACATCAAATAAATTCGGAATTATGTTTTGTCAAAATTCTTACTCAAATTCTTATAATTGAAGTGAAAAAGTTTTCTGTACAAGACTCTAAAGTGGCCAGAATAGGCTTCATTATAAATGTAATTCACTAAAAACAAATCTATGACCATTACTTCTGAAAATCTTTTATCTAACTAGTTAATAAAGGTAGATGTGGAGTTAGTAAGGGATGGTTAGATTAGTCTAGGAATCAAAGAATAATATGTCCCTCGAGTACTGCACGTGCTCCAACCCATAAACAACCAACAAATCAAGCTGTATCTTTTCTTTTCTTGTATCAAACTATATTGTTACATAAAATTATGTTTCCGACAGGGATTTTATATTTCAGTGGTACTGCTGTTTTACAAACGGTTGGTTATAATATACTTTATTATATTATATTTTATTCTAAAATTGTGTAAGCATCCATTACCAACAACTCAACATCTACAATTCCCCCAGAAAAGCAATTAATATCTTTATAATAAAGGAAGACATTATTTTTATTCAATAGGCTTTCTCAGCGAATTGATTGCGATGGTGCTAGTTGTTCGTAAATTGCTCATTATATATTGACATTTGTGAAACAGCGATCACAATAAAGAAACACCCGGTTGAGTTTCGTTGTGTGGTTCTTCTCAGACCAGGACGCGTTTGGAACCCTCGTAATTTTAACTCTAAGTTGAGAGGTATCCTTGCAGAAGGGCTTATTTCAAAAGTATGGTATTAAAATAGGCCCTCCTGACACCTCTATGTGACGAACAGAAGTGATCACTGATAATAATTCAAAGTGGAAAAGATTTAAATAAATAATCTATAATGATATATGGTCAATGGAGATACGTTTTTATAAGCTTAATTTAACAACCAGTCTTTAATAAACTTTTCAGATTAATTTGATTTGTTATAAGTTATTTATATATGTTGTTTTCTGTATATATTGTGTTATATTTATTGTCAATAAAATAAATATCCAAATTATATGAATATATTAATTATTTATTGTCATGACACAAATTTACAAAAATATATTAGAGACACTTTTTTACCAAAATATAAAATATCGCAATAATCATATTATAATAATTTTGTATGAAGCAATTGAATTATAAAAGAACATATATTATTTATATTATTCAGTACAAACACCGAAATAAACGCACCAATATAAAAAAATATATATAACACTATCCTAAAATCTCATTATTTTACAGGTATCTTATAGCAAACGTTAAAAAAATATTACAACTAAATCACAGATGAATATTTTAAGCGCCTGCATAAAAATAATAGCAAGTAACATCAATGAACACAGTTCTAATCCGGACTTTAATTAACTAACGATACTCAAGAACCATTAACAAAAACTAACCACACCTTTAAATACTTAAAATATGACACATATAACCCATAAATCATAAATTATTGGCTAACTTGTTCAGAGATATATAACCCACTAGAAACCAGTATCATTATATATAACTGTATGTACTATAGTATATATATTAAAAAAATATAATAATATTTCCATCCAAATTATTCTATAAAATATATAAAATTTCAATCTATACAGCTATACAATATATCTAGCTATACAGTTTAGAAAAATAATTATACAATTACAAACATTTTTGTTACTGATATATGAGTAACATTACAAAATTATAATATTTAATTATTTATTTCGTTTCGTATTGACAAGTTTATTAACTGCATTATTAAATCTAGTAATTATTGTTTTAAATGCGATTTGTTCGACAGGGGTGATATCTCGGAACCGAATATATATAATTTGTTTACGATTGCTTGTTCTTTCCCGATTCGTAGCGATCTAACCGATACCTTCTTTCAAACGGTCACAATGCTTGTTAATGAGTCAAAGAGAATATCTTTGTATTTTAATCTGCAATAATGACCTTAAAAATATGCTTGGATATTTAGTAAACTTTTTCTGTTTTTTTGCTTGTTTCCTCACATGTTTAAATATTGAAATACTTTGGTTATTTTTGTCCAATATTCAATAACTTAACAACTTTGCTTTTATCTAGTAAGTATAACGCTGAGTCTTATTTTAGCTCTATTCACAGCCCAGGCTTTAGGATATGTGTAAAATATCGTTACCATATCGTTACATATGAGTATCGTTACCATTTACTTTTTAATCTTATTTTTAGTATTATATAAGCGCAACAGACGAACACACTTCCTATACCGATCAGGGAAAATACGACTATTGAAAATTTATCCTCACTCATTCCGTTGTCTTTTAAAAATTTAGTTGGATATGAATAGTGACAGTATATTTCTGTGCATATTAGCTTTGAACGACCTAGACCAAATATTGATATAACGAGACCAGAGAGTCCATGTTTTAAAAAGGACAACTGAAAGAACCACTGGATAAAGTAAGGCGCGTCACTGTACCGAAGAAAGAAACCCGAGAATACTGTAAACGGCATTATGAAGAACGGTCCGAATACAACGCCATTCTGGAAATATAAAAAAGTATTATAAAAAAATATCTTTTAAATGTAAATATTAGCAGAGCTAAATTTATTTTCTTACCTTAACATTAAACAATGAACCGTTGAAGAGGCCGACACACAAAGCGACATACGACACCAATAGTAGCGTGCAACAGTATAGTGTAAAACGTATGTATTCCAGCGGCTGTCCTGTTAGAAAATATGTAATGATCGCAAATGACAGCGTACATACAGTCTGGACTGGTAAGGCTGATACTAATGAGGAGGCGTAATACGCCCCCGTGTTGTACCATCTGTTAAAGTGCTCTCTTCTTATTACTGGGATTTGTTCTGGAACTAGAAACTTTATTTAAAGCAAAGCAATTTATAATAAAAATTATCATTGGATTTGATGTTTCGCATTTACAATCATTTTTAGGAATTTTCTAATAAAATATTAGCTAATACTCATGATTTTATATTCAAA
Organism: Dircenna loreta; assembly: GCA_963555665.1. Classification (NCBI taxonomy): domain Eukaryota; kingdom Metazoa; phylum Arthropoda; class Insecta; order Lepidoptera; family Nymphalidae; genus Dircenna; species Dircenna loreta. The sequence goes on from OY743098.1 coordinate 2,510,859, forward strand.
CTTTCGTGAACCATGACTTTTATATTTATATTTATATTCCTTCACCTCCCGAACCTTCCGAACCCTTCGGGGTTCGAAACTAGTCGAGTACATTCCGATTTAATTCTGCGTGAATACAGCCGGGTAAATATATTTAAAATAGTCATGTGTTAAATTCTTTAGGTTCTATTTGGGATTAAGATCAAACCTTGTACAATATATTTTTAAATGATAATAAAATATATATACTCACAACTTATGGACACAGCACTAAAAGCCGTAAACATTAGGAACATAAGACTGAAGTATAGAAAGTTATAATTGTCCCTGACATACTTGGCGTCTTCTCCCACATTATAAAACAGCAAGCCCACAAACAATGCCATTGCAGCGTGTATTCCCGTTATCATCATGGTGAAAGATGGGTTTCGCCAGCTCCCCTGAAATATTAATTTAATGTTATATTCGACGGAAATTCTTAATAAATAATTATGAACTATTCCCGCAACTTGGATTTGAAATACACAGAGTATATTTCAAATGCAATTGGCAGTTCCAGAAATGACCGTCAACAAAACAAAAAAATCTTTATATAAATTATATTAATATATTTGTGTATTTGATAATTAATATGTATTTATTTTATTATTTTCATAGATGATTTTAATTAAAGTTTTGGGGTTTTAAAATGTAATGAAACTGTGTTACCATTAGAGACCTTCGCGTTAGAATTAAGAACTGGTTCCAAGCAGAGGTGGGGTAAGTACTTTTGAGGGCTAACAATATTTTGTTTGTCGGATCTTCTTTGGTGGATCTAATTGTCGTCAAATAAACGCCTTCACTAACACTCATTTTATATTCTAAAATCATTGTAATTGATATATAACAAAATTGTATTAAATCATTTCAAAGATGTGGTAAAGTTTACCTATAAATATTTTATCAGTCTCTTTACAATTATTTTGAGTCCATTTCTTACTTCTTCCATTTTCCGAAAATTCCACTAGTTTATTTTCATTTTCTACACATTTTTCTATAACTGAAAATGAGGAAATAATTAAATTTAATAAAAACAAATTTAATACATATTTTTAGAAACTAATTTGATATTAAAAAAATAATACGGAAGCAACACTGTTTTGAATATTGTTACTCTTCGTAAAAAGTCGTTTCGTCAAAACAAGTTTCCTGGTACCAGTTTGGAATTACGACAATATTTTTTTGTGTACCGGAATTCTTTCTACAAAAAGTTTAACAGAGATAATGAATAATTGTGAGATCAAAAAATATATTCTAATATTTTTTTTTATTTAGTATCTTAAAACCCTGGTTAAAGTCCATTTACACAGAACAGCGTCATTTTACTGGACCGAACGAAAATATATATCTGGAAGAAATCGCTTTGCATCTATAAGATCACCTATCACCCTTCTGCAATATGTATTTTTTTTCTGTAATATATTTATTTGTCTTTGTACATTTCGTTACTGTACAATAAAGAATTCAAATTCAAATTTTCAAATTCAAACACACCTTATTAAATTACAATAACATTACTTTAAAAAATGTCAGTATAGTATGTCAGTATGTCAGTTCGTGAGTAAGCTACCACCAGCTCGGAATGCTGCTCTGATGAAGAGCTGGTCAGAAACACAACAGTTGCTCTTTTAAAAACAATTTAACAATGTTTTATGTATACATTAGAATATCCTGAAATTGAATGAATATAATGACAATCATAAAATATGTAACTTCTAGCTAAATCCGATAGATGTCGCAGAGGACGAGGCGTTATAATAATTCGTCCTCGTTAGCAAACCTTGTCAGCGGTTACAGCACCAACTTAAGTACTCTCCTCGTTCTATTACTATGGTGAGATAGCCTTACATTCTAAGTACCGATTTAGATAACATTTTATCACGGAATGGAAATGTTTGACTATAGAATATATATCGAAATCTAAAAATTATTTCGCGGGAGTTATTTGAGAATTAAAAAAATTTTGCTTATATTTGTGACTAATAAATTCTAGATTCTAATTTAATTATTATAATAAATATTACATTATACAGTAAATACATTAAGACAAAGCAAATATAAAAAAAACAGTGGTACAATTTAGTAGCTTTATCGCTAAGTAGCGATATCTTCCAAGAGACCATTTAACCCAAAACTGACTCTTGTCATATTATAAATAAGTCTGGATGTTCCAACAGTCAGCTATCACATTAACTCAACTATCTGATTGTAAAATAAACGCCATTATCTAATTACATTGATCGATTGTTTTTGATAAATAATAATTATTAGTATAATTAAATATATATTTTTAGTGAATTATTTAAATTTACGGTTATATATATATATATCACGCTATAGTCTATACGAAACGTTCAACAACCTGTACGTGTTGAACTTGATATTAATATGGAAATTATACGTTGCAAGTGGTCCAGTCGTCTCTCTCCATTATAATATAAAATAAATAAATATTTTTTGTATTATTATTATTACCCATGGACACGTCTGTGCTCTTTTAGACGTTTTACAGCTTTTGTTATGTTAAATTATGAATAAATTGAGATTTGAATAACAATCGTAGCATGCGTTACAACAATAAATATATTTATTAAATAAACAACAATAAATGTTTCTTAAATAAACAACAATAAATAAATTTATATTATAATAAATAACTACAACATGTATACTTACAAAAATCTACAGGATTGTGGTACGGTGGGCATATGAGGCTCATTTGGTTTAGATATGGTAGCAGAAGAGGAACCGAACCCATATATGCGCATCTACCCGCCACCACTGCGTATAACCGGTCCACCATATGCAGGAGGAGGGCGGAGGGCTGGTGCATGGTGATCACGACTGTCCTCCCTTGACGGGCCAGCAGATGCAGGAGGAAGATGAGCTGCTTCGTTATTGAACTGTCCAAGCCACTGGAGAATAAAATAAATAACATATTTAAGTGCACAAGAAATAAATAAATAATGAAGTGATTAAAGTTTGAAAATATTTAATTAATTTGGTTTATGTAACAAAAGATTATTAGGAAGTAAATATTGTGAAGATTATGCAACTCTGAAGTATAGTTTTATATTCTTTGACTGCTAATTGAGTTTAAAATAAACTTTAGAGCTAAACTCATTAACGAAGATAATATGATAAAACATTTGAAATAAATTTGAAATTTTAATATTATACAAAAGATTGCTGTGTTATAAAACAGTTATAACATGAATTATAATTATATGATTACTTAATAACTTAAATATTTATCTTTTAAACTATCGAGTTTGATGATATATTATTATTTTATTTAGTGGGGAGGAAGCGCGAAGAAAGAATCCGACTTTCAACATGGTAATGAAAAGGTATACAATATATATTTCCTAGCGCGTATTTATATTTCCTATAAAATAATAATAGTCTTATTTTTTATTGTTATAATACCTAGTTTGATTACTTTTTCAATAAGCATTGTTAAGCCTCTTAACCACTTTTAAACCTCTTTAAGTTAAACAAAAACTTCTTAGGACTTTCTACCGTTTAAAGTAACATTTTTTTTCATATCTCATTTTTTTTTAATTAAAAAAAAATCATTTTTTTCCAAAAAAAAATCTGTGCGTTAATATAAAAAAAAATCGTATGATATATTTTTTAAATATATAGATAACACTTTTTTGTGTTTTTTAATGTTTTTCTCCTTCTGGCTTAGCGATAAAAAATAATGACAGTATACTATAGAAGTTTATGACTAATTTATTTAATATTTAAGTAAAGAGCTTATTACATTTAATTAATTCAATAGTCACAGCAATAAATGAAGAGAAAACTTCTTTATTAATAAGTGTGACGGATGTGGTAATTCCAATTTACAGAAAAATTATCTCATTTATGGGTAAACCTCCTTTCATCACGTCTATCTCATCACGCTCTTTCATCACAAGTCATCATAATGACCTTGCTTCTCTTATCCAGAAGACAGAGAGAGACAGAGACAGATATAGAAAAATCTATATTACAAATTACAAAGTTAGTCTGATCCGAATCAGACTAACTTTTTACTCTGTAGTGTTATTTCTTTAAATACATTTTTTACTTGTTTGTTATAAATTGACAATTGAATCTCTTTAAAACTGATGAATATAATGTCTTTAAACTGGTGAAGCTCACAAATTACTAAATTATTAAGTGTGTTAAATACTGTAACGTCTTTCTTTATTATCATCTTTCTCATCTTATAATAATAGTTATTAGAATAAGATACGTTTATCGTTTTATATAAGTTAGTTTTAAAATGGGTATATTAATTTATGGAAAGCCTTAACCCTCGACTTCCCTTAGTAACTGCATTTACTGATTACACCTTACAGACTGAGTATAAAAGTACTAAAAAGTCTCGCGTGTTTGGAGTAAATACTTACTATGTAGAGCTCTATTTAAGATTATCCAAAAATACCAACGTTTCAATTATATTAAAGCTCAAAAAGTTAGAATAAAGAATATAACACATTAAGACAGATCTCTCTTACCCTATGATTTTATTGTAAGTTTTTTTAAAACAATATTGGTTGATAACCCATTTTATATAAGTAGAGTATAAATTGTATCTTATTTGACTTAAAATGCTTTTAGTTTTTTTTTTATTTGGGAATTGAGGAAATTCTGGTTTTAAGCATCAACCTGTCTTTCTAGTTCTACTTCTACTACTTTGTAGTTCTACTACTGCTACTTTGTAGTTCTACTACTACTACTTTGTAGTTCTTTGTAGTACATATACACATGTCTATTTTTTGTAATCTTCGACCGGAAGTGTTTTTATGTCTGTCGAAATATAGGCCTTTTATGAAGCTTTTGAATAGCTTTGAAAATGACCGACCGCTCCACACCAATCATTGTTCAAAACCCACATTATAGTTCTATAATAGCAATAAAATGGGGGAAATTGATGGTTTCAAATTTAAATTCAGAAAAATTAAGACTAGTATATTAAAAATTAAAACGTAATATAAACTTGAATTAGCACAGAAACATTTTTCATTTAATCCATATACAATCAAAGTATCATTAAAATGTATGTAAAAATAATATACAATGGAGGCACTGTATGTCATTGCCTGATAACATTGGGTGAGTCTTTATGTTTTATTATTTTAATTTTTCTTTTCATGATTTTCTTTTCATTTAATATAGAGATATTTTTTTATTTAAAATGAGATATTTAACTCTTAATTCGTATCATATATATATATATATATATATATATCTGTTTGGGTGTTGTTTAGTAACTTATGATTTAACCGTGACTTTGTCGTACTTTTATAAAATATATAATATAAGTTAGGTTAGGTAATGGATATCAAATTTTCCATATTGTAAACATAAAAGTCAACAGTTTTCCCTAGATCATGTTTATTTGTAATTTAAACGACAACAATCCAACCACATACAGCAAAAAAAAAGTAACGTAGAATTAATGAATACGGATTATTAATATTATTTTGTTTTTATTAAATTTTTAAATAGCAACCATTTTACGAGAAATGGTTACAAGATTTATACTAAGTACTTAAGTACACTTCCATATATAATTGCTTGCAAGAGGATAGAATAAAATCGATCGACTTATTCCTCGTGCCTTTGAAATCCAGCACTATATTGAAGAATTTACCTTGTAATTTAATATATTCATCCTCTCACGTAACTCGAACTTATGAAGACAAATTACTTTATTAACTTTAATTCATTTGTGTTTTTGTATATGACTTGTGAATAATCAATTGTTAGTTAGTACGAGAAATTTTGTAATGTAAATTATTAAATATATAAAATAAAATATATATTATTTCATAATATCATTATAACGTCAGTACACGCCAAGTTCGTCATGCTTTGAGCTCGTGGGTAAGACCATGAAGGGGTTCAAAAGTAGTCAGGCAAATTCCGAAATATGAACACGTGTAGAGTCGGGTAAATATTTTTATAAGTTGTCATACTTTAAAAGTTTAAATGTAAAAAAAATATACAATTATTATTAATTATACTATAATTAATACTTTACTTAATTAATTAATACTTTGGCAGTTATTTTTCAGTTTTTTTTGGTCAACAAATGTTCAAATTCATAAAAATAAAGTTGTTATTGTAATGAATTTATTATTAATGATAAAAAATATCATAATTTGATGGTTCTTGAAAATAAAAATGAATAAAAACTAAAATTTTGCTTGATTGTATTATTAGACGGCTAATTAATGGTTTTTAAACATATATTATTACGATATTAATATAAAAAAGTTGTTTTTTTTTACTATTTATTGTTAAAAACAAAAAAAAAAAATTCAAATGTTCTTACACTATGGTTGTATTTAATATTAAGTTTTTAATTGGTAAAGACAAGATGTCAAGTCATAAGTTTCTAACGTCATATATTAACTACGTATCACATACTTATTGCGCATTTCAGTTCTAATCTATACTAAACAGTACTTTGGTTCAGTCTTCACATTTCCTTTAAAAACTTTGTCATAATTCCTTGTCTAACTAAATCAAATTTTAATATTTCACGTTTTCTCGATCTGACCATATCTTCTGTATACTCAGAAAGGGCTTCAACGATCTTTACAAAAGTTAGAATATAATAAGATAACTTATTTACGTTATTGTCAGGTTATGAAAAATATCGGTAGAGCATTCACTTTTCAGGGGGGAAACAGCTGGTCGAAGTTAGTTTCTAAATATTTTTGTTTAACTGTAATTTTGTATTTTCTTAAACCCATATATGATACACAACTTAAACGCATATATTTCACATATGAAAAATCAACACTCAAATCCACTTCGATCAGTATTTTGTTTGTTTGTCTGTCGGTTGTTCGATTGAGTCAACAAAATTTCAAATTTTTTTGGATTTTTATGACAGATTTCTTGAGTCTCTTTGAGTAATTTAGATTTTTTTTAAAATTTCAACTAATGTTTACTAATATTTTCAAATAATCAGTAATATTTACAAATGGTCTAGATTATTTGAAAATTTGGATTTTTTTTACTATCGTATGTAAATTACATAAAATTTACCTAGTGGGTTCATCCAGGAACATAACTGGTGGATCACTGACCAGTTCAAGGCCAATTGCCAGTCTTTTTTTCTGACCCCCAGAAAGATTCCCCGCCCTCGTTTTCCGCGCTCTACTCACACCTAGCGATGTGATTAATTCTTCTACCTGAAAAATAAAATATAAAATTAATTCAATGTTAAAATTTTCATAATTTTTTAGTTAAAAAAATTCAATAAGAAAAATGTTAATTAATTGGTAGCGTTGTTTCTGTTCACTCGATGCTCAGTATAAACGGTTTTATTTTTGAGCGAATATTAAAAATGTAGAAAATGAGCCTTTATTAATAATATTGTTGCACAGTTTGTGTTCAAGGCTCAGTTTGAAAATAAACATTTTTAAATAATTAATGCTACACGTGTAGGTACGTAATTTATCTAAACTATAAAGTTTTTTACTTTGTTTTAGATGTTGCAGCTAGTATAAGAATATATTAATATTTAAGAATTTAGGTATACCGTTGAAATAATTATTTTATCTTTTCAATGGCTATTTTTTTAGAAACGGAAATATTATATGTGTATAAGAATCAAATAATTGAGCACACGGTAAGAAATATTTTGATATTCCATTTTTTTATTATTTAACGACTAAATTATCGTACGATAATGGTGTAACCTTATGGCATGATATAATTACATTTTTCTCTGGTGTATAAATGTCTGTGTATTAAAATAGCTATTGCCAGCGACTTCCTCAGACCCATAAATTTAAATAATAAAACATATAATACTTCATAAAATGTATATCTTCGGCAAAAATCTATATCTTCGGCAAGGAGACATGTTATATTGTACTTTAACAGACAGACAAAAATTCTGATATTGCGATCTTCAAAATTAATCAGCCTATATGTTGTCGAGAACAAATAGCTGTATAAGAAAAAAGTTTCATCAAAATCTGTCTAGCAGTTTTTGCGTGAAAGCCAGACAACAGATAGACAGACAAAAATTCAAAATGATTTTGGCTTGTGTGACTTATACAAAGACCCGTAGGAGTATTTTTTAGTTTTTATTAAATGTACAGAATTCAGCTTTTCTACATATATTTATATGTACTTATATATATAAATTATAGACGCATACATGCCCACACACCACGCATTAGTGTACATTTCATCTTCTTTTTAAGGCTTACAGGCGATAGGATATATCCTTATGTTGTATGGAAGAAGCATTTTATATTTGTTACCCGTTTGTCCTTTTGTTGTTTGCTGACATGGTTTCCTAATTTCAACTCGGCGGCGATAATGAGGGACTCTTCAACGGTGAGGGTGTCATGAATCTGGTCATCTTGGAGAATGTAACAGGAACGTCGTCTGAAGAGTGTCTCGTTTCGCATCATACCGTTCACGTAAATTCTACCACTTGATGGTTTTCTGTGAAAATATTTACTATTAAATAATTTTGTTGTACAATATTTCTTTTACTTTACTTTTACAAAGCAGGTATTCTTTTATAACTGTAAAGCTGATGAATGAGTTACTTATTTGATGATGAGTGGATGTAATATGGAAATCTAGAAGTAGTTCGGTAGTCTTTGATGTGGTGATGATTTCCGCTTTTGAGGGACAGGGGAGAACGTGATAAAATACCCTTTGGAACCGTGTTCACCCTTAGGGATTAGGGTTTCAGCTCTCTCAATCACAGAAATAAACGCAGCCAAAATAACTGCTTCGGTTAAAAGATCTCCACCGAATTACTACATGGTGGATCCAGCAATTATACGATGTAGTCTATTGATAAAATTTAAGTTAATATCATGGTATGGATGATTTTTATAAATTGTATTAGGTACTAAGAGGATTTATGATCACAGTTGTTCACGAGGTTGCGGAAAGGAGACAGTAATAGAGTCTCCTCTCTTCTAATAAAAATGTATATTTCAATGAAGTTCTTTCATAACAAATATTACACAAACAAATTTTATATCTTGTTTCATTGCTTTCTCGTCCTCTAAATTTTAAACTAAGTTAAACTGCGACTACTGTTGTATTCACAATTAACGTTTATTATGGGGTATATATTTTATATATTTGTGATTCAATACAGTGATGATATTATTAGCCCAATTTTTATTATATATAAATCCGATTTTAGATAAAGTCATGATAATGATAAAAAATGTAAAATTTCTACAGATAAATTCATTTTGATGAGCTATCATGCGTATCTAATATACTATAAGCAAAGTCGAGACAAATTGAAAGGAAGCGGGGAAGGTCATTTAATGGACGCTTCCTTATGATCTAGATTCTTAAATATAAAGGAACGCCGACTATTCTGACATAAATTCCGTCTCACTCGTTGGGACAGATCAAGTAGAACACTTTTTATTGGTCTACATCGTTTTTAAAGACCATTGCCTAATAAATTTTTTTATTGAACCTTTATTTATTTTAAAACTTCTTATGAGCTAGCCAGTTATCTACATCATTCTGTTCTAATTCCGATTTTTGGGATTGGAATTATATTTCAATCAATATCTTCCACGCTCTTCTTATCATACGTCATCACAGAGACATCTTTCTTCATCATATCATTTTTCACACTCACCATCTGTGTCTTCTTCATCTGTGTCTAATAACTCTCCATGAGTCATCATTTCATCTACATATACATCAACCAAATTCTATACCATAAATTTACACTCTGAAACATATCTGTTACTTATCATACAATGAAAAGTAATAGTCTGATTTTCGACATTAAATGTAATGGATAAAGAAAAATGTCGTAAAGACCATGTCGAGATACTTTAATTGCGGCAACAGAGAACTGCAGGATATTGATATAATTTCACAACTATATGTGTAGATATGTCTGGATATGTGTATTATAAAAAGCCACAACAAAGTTGACTCACACGTTAATAATCTTGATAATATATAAGTGGTCTGGTAATAGATAAATCTAAACGGTTAAATGTATTACCTTTAATGAATCACATTGTTAATATATAAATGATAGAAAAATCTGAGCTACCGGTGATTCTAGTCCAAAACTTGTCCTTTTTAAATGGTGATTTTAAAATAAAATTTATTAAAGATCTCTGTTTAGTTTAAGTTAATCCATTATTTAACATTTTATAAGTATACAAGGTTATATGAGAATTAAAAAAATACTTTACTATAATTTCCTCAATTTCAAATGTTTTTTTAGATCTTTTTAATTTTTTGCTTTTAGTTTTTGATTGACAATTCTTTATCTAATAAGGTTTTAGCTGCAAAGAGTTTATTCGTAGGCCATACGTTAGTGATTTTAAATTTATTTAAACGTTCGATTATGGAAGGGAAAAGTATATTAGTTTTCAATTATTTTTTTTTTCCAAGGTTTAGTAAGCTATTGTGACTCATAGACATTTTTTTTGTAAGTTGAAAAGATTTCCGCACAATTAATATTTACGACATCACTTCCATTTTGAAACCTAAGCGAGGCGAAGCCCCCGAACACGGCCATCGAGGCCTTTTGCTTCACCACGATATCGCGCCGATGCACTCCGTGATCAAGACGTGTTCTATGTACTGGTGGAGAAATTTGAAAAGATTTAATAAAAAATATAACCTAAAGAAAATTTATGTTCTTTTTCCAGAATTTCTTCTAGTATGTGAAATGGATCATTTTAAAAATTCCAAAAAACTAGAGAACTAACTATTCATAAAAAATATTGTCACCTTTCAAAATGGCAATATTTTTTTCTAGTATTAGAAAAACATTTTGTGTATGCAAAGTTTTTAATAACTAACAATTACAATTAATGAACACAATTTGGTATACAAATAAAAAAACAAAAATAAAATAATTTTTTTTTGGAAAAACCGTCTATAGTATAATTGTATCAAACAACTTATACTCGAGAATTTATACCAGATGCAGTCAAGATAATTTAAATTCTACATTTAATATATTGTATCGAGTTCCGATTTGATTCCACAACAAATGGTAAAATTTTGCACGTTATATTATGAGGTTAAATTATGAGGGTTACATTAAAAGAAAGCAATAACATAATAAATATTATTTCATCTAAGTAAAAACATGAGAAAATAAGAAGTCATAATAAAGACACAAATACAATCTTTCATGATTAAATACAATGTTATTATCAAACGATATAATGCTATCATGTGAATAGTTGATAAATTAGAGACAAGAAATAATTCAATTGCTTTAAATATAATCTTGTAATCTGAATGAAAGAAAGTTGGCCTGTTATTAGCAAATATGCACGATAAAATATGGCGCGCTTTATTTTATCAGCAGCGATAATTTTACAGGTGTTCAGTGAAATTTGAACTGGCGAGATAATTTAACTATATCTTTGTACAATCTATTATTTATATATGTATTTTTAAGTAGATTTCCGGAAATAGCAGGTGTTGTTATTACATACCGTAAAAGATAAATTAATTTTCCGAAAACGTTTAGAATTAATCTGTATATATTAATAAGAAAAAACATGTTTTACAAGTTATTATTTATTAAATATTTAGTCGGATATTAGCCATTTATGATGTTTCTTTAAGATGAGAAATATTGTTTTTCTTTAGTCATAATCAACATATAAAAAACAAGTGTCTAACACTCTTTTGTATTTAATAAAGAATTTGACTACATTGACAATTCAATATATTCTTGTAGTACTAGAGACGAAGCTTCTTAGCATGCCATGGATTCACCGTGCGGGTGCCGGGCCCATCGCGTTGCAGGGAGAGGAGTGCAAACAGCTCCTGGGACTTGCGACCCATTACGTAAAATAAAGGATTTTGTCTATATCTTGTAATTTTACTTGTATTTTTACATAAATACTGGTGTATATTTTAGTTTTTATTTTAGTTTAAATTTTAGTTTATTTATAATGTTTATTTACATTAATTCAGTTCTGGGTAACTTTAACGTCTTAATTAAACACTGTCGTGGAGTTGAGATAAGACATGATAACAATGATTCAAACAATGGCTCGTTCTACGAAGAGCAGAAAGCAAACTGATGATAAAATTTAACTAAAGGCTATTCTAGTTAAAGTCGATATGTTTGAGTATTTTTAAAGGCATCGAACTAAGAAATATGTTTCAAATAAAAATTATATTTTTTATGTTACCGAGACATTTAAACAAGGCGTATATTTGTAAAGGTAATAAACCAAATATACAGTAAAAATCATTAGACGCCATTATGAATTATTACATGGTTGGATTAGTATTGCTAACAGCCAAATATTAGCTAAGACTAAGAAAACACCTTTCACGCGCTGTTAATTTTAAAATGTAATGTCATTTTAAAAAAATTGGTAAACCCACTAAACTTTATAAAGAAATTTTTGTAAGTTATTTAAATATATAAAAAGAATTTACTAGTACTCGTACATAACACCCCGCGGTAGTGTAGGAGCCCAAATAAAAATTGATGCCATCGTATATCACTTATCCGAAAGGCGGCGGAAATTTTATTTTCAAGTATTTAAGGAAGAGTTGATGCCAGTGTGCTAGACATATTGCTTCATCCTAAATAGTTGGGATAAGGGAAGGATGATGATAGTGATGATGAAAGTGATGATAGTGATGATGACAATGATGATGAAAGTGATGATAGTGATGATGATAATGATTATGATAATAATTATGATAATGATTATGATAATGATTATAGTTATGATGATGATAACAGTGATGGTGATGATGATGGTAGTGATAATGATGATGATGATGATGACGACGATGATGGTATAGTATTCCACAAACACATCATCCATTCATATCTAACCCGCAATCTTAAGCTATCTTGGGATTTTATAAAATGAATGTTATTGGTGTCAAATTACTGTTTTTTCTAAATATCAAAGAAATAGAATATAAAACAAAAAAGTAACGTTATATGTATTATATGTGAATTCTTCGTATTTTACACTTATATAATAAACAAAATACGAATACTTTTGATATTATTGAAATCAACAAATATATATAATTTTTTTTCACTGTATTTCTCCATCACTATTGTATACAATTTATTTTTATGTTTTTAACAGTAATGTACTAAGAATGATCAGTTCTTTAATAAGTATAGTTAAACAAATATCTGAACATTTAGCAATATATAAGTAATAAATATATTTTTTACATATACATACAAAACACATATTTTTTCTATATACAATAATATCAATTTGAACGTTAAAAGGTGGTCAATTTAATATTTGAATATATAATTAATTTAGTTAGATTTCTTCATATATATATATTTAATATTTAAATAAAGATGTTGTATTTGAGTGTGAATTATTACATTTTTTCATACATAGCTGCGATATAACGATAAAGAATACATCAAACTTTTAACTTATAATATTGAAATAAGAAATAATCATGAAGTTGTTGTTTGTTGTTGACATTTTAAGATATATTTTAGTCAAAGTTCAATAAACAATTTATATATATATATATGAAATTCTTATTTGATTTACAGTTCTTAGTTTAGGACAGATGAACATAAATACACACGTCATAATCCCTTATCGCTCGTCGTATTTGAAATTAGAAACACCTTACTTTAGAATATAAAAGTGAAGTTACATGTGTGGCTCGTTCATATTTAAGAACCTTTCTAAAAAGTAAAAAAAAAATATCTAAATCCATTTATTTTATTGATAAGTAATGCTATTAATGTTAAATTAGTTATCAAAGAAGTTGTTTTTTAATTTTCAGTATAGTACGTCTACTGTCACCTGCAAAACACCTGCGCTAGTGACAAATACTGAAATGACTTGTAAATTTAATTATATTGTTATACCTACTTTGTTTTGAGGTTCGATAACAAAGTATAGGTATTATGATGTTATGCCTACTTTGTTTTGAGTTTCGATAACCACGTTTAACAAAGTATAGGTATTACACTTTGCACTTGCATAGAGAACTATTGTCTGAATATTTGTTTGGAATTGATACGTCCGTTTTGATTTTATCCACGTCATTACTAGTCAGAATAAATATAAATATCCATTGTTAAAGCATTTCGTGATTATTTAATTAAATTAATTATATTAATGCATCATTGAAGTCCAATTAAATTAGAGCAGTCTTAAACCAAAAATCAATTGGTACTATTGTTTTGTTACTACAATTCACTACTCGTTTTTATTTGTCTTGTATAAATTTCCAAATAACACGTATGATAAGTATTAAATGGTCACAAGGTTAGATTAGTAAACCATTAAAGTTTCGTCAAATTTAAAACGATAGTAATACATATCGTTGTACAAACACAATATTTGTGTTTGAACTGTGTATTTAATACGACCTCGTAAACTTAAAACCTACTCTATTATTAAACCTAAGCTATTTGATAAGGAAATTAGTAACGATATTTTTAACATGCATTCTTTATGACATGTCAAGAACATGTCAAAGCAATTTTTAACGAACTATTTTGACTTCGGATTATAACTAATCACCAGACTATACTTTTTCTTGATCTACAATTACACTCTTATACTTTTGACTAGTTTTTATTTGTTTATTATTATATTAGTTTTTATAATTTATGCAATTTTTACACCATAAAATGATTTTTTAAGTAAAGATACACTAAGTGTTTTAGTGTATCTTTACTTGACCATCCGCATCGGCAGTTGAGGGGGGGATGAAAAAAATAGAATATTCAAAACATTTTTTAATTCTGATCATGAAACAAACTATCGTGGCGTGTATTTGAATAATTAAATGTAAACAGTAAATTTAAATTCAGATTGACGAAACACATGGAATATATTTTAAATTAATATTGTGTATATAAGAGAAGAGAGAGACCGTACACATGCGAAATTTTGCGGATTGCGAAAAATTTATATGACCATAAAGCGTCCACTGAGATGACGTATGATAGAAGAAATTGACATATTAGACTGATCTTCAAATAAAACTATTATAAGTTGAACTCAATAGCTTCATTTTTATTAAAATGGTGTTTGTTTAGTTTAATCTATAATAACTTACGTGTATCCCGCTAGGATGTCCATGAGTGAACTTTTGCCAGCTCCGGATTGCCCAATGATAACGCTCAGCTCTCCCGAATTGAACTGACCGCTCACTTTATTGAGAATAGTCTTTCTCTCTGTAAAAAAAAATATATTTTTAATTAACATTTATATAAGTATTTATTATTAATTTATATTCTTTACTCTGGTTGAAATACTATTATAAACAAAATTTTTACATTTTATTTTGATAAAAAACTTAGATTGTCGTTAAAATTGCTAATTAATAAAATGTACAAAATAATGAGATAGATGACAGCGAAACCACTGTGTGTAAAAATATATGAATATCTTATTTTATATATATATAGTAAATAGAAAGCCGCACCATCACATGTGTGTTTACGTGCGCCTTATATTAATCCATGTTGAGCTTATCATATTTTAATTAAATTAGAATTAAAAATAAACCAATACGGGTAGGGTAACGAACTCGCGGTTTACTTAAATTAAATAAAACAATATGTTTTTTAAAGAGATATTTAATTTTGTTACTTCACGATTGGTTTTAAAATCTACTAAACACAAAAAAACATTTATAATATAATTACGTAATTGAAAACAATTAAGTTGTTAATTATTTGATAATATTACTTAGCGTTTATTTAAATGTCATTAGCTCTTGACCTTTTTTATTGCATATTATGGCAAATTTTATTTTGAATATCAAAAAATATTTATCTGACCAAAATCCAAACCTTTATTGACAGTCATTTTTGTTTAAAACATTTTTTCATTTTAAAAGCTACCACCAGCTCGCAGAATTAATTGACACTGAGAGGAGCTGGCGAAAGAAACTCAGCGGGCTTGTCATATGTTTTTTTAAATCATCCTTAATTACATAAAATATATTATATAAAAATACTGGCAGCGATTCTTGTATGTCCACGGTGCATCATCCCCTAAAGAAACGTTCTAATAAACTTCGCAAATACTGTAATAGCTCTAAGAAAACAAAAAAAAAATAAGGAGAAAAAGAGAGAAAAGCAAAAGGAGTCTAAAAGGAAACTTGAAATAATACTTTATAAAAACACACAAAGTAGATTTCTTTTCTTTGTTATAATATAATTATTCATAATACTAAATTAAAACAAAAATAAAATTATTTACATTTGTTTAATATCCTTGGAGTAATATAAATATATTTCTTTACATTTGTTATAATTACGGATGTAATGCATTTAAAATATAATTGCTACAAGAAGAGAAAGCTAATGGAATAATTAGTAATCAAACCACTGAGTTTAGAATGTATGTATTTTTGTTTGAAATGGGAGCTGATAGGCCATTAACTGGTTAGTGATCCCATCGCCAATAGACTTTTGAAATAATACCTGGATACGGACTAAGGAGAGAGAGAGTGAGAGAGAGAGAGAGAGAGGAAAGGACAATGAACTCTATAAAATTTGGAGAGCTTCCCTTTCTATTTATCTCTTGTTTAGAGAAAAGGACGAAAAGTTTTTGATCAATGAAACTACAAATACTAGACTTTGACAAATCGGTATTTAATTTATTTGAAATAAATAAAAAAAATAAATTACCCTATTATTGAGTAAAAACACAATATAGCTCTTTAAAAAATAGAATAATAATTATTTATAATTGTTAGTAAAATTAATTATGGTGAAAGTTTTATAATCATAGGTGATATTTAAAATGATTAATTAAAAATATCCTAATAAAGTCATTTCTTGGACGAAAATGTAATATTTGTGTACATATTATATTTGTTTACATATTATATATATACAATAGTATTAAGTATATATTATAATATTATATTATTCGTATAAGGAAACAGATTGATAGTGTATATCTTAAATGGTTTTATGTTTAATTGATGGTGAATTATTAATATTAAAGTCTTATATAGCCCTGCGGGAGTGCTGCGTGTACAGTACGGTAGAGACAGAGGAACTTTGTATTATATAACTGAGCTATCGAGACTTCACCATCACCATCACCATCATCATCATCATCATCATCACCATCATCATCATCATCATAATCATATTCACTTCAGCTGACTATTTCAAAATCACTGACTTATTTTAAAAAGGAAATACGCCTATATACCTCTATAATATTTATAGAATGGGTAAGTAATCCCTGTGTCGCCAAAGGATTCAGAAATATTTAGATAATGGAAATTAAATAGACACAGACTTGTAATAACAATCTGCGGAACTTACATTTTTTTTCCAATCTGGGTTTCGAAACCACAAACTTAACCTCAAAATCAAGTCAAAGCCAAAGTCTTTATTTCAACCAGACATACACTGCACTTTTGAAATGCCAGAATTCAGGTGCACGGTTCCAAAGGGTAGGTCCATGGAGAAGAACTGGCAAGAAGCTTCATAAGTTTGGTTTAAGAGTCAGGATCTCTAACCAATATATCAAAAAGCAGTCCATCATCACATTTACTTATACCACTTGTATGTAAGCAGGCTTTGAAACGTATATTTTTCCAAAAAAATAAATACTGTTCCGACAAAAATTTTGTGAAATCTACTTTCCTATAGCTTTACATCTATTTTAAAATTTTAATAAAATCGGGTTGACCAGGAATAGGTATATAGTTAATTTGTACGCGGTAGAAGTGGGAGCGAGAGGTATAACAGCGAAATCTCTCTATAACCTACTAAAAGATCTTGGCCTCTCTAGAACTATCATCAGTTCATTTCTAGAACATACTTCAAAGGCGGCATTAGTAGGTTCATTCTAAATATGGTTAGGTAGGGAGAGGAGCGCAACCAGTTGAGGTGAGCGTGAATGCGTATTTTAAAGGGGCCCCTTAAACCTACACTTGGGTCGCAAGTACCAGGAGCTGTTTGCACTCCTCGCCCTGCAACGAGATGGGCCCGGCACCCGCACGGTGAATCCATGGAATGCTAAGAAGCTTCGTCTCTCGTCACCTACGAGAGACGAAGCTTCTTAGAAAGTAAATATAGACAGAAGTTTTTATGATGATTTTCTTTACACGTGATATCTATTAAATATAATAAATAGTAATTTGAAACATAATAAATAGTAATTAAATACAGGCAGCCTGCGGTATTAATATTTATTTCGTCTAATAAGTTACAATAACAGAAAAGACTATGTGGTTTGAAGGCATATCAAATTTTTTTGTCTTTTTTTGACTTTAACGTACGAGATTGCGAGAACCCAACATGTCTCAGGGTTGTGTAAAATAATATTGAATTGTTAATTTAAAATATCATTACAATATTATTTTAAAGTTTAAATTTATTTAATAAATACTTCTCACAGAGGGAATAGTATAAATTACATAAATTACATTTAATTGCCTCGGTTAAAGCGGAAAATGAAACAATATTTTTGCTGAACTAGAATCCTCAATAGTAGCGTAAACAAGTACACGAGCACCGAATGCACTTACATTATACAATTATATTTTTTACTGCATGACTACTGGTTTACGTGTTATAACAGCGGTTACCCCAGCTCAGGGCGAGCGTACTCAATGCACTTATTTGTAACGGTTCTCAAGTTATTGTTATAATATATTTGCCAATAGAAATACTTAAATATTATATTACGAATTAAAAACACATCAGCATTAAAACTTTGATGAACAGATCGTATGCCTATTTAGGATGATAAATTATTTATATATAAACATAGCACAAATCTATAAATAATTGTCGCCATCACGGATATATTTTGATATGGTTATGTTTTTAATTCAATAACGAAGCATTTATTAGACCAATTTTAAGAACCAGTATATTTAGAGTATAATAAAAGTGTATTAAATTATAATAAACGAACACTTAAGACGCTATGACTGGTCTTTAGAATTCATTTGCAGTTACGTCCAGAATTCCGAAATATGTACTATCATAACTTTGTTCTAGACATAAATATTTACGTTTATACCAATCGTACCTGTTTTTAAATATATATAAATATATAGGATATATTTTTTTTGATAAAATTCACATAATATACTTCAGACTTCAGACTCGATATCTTTGCCAGTAGTATTATTAGTATAATACTTTAAAACTATCGCAATATAATATTTTATAAAAAGAGTGCAATATATTTTTTTACCTTATAGTACTCTCGCAATAATATTTTGTAACAGGATAATAATTTACTTTTACGTACGGATAAGTTATCCACAAGACGACGTGATAACGTTGTGTGGGTTAATATATAAATAACGGATATAAAGAACGTACAAAAATTACCCAGTATGGGAATTAAATAACGACCCTCGGTTAAGGCCTGGTGCTACAGTTTTAGATATTTCACTATTTTTGGAAATTTTCAAATTGCTTGTTAATCAATATTGATTTTACAATTATTTTCTTATGATGCATAAAAAGTAACTAAAGAGCTGTTTAAATGCTACCTCTAGTAATGTGATACTTTTCCGTCACAAGTCTTTAATAAAATTAATAGTAAAAAGTTTCATTCCACATAAATAATATGATCACTATGAATAAATAATCCATATAGAATTAACTATTGGAGCAAAATTTTTAGTAGAAAAATGCTGCAGTGAGATTAATTTGTGCAAATAATTATTAATTTCAACATTTTTAGTAGATAAATGGTGCAGTGAGATTAATTTGTGTAAATAATTATTTATTTCAACAATTTTAGTAGACAAATGCTGCAGTGAGATTAATTTGTGAATTAATTATTGATTTCAACAATTTTAGTAGACAAATGCTGCAGTGAGATTAATTTGTGCAAATAATTATTAATTTCAACATTTTTAGTAGACAAATGCTGCAGTGAGATTAATTTGTGCAAATAATTATTAATTTCAACATTTTTAGTAGACAAATGCTGCAGTGAGATTAATTTGTGTACATAATTATTGATTTCAACAATTTTAGTAGACAAATGCTGCAGTGAGATTAATTTGTGTAAATAATTATTGATTTCAACATTTTTAGAAGACAAATGCTGCAGTGAGATTAATTTGTGAATTAATTGTAAAATAATACAAAGTTGTGTTACGGAAGTTAAAATATATCTCGTCAATAAAAATGTTGCTGTATTCCTTACATATTTTAACCTTTTTTGTTCGTCGCAGAGAATGCAGTTGCATCGAAGTATATAAAGGATTTATATACTACTATAATTTTTTAAAGTTATTTCTATGACAAGCTATGAGTGTATATATGTATGTATGTAAATATCTATTGCCAACTGGTAAGAATAAAATATGATTTATGCTCCTATCTAACAGGAATTATTCAAATTAAATACATTTACAAAAAATTGTTTCCATTGGAAATATAAAAAAACAATATAAAATACAATATTTGCGACAGATACAATTATACAACTTTTGTATTAGTTTACGATATGCATATTTCTGAAAATGTGATTGCATGTTACATAAATAAATAAAATTACAGCTTATATGCAGGTTTTATATGTTTATAGATATTTTCGAACAAACATAAATAAGTATTAAAATTAATATTCAACAAGGGAGTAAAAACTCGTTGGTGAAAAAAATATTTAAACTGCACGTTGATTCGTTTTTTACTTTACTAAGGTCGAAACTTAAATATAAAAATCACGTAAAAGAACGAGGACAATAACGCCTGGCATTATAATACTGTGACTCATATTGGTCAATAAGCTTCGCAGCCAAATGGCAAACGCTAGGTGTCGATTCTACTCAAGCGTTAAGCGAAAGCAATAGTGCAGCGTAATATTATGTCAAACCAAGCGATATACAATTTTAAACCTTATAAACATTTTTATTTACTTCGTAATACATCTGGACATTCTTCTATTTGTATATGTTATCAGTAAATTCTTAATTCCCGTGCATTGTTTCATTAAAAATTACCATATATTAATTAGTATTAATTAACTAAACAGTTCTTTCAAATATTTGATAATTTCTTCGAAATATATGAAGAGATAAAATTTGTTTAAGCTTCTCTGAGAACCCTGAACTTTAAAATTAAAATAGATACTTGGGTTAAAAGTATTTAATTTGGAGAATAATTCTCCAAAAGAGTAAAAAAATCTTCAACATCTTCAATAATTTATGAACCATCGATTTTATAAAATACATCTTAAGTCTATTATGAAGTTTGAAAGGATGTTAAAGTCCTTATTCAACTATTCAAATAAATAAAACCGTATTTATTTTCATAGAAATCGTTGACTGACTTAAATTAAGAATAGGACCATTGACTTCCTGTGTAAGAGATCTTATCTTGTAGTTTGTTTATATGTAATGCCAACGCAAATAGCCCGACAAATTTCGACAAACTTTATCTTTTGCTATCAAATGTTATATTTTGGCGCCGAAAACGCATGTTTATTATTTTTACATTATTTCTTGAGTTTGAAAATATATAAACATATATATTGTATGGCCATGCCATTTAATTTGAAATAATGTTCACAGCCACTAAGCCATTTACTTTTAAATAATTTTCATATGGCTATACATGTTTATATATATTTTGAAATAATAATGTCGGTTGTTTTTCTATGTTCATCAATACTGTTAATTTAGAAAAATTTATTAGGATTTTAAATGAAGTCTTATAGATGTCACCACCGTCCCGATAAAGTCGAATATGTATATAATGCTAAATATGAAAACTCTATTGGTAGAGCGACTGCCTTCCCAGAGGTCGCGGGTTCGAATCTCTGCCCGTATCGATTTATTTAATTCTATATTTATAGAAATTCTTTCTTCCAATTCAATATTGTTGCATAATTGTATGAATATAATATTTATTTATGAGTTCTACAAAAAATATCATTAAATACAAATAATTTATTCATATATTTTCCACTTTGCATCAAAACCAGTGATCACTTGTGTACGTCAAATGGAAGTGTCAGAAATCCCTTTTGTACACTCGAACATAAAATTACAATGTAAGTTAAAATAACGAGGGTTCCAAACGTGTCCTGGTCTTAGAAGAACCACACACAAACTCAGCCGGATATTTCTTTGTTGCATCGATGAATATACTCATTGTATAAATTTGCGATATTTTAGACGTATTGCGCTGACCCCAATTAAACAGGATAAGGATAGGATGCTGACTA
This sequence comes from Dircenna loreta, assembly GCA_963555665.1. Taxonomy (NCBI): domain Eukaryota; kingdom Metazoa; phylum Arthropoda; class Insecta; order Lepidoptera; family Nymphalidae; genus Dircenna; species Dircenna loreta. Next base: position 2,533,076 of record OY743098.1, read on the forward strand.
ATAATAAAATTGTATTTATATATACAAATCTAACAATCATATATTGTGTTTAGTTATCATCCAATAATGGTTAAATTTTAAACCAGATGTAAAATTATTGTATTAGTTTATTTTATTGAGCTCTAAGTTATCTGATTATTTTTCGTATATAAAGTACATTATAATTATAATATTTAATCACCCATTGCATTATTGCTCTTAATATTCTAATCTGAATATTCACTTAATTGTATTCTTCACTTATCAAATATTTGTTTGTTAGAGAGTAGATTAGCTTTGAATTATAAGTAACATAATATCAGTAAAAACTGGTCTGGAGTTGAAGACAACTCCAAAACAACTCTCAATGTGGCGATAAAGAGATTTAAACTAATTTGGTGACCATATTTTTAAGTGGGTTAACAAATGCTATGTGTATTTTAATAAAATTATAAGCTTTACTAGTATATTCGTGGTTTTTGCTGTTCATTAAACTTGACTAAATTTTTATTGAGGCAGAAAATAAACTAAAGATTTATAGAGATGAGGAGACTAGAAAATATAAGTAGAGAGCGGCTAATTTTGATACTTAAGTTCCTTATTTTATTTCTAAATAAATATTCCATATAATAAGTATAGAAAAGTTAGTAATTATAAAAACGAAGTCGTTTGTGGTAAATACTCGATGCTTCTTCAAACAGCTATTCCGTCAATTTTGTTTATCATTGAAGTATGATAATAAGTCTTGTTCTACAGATAACTTGCAAACGAACGCTCTACTTGCTGGTAATGAACTAAATATTATCATTAAATTAACACAGCAAATGAAAGTGTACAGATGTTATAATTACGTAAAGGTTCGCTCACCTCCAACTAAGAAACCATGTCGAACTTTGTAACAAACATCTTCAAAAGTAATGTTTAGACAATCTTCTACGGAGGAAGTCGAATTTGTCTCTTGGGAATCTGACTGGTTATCGGTAGCCATGGCAACCAGAGGCACTGCAGGTTAATTACACTTGAACAAAGAGTTGCGCTTCCATAGCGCGTTTGGTAAGCACAAAGAAGCGTGTCAGATGTAAACAAAGGGTAACGTAACGACTCGCCACTTGCGATACGTTCAAGCGCGAAGGCGTTTAGCGGGATACTGAGTACGAGTTGTGGTTAGCGAGTTGCGCAGGCGTTCCTACTATGCATTTATCGGTTGTTCTCCCCACCCTATTGCTTCTCAGCTGTCAAACTATGTATAAGCAGCTGATTGCCTTTATCTACTAAACAGATATATTATTATAGTTTATGAAAATTCATTCACGCGTCTATAAGCCTTAAAACTATAAAATAATAAATGTTCAATAAATATAGTATGATAAATTATCAAATACAGCTTGTATTCGAATCTGGAAACTGACCCACAGCGTTGCCAATTGAGCTACCGTGTCGTTACACACCTCAGTAAATGTAGCATTCCATATGTACGTTTACGTCTTAATCGTGACGAGGCTACCTGTATTTTCTTTCGAAAATCCTAACTAATATTTAACGACGAAGAATAAGAATGAAGGGATTCAAATCCTATTTAACTATTTATAAGCTAACTAGTCATGTTATGTTATAAAGATTAAAATACAGGAGTAGGACTCTAAGGAAACCGGAAACCAAGTAGGTAAAGCGTCGGTGACGGTATCCGAAATGTTGCAGGTATTACAAGAGTGATAAAGCTGTACCTATTATTTTTTAAATTGAACTCTACTATAATAATAAATATAATATAAATATTAAAAACACATGATCAAAACTCATAATGATCCAGGTTTTAAGAACGTTTAAATTGCCAAGAACAGTTCGTACCCCTAGTATGAGTTTTGACGTTACGAAACGTTGATAGTTTTCGAGCAATCCAGAAACGAGTTTTTGGTTGTGATTGGTTGTTATTTGTAAGTCATTTATAATGAACCAATCATAACCAAGAATTTCGTGACTGTTCGAAAACTATCAATGTTTCGTAACGTCAAAACTCGTACTAGGGGTACTGTTACCCACTAACTACTACCGAAGCAGTTTTAAATCAATCAATCAATCAATCAATCACATAACTGTGTCTAAAAACGTGTCATATCGATTATATTCTTACTAGCTTGAATAATGACAATTGTTTCATAATTGAAGTTATTTATGAACTCATATCGATTAGTCGTTATCTCATACGGGGCATTGACAACAGAAGTTTTTCTTAAGGCGCATTCACACTCTAACTTGTACAGGCAGCGTTTACATCTTTAGGTCATACATGGTTGATATATCTTAGAGTAATATAAAGATCGTAGTACTATTTTATTATTTATATCCAATCCCGGATTGCATTACAGGTTTACAAGGAAAGGTCAGGCCCGATTGGATTTTTTTTATTCCATAGATTTAGTCAACTCGTGTCGTGACAAAAGTGTATGTAAATAATTTTGAGTGTGTGTAAAAAAGTTCATCGTCTTATAAAACCAGATCCCGATAAGAGAAATGGAACAAATAATTTAATAAATAAAAAGTAAAATGTATATAATTTCAGAAAAATGTTAAATTATTATTGTTTTATGTAGCAAGATAAATAATATATTATTTATCGTGAGGTCACACGAAGTAATTACATTATGCAAGATAACCTTGAATTTTTTTAAATTAGTGATGGATAGAAATACGAAATAAATATAATTTTGGAAGTATCTTTTCAATGAATTAACATAATTAAGTTTAATGCGTTAAACAAAACAATTATTATTGTATTTTTGTACTAATTAATTTTTTGATAGATTAATTCTTTAATCTTTTCTTAACATTTTTATAACGAGTTAATTGGATGAGATTTTTTAATTATACACTTTATTAAAACTATAAAATTACTAGCTTGGATAAAAAAAGTGTAATGGTTGGAAACGTGGAATGGTCAGTTTCTTTTTAAAAAGACACTACGAATGAGGAGCGACACGTTCGTGTGTTTGAAAGCAAAAAAAATACGACTTATCTTTCTATGAGTTCAAATTATCTTCTTATATATAACTAGATGGCGTTAGTAGTTAAATGGATAGCGATTATAGTAGGAGAGCTAACGAGCATAAAATTCACGTGATCACAGCCGCCCACGGACTTTTGAACTCAAGAACGCTACAAACCGGCTTTAAGTTAATATAGAATATAGCGCTATTGTTGTCGAACCTTATTTCCTAAGTAGCTGGGAAATATTTATCAATTTTGTCCGTGCTGTCGTACCACAAAGATCTTTCAAGGTACCGGTAGAAACTGTAGATATTTTTGACGTATTTAGATGCTAGATTTGTAAATCTAATATGTTTTAAAAATACTTATATACATTTTTATTTTCTTAATATACCCCCGAAGGAAAGTTGCGAGCTTTAGCTTGTATTATTAAAATTAATAAGACAAACAGTGTACACTAAATATATACTAGAATAATCAAAATACGAATTGCTATTTGTATGAGACACATTCTTTAACAGTTTTTAATTCTTTGTCGGTTTATTTATTTTATTTATATGCTTTTCACGTAAAAAAATAGGCCCTGTTACATAACACTCTAAAGGGTTAATCAAAGAATAAAAGTAAGCTTTATATGTAAATGGAATTCAAATAATTGTTCCATCTGGTTATTATTATTAATTTATGGATACATGTATTTCGTTTAAAAATTCAACTCATACCTTTGTTAAGTAACAATTCCACGAAAACACTATAAAATAATGAACGAATTGTTTGAAAATATTTATAAACGTGTGTAGCCATTTGTGTATAGTGGAGCTTATTTAAAATGAATTACCTGTTTCATTACCTTTTGTTATGAAATCTAACCCCAATGCGCCAACCTATTAGGAATAAGAGCTTGTATCTCTAGATAGGTAGCGTGTAACAGCTAACACTTGAATAAAGCGAATCGTTACTAGTACTTTCAATCAATATGTAAATAATGCAAGCCTAATATGTGACTAATTTAATTAATATTTATTATTTATATGTTGTTTATAATAGGTGATCAGAATTCAATAACATTATAGGTATTATACCGTCTCTATCTCCGACAGCTTATTTGTAGTAATATTTTGTGAAAGGTGCCATCTATTAGGTTTCTCACGAAGTTCTAAATTTCACCAGAGTAACATTGAAAAGATATATATAACTGAATTTAAAATAGATTTTTTAAAAAATTGAGTCAAATTATGCTCACCTAAATCTATAAGTAAATTGATGTTTAATAACTTTACCAAAATATATTTAAAAATGATAAACTCTGACAATATATTTTTAAGAAGGCTATACTTTTGCAACTAGATGTCGCTACATTGTATCCACTTCTAGCCTGATGACAATGAAATTAAACACTTTTGTATTTATACATTTTCGCCCCAACCATTTTGTTGTAAGTCACCACTGACTTAGCGTTGTATCAAACTTCTAATTCCCTATCACGCGCCTACGTATCTATTATGGATATTGATAGTACGGCATTTGGTAGTGTAGTACTTAGATAGGACAATTAATAACTTCCAAATCTATCTATACATATAATAAAACCATAGAAGAATTAAATTCTGTACGCAAGATAAAAAACTTTTTTTAATTTTTTGTCTGTCTATCTGTTGTCCAACTTTCACGCAAAATGTAATGTTATATAGCTATTAGTCCTCGGCAACAAAAAAGCTATATATAATTTATCTTAAAGATTATCAGACTGAAATTTTTGTCTGTCTGTCTTTTGTCCGGCTTTCACGCAAAGACTACTTCAAAAACCGCACGCGTTGCATTTGTCAATGTCTCTTTGGCATAGCGTAACTTGAGTATCGGGTAAAGAGTTTAAAGCCAGCGCCATCTATTGACTACATCTAATAACAAAATTTGAAATGTATACAAAATTATGAAATTGTATAAATTTTAAGTGATTATGTATGGTTGATGATTTACATCTGAGCAGAAAAAGGTGAGAGATGAGTAGACGAAGTCGCAGGCAACAGCTAGTATATAATATGAAAGTTAGGTTATTTCTCTAACAACGATAAGTGCAATCTTTTTACAACAGATGGCGCATGAGTTCATATTAGCTTAGAATAAATATAGAATAAAAAAATACCAATATCAAATTACCATAATATTCCATGTGTATTTATTCCTACTAGTATATTGATGGTTGTATTTCATTATACGATTTAAACTATTCGATTCGACTTTGATGAATAGCTAATAAGCTCCACCAATCAGAGAGAAGCACTAACTCACTAACAGCCTTTTCACTATGCGATGCCATTTAGACCAGTTGGGATAGAGTGGCTCAGATCGTATAATGTGATTTGGCCATTAATAGTATATTTAAAAATGGTTTGTTTTGTTGTAAATATTTATTTTTATATATGTGATATATACGAGTATATACCTTATGAGTTTATTGTAAATATGATTTTATTTAATGATTTATTATTATACTTTATTCTTTATTTGTTAATTTACAATATCCTCAACCAGGTTGCCAGATAGAAATAGCTTTCAGCGATAAAACAGCCTTTTCGTGTCACTATTACAATCAGATTTTTTAGTTTTTTATTTTTATTCGGTATTTTCTGTTTATTTTCGGCAGTAAAAGTTTTTTAATATTATTATTAAATGGCGTGGTGATATGTATGTCTTTTTAAAGATGTTTAAAACTTGATATGCTTAGATAAAATTGTTTTGCTACAGGAAGAAATGCTAGCAATTTGTTTTACATTATTTTTTTCTGTGAAATGTACGTGATAAATGATTTTTATAATCAACGAATATGGATATATTATTGTAAACAAACAGGCCATGATGGAAATTTTCCAATAGTTTAGCGTCTTTATGTATGAGTTAAGTTTGACAATTTAAGGTCAAAATAGTAGATAACAATGATACCTGTTTTTGAACTTACCTAAGATGAGGGCTCGGTGCTTAAGAAAAGAGACAATTTAATTTATTGTCCTAAATTAAACTCTAAAGTGAAATCATAACAATATTTGTTATCGTCAGATTTTGCAATGTTCACTGTGATGAATATTCTGAATGTACAGATTCAGAATGTTTCAGTAGTTTGAAATAAAAGTTACTTTTTTTTACTATTATTCCTTTTTTACTTTTTTTTTTACTTTTTAAAATAGGTATAAATTTTATATATTATCTTTACAAATATTTCCCATAGGGTAAATCTGGAAATATAATGAAAATCCTTTCAGATGCTATGTTGAATTCCAATAAAAAAAAAATCTGTTAAATATAGTTATTAGTAATATTTTTTTGTTATATTTGTTAATATATTTTCAGTAAGTCAATAATCGAGTAACATGGTGGAATCAGAAAAACTGAAGCATAAACAATTTATTAAATTCAAACATTTCAATCCAATTTGTAACTTTTAATTGTAAATCATAATATTTTTAACCATTTTTTTAATTCTTCTTGGACGTGCAAAAATAGTCATTATATTACTTTTATTTATTAAACCTTATATGTGTTTTTAATTCTTCTTCTTGACAGTTTCCTCTGAAAATATATACAAAATAAATAACAAAATAAACATATCTTTTTACTTTGATATTAAATATTAGCACCGATATGTATAAAATAATATGAAATAAATGCAAAAAAACAATGAAAATTGTTTATTGTTTTACCCTTTTTTGTGAAGGTGATAAACGACATGAAACAGCATATATTGCCGTCCTTTGCAGATATATTTGTTTTAAACATGTAGTCCCCAAAGAAAAATGATGACCCCAGAAGCGACCGCATGATTTCAGTCATATTAAAACTTGAAGTATAGAAACCCTTGAATAGAAAGCGTTATTAATTATTATAGTAAGATTATAATTATTTATTAATGTGTAAATGTATCTTTCTTGCAACATACTAGCTGTATTTTTACCGATTCGATTGCCTTAGAGTAAACTTCGATTCGTATGATATAACAACGCCATCTGGCGGCAGCGTTTTCAGATTTTGTTTCGGAAAAACAGAAGTAATTATCGAACTCGGGAAATATAGCAATACTATTATATATTACAGGAATAAGAGTAATTTATAAAAATAACTTTTTAAAATTGTTATATATTATATGTATGTTATATTAAAGATGTTATATGATTTTAACATTACTCAATGAGTTATCAAACCAAAGCTTTTTTCAAATCCGAACATAACTGACAAATAAAAGTAATGAAAGTATACATTTTAAGATGTAAAATAAAGTTAGATAAATGGTGTGGGCTAACCTTTTTAATAGTACAACTCGTTGAATTGTGCATTTGCTTTATGAAATTGCCAAACACAAAGTGTTGACAAGGTTCGTGAAGTTTGTACGTGTACAATAACGTTTTAACGTTATTTTTTACTGAATACACCGCCATTTTCAGCTGAAAAACAGTAAAACATAAAAAAAAAATAGTACGCACATCATGTGTTACAGTCACGTATTATCATAGCTTCAATACAATTTACAAAATCGCAAAAACTTTTTTAAAAGACACACAGCGGTAATGTTGTATAAGTTTCGTATCTTTGAAGATAAAAATACCATTTGTGAAAAAAATACTAAAAACAAGTAATTTGAGGATTTACAAAAATAATTAAATATACGTTCATTTATTTAGATTATATTTGGTGAGTAATATATATAGATTAGATATTTTATTATTCCAAAAATATTACATGTATAACCCCCGTTTATTTCGTACTTGGTTAAAGATTACAAAGAACCTTATATTTTTATAAAAATAGATTATTATTCGGAAATCCACGAATTAATTAAGAAAATAATAATTACTAGAATCATACAAAAAAGTTTTTGAAGAAAAACAATAAATACCTGTTCAAATTTAGTCTGTTCAAAATATGTTAAGTTGAAATGTCCGAACCAGTCGCCATTCTCAAGTTGAAAAATAGTTGAGACCCTGGCCACGTCTTTTTTAGGTCCCTTACATGCTTCGTTTCGTATCATTGGTATGTCGAAGGGACCCTGGAAAACGACTTCAAATGTATACATATTATATACATTATTTGTTGAATTGATTCATTTCCCTTTGGTTACAATTATAATTTTGGATATTTTTTCTATTACTTGCGCTGCCCCAAATCTTTTATTTTATTCCTAAGAAGAATAAATTTTAATGGCACAGGATTTAATGGATCAGGGTCCACCTGATAGATGGAAAGAATTGCCGTCATCCATGGACATTTTCGAGAATTTAGATCATCTCCCTTAAAAAATAGGCAGAAATGAAAGGAAGGGAGAGATGAAGATTTCCGGTTCTGGTTAAGATATCCAGTTCTGTCACTTACTACTTTAATCTACCATTGTGAAAAATAAATATGGTAAAAGAAATAAATTTCATTCACCTGCCTTTATCCCAATTATTTTGAGTTTGATGAAATAGGATTTGTCATATTAATCCAAAACAAAATAAAAAGTTTTGTCGTTTTATCCTCTTTTATAAATAATTAAACCAATAAATATTTTTTTACACTTACAAAGTTTTTAATGTCATTTGCAGAATAAACCGTAGAAAGAAGATAAAAAAAAGTTAGCCACAGGCTTAATCCAATAATATTCATGATGATACCAAATGTCTTTATAACGAGTTCGTTTAGAACAGTAATATGGAATGACAACATCCAATAGATGAATTTGTATTATGCTAATGTTTAAATAATTACATTAATAGATGCAATGAGGAGCCGAACAAAGGCGTACGTAATTATATACGTGAAAATCATTCCTGACCAGAAACACACCAGTCTAATTCGATTCGATGATTCGTATATAAAATAAAAGTAAAAAGTGTTTTGTAATCGTTTTTTACTATACGATTATAGTAAGTCTTATAAATTGAAAATGTGTTATTTTCTTTGATGAATAACAGCGATTTTTTACGGCTGAAGCTAGACTGAGTCTTACTATGAATATATCGACGGTTCCAGGGTTACTTGATCTAAGACACGTTATTGTAAATTTGCAAAAGGTTGCTTTAAGTGTAAAGGTAATATAAGAAAGTATTGTGTATATTTCTGCATCATTATTACATTGTTGCCAAAATTATTTACTGCAGTATTTTGACTATTCATGATTTTTTACTAAAACGCATTGTATGCTTTTTGTATTACGGCATTTTGATCGACAGACACACTTAGACAAAGCAGTAAATGACCTTACAAGTCGGATAACGGATTGAATATGCCAAATGAGTTTAAGATACATCTAATGGTAAAACCAGTTTGGAGTATAGATAATATAGACAACGAGAAGTTAAAACCAACTCAAGAAAAAAATACTTACTTGTAGTGTAAAATTTGTAAGACATTGTCAAGATTTGTAACTAGATTGTTTTTACAATTACAGCTACAAAGCTATCTAAATTGTCAAAATTATTAAATCCACTACTGAACGATAAAATTTAAAGATAAATTAAAAAAATGTTGACAGGTTAAAAAACTTTAATTCAAACAATTAAGACAAAGAATCTCCAGTCTCTTTCCAAAATGAGTAATCCTGTACCATATTGTTAGTTAGGAAATCATCATAACTTTCCTTCATTTGGTTTCTGTAAGAGTTTCTGTACCGGAAAATGGAGCGTGGGTAGGCCCCCTGTAAGATGGTTCGACGATCAGATCAAGGTCGCCGGCAGGAGATGGATAAGGGCTGCACGGGACCGATCGTTGTGGAGAACTTTGGGGGAGACCTTTGTCCAGCAGTGGACCTCTGTCGGGTAATATGACGATGATGATAGTGAAAAATTTCTGTTAAATATGAGTTCTGACAACCAAAATCATTATTCAAAATAAAAATATTTTTTCTCAATTCCAACTCGAAAGTTTATTTGTCACAGACCTGAGAGGGGCTGGTGACAAAAATGAACGTGCGTGGCGTATGTTATTTTTTTAAAGCCATGCTTAATGTGAGCTACTTTACATTTATTAACAGCCTTGAAGAAGCTTTGCAGCAATCGATTTATTTATATATTTATCGATCATGATCTAAATAATTTGAACGATTGCAGTGTCCGTGGGCACAGTAAAATTCTAGGATTCCAAGAGAAACTATGGATTCAAGTATTTCCATCGCTTCCTCATTAAAAAGTACATATTCTACCTGTACGTGAAGTACCTGTTCCACGTTTTAAGTTGAAAATCTAAGAAGTTCCGTATTTTCAGTATTAAGGATGTTACTTAATAATTAAAATACATAATTTTGCATCATTTGAAAGAAAGCTTTTATACATTATCAGATTCGGGTTTTCTATAAATATCAAAGAAGTATTATCAGCAAACAATACGATCTTATTATGTTCGTGTTCAAAAGTAGGCAGATCATTTATATACATGGGATATGGGATCGTGCTTTATTAATTTCTAATTCCAAATATTTTTAATTATTGGAATTTCCTGTTTTTTGCGTCGATATTATTTCATAATTGGTCTGTGTAGAATCAATATTTAATAAATTTGAATACTGCCTCTAACCAGTGGGTCAAAAAGGGTTAAAGTGGGATTACCAATATTCAAATGGCTATCAAAGCTGTTGGCATAACAAATCAGTAGATTGAAATTTTGTCTTCTTTTGCATCCTTGCTGATTTCCCTAGATTCAATTATAATACAAGTTAAGATTACTTTAGAAATCATTTTAAAAATAGGAAAAACAATGGGTCATATTATAGCGTTTAGTAAAGTAATGTTTTGCCAAGGTTATTGACCCTCCTCAGAGCCTATCATTGCGACAGATCCAGATCCAGATTGCATCATGTAATAACAAATATATACAATTTTAATAAACATTGTATTATGTACAGCGGTGTAATGAATAATACTTTTTAAAAATCGATTTGCAGAAGTCTTTGGTTCATTAGTTGTCATATTTTTTATTGAACATAACGATTACTATTTTAATAAAGCTGTTACTTTTTTATTTATTGTAATCTTTAATTTAACAGAACACCTAATTAAAAACATTGTCATATGCCTCTTACAACGCCTTACGTGCTTTAAAATATTTGAAGCTAAAAACGTAAAAACAAACTAAAACCAACATTTGCGTAAAATTATTCTGGATGTAAGCAAATTGTCTGTCTGTCATGTCTTTCTAACCAGCTCGTTTAGATAAGTAGTATGGAATGTTAGCAATAATTGAACATGTGAATAGATACGATGATAATATTTAAATAATTATGATAACAGATAAAATTATAATAATACGGAAATGAGTGTAAATAAGCTCGTAAAACCCACACCGAATAAAAAACTGCCGCACGAACGTCAGACATAAATTGACTCTAAGCATTGCTTCCATTTTTTATTGTACATGAACGTCTGACATAAAGTTGTTGCATTTTTTATGTAACAAGTACATGGCTAAGTGATATATTTCAATGTTATTGCTTAAATTATAAGATATTTGACAAGCTATTCTTATATTTTTATAATAGTAGCCTGCTTTAAATCGATTTTGGGAAAGAAACAATATTTTCCGCATTTGCTATATGTTTTTATAAGGCAGATTCTAACACTGGCTGTTATGTTCGCAGTGTGGTGTGTCCATCTTGAATAATAAATATCTGAAGCAGTGAAATATATTTTCTAATATGCAGTTGTGGCGGGGGATGAACGCACTCATTGATTGAATTGGGAAAAGGGAACGAAGTCGCTGGCAACAGTTAGTATAAAATGAAATCTTCAATTCAATATCTAGATTTCAAATGAAAAGTATCCGTGTGTTAAGTTCTAAACAATTAAGGCACTGACTTATATAATAATAGGAATAATAAAATAAACTTATTTGTAGAAAATACTGTATTTAATGTTTCATTATTCCATGTTCAGGTCGCACATAAAAACCTCACACTTAAAAACTACATATAATACGATGCAATTATAAAATTAGTAAATTATAAATATATATGTCTGAGAAGTACTATTTTATATAGTGTTGGTGGACGTGAAGTGCAAGCACAAATTATTAATTAATTGTACACTGTTAATTTTAGACCGTGCAGCGGGTCCGGGGCACCCATTTTAACATTGTATTTACTAATTGTACTTGTATAATAAACCAACTCAATCAGTATATTGATATCCGTTCACTTCAATTAATCAGAAAACCACGGCGTTAAAATAATCGTCAGCCTCACTTTATTTCTCAAGATGGCGCCTCGACCCCGCTCGAGGAGCGCTCTCTGCTTTCATTGGTCAGACCAGAGAGAGAGAGATTCAGTTTCGGACCATTACAGTAACTTTGAGTAAATTTATAACCAATAAAATTAAATAAAGAATTTTATTGGTTATAAATAGCAAGCAGGTTATTCCAGAGGAATCACAAAATGTTGACTACCTTTGAGGAAGGAGTATAAGATTATTTCAGTTCATGAAATATATGGTAGGTTTATGTTTACGTAGGGTTAGGAAATATATTTACAAGTATATAGACAAAATAAAAATAGACCATAAAAGATTATATTACCTATATTTAATTTTTCATGTTGCAAGGCTTATTAAATAATTTAGCTATTACATACATACATTAAATAATGCTATATTACTGGTAAGACATCGTAAAGCTCTAAGTATAAGTCAAATAAAAAAGAAACAGTAAATTATTTTTATATATTTCAGTAATGTGGGTGCGGTCTCGTTCAGTCTCATTTCATTTCTTTTTATTTTGAAAAAGCGACATTTGTGCGTAATTGCGGACAAATTTGTTAAATAATAGAATAGAAGAAAAATATAAATTAACCAAAAAACTTAAAAACTATTAAATACCTACAATAAATATTAAAACTTTCGTAAGATTATCTTTATTGGATTTCTTATTACTACTTGGTTTGGATATAAGAAAAAAAAATGGATTGTCAAATAAACATGTGGGTAGAGTGAAATTTTGTACTTCAATTGGCTATCACATTTCTGTTTTTACAAAAACAACGTAGTCACATCTCGCAAATATATTAAATACTACAGAACTATCCAGATCTAGATTTGGGGATACCCTATAAAGCTATAAAAAATACCATTCTACCACCATTCTGCCAAAATTACTATACAATTTTATCCATACCATAGACGATATACACAATCGTTATAATTTATAATATTATACTTTAATTCCTATCAAATATAACCACAGGTTATCTCTTATTGAGTCGATACCACAGTATAGTGCAAGTCAGTATATGCATTAGAACGGTGGTTGCTAAGACTATAGCCATATTGACGCCGACGTCTATAGTTGCCATGTCCATTTCAACCAGAAACGTGTTTGGAGTTTTGTAATGGCAATATTCTGAAAATATATATTTTTAAATATAACTCGTGTATATTTTATTACCAGTTTTGAAAGCTTTAAAAAAAATTTATACAAGTTTAAGAAAGTTGGTCAATAAATTACCTTTAGAGCAATGCATTTTAGTTCTATTGAAGCCATAGACAGAGTGAACGGCGACGTGGAACCCCGCTCTGAAGTACGATATGTGGTGGAGCCATCTAAATGAGTGAGGTGTATCCCGGAGAGAGAGACAGAACCCGAATACGGAAAAGAGACAGGCTAGTACTGGACCTATGAATACTGCGATCTGGAAAAAATATAAAAAAAATAATAAGTGACTTTTGCGGAGTCATCACACGATACAACATTACGTACATAGAATGCAATCGTTCATACCAGTTGAGTATATCAAAATGTAAATAAATAATTACCAAAGAATTAAAAAACAATAAAAAAAATATTATTTAAAAACATGTGTCTTTATCAATATTCACGGTTCTCATGTGCCATGGTTCCAGAAGACTTCCAATAATTTGATAACTTTATTCAAAAAAATTATTTCATAATTACAATAGTTTACATAGGTATAAAATAGCATTATAAAAACCAATGAGGTTAAACTTAAATGCTAATAGGAATTTAATCTTGATGATACGTTTACTAAACGTTTAAAAATTAAACTCTATTATTAGATACATACAGATATTGGTCGGTTAAAAAACACAAAATTACAGATAGTAATATATCACGAAATGTAATAATAAGATTAATATATTACGTAATCTAGATATAGTTAATATAATAAACTTAAAAAATAATTCAAATGTGAAGCAAAACTATTCTTAAAATAGTAAATGAATGTATTAGAAATAAAAGATAAGTTCAAATGAAATCTCTCATCATTTAAAAAGGAATATTTTTAATTTCGATTTTATATTTTCTGGGTTACGACGCTTTATTTCTGAGGGTAAGTTGTTGATGAGGCGTAAAACGGTACCACGTATCTTACGGTTCTTTTAGTAGTTATTCGCTCAAACGGTCCAAAACCGGTTTTGAGTTATCTTTCTCGAATGCAATGTTATTTTAAATTAATGTTAGGTTAAAGAAATTATCTTTTAGTAAATTATATTTAATTAGGTCGTCAATCGATAATTTGTAGCTATGATGGAAAAGTTTACTTTTAATTATTTTGGTATCTTTTTTTGTTTTAGTTGATCGAAATACGATACTAAAATATTCGAACAATTAAACTAAAAAATAAAAAACTAAAAGGTTAGGTTGTTGACTCATTTGCAGGAGATTCTAATGTCAAACATTGTGAAATTCATCAAAGCAAAATTTCAGCAAAGGGAGGGTCTTATCGTGGCACCATTTCAATGAGTAATTAAATTCCTGTAGGTTCCTAGGTTTTAGATATATCTTTACCTGATATTACCAAACAGGTATCACGCCATTGTCACGACACAGCACTATATAATCTAAGCCGCGTAATCTTGCGAATTTCTAAGCTTTATTTTGCAAAACTGTGCCGTATTGGTTAGCAATTATATATTTAAACTTTTGTGAACCAAGACTATTATATTTATATTTACCCATAGTTTGGAACCCATTTGGGGTTCTTATTCACGCCACGCTGAGAGCTCATGATTAATAACCCCGAATGGGTTCGAAACTAGTCGGGCACATTCCGGTTTAATTTAACGTGAATACAGACGAGTAAATATAAATATAATAGTCATGGTTCACGAAAGTTTAAATATAAAAACAGGTATCGTCGGCAAATTGATAGCAAGTACAGTATTTGATTTCGTTACATGACTCATCATGTCATTAACCTAGAATAAAGGACTCTCTATGGAGTATTTTTCATAAGCAGACCTCTCAGCTCCATTATGTATTATTAGACTACAATTCAATTGCTTATTGGTGTAGCACAAACTTGATCAGCGTAAATTACTTATTGGATTCACTACACTCTATGTTGTTCTATTTTGCAATTAGATTAAAAACCAATATGAAGGTAGAAAAATCCACACTTATAATAACGAAAGGAAAGTTTCAAGTATATACCTTGGTAGGTGTCGTGGAGCCTATGAAGTACCCCCAGGCCTGAGCACACAGTGATGTGGCGACGACCGTGGCGAGGAATAATGTGGCTCTTTGTGGTTCCAGGGGATTATCCGTCAGCCAGTAGGAGAGCACCACATACGATACACAGGATATCATCTGGATTAAAGTACGTTTTTAGAGTTGTATGTACCTTTCACCATGTATTACTATTGGCAAGAACATCAGCTAAAAGGTAGCGATACTTTTGATCTTATTACGTAAAGTATCAAGACATTTTATTACGTAAAGTATCAAGGCATTTTATTACGTAAAGTAAATAAGTACGTAAGTTTTATTGAGTAAGTAAGTTGTTTTTTACCTGAAAAGGCAATTCCACTGCTAGAATTGAAAATAAATACGGCCCCAAATTGTACCATCGATTAAAATATTCGCCTTTAAGTATGTCCATTTCAAGCGGAACTAAAATAGAATAACGATAAGTTATAAATTAATATATAAAATAACACTATTATAGAACAAATATTTATATTATCAATCCATTTGATCTTTATTATGCGAAGGGCAAACTTTTAATAAAAATTATTATTGTTTTTTTCAATATATTTCCACTATGCGATAACGAAGGGAAATTTCCGTGTCAATTAATTTGAAAACAAATAGATAATTACGTATTTATCACATTAACCTTATAATGTGATTATACATCCGTATATATTGCAAGTATATACATTACCGCAATGATTGTCTGTTATCATTTTATGATTTAGTTTTTTGACCGTGACTTTTTTTGACTTTGAGCTTGACTGTGACTTACAAGATAACGTGACGGACATCTTGCCGGTATACACAACGAGCAGTAAAGACCCGTAAAGGTACACATAATTCCCAAGGACGCTGCTGGCCTCACTCCCCACTCCAAGGTACAGGTAGCCGAATATAAGAGCTATAACCACATGTGCCGCCACTCGATACATAAAGAGAGACTGAAAATAATATATACTAATAAATTATACGCCCTTAAAAAGAAATATATTTGTTTGACTTTAAACTATGGTGAATTGGTGTAAGTTTGAGATGATCAATAAAATAAAATACTCTATAAACTGACAAAACTATAATATATATTTAAAATATGTATGTATTTGGACTTAAATTAACTGTGAGGTTGTTGTAACTTGATGTAAATAACGAAAGTTTAATGTAAAAGTTAAATACTTTTTGACAAGTACACGCACGCCCTGTGTAACTTATATATTAACGATATTGTAGTGAAAAGATAAAATGTAAGATCTCTTATATTTAATTGGGTAAATTTTAAGTAATCATAATTAATAGGTTTACGTAAAAATAATATTAAGCCGTGGGAATCACTAATAAGTACAGTTTTTTTTTTTTTTTTTTTGGTATATTTGTTTACTTTACTGAATACAATAGACATAACAGTACATGGAAAATAAGCGGAAATCTCAATAAAATCACGAAAAAAATTTAATAGGTAAATATAATGAGTGTAAATTAAGCTATTTCCCATCACTCAAGTAAATAGGGACATCCCACCATTGTTTTAGATTAGTTTATTTTAATGATATTAAAAAAAAAATTAAAATCGTGTTTTGAAAAAAAAATGTGATTTAATTAAAGATTAAGCTTCTTATAGAAGGTTAAAATTCTTTAATAATAAACTTCTTACATAATGTAATGATACAAATAATTATGATAAGGAAATGGAATTAAAGTACTCATATTATATTTATACGTTTTTCACTTGTACGTCAAATAGAGGTGTCAGGAGGGCCTATTCTGATACCATACTTATCGAAAGCCCTGTAAACTTAACATTTAAATTACGAGGGTTTCAAACACGCCCTGGTCAGAGAAGAACCACACAACAAACTCAGCCGGCTATTTCTTTATTGTCATCACTGTTTCTCA
Source organism: Dircenna loreta (assembly GCA_963555665.1). Lineage (NCBI taxonomy): Eukaryota > Metazoa > Arthropoda > Insecta > Lepidoptera > Nymphalidae > Dircenna > Dircenna loreta. The sequence goes on from OY743098.1 coordinate 2,550,371, forward strand.
AACTTAAATATGAAATGAGAAACTTACGATAACGAATGACGGATATGATTTCATACTTACATAATTCCTAGTCGTTATAAGATAATTCCTGTACAGTAATATTGAAGTTTGTCGCCAGGCACCTGACGGTCGGTAAACATGCTTTGCGAAATGCTTCTGATGTTTTCCTTTGCTTCTTAGTTGTTTGTCTTTCATTTCTGTATCAATACCTGAAAAATACATAACATTTATTAGCTATATTATTTAAATTTATATAAAATCAGTTGTCGTTCAAGTGTAATTTATATAAATGTTGTGTGATCTCTCAAACCAGTGCCTGTTTGGAATATTCGTAATTTTAATTTTAAGCTGAGGAGTACGGAAGGGCTTTCGATATTCTAAACTGTTTTGATTCTTTATTATTTGTTCCTTACGTTTTTGGATGTAAACAAAATATCACGAGATAATCAAAATTACTGAGGGAATTTGAGAAAGTGGAGATCACTGGTACGTTGTCGTCGAACTCCGTCGCCGAGGTGGAGCTGGGTTTATACTGCGCCATCACGGTCGCCGCGTTTATCAAATCTATGTCGTGTTCTCCAGAAGCCACCTCCATTACTGGAATATCAAGTAAATCGCAAATTATCATAAATATATAATTGATATCAATTGGCTCAATGGTCGTACTTCCGTATATTTTATACTGAAAAATCAATTAATATCAAAGTGACGACTGTATGTCTCATTCGTACCTCCGTTTATTTCGTCTGTGGTCGTGGGTTCGATACAGTAGAAAAATATTTATATAATTTGAATAGCTTTACATAAATTAAAGCATTTGTGAATTATATATCTATTATTAAAATCTCTATTGTTGTGACAGTTATGATTAAGCGGAATCGGATTAGCTTATCGGCTTTAAATAGTTTGGCGTGATGGAACGTCAAGGTTTCTTTACTATAAGTGAAAATGCATTGAATTTGAGGAACGAATTTATATACTTCATTATAGAAAACTAGATAAAATTATCCTATTACCCAGTATATTAAGGTCCGGGCCTTATTTGGTCACTGAGCAAATATGACCGTGATCCTGTTTTAATATGACGTAAGGTCATTTTTGGGTCAATGTAATTACAGTAAAAATAGACAAGAAATAAATCAAATAGTTGTTGGTTGTTAACTGTTTAGTTGACTGTATAATTGGTACGGATTTATAATTTCAACCTTATAAGTTATTTTAAATAATAAACTGATATCTTATCCTTTGTCATTGTTTGTAATGTAATCTAAATTGTAATGTATGTTCGTGTACATCAAATATTGTTAAATTACTGACATACTGACATACTATACTGACATTTTTATAATGTAATAAATGACCATTTAAAACTCTAAATGCCTTATTGAATAAAGAGATTTTGAATTTTGTAATTTGTGTCACCCCCACCATAGTACCAAAAATGTACGCTATTTTCTGAGTCAATCTCTATAAATATTATATTTACATGTTGTTAGATATCGTCAGACTTTTGAACGGAGACTATGAGTACAAAAACGGAATTCTAACGTTGCCAAGTTTTTAAAAGTAACTGCTACGTGTTAACTACATGGCACTGAACTCAGAACAATGACATTTAAACATGTGGGATTATTGATTTGTTTGAACGTGAGCAAAAACTGATTTAATGATTAAACTTCGAAGGGGATATATTATAATTCCAGTCATACAGGATGTTTTTTTCCTTAAAATTACCTCATTATCACGAGAAGACGTTAACTTTGGTTTGGGTTATATTTTTTTATTTATAATACATGGCTTTTTAAGTATGGAGGAGGGGCAGATAAAGTCGTTAGTAAGAGCTAGTATATTATTTATTTAGTCAAGATAATAGCTCTAAGCTATAGTCTAAACAAATTCTTTATTTATGAAAAATGACTCATATGCCAAGCGCCATAGTGTCAAACGTTAAATGTAGATTTGGGTCTGATGAAGTCTGATGGAGTCTTAATCGCGGTCGAGTCATTTGGGTGCACGATATGGATACATGTGTGATATCTTTCAGTATAATTAAAATTATAACCTTGGTTATTTCAAGTACAAAGATGCTCTTAAGGTAAACACAAACGCTTGAGACATACGGTAAACAAATGTTTATATATCTCAAGCCCTTTAAAAAGGAAGTCTGAGTGGAAATAGTGAGAAGATTTTTAATCATGAAGATGGAAAAAGACATTGCTATTTCCCTATTGCCGCGTATATATAGATCATTGAGTCGTAACTTAAATATTTTAAACATATATTTAGGTTAAACCATATTAAAAAATTTATTCTATCGTTATGAAAATAAAAATTGTAGGTTTTTTTGAAATATAACTTATGATTAATTATTTACAATGATAAAAGTATTTTAAACTAATATTGGGTCTATTTTGCGATAAAAAATTATAAAAGGTGAAGGTGATCTCACATCAGTCAACCCGTGACCACGGCTGGCGTAATCCGCCCGAAACGTCGGGAAATAAAAAGGCATTTCAGCTTTAATAATGTTTTATCGCAAAATGGATCCGATATTAGTTTAAAATGTTTATAATTCACGATAGTTTGGAAACATTAAAAATATTTAACATACGTAAAATTTATGTACGTTTTAGTTATATGTACGTACAATTTAAGACAGACATTTTGTACTAAGATAGGTATTTTATCTTTTGCATTAACATTGAAATATATTTATACTTTATTGACTTGCAATTAGGTTAAGGTTAAATATAAGTTTTATAAATTTTAATTATTTATATTGATTGTCTTGAAGGGAACATCAATATAGAAGTTAAAATGTCGTATATATAAAAAGCATTTTAAATACCTAATTTCTTAGTAAATAAAATCCAAACTTACAAAAATCTGCAGGGTTGTGATATGGTGGACATCTTAAACCTGCGATGGCCAGGGCTGGTAGGAGATGCTCTCGAGGTCCAGAGTACAGGTTGTGTCCAGCAGCGAGGCAGTATACCGAGTCGATGTTTTCAAACAGCAGGGCTGACGGTTGGTGTATAGTCGCGACCAGCGTCCGGCCACCTCGAGCTAGCCCGTTCAGCAACGCGATGAGTGACGCTGACGCCGACGAATCTAAACCTCTAGTAGAGTTTTACAAAATAGGGAAGTTGCTTATAAGATTTAAATTAAAGGATACAAAAATGTATAATTAAAAACTTGTTTTCAAAATAAAAAAATATTTAAGCGTGAACAATTATCAAAAGAATACGCTTTTATAATTTGGTGTGGTTTAATAAATGTATCATAAATATGATTAAATTACAGTTTTAATTTTATAATATTTAAATAATAAATATTATAAAATTAAAACTGTAGTAAAATGAAATAGAATAAATAAAATATTCAGTAGGGTTATTTATTCAAGATGCATTAAAATGATTAGTCAATATATAGTTATATTATAAATAAATATTAGATTACTAACGTGGTTGGTTCATCAAGAAATAGTAATGAGGGGTCTGATAAGAGCTCAAGAGCAACTGCCAGCCGTCTCTTCTGACCTCCGGACAGATCTCTGCATAGAGTCTGCGTTGTACCGCTAAGTCCGAGGAGGGCAAGAACCTCGTATACCTGGAATTACAAATAATATACTAGATTCAGTTAAACAGCGCTCTATGTATTATACAAATACATATTGATTTTTATTTGAATACTATGGAATGTTTAAAGGAATCGAGTTTTAAATTAAATTTCCCGATACCTTGCTTAACTTAATATAATTGCTGTTTTCTTGTTAAGTAATTAAATGTATAAAATCTAAAGACTGAAGCGACATGACACACTGCGCCTATTATGACTATTATATAATGTCACCAATACGGTATTTTGCGGCCGCTTTCACTAAAAGCTTACTTTCTCTTTGCGTTCTTGTGACTGGAAATCAGCCAGCTTAAGAGCAGCAGCCAGAGACATGCATTCGTAGACAGTCAAATGCAGACGGAGGTCATCGTTTTGGCGGATGTATCGCGCTCCGCCTCGGCCGGTCGACTTAGATGCGCATGAGCATACCCCGTTCACAGTTATCTCGCCTTTTGCGCCTTTCGTGCTGATAAAAATGCATTTTTGCTTATCATACTTTTGTTATTGTGACACAAAACATTGATTGAAACTGTATATATTTTAAATTATAATCTTTACTAATTAATTATTATTTATTAATAATATATTTCTTTATTAATAATATACTTACGAATAGCCTGCAAGAATGTTTAACAGCGTGGTCTTGCCAGCGCCAGACGGACCCATGATGGCCGTGAGTTCTCCAGGCTTTAGACATCCACTGACTCCCTTCAATATAGTTTTATATTCTAAAAAAAATATTATTATTTAATAAAAGGATTAATTATATAAATACATTAATAGGTTTATATACAAGGAGTCTTTATTAAATCCTACGATATTTACTAATAGTCTATTAAACCACTAGAAATATTTTGTTTAAAATATATGAAAAAACTGCTTTTAAATATATATTTTTTTTATTGTCTATCTTATGAGGTTATATAATTTTACTGATTCTTATATAAAAAATAAAAAGAAATAAAAAAATAAATTCATTTTTATTTATCAGTAGAGTATTTGTATATATATTTGTTTTTTCTATATAAATGATTTTTATTGAAAAAAATGTAACGAAAGAGTATTCCATAATCGACCCAGTTAAATAACTTACTGCGAAGGTTATTTAATTGAGTATTGTTAAATATTACGATGTTAAACATCGTAATATTTAACAATACTCAATTATTTTCGTTAACTGTAGATAAAAATCTATAGTTAACGAAAATTATAAGATGTAATCTTTAGTACCTACATTAATTTTATTATTTGTAACTTATATTTTAGACCTTCAGGACAAGGTTTCATATTGAATTATATAATTGATAAAACCAAAATGAACCCTATAATGACGAATATGTATATAGGTAAATTCACCGAATCTGGCAGCGATACGATAGCTCAATAGGTAGAGCAACGGAACGGTGTTGTAGAGATAGCGGGTTCGAACCCCTGCCTGTTTATTTGTCATTCTATATTTCTTTGAAGTATAAATAATCTTCACATGTCTATACATGCTTAAAGATATTTTCAAACAAAATTGACATTGAATGCTTTTACGATAAAAACCTTAATTTAATTTATATAATAGTTGGATTTAATTTGAATCGGTAATAAGGATTTCACAATTTTATGTATGTTTAACATATTTTATAATTATAATTATTTAAATTTCGTCTAATATAAGATCTATTGTTTTGTTTTTTTTAATAGTTTTAAAATCGTTTCATTATATAGGCAAAGGTCTATTTGTTCTTTTTAAGCCTTCGTTAATTAAATGATAACTTATTTAACAGTTCTAATACAATGACGGGAAATAATTATCCATATTTTTTTCTATTTTATGGTTTTCATTCCTCGACTATCAGAGTACATGAGTTTTTATTGCCTCATAGATATTGGTTTTATAGTTCAGACAAGGTAAATAATAGAAAAAGAATGAATCGATGATATTACGCTGTTTTTTTTAAATAACCATTATAATTTAAAATAAACGCAAGAATGTATTAATGGCTATTAAGCCATTAATATATTCTTGCATTTATCTTATTAGTCGACATTAACTCGTATTGGATAAAGATAATGAAAAAATCAGAACAATAGAAAATAAAAAGTCATATAAAATGAGAGTTTAAGGTTTTTTATGTATAATAATAATTATTATTTATTTGTTTGTTTGAAATGTTGACAGTTGTAATATACAGATATGGGTAAGTCAAATATGGCGCCAAAAGTAACCGTTTTTTTTTCTTTTTTTTTTTTTTTTCTTAAGGAATGCGTTACCTGAATTTGAGACCCTTGCACCAAATTCAATAGAATTTTAATAATAAACTCGGGTTTGGTATATTATCAAGCATCCGTTCTCAACCTATTTATTAATAGGTTGTGAACGGATGCTGCTTGCGGTGACTGATCGTGTTGCTGGTGACGCTACTTTTATTGATTTTTAATTCTTTAATTATTAGGCCATAAAATTGATTGCGATGGTTCTACTTCTTCGTAATGCTCATTTTATATTGATGTTTCTGAAACCGTGATCACAATACAGAAACACCGGCTGAGATTATTGTGTGGTTCTTCTCAGACCAGGGCGCGTTTGGAAACATGGAGAGGTATCCTTACAGAAGAGTTTATTTCAATAAGTGTGGTATCAAAGTAGGCTGACACCTCCATTTGACTTACACAAGTGATCACTGATAATGATTCAAATTGGAAAAGATATAAATTAATTAAAAAACTGCGAATGATAAACTTAATAACCTTTGATATATTTTATTACTAAAAATATACTTTTAAACAGACAATGTTTTAGAGTGTCCAACTATATTGCATTAACAGACCGTATTTATTACAAAAGATAAAAATACAAACACCACGTTACATGTTTCAAAATAAACATGTATGTAAATAAATATATAAATTGTAATTATATATTTATAATAAAAAATAAAACACCATCCCGATAAAGAAGAATATATATAAATTGCTTTATCCACCGAAGCGGGTAGTGATACGGTAGCTCAATTGGTAGAGCGGCTGGGCGGTTTCTCAGAGGTCGTGCGTTCATCCCTGCCCCTGTCTGTTTATTTTTCTTTCTTTATTTATTTATAGTCACGTTATATTACACAAGTTGTCGTTGCAACGATAAATTATATTAGTTAAGCCCACTTTACACGCTTAAAGGGGAGATCCATAGATCTAGTCAGACATGTACTTTTTATATTGGGAAGCAATAGACATGTTGCTTAGCTGTGTTTCATCGAAATCGGTATAACTTTTCTTTTAAACCTTATCTTATATTGTTATAGACATAGACAGAAAAAAATAAGCTAAAAAAGCAGAATATAAGCATTTATTTATAAAACATATTTTTCTTTGGTTTTAATAATATCTTATCAGTTCGTTGATTTTCTATTGTAATATTTAATGGATTTAATTTCAGCTTAAGCCTTTCCAAATACATAATTTGTGTATATAATTACTTAAGCTTAATTTTTGACAGCCGTCTCAGTTTTTTATTTAAAATTTTAATTCTAAAGTTATTGTAACCTCTGCAGACTTTAGGACCGGATATATATATATATATATATATATATATATATATATATATATATATATCATTCTTTATACAACTATATGACATAGCTTGACTATAAAATAATATAATTCGTTTGAATTAACAGAAAGTATTTCTTTATTAACAAATTAGAATACACTTATTTGATATTCAAAAGGGGTCATTGATCCGCATTTATCCACAGCGAACGCATTTAGTCCAGTGCTTAGTTATGGTTTTTTTTATATACTCGGAATTGCAGAAATTATGATATTTGAAAAACAAGGGATATCAGATTTCCTCTGTTAGGTATAACTTTATGTTTTTGTTAATGTTGCAAATATTTGAAAAATGGCGCTTTGTTTAGTTCTTCGCCATATTTGTAATATGATCTACATGCAATAAAATAGAAACGCGGCAAAAATCATACAAAAATGATACAAAAGAATTGCTATGAGTTAATACATGTCAGCGAACTTTAAACAATAGTTTTTAAATCTTGTTTATTTGCCTTGTTTGTATGTTTGCGCATCACGTATCGGTGAGGCTTTTTGCTTCCATTCAATGTACACATGATAAATATTTATTATTTTTTTTCACATTTTGATTGGAAAATACAATAAAACGTATTTGGGCGATAATGACAATAATAAAACTGCTGGACAGATTTTGATGAAATTCGCATGATATTAAATTAATTATTAAATAAAAACACTATATATGTTACAGAATGATATTTATTCAGAAAAAATGATGTCTCATTTTCAATTGGTTATGATGACAGTAAAAGTTTTCATCATGGATGACTTATTATTTGAGTCAAGATGAAAGGGGGGAAAGGGGTCTGGACAAACGAAGTATCTGGTAATAGCTAATTATAAATTTATAGTACTTTACTATAATAAAGTACTATGAATTTATAATTAGCTATTACCCAGGAATTATAAATATTCAGTAAGAACTTTTATGGTATGTTATATTAAAAAAAAATTATAACATTTTAAGATATAATAACATTATAAAATAAAGAATAACATAAATTTATATATGTTTTTTAGGAAAATATGTTTTAAATTCAGTAGGAACTTTTATCGTGTGTTTTTTTTTTAAATATTATGCATTACATTATAAATGAAAAATAACATCAATTTACTTTTATATGTTTTTCTTTAGGAAAATGTGTTTAATCTTGATGAACGCTTATAATAAATTATCATTATAAAATTATTATTTCGAAGCTACATATATAATAACAAAATAATTGCTATATATTGATAATAAGATATAACTTCGAAATAATATCATATTACGTCTTTATTCTGTTTTCCATACATATGTAATAGCGTGTGCATTTTTGTAGCCAAGTTCAAATGTATTCCATAATACGTGATACGGTTTTATTATTTGCTGATGACGTGTGATGCCGCGAGTAATGAATAAATGAATAAATAATTATTGTATTGATTGATTTTATTGTGCCTACTCGTACAGATAACAATAGCTTTTGTATTGCACTCTGATACAGTCCAACTAATATATTTAAGTTTACTAAACTTACGACTTTGTATCATTTAGACTACAGCCATCTTTGATCGACCATCTTTGGCTCTATGTCATATTAAGCGGAGATTATTTCTAAGTTGAATTATTGTATTGTATATTTCTATAAAGATTATTGTTTGTAATCTAATAAATATTATTATTTATATATTATAAATTAATTGTGTAAATGGTACAGTACAGTCGAGTACAGCGTGAGCAAGTTTCAGTCAAACTGGATACGTTTGTTAAACTGTAATATTATAGATTTCTAAACTTTACCTCAAATTATTAGTTACCTGTGGTAATATTTGAAGATATCTTATGTTGTTCGTGGTTTGTATTGGTATTGTTTATTATTATTTTATTTCTACTAAAATGTGTGTTGACTGGAATAATATAATTTACGATTTGATTTAAATCCTACGATTGGCTAGATGTATTATAGTTTGGTAGTTATTGCAATATAAATGAAGAAAAAATATGTTATTTTATTAAAATGAAAAAAAAAAACTGCTGTTTTTACAGAATAGAACAGAACAGAATAGAATCGTTTTTATGAAGACGAAGTCGCAGGCAACAGCTAGTTTAATCTATGTATAAGCTCTATATATATATACATAGAGTGTAAGATATTTTTTTTGTATATTTTAAAGCCATAATATCTGAAAGTATTCGATTCGTAATACGCTATGTAACAGCACGCCTTTTAAGAGCGAACTAGGTAGAAATGACATAATCTTAGTTCTTAACGTGTAACGCCCTTCTGTGGTAATAACGAACGGAGTCGCGTGTAAGAGTTTGTATTAAATGAAATTATTTAATAATTCACTTATTATATTATTATACATAATTAAGGTATATAATTAATTGTCTATAAATGATAATAATTTTATCACAAAAAGGGCTCTGAATATTAATAAAATTTACAATTAGAGAGATAAATATGGTGTTTACAAATTAAGCTATAGTTTGTTTTTTGCCTTTATTAATGGACTCTGAACATATAAATTACGATATTTTTGTCATTGACAGTGACATTCGTTTCAATAACAGATTAAACAGCAATCACCTCACGCAAAATTATACATATATTTTGATTAGAACCATAAACTGCAATTTGTAGGATATGCAATTAGGAGATAACTGACATTTAGTATTTTTTTTTAAATGATACCTAAAAATTAATTTCAGTGTCCACTGAAATGAAATTGACATATTAAAAAAGAATAATTCTGATTAAGATTTCAGTCTGTAAAAACGATGGACGGTTAAATTATAGGATAAATGTTATTTTCCATTGCCCAAATGTAATATAAATGTAAGTGTAATACATCCGGCATATTTTTTTGTTTCAAATATCAAGGAAGTAATAAATAATCCTATCATTATTTTTTGTTATTAACGATTGAATCTGAATTGAAAACAAAAAATCAACAAGAGAACAATCCATCTATTGAGTAATGTGTCAGGGTTATTTTGATCTTATAAATTGGTAATTTCCGGAATATAATATTCTTCTATCGCATGAAATCTAAATATATTATAGAGAGTCTATATAACTAATTATATTCTTATATAGATGAAAGATGAACTATTTTGTCGGTGTAGTTAAACTTTTTTTACATTTCAGCCATAGTTATTAGTTAATCATTAACTAAGACAGCCTCCCCAAGCCGTCTGATCCTTTTGGGGGATAAAGACCACAACCCCCCAACTCCCAAAAAAAATCTGCGAAAACCCAAAATTGTGTCAACTAACAGATTGGAGGAGACCTCTGCCAACTGACAAACGAATCTGCATAAAATGACGATGCACCAATTACGCGAACAGATTTAGTATCAAAAATGTATAATCTATGTATAACTGTGTAGTATATGTGCAACATATACATAATGCTGAGTTTAATGTATAGTATCAAGTGCCGATAAAGTTGCGATACAATTGTGTGTTAAATAAAAATAATTAGAATGGTCACGCATAATTGAACCGTTTTAACATACTACAGGATGAAGTATAGTCAGTGAAATCGTTAGGAAATACTAATTATATAATTAATTCATAGAAATGTTTTGTTATGACGTAAATAGATCACGCACACATTCTCACACATATTTATATATCATGTGTGTATGTATGTCAATTGCTATTCGATATGTAGTATGAGAAAAAATCGAAGCTTTTTAAGAATATTTTTCTTTGTTTATAATTCCAGTCGAATATTTATAAAGTGAAAGGAAACGAAAGAGCATACTTTTATTGATATTTGGGTTAATTTGGTCTTTATAGTTATTTCAGTGCAGTATATGTAAATATTGGCCTGTAATGGTAATTTTACACGTTAAATAAAATTATTCTATATACAAGACGAATCTTTTTTTAAATAAAAATAAACAAAAACCTCATACAGACCACAAACAAAATAAAATATTACTTTACATATTAATCCAGGTTACAAATTTAAGGTAAAGTTTAGAAATCTTTAATATTGCAATTTAATAAACAGACGTGTCCAGTGTCCAGTTTGACTGCGACTTACTCAGGCTGTACTCGACTGTACTGTACCATGATGTACACAATTAAGTAATAATATATAATAATAAAATTGACAATATTACAAACAACGGTACTCAGGTTTTCTAATATTATTCTTGTTTTTTAATATAACAAAGACTTAAATATACAGATCTTTTATTTTTCTGGAGCTATAATGTATTTTTTGAAATAAGTTATAAATATTAAAAAAATATACTAAAGTTTCTAAACGTTTCTTTCAGTAGTTCATTATACACTTATAAAAAGTACATAATAAAAAATAACATCTATATATATATATATATTTATGAGTTCGTAAGTGCTTGTACAGAAATATATGAGGTAATTAATTATTAAATTTATCTTCATGTTGCTATTGTTATTTTATTGACGTTTTCATATTATTTATTCTGTATTTGTATATGTATTTCTCAGACATAAAATATACAATAGATGTTATTAAACGAAATTGTATACTTATTCTCTACAAAAAGCATGTCTCATTACCTGACTGCAATTATTAAATGTTTAGAAATCTTCAGTGAAGCGTTAAAAGTTCTTTGTTATATATATATATATATATATAACTCTCAATATATGTTAAGTTTTAACAAAGATTTTTATTTATATATTTAAACTGTCATAATATCTTAAATATATTATTTTCCTATACTATCCTATCCTATCCTATACTATGGATGTTTGCTTAAGCTGTTCAAAAATGTTTTCTATATTCTGGCTGTCACTGTCACTGTCACTGTCACTGGCTCTGCTAGAATCATTATAATCAAACATTAATCAATGATTTATATCATTGTAGAAGTTGTGATAAATCAATCTATTTCTAATAAGTTAAATTTCATTTTTAGTTCTTGTTCGTTCAGTATTTAATTAAATACGCTCCAACAATTCGCAGTCGTGACTTTCTCTGAGTGTCGACCGCTTTAATGTTTACCGGTAATAAGTAAATGAATACAATATCTTCAATTAGGTTTCTAGGCTAAGGAAGGTTCTAGAACTTGGTATTTGAAACTAGTACTCCCCACTCTGTGAAACCCCTCCACTAAAGGAAAATGTACACTTACTGGTGTAATTGGTAAACTACTAAAGAACGCAATTTGTGTTAAATGTTATTTCATGTTGCTATATTTATATACATTACCCATTCAACGGGACTTTCTTGTAGAAGGTGACGTGAAAGTGGCAACACCGGGTCTGAGTAGTTCATTTTTATTTTGTTTATTTATTTGAACAAGCAACATTTAAAATGTATAAATAATATAAAATAACATCAATAATATATTCACTGTTATCGGAACAAACATAACATGGGTTATAAAAGTAAAATATAACAAACATATAATTTAAAACATTTCATATGGAATTAAAGCGGAAAATGTCTTTTAATTATAATATACAACAGATGTGTGTGGATTTGTTTGAATTGTATTTATTTTAAAGTATAAGGTTTATTAAGTCTGAATAGTTATCTCAAAGGTTAAGCAAAAAATGTACGTCTGATACGTGACCTACTTCTATATATAGGAGATTTCATGTGAGAACTCATCACAATATATCTGGAACTGATGCTTAGAGACTTGAGATTTGGCAGGAATATTCCTTTTGCTGAGTAGATGTCAGCTAAGAACGGATTCACGAGATTCCACCCTCAAAGGGGTTGCGGGGGCGTTATTTAAAAAAAAAAACAAGAACGCATTTTACTCAATGCCGCCCACAATTTGTATATTTAAATATATCGCTCCTATAGTTATAAATATTGGTTAGAATGTTTTTAAATTCACCCACGAGATAGACTTCAGGTTCTGTAAAATGATATGAGTTCAAAAAATATGAATGACAGGATTTTACATCACCATGGAGGTACTGTACGTACGATCCGTACGATCCGTCCTCTTTATTTTACTTGGCGGGATTCCCAGTACGCCCACACCATGGATAGACGAGAGCAATAATGCCAGGGCTTGGCATGTTTCTCATATTTCCCGTGCCTGCAGTCATACTTATAATGAAATAGTAATCACTCAAAATCTGTATAATTAATATTTAAAAAAATGCTGCGTGGTCCGTACATGACACAGACAAAAATTGTTGTCTGTTTATCTGTTTGTTTGTTTACGCATCACGCAAAACTACCAGATGTATTTGTACCCTTAACCCTGTCAATATATAGAATTTTTTAATAAATAGAGAATTAAAAACTAACCGATACCGGCAGGGATCTGTAGGTAAAAAAGTATTATCTCTTGCAGACGAAGTCGCTAACAACCGCTTGTATAATATTTATAGGAATACATTTCACGTCGATGATCTCAGTCTTAATCAAACTAACATACGACAATTTACGGGAATATTTAATATATTTGTATTGGATGTTAGAACATTTAGAACAATTATTAATACATTAAATTTATTTAAATGTTTTCCTTTTTAACCATTACTCATACTTTGTGACAAAGAAACATACATTTATAAATGCATTAGTTCATTAATTGTCAGAGCTCCATATTATTACACACACATACACACACACACACACACACACACACATATATCTATATATATATATATATATATATATATATATATATATATATATATCTATATATATATATATAATTACACATATATATATATTATCAATCAATTATATGAATACATGTGTTTATGAAATGCATATTAAACCGTGACAATTGATTTACTTTACACAGTAAATACAACACTTGAACAGTGGCATTGAGAAAATATACTATTGTTTGAATTTGATTAGCTTTGAAACTAAACCCATAGTAATCGTCACGATTTGATTATTATATTTATTTATTATTATATTATATATTTATTATTATATTATATTAGATATATTGAATTAGTTTAGAAAAATATATTTTTTATGTTTCTAATTTAAATATGAGAAAATGGTGCAGTTTTTTTTACGTTGTCAGCCTGTTGACTTGTAAGTCAATAAATAAAATGCTTAAAAATACTCGCAATGTGGTTTTGTGTAAAAAAATAAAAAATTGACAGCGGCTCAAGACAGGAGGCAATTTGTGGTTTTGTGTTTAGCAAAAGACAAGACGAAAATGTGTAAATAATAACATTTACTCTTTCAACAGTAATCGTTGTTTATAAGTTTTATGTCAATTTGAAATCCTTACATTCATGAAATGTTATGAAAGACACATCTAAATTGCTCATGACGAATGGTTACTGAAATCGCAAGTCATCCTGACTCACGGGATCATACATTTAGATCATACATCCAGTTTTTGATAATAATTTGAAATACCTAAGAGGAAAAAACGAAATGATTCATCTGTACCTGTACTTGTTGTGGCTCTATTATAGAGTTATTGGCAAGCTATTTAAACTCGATTAAATATTGAAAGGAAAATTATATTTTGTAATAGGTATGCTTTTAGTACGCTTTAAGTAATTGTAGTTATAAAACTTGATAGATTAATATTACTGTATTACTTTATGTATGGGTACTGCGAGCTGCGCTTGGGATTTCTCTCAGGGATTAAATCAGAAATTATTGTATTCGTGAGAGAACTAAAGTTACTGATATAGCTCGCCAGATGAGTCAGTTGAAGTCGCAGTGGGCCGGTCAAGTACGGACAAACGGTAACCGATGGAAAAAACCAATTCTGTAGTGAAGACCGCGTCTTGGCAAGCGTAATATAGGATGTCCTCGAGCCCGATGGACCGATGGGTTGCGAAGGTAGCTGGTGCAGATTGGATCCTCATCCAAATTCCCTGTCCTCCGCTATCCTCGGAGGACAGGGATATCTGACGCAAAATGGGGAAGACTTAGGTCCAGCAGTGGACTGCAATAGTGTGAGGTGATGATAGGTACTGAGAGAAGGAGCAACGTGAGGAACTCTTTTATATCGTCTACCTAGATGTAGGCTTTACTAAATTACTAGATTTTATAAATTTTGCCACTTTTCGGTATTTTGTATTTTATTTTGTTTTTCATTATTATTATTTTTTAATTTTGTCTATTGTGTTATTTGCTTTAGCATTGAGTCCGCCACTTATATGAATTCATTTAATAAAGATTTAATAAAAAAATAAATAAATTGCTCTTAATAGTGTTTTATACATTATATTAGGACATTATATTTGTTTTGTTTTAGTAATCAAGGTATAAAATAAAATGAATAACATGGCAAGAGCAGGTACTGACGATGCAATAAAGAAAAGGCCATCTATACACTCGTAGAGAATTTATATTTAAAAAAATGTGTACAAAAAGGATTACAAGACTTTCAATGAAATCTTAAAATCATAGAAATTTCTTATTGTTTTCAAAAAAATCTTGAGGATTTTTGATAACTCTATCAAGATATTTATAGAGTAGGAAAAACTGAATGATTTTTATCACCCTCGGAGAGTAATTCAAACAATACTTGTGCATTGTGCCGAAAAGTGTATATAAGCATTGAGAATGATTTTTTTAATTTCAACACGTAAGATTTAAAAAAAATAAAACTTATATTATAATGTACAACGTGTAAGATTAGTTTCCAAATCTATATTTTCACGCAAAATGTATTCATGCAAATGTCAGACAGAATGTCTTTTAAAGACATATTCACAAGACTACACTTGTATATAAACAATATAAAAATATATTTAATAATTTTTCGTAAAATATTTTATTTGAAGTGTATAGGTCCTTATATATTCAATTTACTGACGACTCCTTGACATTAATTTGCAACTAATGAAATATTTACATTTCTTCGATCACTACTCTGTTGTTGCAATACCATCAAATGTACATATGCCCTAAATACTACCATACGTACTTCTATAAGCTATATTTATAATATATTTAATATGAAATATTACCTATATATTGTTTATATTTAAACTTTCGTGAGCCATGACTATTTTATTTATATTTATATTTACCCGACTGAATTCACGTGGAATTATGTCGGAATGTGCCCGATTAGTTTCGAATCCATTCAGGGTTCTTACTCATGAGCTCTAAGCGTGGCGGATTCGCGGCGTGAAGTCAGTTTTCAAAACTAGTCGGGCATATTCTGATATAATTCCACGTGAATACAGCCGAGTAAATATAAATATTATCTATATAGTTTCTAGCTAGTTTTTCTCCATGGATCTATTGTGAACTGTGCAACCATTCTGATATTTCATAAGTGCAATCTATGCCTATTTGAAATAATAACTTGGACCTTGAATGAAATTTCTCACATGGCATATTGATTTGTTTGCTAATTTCAAATTTGAACATTATTTTTTAAATTATCAGGTAAAATAAATAAATCGAAAAAGAATCCAAAGAAAAACTTTTATAGTTTTTTTTTAAACAAAATAAAGTATTAAATGTAATTCAAGGAATATTGAAAATATTTGTATTTTGTAGTTTATTATATAATTAACCCAAAGCTATTTAATTGAGCATTATAATTTCTTTTAAACTAAGCCAAAAAAATATACTATAATTGAGCTTATTTGTTGTGTCTTATATATAATATATATAGGAAAATAAATACATAATAAGTTATAAAATCTGGTAGCAGGAAGGTCAATCAAAGTTACTCCATTATTATTTATAAGGAAAAAATATAAAATTAGTAAGGGGTTTTATAAGTATGAAAACCCCAATAAAATTTATCGAAAATAAAAAGAAATAGAAATTAAATATTCCATAATGTTGAGGAAAATATCTTTAATATTTACCCCAGGTTTTATCAGTTGTCAAATACAGCTAAATGAGAATTCTCGTTAAGTTCATCAATGGCGATAACAATTGTTACAAATTGTGTTCAATTGAAATGCATTTATGAGAATGTACTCCTTCACGATAGATTTTTAAAGGAATTTATATTTAAGGAATGTAAATGGATAATATATAAACCATATGTGAGGTTTATTTAAGTATATTCTAATAAACTAAGAATTAGGAAAATAAATGAAATAATTATAAATGAAATATAGTAAAACTATCTTGAACTATGACTATTATATTTATATTTACCCGACTGTATTCACGAAGAATTAAATCGGAGTTTGCCCGACTAGTTTTGAAACTATTCGGGGTTCTTATAAATGAGCTCTAACCGTGGCGGATTCGCGGCGTGAACTGCGGCGCGAGTCCACCACACTTTACTTCACGCCACGCCACGATTTAATTCTACGTGAATGTAGCCGAGTAAATATAAATATAATGAAATGTAGTATCGTAAGTTAAGAATGAAATAATTTTATGATGAAAGTATTGACGAAAGTAAGATACGAGAAAAGGTAAATTTTTGAAATATCAATAACTCATCTTAAATACGTAGGTCAATAAAATACATTATATTTTAAGATTTTCAAGCTTTAGGGCTGTGAAATATCGACATATATCAACAAATTTCAATTTTTATATATTTCTAATAATATACTTAATATATAAATAAGATACAACTTACCAAAGCGAAATTTATTGATGGAAAAAGAATTTATAGTGCACGTTATGTTTTTGAATTCCAAGCACACTTTGCTCCTTGGGAGTAACGGTTCGTTATTGTTACTCAGTCCTACGAACTTTTTGTCTTTAACACCCGACGTCATTTTTATAATTTAATATCAGCACCCAGAACACTATTTATAGTTTCACTTCACTAGGAAATCGATAATTTTTAACGTTATAAAGGCATCGCTTGATGAATCCTATATATATTTTGTAAGCTCTTTGTAATCTTGTATCGATGGGTCAAGTTCCTTCACTGATCTGTAAAGATAGAAAGCGTATTAAAATTATCAAAACAATTAACGGATTAATCAATGCTTTCAATTATATTCATAATTGCTTATTGCGTATTAATATTATTATTATAATAAATGGATTAATTGTAATTAATGACTGGAATTATATTCATACTTGTTTATTTTTTTTCTTAGAATGCTATACAGTTTTAATTTCTGGGAAAAAATATGTTGTATAAAATATTTAAATAGTTTATTATTAAATAGTATAATTATGATTACATTATATAATATATTAATTAGAATAATTCATTAAACTTGATAAATTATCTGGTATCTTTAACGAGCTATATTATTTACTTATTTAAAATTTATCTTTGCAAACTGTTTAGTAATAATATTTCTGCCCTGTAAACCATAAATAAGGGTTCTTATTTTCGAGATATCTTCTGAGTCAGTTTAATGTTTGTAAGTTTGTTTACGTTTTGTGCTTTTCTGATTATTATATAATAAAATTGTCTGATATATTATCTGATAATAAAATATATTATAAAATTGTCTGTGCAAAGTTTCGTTTAGTTTCGTTTGGAATAGTTTAATTATAGTGTGTATTATTGCGTTTTTTATTTCTTGTGTTGTAGTATTTGTTATTTTCCTTAAATGTTCTACTGATTGTTTGCTTATTGAATATTTAATTTTCCGTCGTCTTAATTGTCTCTGTTAAGTAATCTGATGCTGTGTTCAAATACTTCTATTTATTTGAAATTTTGTACTTTAAATAGTGTTAAATTTGAAATTTTAATAGGACTTTTTATTTTTGGTGTTTGCGTAAGGGTTAAGCTTATCCATATATAAAAAAATACAAAATTATAATGACCGATTCACCAACTTTGGTTGATAATAGGAAAGAAGGTATTTGACTAACAATTGTTTAATATATATATATCATGAATATTTACATAATAAGAATTTAAATCAGATAAAAACGGTTAACACGTTTGTACCAACGGTTAATATGTTTGTTCAATATTATAATATATTAAATTTTGCATAAATTATTTAAATAATATGTAATGCGTACTTTGTCTCATGTCTGTGTCAAGGTAATATGATATATAATTAATTGTTATGCCACATATTATGTATTTCATTTTCAATAAATTCATCAATTAGTAAACAAATTATATATTCCTATATCCTCTTTAAAAAAAAATATTTTATTTTGAATGACTTCCATAAAAATCTTAAAATTGGCTACATGTATGCATAAAGTCAAATCAATTTATCAAATATTTAAAAAAGCATTATGGTATTATTTATAAAATAAACACAGGAATTATTTCATTGAATAAAGTTTCTTTCTAATTGTAAAGGATTCTTTCTAATTCAATTTTTGCTAATTCAAAATGGCCGGAATTCCGCTCATGTAGGACGTAATTATACATACAAAGTTGCGTGATAAAAATAGTGGCCGGTTGTGTAGCATTTTGACAGCACATTGCCAAATATCACGCGGTAAAGTAAATACAATTGTTACGGGCCTATATCCCAATGAACCAAGAGTGTGGTTTGGTCCCAAGAATTTAGAAAGGTTACAGGTTAGAATTAAATAATATTGTATACATGCAGTTTATAAGATTGAGGAATTTAAATAATTCATCAAAAGATCTCTCAGTTTATAAAAATAACACAGAATTTTAGAGCGATAAGAGACTGATGGTGGCTGAAAGTTTTATCTTTAGGGGATATGAATTAAATGATAAAATAAAAAATGAATAGTAAAGGAAATAATATTTTTAGTGGGTGTTGTCAACGTACGTATATATATATATATATATATATTTAATCCTTTATACTTATCAGAGAAACAACGCGTCACCAGGGTTCGTTGTAAATCATTGTAACATGCTAGTGACATGTTTTGACCTTTGTGACGGCTAAGTTAATCGGTAATAAATAACAGTTAACATTGTTTTAAAATAAAATAGTTTTATATGCTTCTTAGTTTAATTCAATTTAATAGTTATTTGTTCGTTTGTGTTAATAATATTATTTTATAGATTATAACATTTTTCATTGTTTTAAATAATTATAATTATCTCTGCGTACTATTTATTTATTATTGGCATATGTTTCGACCAAGGCTGCCAACATTATATTGATATCAATTCTTCGTAATGTAACAAACTTTTGCGGGTATTGTCGACTTAATAGAGAGAAATTTGACTCTGAAAGTTTGTTACCGATTCATGAAGCGTAAAACTATCCAGACAACTCCGTCACAATTTCCTTAAGTCATAGATACTGTTAGAAAACCACATATCTTGTTAAATGACCTAGTTACGCTAAGTTTAATAAAACCATTGGTTATGTAATATTATAGATATTGATTTAACTGTATATACAAGTTTTCAGCAGCAATTTGACATTTACAAATATCAACAACGGGTTATGATAAAAATTGTAAATAAAACCGTGTTTGATCCATTAATTGTTGATAACTGTATGTGAAACATTGATAGCAGACATTATATTAATTTAAATACATTAACTTTACCACATTTTTATCGTAATAGTTATTTAATAATTAGATTATTTCATACATACATTTTTAGGCTAATTATATTTTACTCTTTGCCCTGTGTTGAGAAATAACTATGAGACACCATCTCGTCCAACATTCGCTTAGATAAGAGAAAAACACGACACTATATGAATATCGGTTTTTGTGAACAAAAAGATATGTGACATACATTTTTATTAATAATAGCGAAATAGTAATATTATGATATCGAGGCTATTATTTAAACAAATCAACCAACTCTAAACATAATTTGTTATTAATATTTAACCGAAATAAATACCAAATAATTTAATAATGCTTCGTTAATTGTATAAAATTAAATTTATATAGTAATGTTAAAGTATAAAAATATTACGAACATTTCTCCGTTACAGATATTCAACCGGCTCGAGAACTTTCACGGATTGATCGCGAAAATAAACACGTGAAAGTGAAACACAAAATAAACGACACGTCCGTCCCACGTGAGTATTCAACAACGACTGGCTGAATAAATGCCGTCTGTCGTGTATTGATCGCATTTCCATATGAGTGACGTATTGTTTGAAACGACGTTTATTTTCAGCTGAACTCATTCTGGCATCCATTTCATTTTGCCGTATGGCATTTATTTGTCTTATGCAAACTGAGATAGCATTATGATAGTATTTACGTTTATATCGATTTAACTATTTATTATACGTTTGTTTCCATGGTTTTTTTAAAAAAAATATTTGACTGAATTCAAATATGAGAAATAATTTCATGAAAGTATAGTAAATTATTTATGCCGGAATTACAATATTTTTTTATTTAATTTATTATTGAGAGATGATCTATTGGACAAGAATAATGTAATTTTGAATTATTAATATTATTATTCAAAAATATTTGAATATTATCCATATTAGTTTATGGTTATTAAAAATATTCTACTTTAATATAAAAAAGCGAATAGTAATTGATTTAAATGGGTCTGGATCTACCATCGATATCTAGATATATATATATATATATATATATAGATATATATATATATATATATATAGATATATATATAGATAGATAGAAATAAATTTGCTAATCATCAGGTAAAGTAAAGTATAGTGATGATTTACCTCAATTTCATTATTTTGGTAAGTACCAAAATACTCAAATAATTTAAAAGTACATACTTTTAAAGATTTTGTACACGAGAAAACGATAACTGATAAATAATATAATTTAATACAATTTCCCAATTTCTCCTGCGTATTTTTTGTTATTATCTATATTGAATTAATAAGATGATATAAAATCAGTACTGAACTTCTTGAAATTTGAATTTTCTAATCACAATGAATAATAACATTTATTACAATGTCGCGTGATAAACCTTATGTCAGGGCTACTCGAAGAAAACATGGACTTATCATCAGATAAGTGTATTTTTTATAATTCAAATTAATTGCCAATTGTTTGCGATGATATTAAAAAATATGCCATTACTAGATTTTGTCATTGACTCCAAATTATAAAGCATCTTTCATAAACAAATCCATGTATTGTATGTTATTTAAGCTATTTTCTTTGTTTTCTCATAGTGAAATTTGCAATGAATCTGAAAACCTTATATGTTGTCGTTTATCTATTATTTTTTTTCGAAATTCGTCCATATATTTTGTTGTATTATAATTGCGACCAAAATAAGTTTTTTTTTTGTTTGCCGGTGAAAAATTCAAATTCTTGAAAAGTAAAAAGTAACTAAATATTTTAATTTTAAAGAAGGATAGAAGTCGGGTTCCAAGCCCTGTCCATATCTGTTTATTTTTCATACTAAATTTATTTAAAATACATTCTGTCAGTTTTAAAAATGACATAATGTAATTTTAAATAACTCTTGTTTTGAGGTCTGTCATGTACTACCCATGTAGAGCTTTAATTTTTAAAATTAAATATGAATGTGTGTATTAATGCCGTTATTATGGTGTTATATAAGTGTATACATACACACACGTAAACACACATATACAAGGTATACATTTATATACTATAAATTGTTTTTATTCTTATCAGCATTATATGGTTTTTGTATGACGTCAGTTATTGATTGTTCAGCCTTAAACCACAAGCTAACAATAAAACAGTATTTCAAAAATATAACAGAATATAAATATAAGTAATTCCATTAATTGGTAGAAGCATAATACCCATACTCGTCCTGTTTAAATGTTTAAATATGGTTATATGTAACGGCCGATAAAGCAGCGCCATCTAGGCTAATATATTGTTACTAATGAAATGCGTTCTATGGTGCTGCACTCTCGATAAACTGAATTCTCTTTTTATGACGAGAATTCGTTTTGTAGACTTATCAGCAATTTATTACTAGAACTATATTAATTAAATCATGATATGTTTGGAATTAATGTCTTTATAAGTAAATAAATGTTTTCAATTGATTTTAACAAGTGCTGTTATGTTTCGAAATGACAAAAAATGCTCGGTCGCATGCGTTTTTTTTTATCTGTAAACTAAAATGACGCTTGACTACATTCCACCTGATGGGAAGTTGTTATATTGTCATAGATAGATAAGACACGTCATTTTGTAGTTGTCCGTTCACTCTTCGCTTGAAGAAACAGTTTTTTTTTTACTTTATTCATTCAACCATTTTGTGTGTTAAGACGAGTGCAGTGTGGAAAATACGACGGTTTACCTCCGCCTTAAACAAATATCTAAAGGATTTTTCATTGCCCTTTTAGTGATTGAAGAGGGAGAGAGAGAGAGAG
Source organism: Dircenna loreta (assembly GCA_963555665.1). Taxonomy (NCBI): domain Eukaryota; kingdom Metazoa; phylum Arthropoda; class Insecta; order Lepidoptera; family Nymphalidae; genus Dircenna; species Dircenna loreta. Next base: position 2,573,679 of record OY743098.1, read on the forward strand.
AGAGAGAGAGAGAGAGAGAGAGAGAGAGTATGTAGAGTATGTAGAGAGAGAGTATGTAGAGTTAACTTATGCATATAACATTATTATTCATAAATTGATATATGCCAATTTTACTGAACCTCGACGGATCCACCATTTTATCTTTATCGTGTCGAAGGCGACAACCAAAAAGGTTCTATTGAAAATCATAACCAATGCTTCCAACTTTACAATATATAATAATATTACAAATATTCCATAACCAAAATTAATATTTAAAAAAAAATCTAGCTAATTTCAAATATTGATGTTGAATTACACATTTCAATTCATTCACTCTTTATTCCATATTTTTTAACATTCTAAACGTGACAGAACATGTTAACGCGACAGAAAATGTTGATAAAAAATAAACTGTAAATATCTAGAATTTTATTTCCATATTACGTAATTATTCTTAATCAAGTGTCACTAATAGTGGATTTAGAGTTTTCAGTTAGTCAATCTAGCTCTAGAAATAAATTATAAGTGGTATAATAAATATATATATATGTATATAAAGAAAATGTGGAATATTTTCAACTAATTATATGCTGCCAGTTTCAAGGTCAACCAGCATAAATATTATTAAATTCATTAAAATCTTTTAAATATTTCATCGCATATAAATGAACCAATTTAGTTTTTTATATCTATTTGCTATGAAGCAGATGATTCATCTAGTGGTTAATGATTATGAGTTTCCATGGCAACCTGTGAGAGTTGCAGGCGCCGCAGGGAGCATGCTGGTAGTATAGCAGGTCGCAAATAGTGAAAATGAAAAGTTTGGGTTTATGACTCGATCACTCAATGTACGAAACGCCAATAATATCACTCCGATATTTTTAATGCGTTCGATATGAAGTAAAATCTGGAAATTACAATTTATATATATATTTCAAAGATAATATACATATATATATATATTTTATTTTTTTTCAGTTAATTTAATATGACATTTTTATATTGCGATAATAAATAGAGTATAACATACGTACGGACACAATAGTTACGTTTCATATCAAACAGAGCGGAAATGTTTGTATTTCCTAATGACACCTGCGACCAAAATAGAAAAAAAACAAAATATAAAAAACCGTAACAGTTTTACGGTAGAGATTTTTATCATTAATATTTCATTTATTAAGTTGTTCGTGTATTTAATTAAAAAGATTATATAGAGAACAACAAAAAATGAATGTTCCGACATTGTATTTTAAGTACGTATGTTTTTTATTACAAACTTATTTGCACTTAAAAAAGTGATTTACAAAATCATTAGGTATGCATTTTTTATCATTAACCTCAAATTCTACGAAGTGTAATGACGACAAAGCCAGACAGTCAGAAATAGACTAGTTCTGACAAATATTATATATTTGGTCGTGAGCCTATACTTGTGTAAGTGAGTAAGTGAGTGAATGGGTTGGTCCATATTGTCATTCTGTCATCGAAACATATTAAGAATAAAAATAAAAACGTTCACTTTACCCTGTCTTTAGTCTTCTTTTGGTACTACGAATATAGGCGTTATTTTTTTTATTTAATCAAAACCTTTTTGTAGGCTAAACTTTTTTAATTAAAATAATAAGAAAAAACATTTATAAACGTTGTGAAATTGTATTTTAAATAAGGTATTTTTTATTGCGGAGTCATAAAATTTATAATTTAAAAATGTGATATAAGTAACTGATTAAATATTAAATATAAGAAGTGCAATTATAACAAAATAAGTAATAGACAAGTTCTGACGAATAATATCTTTTAGGTCGTCAGCCTTTACTTGTGGGCTGTAATTGTGTGATTGTAGACCGAGCTGTCATTCTCTATAAAACCGGAACACAAAAAGAAAAAATATGAAAACGTTCACTTCAACCGGTTCTTGGTCTTCTTCTAGGTCAAGGAATGTAACGTGTTTTTTTTTTTAATTTTATGTAAGGATTAAAATAAAACCTCCTTTTTACGTTTCATTTTCTTTTTTAAATATCGCTTTAGGTGTATTGACCGCATGCTCGCGGGTAAATTTAATTTGATAATTAGTACCAAGGTCGTTTTTAATCAGCCACGGACAAAAGAGGTTCTATTTTATCTTTCACGATTGTGACAACGGGAACTGTTTTAGAAATTTTGCATTTTCTTTTTGAATTGTTTTTTTTTAAACTCATATTTTTTTTATTATATTATATTAATTATATGTATACAATTAATATATTTTCACTAAGTGGTCGTTATCACAAAATGTTTAATATCATTGTTATTCATAATTTAATAGTTGTTATCTAAAGCGTATTCAGTACTTAATTTGATGATTATAATTAGTTTACTTCTGGTATTCTGTCCGAAGGATAAAAGATAACGACTTTGAAAGAGACCTTGCGTTTATTAGTTAATTATAGATAACAAGATATTTGCGTTTTTTTCCTTCAATAACAATGAGTAAACTATATCCATACACGATATAATAAATATGATTTTGACTATTGAATTTACGGAATCAATACTTACAAGTAAATTTTACAGTGTAAGTGCTGGATTATGAAAACATATTGATATAAATATATTATTTTAAATCTACGGTAACTAATATTTTTTTTCTGGTATATTATAGCATCCGATTTGGTAATATTTTTTAGGATGGGCGGACAAAGGTCGCCTGTTCGAATTCCTGTATTGGATTATTTTTCATTATTTATTAAATTAAATTTTTCATGAACTTAATATGTCCTTCTATGTTATAAATAGATAGGTTTGTCTTTAAAAAATCTAACCTTCTTATTCTAGATACAAGTCAATACGTTGCTTCTAAAACGATAAAAAAAAGTTAATAATCCGATTTAAAGAGTAACTTACACGTGGCTGAGAAATTTTTGCACTAATTTGTCCATGAACTTAAAAAGAATTGTGATAAAAAAAGATAAGATAGTGCGAAAACTAATAAATCAAGTATTAAAACTATTGAAGCAATAACAAAATAAACAATTTTAATTAGTGTAAGAACACTAATTAAAATCAAAATGTTAATACTCAACAGCTTCTGTCACTGACCACATCCCCACCTGAATCTGCTAATTTTATTAAAGACCCTATCTCTAAAGTGGGTAAAAATATGGCTGCAAAAATAAATAAAACTATTGTTAATAACCAGAATTTAATTGAAAAAACGGTTCCTACTAATTCTTTACAGCTCTTAGATACCAATCTAATATAAACAAATTGGTAATCTACCTGATTTGTTAAATCAACCAGATAAACTCCTATGCTTACAATGTGTTCTATATTTTAAAAAGTGCCGCTTTCCAAAAATATTTTTGAAAAGCATTGTAACATCCATTGATAAGGATGGTTGTAAAGAAGTTTTATATAATAACAGGCCAGAGTTAGTTGTATCTATTGATAGACTGATATTTTTACTGATAGACCTAGTACTACTAGCGAAGGACTTTAGAGAAACTTATTAACAACCTAGCATCTAATTTTTGGAACAAAATCTAGCCTCCAATTTGGTTTCAAAAACGGTGTTTCCACCAAGGACCCTGACCTCAACAGAAGGTATTATCAAAACTAGATTCGGGAATAAAAAGATTTCTTAGAGTTTACTTGGACCTAACGAAAGCGTTCGACACCATTTATATAGGTTATAAATAAATAAATGTGTCCGAATGATACATCCGCACAACGCAATCTAGCCCTAAACTAAGCAAAGCTTGTACTATAAAATAGTTAATAAGTAGTACTAGAAAACTGATAAACATACGTAAACCTTTTATTTTTATAAATACATACGTAATATACACGCCAATCAGCCGTGGTCGTTATTTCGTCGTCGGTGTTGAACGCAACGCAAGTTGAAGGGTGGAACTGTAAAGGTATGCAGTTAGGTAAGTTACTTAACTTTACCATAAGGGTCAGCCTTTTTAGTTTCTTTCTGACCGATTATATAACTGGTAGCAAGAACCAACTTTAACTAGGTGTTCGCGTCAGCTATCAAACGTTTCTTTTGGCGTCCCATAGGGCAGTGGCCTCGGTCCCACCTTCTTTCCTAGTTACGTAAACGTTCTATGCAATTTAAACCTCCGACTTCTTACCTTTAAAAAAACGAAATACATGCTTTTTTCTACAAGTACAATACTTTGCCATTACTTCTGTTTCATTTGGGCCGTTCGTTATGATACAAATTCGTTGTGGTCCTTCACAGGTTAAGTCAAGTAAATAGTTTTGTAAACAAGTTAAGTCAAGTAGTAGTAGCAGCTGTAGTAGTAGTAGTAGTAGTAGTAGTAGTAATAGCAGTAGCAGCAAAAGCAGCAGCAGCAGCAGCAGCAGCAGCAGCAGCAGCAGCAGCAGCAGCAGCAGCAGCAGCAGCAGCAGCAGCAGCAGCAGCAGCAGCAGCAGCAGCAGCAGCAGCAGCAGCAGCAGCAGCAGCAGCAGCAACAGCAGTAGTAGTAGTACACTCTTAGCACTCTAGTGTCAGCAAATCATTAGAAGTCGTGTTCGTCATCGTTCAGTGCCACGTTGTCAGTGACTGTCCTTCGTGTATTCATAAGATGTAAGAGTTACCATATTCTGTTGTCATATTATTGTCTCTAGGTACAATTTATATAATTTTAAAAGTGACGCTTCCAATATACGACCTCAGTATTAAAGAAGTATCGCGATAAAGTACAGAAGATATCGACATTTGTTAACTTCTTTCATTAATTCTGTTCTTATCGTATCCCTTTCTAAAATATAGAAAAATATATTTTTATCTCATATGGTGGTTTTTCTATATTGTAATATTCAACATGTACCACAAGCAAACAATATTAATACAACTGCAGACCACACCACTAAGAGAAATAAATATGAAAACATCGTCTAAATAAAAATAATTATATTGGTTAAATTCATTTTATCATTATACATTTACTGTTAAAGTGACGTTGGGTCAAGGTTGATTTCTTTGAATAAAAGCTAATAAGTCACGATATCAACTTCCGATGACAAAATGTGTAAAATTCAGTCCATTGAATTTCATTAAAAGGATGGAAGCAGGATGGATGCATGGAAGGAAGCAGAATGGATGGAAACATCCTGCTTATTCAATGACTAATTAATTTATAAATTGTATTAATATTTAATCTATATTACAAATATTCCAATGTATTTTAGATATCAGTATTATTAAAACGTATGTCCAATTTATATGTTTTTAAATTTTCAACACTATTGTCTGTTATATAAATAATTTTGGGAGACCTAAACGGAGAGTACAGGTGTAAAACTTAGTGCAAACAACGTTTATTGACAAAGTTGACGTAGATTTGTGCTGGCGCCCGACATCTAAATGGGCTTTAAGAGCCGGCTAAGAGACAAAAATGCACGTGGATACCATACACCATCCTGAATCATGAACTAGCACCATCACTAAAAAAAAGATAAATAAATCTAAACGCATATCTAATAAAGGAAATAATAAATCATCTACAGAAACGCTGAGAATTCCTCGAAGCCAGCATTTATTTCAGAAAATCTTACCTCTAAGATGAATATATTTTTCTATCTGACGGATACTTTTCTAACGATAAGATATACTGACTATAAATTTGACTGAATAGCGACATGGATAGATGTGGAGGTGACTGGTTATTCAGAATTGCCAGAGGTTATATTGAGGTTATGACGAACAGAAATGTTGCTTTAGTACTCTTTTATAATTTCAACTTTTTGTTTTGTTATTTTTTTTGTTTGTTGAAACAAGTTATTTATAGCTAACCATTCTAAAATAACTACTTACATATCCATAACATTAGGTTAATTAGATTACATTAGATATTAGTATTAATTATAAACTGAATAAAAATTAAAAGTTAGCGGAGTTTTCAAACAAATATTTCACAGTATGCTAACTGACACGATGACAGAACAGCTGTACTCTAATTTAATGAACTTACAGAGGATATTCGTACGTACGACGTGGCACTGACCAATAATTATAATAATAAAATTGAAAGCTATCCAGGAGTAAATTAAAATAAGTAAGGTAAAATGTGTTATAAACATGACAGCTTAAATTGTACCAATATTACTTTCCTTCAAAGGAATGATGTCCAAAACAAATTCACATAATATTTAAAGAAATAGTTATATACAAAAACACTTACATTCTATAACACACCCACGTACACACACACACACATACACATACAAACACAAACACACACAAACACACAAACACATACAAAGATCAGCGAGTCAGTAATCATCGACACTTTTTCCATCGTCAGGCGATTCTTCGCTAGGCGCAAACCTTCATCACTACACGATAAGCCGACTCGCTTTCCAGAACCGTGGTGATTTTCAGCACCGGTATTACCCTGATATAGTTATGAGTATACCCCATAATAGTGACGTTATAAAATGCCTCTCAATAAAGGTGAACGATAGATTCCAATGTTGTCTTGAAGATAAACGGAATGGAGGAGCAGACTCCTTGCGTAGTTCTAACTTCACTTCCATAATAATATTACTAAAAGTATTTCGAACATAAATAATTATCAAAATTATGAACTTTTTGATTCAAATAATTTTCAAAGTGTTATAATAATTGTACATATTATAATAATAATTGGGACAGCCTTATCACAACTTATCCAACATTCGGTTAGAGTCAAAACATCGTAATTAATGTATTAAAAAAAATGTATACATAAAACAAAGTATTTATCCCCGTAATACTGGGTGCTCCGCTCATCCACCAAGACATTTAACATTCTCGGTAAAAACTAAAATAATATAACTACTAAGAACTAGCACTAATTAAAATATAACAAAAAAATAGTAGAAGTAAATTATCAAAAAATATACAAATATTTATATAACTCAGAAAATAATGGCATAATTTCCCGTGTGTATGTTTATATTTATATGTTATGTATGTGTGTGTGTGTGTGTGTGTGTGTGTGTGTGTGTGTGTGTGTGCGTGTGTATGCGTGTGTGTGTTGGTGTAACTGCTATTTGACTATTTATACTCGGACACTTACTAATTCCATTTAAATTACTAATTCCATTTAAATCCATTTAAATTAAATATATATAATTGGTTATGAATAAAAAAACTGCAAATATTTTATAACGACCATAAGCAGTATACCAATATATTTAATTTATATTTATTTCTCTTTTTTAAAGACCGAGAATACAAAGACGGTCAGCTTTCTGTGTTAGTGGCACGGGTGTAAAAAGAGGTCTGTCGGATGAGTGCACGTCTAGATCTTTTGCACATAACTTTGTTTAATATTTATAATTATAATTATAAATATTAAACATCTTTGAGAGAGCAATCGTTAAGGACGAAATTAACGAGTCGAAACGAAACGAAAAACACGAAATAATTTTAAGTTAATCTTCATTTGATAGGAGTTTTTTTAGTACTTTTTTACATTTCGAAGCTAGTTTTTCTATATCATCGCTTTATGTTCAATTAAAATCATCCTCAACAAACCCGGGAGCTCTTATTTCCAAAAAAATATTTCATTGAGAATATTAATGCTCTAACGCTTTACATTTTTAGTAGACACACGATTTTGAACCCGATTCTCAAATCAAATCAAATTAAATCAAAACTCTTCATTTGGACAACACATGAAAATTACCAATTGAAAAAAAACGAATTATATTAATATATATTAATAATATAAAATTAAAAATATCTTAACTTAAATAAGTTTATATTATTCAAACTAATCGGGCATATTCCGATATAATTCCACGTGAATACAGCCGAGTAAATATAAATATAATAGTCACGGTTCACGAAAGTTTAAATATAAAAAATATTTTTTTATATTAAATTTAAATATATCACATTTTTATTTAAATTTAAAAGTGTTTTCAATTCTGACTATGTGTTTTAAATTATGACGACTCTGACGACGCGCTACATCAGCATAATACCGGTGGTGAAATCACCACGGTTCTGGCAAGCGAGTCGGCTTATCGTGTAGTGACGAAGGTTTGCGCCTGGCGGAGAATCGCCTGACGATGGAAAAAGTGTCGATGATTACTGACTCGCTGATCTTTGTATGTGTTTGTGTGTGTGTGTGTATGTGTGTGTGTGTACGTGTGTGTGTTATGGAATGTAAGTGTTTTTGTATATAACTATTTCTTTAAATATTATGTGAATTTGTTTTGGACATTATTCCTTTGAAGGATACTGTGTTATCACAGTTTACCGCATTTCGTTAGCAAGTGAGATGTATTTTGCTCTGCATTTTTTTCTACTATTATCTCTATTAAGTAAAGTATTTACATTTGGTCTATTGTATTGATATATTTTAACGTTAATGTGAAATCTGGCCTGTTCCAAGTAGTTTGAATTGTTTGTTACTTAGTACATATTTAATTTGATATTTGTGATATATTTATTTATATCTTACTGCTAATATTACACGTATTTGTTTGTCTACATTATTGTACCTTTCAGAGTACTGTTTATTTCCTAAATACGGACAACCCCGTGATATGTTCAATTGTGAATAATATCGATGTACGAATATCCTCTCTAAGTTCATTAAATTAGAGTACAGCTGTTCAGTCATCGTGTCAGTTAGCATTCTGTGAAATATTTGTTTGAAAACTCCGCTAACTTTTAATTTTTATACAGTTTATAATTAATACTAATATCTAATGTAATGTAATTAATCTAATGTTATGGATATGTAAGTAATTATTTTAGAATGGTTATATAAATAACTAACTATAAATAACTTGTTTCTATAAAAAAAAATAACAAAACAAAAAGTTTAAATTATAAAAGAGTGCTAAAGCAACATTTCGGTTCGTCATAACCTCAATATAACCTCTGGCAATTCTGAATAACCAGTCACCTCCACATCTATCCATGTCGCTATTCAGTCAAATTTATAGTCAGTATATCTTATCATAAGAAAAGTATCCGTCAGATAGAATAATATTTTCATCTTAGAGGTAGGCTTTTTTGAAATAAACGCTGGCTTCGAGGAATTCTCAGCGTTTCTGTAGATAATTTATTATTTCCTTTATTAAATATGCGTTTAGATTTATTTATCTTTTTTTTAGTGACGGTGCTAGTTCATGATTCAGGATGGTGTATGGTAAAAAATGGAATTCAGGTCAAGCTCGGTACAGAAGAGAAGAGAATAATAAACAAACTCGCCGCTACTAGTTCTATCATATTAATGATGATACAAGAGCAAAATTATTTGCGTTGACCTTTTTAGTTTTATTGGTCATTTAACATGACTTCCTGATTGAGTCTAGGTAACATTGTTGTAATGAAAATAATTTGAGTTAATTTCGTGACCCCGTTAATTATAACGTGGTACACACATCGCGCAAATTAACCATTTGTGCTCTACAGTTTAACCTGTCATGAAGTCTATCTATATTACGATATTATTTTAATTTAGTTGTGGTAAAAAAAAACTAAAATGAAGTGGATATTTTACGTGCTCGTATTCATTTACATGTTCTACAGAACAGGTAGACAATAATCTGTATTAATATACATCTGTTAATATATATTTGTTTTATGTTTTAAATGCGATTTCAATGTGCTTTTAAGAGTTCAATGTTTCTTTGATTTTGTATATTTTTTGTATTGAGATTGATTATTTGAATCGTTATCAATTTGTAAGATTTTTGGGTGCTTGACCGAGTAACCGGTTGACCGACCCTCGAGAATTACTTTGAGAGTCACTGACCGAATTTTTTTCAACAATTTTTACTGAGCTCCTCATAGGGATGAGGATGTTGGAATCGTAGGGATCATAGCGATCATAGGATCATAGGGGTCAAAGGGATGAAACAAGCATAGGGTGGCTTCTAAAATCATAAACCATGGATTGCTGCTCACTTAAAATTAATACAAATATTTTTTTCTACTTTGAATCCAAAAAAAAACTTAAATAATATATTTTCGTAAAAAAAACAATTTTTAGGAGTGATATGTATCTAAAACATAAAAAAAAAACCAGTCTAAAAATATTAAAAAAACTTTTAAACATATTTAAAAAACTTTTAAACTTTTGTTTTGAAGTCTTTGTGGCATGCAACAATAATTCGTAAATTTTTTACAGAATTTTCATTCTTTTTATTTTAGTTTTTGATTATGTTTGATTGAATTAGAAAATCTATATTTTAGTTTACGGAATAAAGACAGTTCGTAAAGAAATTCAAGGTCTGACCATTGAACCGATATCTTATGAAACGGATAAAAAATATTTTGAAACTGGTACACGAAAAACTCTAACCTGCAAAGGAGCTAATAAAAATCAAAAGGTATAATATGAATATTTTATAACCGTAATAATTATCGTTTATTTGTAGGAATGTAAGTATATTCAATAGAGTACTAACATTCAAATTGTTGTCCAAAAGCAATTTAAGCGTTATGCAAGATACTATTTTTTTTTATGATTTCATATTTCATAGCGAAGATCTTTTTTTGAAATCTATGAAAATTATAAACTAAAACTAGATCCTTTATCACAATGCAATTCTTTCCTGCATGCAATGCAAGCCTTTATTACAGTGCAAAACCTCCATTATCTCTTTACAGATTAATTTGATTTTACATAATAGTGAGTTCTACACAGTGTGTAAGTTTGTAAATAATATGTTCATTAAATTTAATTAACCTCCCACTCCATAAATATTTAAAGAATAAACATATATATAACAAATGCGAAAAGTTTATTTTACTTTTCCATTCTTTTATTTCTTTAGGTAGAATGGATAGATCCGTCAGGCAAGGTAGTGCAGCGCGTAGCAACCAACAGGGTGTATACGCAAGAGCACTTCGTGCCCGGTTTTCGCTCTCGAGTCCCAGCTATGGTACTGATTTTTACACACGTTTTAGTTGAAGATACCGGAGTATGGGAGTGTCGTTCAGGAGATATAACGGAAAATGTATCCATGTGTGTTATTGGTAAATAATTTGAGGACCATATTATTTAAATTTGTGAAGTAAAAAAATGTTTTCTTTATAATGATCAACATAATTATTATTTTACTTCATTATGTTCAAAATAATTAAAAGATTACGTTAATAAATAATTAAGAGATAAGAAGTTTACGTCAATAATATTTATATGAAGGTTTGTATGATATTTTGTTGAATAATAGCCAAGACATTTATTGATACCATGGCATAGATCAATCTGAGTTCCTGGAAACACCCACGGAAGTGTCAGTGGATCGCGGACGGTCCATCACCCTCTCTTGTCAAGCGAGAGGTGAACCAGAACCACGCCTGGTATGGTACAGACACGATACCATCATAAGTGGTAAGATATTTTTCACTGAGTAATATATGTAACTATGTACATTCAAACATTTTAGTCCTTTTGGGAACCTGGAATGGAATACAAAAGGTAGAGTACCTGGTTTGGTTGAAATGTAGAGTCGAAAGGTATATTGAAAGTGTAAGCAACATATTAAATACGTCCTCCTGAATACGTGATGCAGTTGAATGACTACATTTAGACTCTACCACCGTCTTTTTTCATTGTTAAATATTTAATTTGTACAAAATTAAAAAGAAAAAAAGATTTGATTTATTGCTGAATTATAGTGAATTAAAAATTTGTCTTTTATAGATGATTTAAACATGTCGAAGTATCAGATAATGACAAAATACAACAGCCGAGGGTTCGAAGGGTTATTGACTATCACCTCTCTGGAAGGTGAAGATAGCGGTGTATACAGCTGTTACGCGATACAGGAAAACACGCTTGCGTATGACTGCAGCGCAAGCATCAGTATGAATATTACTTTGCACGTTAACTGTGAGTCATGTACATTCTAAATGGTATGGTATTTGTTCATACCGTCCAGTATTATTTAATGGCATTAATCAGCCGCTATATCCAGATTAATCGTCTGTGAGAATATTATGTTTTTGGTAGCCGAATGTTTAAAGTCCTTAAACATTACTAGATATTACAATATATCATTTTCTAATTGATTTACGGTAAGTGGGCAATTTCATGACTACTGACAATATATTCGTAAGATTATTTCATATATTTGGCAGTATTAGATCCGTCATAGACTGCCAAAGAATACGTAAAAAATAACACAGATGGCGCTGAATCGCAAAAAAACTCAATGGTAGTACTAAATAATAAAATATTTATTTTGTCAAGGACATGATAGATGGCGTTGTTATTCATTTTGAAATTATAGATGCACCAACTTTTGTGGATGGCAATGACACTACCTTGGTTAGCGCTGAAGAAAATGAGAGGTATGGCATTTTTTATTAGATCAGACCAAATGTTATAACAGGCAAATAAAGTATAAGCTGACTAAATGTAATAAACTATTTCAGTGCAGAATTAGTGTGTGCTTCTGAAGGCTACCCCACGCCAACATACCGGTGGTTCAAGGAGGTGGGTGACATATTGTCGGAGTATGCTGCTACTGATATAAAGATAAAAGATGATGGAGAAAAGGCTGTTCTCACTCTAACTGCTGATGATTCAACTTTCGGACAAAGATACCGATGTCGCGCGACAAATAAGTATGGAACAGCTGATAAAGGATTTGCCATAATCAAACTAGAAAAACCAACTAAACCCAACACGGTAAATGAATTCCAACACTTTTATTACGATGAAAAAAAAATGTGTTTAGATATGTTTGTAATTAATAAAACAAAATACTGATTTTATTTAGGTTATCATTGGCTATGTCAGTCACGATGAGATGAATTTAATTGCAAAATGGTACGGTGAAATATACTTTCCAGTAGATGGTAAGAATACGCATTTTGTTGAATTTTCTAAAATTATTGGCAAACCTAAAAAAGATACAAACATTAAAATCCTTAACTTTGAAGTTAATAGTATACAATATTCAATATCAAATGATGCTGTATCTTATTTCCAGATATCCGAATACAATATATAGAATCGAAAAAAATCCTAAAGAAGAAATTAGGAACACCTAGGGAAGCTGATTGGAAAAGGTCAGAGGAAGTAGAAACGACTAAAATAGAATTTGATGTCTCCGAAAGTGAAAGCACAAGTTTGTATTTGAATTTATCAAATACTAGAAATATATTATTATAATATAAATATAGTTCTTTCAAATGATCGAAAAAATATTATTAACAATAATTTAAATTTTAGATTATTACATAAAATTATCGGATCTGGAAGAAGAAACGGAGTACTGGATCCGTGTGAAAGCTCTCAATGAAGCTGGAGAATCGCCTTGGTCTGAACCTGTTTTAGCGTCAACTGTCGCTAGAATTGAAGAAGCCGAAGAAGAAGAAGAAGAAACGCTGATAGAAGTAGACGAGACAGAGGAACCAAAAGTCGCTGCCAGAATATCTAACGGCACATTCTACGGAGTATTCTTTGCTGGTGGTATAATTATAGTTATTATAGGTTCTACATTCCTTATAAGAATGGTATGATTGTTGATTTTGTTCAAATATATGCATTGAAATATTTAAAAAAATATATAAAATATTTATTAAAACTTACCATAAACCCTGTTGAAATAAAGATTGTGAAAGTAAATAAAAGACTTATTTTTATAAACCACCTTTATTGAGACGTAATATTCAGTGAAGGTTGCAAAATGAAAAATATTTATGATAACTCTATGTATAACGAAATATTGGCCATCCGTTCCTTTGTATGAATATAAATAAAACATCCAATTAAACTTATATATATATATATATTAGGATATTCCCTACGGGATTATACGCTTTTAGCTAATTATAAATAAATCTGATATATAGGATATACGTATACTATACAAATAATATGATTTAATTCAATAAAAACTAAAAATCTGAAATTCAGTCTTCCTGTATACGATATTTCTAATTGAAAGACTTGCTACTTTAAAAAATTGACGGATTATTTTGACATAATAATTTTAAGATAAATAATTTTATTAAAAATGATTTTTTTTACAAAGCCTCAAAAGGTCTAGTTTATTTCATAATCAATTAATATTGTCTGAGTCTATTCAACATTTTTACAATTCAACACGCTTAAGATATTTCTAGTTTCTTTGATAAATAATATTAAATAACATTCATTCATTTGAATATAACTCGAATAAAACTTACGAGAAAACATACAAAATTATAATGGTTTTGAAAATGTCTATATTTATTTTAAGAAATAAATATAATAATAAAGTTTTCAGATTTGTGGTTAAATAAGACTAATTTAGCTGTATTAGAAAATGGACAGTTTTAAAATTTATCAGTGTTATTAAACAATATTTTTAATTATAACCGGATATACTGATATAATTATAAATCGTCTCTTTTACAAGCCTACATTTGTTACAGTGTATTTATATTACACACATTTAAGACTGATGAAGAATTTTTTTAAGCATGTCGTCAATACTACTATTAAAATGTAAAATACATCTGACTTAAAAATAATCTTGAGAACTAATAATAATCTACACAAAAATTAAAAACAATATAATTATTATATAAGTTTTAAAACATTCATAATTGATTTTTAAATAAATTCTCACAATCAATTGGATTTGGTCACATTGACAGAACAAGACAAACTACCAAAAACGTTAAATCTTATTGTCTAATTTCCACTTAACGAATTAATATTTAACTTATCAACAAACAAATATACTTTGCATAACACAAGCACACAACGATTACACACCGATGAATACAAGCGAAGATAAAATGTGGACGCCATACATTGCTTTTGCAAAGAAATATACTTTAAAAATATGTAGATGACAAAATCTTTGTAAAATATTCTAAAAGAAGCCACGTGATTATTACAGACATGGTTTGACGTGACTAAATTGCAGATTCATAAATACAAGATATACAATTTTGTCACCCACATTTATTATGTATTTATATATATATTATATTCTACGGTAATAATTATGATATATAAAATCGAGTTCAGACTATTGGAAGAGTGAACACTTTTATGAATTGAAATAACAGACAATCTTAACCTAAATGTTTCCTATCTATAAAAAGCTTGGAATGTCAGGAGCTTTAAGCTTACAGGTTTTTACAACAAAGTTATTAAATTAATATTAAATATTAATTAAAAGAGAAACCAGATCAACACTATTATTTTATTTACATTTTACGGAATAATTTTATAATAATAAAATGCTTATAAATTATCAGAAGTATGAACGAACACCGTAATAAACATTAATTTGTATTCTGGAAGAATAAATTAAATTAATTAATTTCACAAAACATAAATTTATTTACAAGAAATAATATTAATGTTCACGTAATAGAACAAAGACCGTACCCTTCTACGGTATCTAATTAATAACAACGCGTGATAAATAACGTAGCAAATATGAGTATAAATGGCACCGCGAGTTTGACTGCCAAATCTGTGGTGACGGTCGTAGCAAGTTCAACCCATTCCGAGTAACCGGCAGCGTTGCGCGTGCGCACCCTTACGTGGTAGGTAGTCTGGTTTTGCAATGGTCCCACCGTATATAAAGACGCTGTAATTAAACAATTGACTTATTTTTACGACGTGTGCCATTGATGGTAACAAATAACATACGAGAAATATCTTGAACTATCCAGATATATAATATATGATATATTATATTCACTTACTATTATAGGTTTCAATGTTTACTTCGAATTCTGTGGCTGCTGCCCAATCTGGTAAATATCCTTCCTGAGCTGGAACAAGCTCAAAAGAAAACCCTAGAAAAGGACCTTTTGTTAGTAACATTTTTTTTTAAACTATTGAATATTTTTAAAAGACCCAAGTCGTTGATTGGTTGACACAATTCAGTTCGTACCAAGAACAGTGAGATTTCCAGGGTCTTGAGATTTGTTTTCCTCTTCAACCGCCATATTGCAAGTGGAGCAAGATACGTTGAAAGTTAACTCCGTCTTCGAAGGGTAGGCTAAACTGAACTGAAAAAATATATCGATTAAATTATAATGAATGTTAATCATTAATTAAAAATGTGAAAGCCGTAAAATGTATTTCAAACTAAACCTTTGAAAGAATCAACAGCGGTCGAAGTCAATCACTGGTTTGTTCTAGACTATTATTCAGTGCGAAATTTACTCCTAGTTTCACCAAAGCTGTTTAGTAAGTAATATGTAATTTGCTTTAATGTCAAACCGTTAACCTTTCAGTATAGTTGATGCTATAATATTCCATTAATAACAATTTTATTAATCCATTTTTACTTAAATCAAATTTCCAGACGCTGGAAGTGACATATTATTTATATAGGTGACGTTTTTAGGACGAGTCATACTTACACAGTCGGGTGGGTTCGGTTTATTTCCAAGGGACACATGAAAAACAACAGAGACGTGACCCTTTTCGTTCCTCGCTGCACATTTGTATTCTCCGAGATTACTATTATTGTACATCCGCAACATAAACACAGAGCTGGAGCCGTCCGCGGAGTGTACCTAGAAAAAATAATATAATTAGTTTGTTCAAAGTTAGTTAGTTTGCACAAAGAAATCATACAAATGGCGGACTTAATGCTAAAGTACTCTCTACCAGCCAACCTACCTTACCAGTATCTTTATTTTTATTAATTATTTTTTTATTTATTTATTTTTATGTACCAAAAAAAAATAAAATATAAAAATTAAACAATGAAAAATAAAACAAGTGTACAAAGGATAAACTTATCTCTTTAAGAGATCTCTACGAATAACCCTTCGGCGAATAGAGTGCATATTAATAGCATACGGACTGGTACGTTAATAACATCAGGACATTATAAAATAAATATAAGAGAAAAATATACTATTTTTCTACAATACATTGCATTCAGTGCACCGCTGAATAAACTTATAAAAAGGTTTAAAATATTTGAAGTCACCGTGTCTTCTTCATTAATAAGTTCATCGTCGAAGTTGTTCTTCCTCCTGTACCAGGTGTAAGTGGGGGGTGGGTAGGCCAGGGCGCTGCATGTGATGTTTTTCCTAAAATAATATTAATTCATTAATTAATTTATTTATTTGCATAATCGTGAGATTAATTGAAAAAAGTATGTTATTTATGAATATATTATTTAATCCATTTATTAGTGTATTCGTCTGTTTCAATAGTTGTATTTATACATTATAATTCATTTATTGATTTAAAAATTGTGAACATTAAAAAAAATATAGAATGGAAAATAAATCGATACGGATAGGTCGCGGTTTTGAATCCCTGCCCGTATCGGTTTATTTTTCGTTCCACATTTATTAACATTTAAATAAGCTTCATATAGCCATATAAAAGCCATGTGAAGTTTATAGATTTCAAAACATTATATAAAATATATTAATAGTTAATTTACTAGTCTTCATTGCGGTCAAACAGTAATTACTTAAATGTTAAATGAAATGTATTAATAATCTATGACAACATACGTTTCATTCAAAATGGCGTAAACCTCTTCAGCTCTGTATTTCGTATAATAAACTTCGTTAGTGACTTCATTTATTAGTATGGGTTTATCTGAAAAAATAAACGATGTTACAATTATACATGAACTAAGGCAAGTATATATAGTATGAATTAACTGATATAAACTACCTAACGTTATAAAATGACATATTTTTATATTTATATATATATATTCTCAAAGTTAAGTAAACAATTTTATCCCGTTACGTGTTAGTAGAAGTAAACGTGGCATAAAAATCTCTAATGATTTTACGAATAGACTACCTAGACTACATGATCGAACATAAAGTAGCTCTTTAGCCAGGAATCATTAAACAGTATATAAGCCATATCTATTTATTAACAATCACGTCACAAAAGTCACAAGAGGTTAAGTGGAGATGAGTCTAACTAAAGTAACGACTTATATGAGATACAATGATATCATACGTAGTTGAAATGTTAAATCCTTTGAAGACGTTTCATATTCCCCTAACATTCTAGGTTAATATTCTTATAATTTCCTTTGACGTTCCTAGCAAATCTGAACAAACTTTTCGCATTTGATTTTTATGTTCCCTAATTAATTTTCCGCGCAAAGTTCTCTGTAAGTTCCAACTAAGCTTCGTATACCGTAAGTACTATTACCATAGTATAATGAGAGGCGAAGATAGATTTTTAAACATCTTTTGAATAAACGCAAAAGTATTTAAATAAGATATTCAAAGGTCCACTTGAGATTACTGGTTGAATTTGTTAATAATTAAAATGAAAGACTAAAAAAATAATAAGAAAATACAATATACTAATGAAAGCTATTATTAAATATATTATTATAAGACGTGTAAGTACTAACGTTGGACGGCCAGGAGTACTCGTTTGTAAGTATAATACGAAAGCGCCTTCTGCGTCACTTTGCACATGTATTCGCCTGTGTCTTGATGAGTCAAATTTTTAATTTCCAATTGATAGTTATTTTCCCGTTTCCTTACGATATATTTTTTGTGGTCATCTGAAATTTATAAATAAATATTATTTTTTATTTTACATACTTGAGTTATTTATTAAAAGTAATGAATTAAATTTGTAATTTGTGGCATAACAAGTTGGTGTTAATGCTATTTGTTCAATTAACGAAATGGAAATTTCATAAATTTTTTATGTATATAAATTAATAATTATTTGAATACTCACCAACAATTGAGACGGAGTCTTTATACCATTGAACAACAGGTATTGGGAAGCCCTTGGCGACGCAATCCAACTTCACTGACTTCGTCTCCTCACCCTCCAACGTTTGTTGATGCTCACTCAGACTCACTTTTTCTAAGAAAACAACGACAATATAAGCTTCAAAGATTTGTTTACGAAAAGGTCTCACATGTCAAAAAATTATCTAACTATCTAAGCAACATCAAGATTTCGACTCTATAAAAAAATGTTTCTTGTTTTAATATTAATACCAATTTATTTATTTTTGTTTATTTTGAAAAACGGGTTCTTGCACATTTAACTCAATGAAGTGTTTTAAACTTCTAATGTTAATAATTTCTTAAAATTTATTGATTAAATGTCCAATAATAAAATACAATCATAGTCATCGATATAAAAAAATATATTATATATAAAGTAAATAGAATACTACAAACATATAGATAAATGTATCCAATAATTGTACAGTTCACGGTGTTTAGAAATACTAACCGCCGACAAGGATTTCAATAGTTTCATTCAGATTTCCAGCTTTGCAGGTCCAGTTGCCGGTATCTTTGATTTTGATGCTGTGGAAGATGAGAGGCACCAAACTGCTGACTAATGTGTCATTCTTGTGCCGTTCAACATACACCCTGGTATTTTTAGAAGATCTTATTTCAACTGCTTCATCTGACGGAGAGAGCCATTCGATTCTCTGAAAATTAAATGATTTTTAATTAATTGAAGCGACAAAATAATGAGTTTTAATTAACGACAAAGAAAAATATAATAGAAATGTATTTTATTTATATATTAAATAGTTTATATTTATATATATATAGTTTTATAAGTGCGTTCATTGTTTTATACGGTCGTAGGTGAAATTGACTTGTGTTATGAATTTCGAATATTAGGGACATTGATTTCAAAGTTTTGGGTCAGATGGAATTGTAAACAGATCACGTAAGCCGTAGGACGTGTCAGGAAAAATTATAGTTGAAAAGTTATCATTTTTTCCCTAACGACTTAAGTACTTAGTGAATATAAATTGGAGTGATAGCAGTGTCAAATTTATTTTGTATATTTTCATACATAGCTTCGTTTATTTTTATAACTTCCCAGTAAGTATTTTTATACGGATGTTCTCGAATATTCACTATTCTTTTGTTTTTAAAGGCATCCATTAATTATAAATAGCTTTAACAGTTTCCAAGCATTTGCAATTATATGAGACTAAAAACAGAATACACGGCGTGAATGAAGAGAGAGATAGATATTTTTAGTTCTTTTTTTCTATTAGGCTTTCACTTAAATTGAATTCGGACGGGAAAAATTTTAATTACGATTCAGTTACAGTGCTCCAATTTTGTATAAAGGACTTTTTTTTAGTAATTCATTGAAACGAATTAACTCTACAGTCGAGCACTTCCTTCCGCAAACGTATCATTACTCTTTTTAATTAAATTATCTTTATATGTACATGTATAGTACAATTTTGTGTTAAAGAACTAATTCTTTAACATATACCCACTGAAATTATCTACAAAATTATAATAAGTCATCCTAAACACGTATATAAACCTTCAAATTTGAATTATTATTTTGTATTATATAATGTATGACTTATGATATAAAGGTTGGATTAAATTAAAAAATATATGTTTAATACCTAAAGCAAATATACCGTGAAGCAGTTTTCCCTGAAAATTTATTAGGCGCGAATAAAGTGAGCTCAACAATTTGGGTACGAGAAAAGTTATCCGTTGTATTACTAATATATTCTTCTCTTGAGTATGAGTTTTAAGTAAACATCGTGTAGGGATAAAAGGTTAGTTTAGGAAAATTAATAATAACTTAATTTGGAAATTTTACTTTTACTTTGTATATGGGCAATTAGAAATATCTTCCATTTAGGAAACACGAAGTTTGTTATTGTAAAAACAATTTAATAAACGATAGCTACGTAAAAGATATACAATATTAATATAAAATGTAGTATTTTTCAGTTGACCTGTTACGTTCACTTCGTTTATGCTTTCAGAGTTATTTTAAAAGGCTATCATTTTATCGTGAAGCGTGACAATACGTTTGACAACGGATAGTCGAGTAAAAATAAAACTACCCTATACTTTATAACAATGCTGTAAATTTAACTCGTGCAATGGAAACGTAACGTAAACGGAATAAGAAACGTATTTTATTATCACAAAAAATATAAACAAAATATAATCATTGTGATTTTAAATTAAAAGTAAAAATGTACAATAACAATTAGGCCGAATAATGTAACTAGGTTGTGGCACTCTTTTCAATGTTTATCTATACTGTAAAAATAGAAATATTGGTTAGCATTTTCGAAAGAAATTTTCACCGTCTCGATAAAGACAAATATTTATAGAATGCTTTATTCACCCAGGCTGGCAGCGATACGGAAGCTCAATTTGTACCGCGACGGGACGGTTTCCCTGAAGTCGTGGGTTTGAATTTCTGTTTGTATCGGTTAATCTTTGATTTATTGAACTTTTAAGTAAATAAATTAAAAGTACTGCGTGTAGATATGTTATTCATTTTACTGTATATATAATCTGTGTCACATAGATGACGGAACTTTTGACCATGATCGAGCTTAAAAAAAACCTAAAAACAGCAAAAACTAACAATATTTAAATATGTTTCCAAGATTTTTCAGCTTTCTATTTATTATTTCTTCTTCAATGATATTATAATTTATATATTTTTAATTATATAATTTCTCGTTGTTTTACAATCTAAATTTATTACCTCTGGTAGGTTGAGACCTTTACAGTAGATTGCCTTTTTTTCGCCCACGTTGAAAACTGACGATTTCGCCATAACGTGCAAGAAGGGTGCTCCATCTTCCGTTTCAGCTGTCAGAGCTGAAATTAAAAAAAAAATGCTATAAATTATTTTATTACCATGATAATTAATATTTTGTATTGAATTAGTTGGCGATAATCCGTTCGTGACGTAAAATGCACTAATGAGATAAACTAAACTCATTTTATTCATATCGCTTAAAGATTAATAGCGGTGGCGAAACGAAGAAGAGACTTCTAATGAAACATAGAATAATATATTGTAACAATTTTTAATTTATCCACAATATTTTTCATACAACGTTCCAATAGTAACTAATCTGAATGCTATGAAGCGTGTAACGGCGTTGAGTTTTTCAAATGGACACTTTCATTTCCTTTTCCATTCTCATATTTCTCGTTTCACACGATGCTTCCACTTGCGGTGCATTAAAAGAATTTCAAATGTGTAATATTAGTTCCTAGATGATAGATTGCAACTACCGACAGTATAGAAAAATAAAAAAGTCGAAGTACTAAGAGATGTATTATATTTTTAATCTTTTGCAGCGCTAAGATCTGGAACGCTTATTGTTAGTGATGATAAAGGATTGGAATATTTCGCCGGGTTCTCTTGACACTTTTAACAAAAATATACGGCATTGTATTACAAACCTAACTTTTCATGATATTTAAATACCGGTAAGAAGATAACTTAGTGCCGTTGTCGCATAAACTTGGCTGAATGTTCGTGAAAAAACATCAAGAACATGAGAAGTGTTCTAAGTTGGACGCGACGGTCACAAAGTATACAACTTCATCTTACTGTTGAGTGGCGTCCATTAGTAAGTTGAGTTTTGTATTGAAGATTTACTGGCCCGCTTACTTACTGCTAGCCCGCTCTATCTATAGTTAAATATGCTTTTAAACTTTATCCAACATCAAAGATTTTAGATAATTTAACTTACTTTCATCTTATTTAATTAGTTCAAAGCTTAATGCTTCAACGTTGAACATCTTAAGTTACTTGAGAGGTTTTAGTTTTCGACAATATAAGTATGTAGTTGTAATTTAAATTTTCCTTCTATATTTATCATCATTTATTTACATTTTTATAAACATCTAATGAAAAATAAACCGACACGGGCAGAAATATAACGTATGACACGATAGCTCAATTGGTAGAGTGACAGGACGGTTTCCCGAAGGTCGCCGGTTCGACTCCCTGCCCGTATGGTTGCAGTTTTCATTCTATATTTATTAAAATATGATTATAATATAAATATAATATACTTTATTATCGATTATCAGATTAATCTTACCGTTGATTACACAATTAATTAGAATCCAAAAATGTTTGAAGATTGCTTAATTATAAAAATAAAGCTTAAATTCTCAGTGTAATCCAAGTATTGATTTTGTTTTGTCGTCGTTTATTATTCCAAAGCTAACAAATTTATATTGTAATTTAAAAACGCATTGAATTATAATTTACGAGCCGAATAATATCTTATTTTGAGAAAAAGAGAGAAAGAAAAAGAGAAAAATAAAAGTTTGCTTTTAACTAATTTAAAGCATTGTTTTAAATACTATTGTAGACATTTACCATGTTTCAAAATGAATGTTTTTACTAAGAATTCTTAATAATTTATCCGTTAATTAGTGAAGAGTTTCAAAAGCAGTAGGTACGTATTATGCAATCTAGTAGCTGAACTATTAAAATAACCAAACTGCAGACTTTAACTAATTTTACTAAAACTACTTATGAAAGTTTCTATTTTGTGCTATTTGCTTCTCAAATACACTGAAATGAGTAAAATTGAATTAATGATGATTTTTCCAAAAGGGATACTTTTGACTCAACTAATAAAAATTTTGTCTTGCAAAAACTAAAAATTGCCACGTGAAAAAAAGCAATGAGTAAGGAAATAAAATAATAATTATGTTATAAATTTGATTTTAGCCTAAAAAATAGCATTGTGTTAAATAGCAAGATGTTTTCTGATCGTAGAGATCTAGTGCAAAGTGCATTTAGTATTAATGACTGCAATATTTTAACTCCAGGGAATAGTGAACTAACTATATCCGATGACAAAAGCAGTCGTTAATTATACAGCGTATTGTGTGCATCGTACGGCTAAATTCTAATTAAATACAATGAAAATATGCTATCTATATGCAAAATACCTTTTAATTTACAACTCACTTTTAATTAAATTGAACTAATGGAGTAAAAGTAATTTTAAATTCATTGTATTATAGAGGTAGATAAAGTTTTATATTTAATAAAACTTTAATAAAACGTTAGATCTCATATTATTAAATATAAAATCATGTATGTTTTGAACTTCTTATATACTTTTGGTAGTTTTGATTAAAAAATCCGACGGAAATTTAATTGTAGAGCATTAATGCTTTTTTTTAGTCTCGTTAAGCAATATATATTATATTGTGTTTGTTTTAGCTTTTTGTTTTAAATTCTTGTGTAGTTGGAACTTTTAATCGTGTAAATCGTAGATAATTGTTGGAAAATTAGAAGAGCTTGAAGTTAACCTTCGTCAGAGTTTGTTTATTAAGTCTGAACAAGTCACCCTCATTTTAGCTTCAAATGCCAAGAATGTTGAATTCCTCGAATCAATGCGTTTCAGAGTCACTAAATACACAAGCATTTTGAATTAGTCCTTATGCAAAGAGAAAATAGTATGGCAAAGGAACTTTTGGGTATTTATCAAAGATGCGATACCATTCATTCAATTGATAAACGAGAAATGTTAATGTTGATAGATTCTACTTAGACAATAACAAACTAAGACAAAATTTTACCACAGACACTTACAATTAACATATTTACCTAAATGTACTTTTTCTCTTTAGGTTTAATGTAAATTTTATTCTAATTATTAACAGTTTTAATTTTGTAAAAGATATCAATTACTATTTTATAATAGCCATTGGACTTCATAAGTTTTCCTTTCTTTAGCCATTTGAATAAACTAATAATAAAATAATGATATAATGAATAAAATAATGTTATAATGAATAAAATAATGATATAATGAATAAAATAATTATATAATGAATAAAATAATGATATAATGAATAAAATAATGACATGATAAACGACATCAATTACTTAAAAAACCAACAAACCAATAAATTTTTAATAAAACTATCTTGATATAGAAATATAACTAGTAGTTGTAAAGTGAATATACGCCTAACCTTGCTATTCGTATACTTCTAACAATGGATGAAACATGAAGATATTATATTTTTTCGGGAAATATGATAAATTTATTACAGTTTATATATCATACATTTTATTTTCTACCGTGGAAATATCGAAAATAATCATAAAAAATTAATAAATATAAAAATAAATGCAATAATTTAGAAATACTGTAAAATAAATGAAAAACATTGAAAAATAAAATATAACAACACGGCTAGAGGTGATACGTTTTATATAATAGTGTTAAAAATATATATTTATATCTGTTTTACATTTACGTAAGTTTTCTAAATGATAAAGTATAATGTAAATTGTATAAAATCATCTTTAGAAAGCACTTTACGTTAAATATAGAAACCTTTAAATCTCATAACAGATAGCCTCCATTTGAGTTTTGCTCAAATTTTGTAAATGAGTGTCGGTTACAGACGTAATTACACTGCGAAGGTGTCGGGTAATATCTGTCAAGATGATTTATTAACAGCGTTTTATTGGTTGTTTTAACGTCACCTTTGTTAAAATAACATATATTATTGTTAAAATGACATATAATATATAATATATGTATATAATAATTAGATAACATCGACTTAATGTTTTTGTAACCGTTAACTTAAGATTCATTTACTTAATTCACTTAGAACACGTGTAGTTTGTTGTTTCGTTTAGTTATGAATTTGTTTGAGTTAAAATTAAAAATTTTCTTCGGTCACCCATCATGTAACTGACTTAGTTAGCGTTACTTAATTTGTATTTAAAATGAATAGTAAGTTATCATCTTAATTTAAGACAATGTTATCTGTGAATTATATTAAATTTTATTTTATTTAATTCATTAAAATTATTATCAACGTCAATAATAAATCAACGGTACAAAAAACTTAATATGAATGCATTATATGCATAGAGACTCTGAGTTCTTTCAAAAAATCACTCCATATAGCTTTGAAAATATTAGTAGATTGGATTAGATATTTTTTTTTATACAATTATTTAATTTTTTAAATTATTTTTTCATTAAATTATATATATTTTTTTATTATATGGGCATGTTGTATTTACCTATAATTATCTTCATTTTATATTGTAAGAATGGTCATTGTTTAATATAAATGTTGTAAGCGGTAATCATAAAAAATATATATTTATCTAAAGAGTCAATTAAAATATTTTGTACAATCTACATTTTAATTTGTAAATAATATATAGAATGTTTGTTTCTTTGAGTCCATTGAAATGCCGGTACCGTAGGACATGTTGCCGAACGAAATAAATCGTCTTGCCACTTTTGGCAGTTCTAAAAATTCAATACGTATTGGGAATTTAAGATCTGTCAAATTATTTGAAAACAATTTGAAGACGGCGCTGCTTTGAATTTTAATTCACTTCACATTTTGTGTCTACTCAATTGAATTAATAATTTGTTTTCAAATTCAAAGAGTTATTCAGCGATTGCAAATACAGATGTAAACATTTTTTGAAACAAATGTATTTCAATTGGTTTGACGGCGCTTTTTGATAAAATATATTTTCTAAAACAAATGCTGCCATATATTTTGATATACTCGTGCACTATTTCCGATTACAAACAAATTGGCTAAGAACTCAAACAGAAACAAACACAAATACGCCGTCTCTACTCCGATACTTGGGGCTAAGTTTTCCTGGAATCAGAAGTTTGGGACCACTACGTTCCTGTCAGCGCGCTCGAGCGTGTCTGACGAATTAAAATAAAATTAATCTATTGGCAGAGTTTATATTACTGGAAATTTATGATAAATACGCTTTACTAATCGAGTTTCTGAAATAAATTAAAACTTTTTGGTAAAATATATTTTACACATAATATATTCAAAAGTAGATTTTCTTCCATATTACGAGTAAGATTCGAACCTGCGACCTCTGGGACACCATCCCATCGCTTTGGGAACTGAGCCACAATGTCACTTACCCATTTTGATGAATTAAGCATTCAACAAAAATCTTTATCGGCACATATGTGACATTTGTTGAGATTCTACCGAAATCCTTGTAAATTGAATGAATGAATGAAAATGAGGACGATTTTCTATCTTATATTAATTTAAAATTAATAGCTATAATAAAAAGGTGCTCTCTCCTAGTGTATTGTGAAGGAATATTTAAGCAAATGTGCCTAACAAATGTATATAATGTAACTTTAGTGAGATAGATAACGCGAACGTCACGAATGCGACAATGTAACGATGCTGCCGGGCAGTCCGCATTGTCTCACATAGGAATCAGATTATACAAAGGACAGACAAGCAACAAAGAGCGAAATTAATTGAAATTAATTCGTTTATTGAATATTATTTTATGTTAAAATATCAAAGCATAAGCCTGTTAAACATTTTGTATAATTTATACAATATTTTTGTCACGAATTTTGAATCAATATTAATTTTTAATCCCGATGCTTTTGTGTTCATTTGAAAAGATTAAAAGTTATCTGTAATTTAATTAGCATGTATTTGAACAGCTTTTCATAATCCTCGCTGCTATTGCTATTTGTACCAGTTTGACATTTAATTTAAAGGGTTATTTTCATAAAATCATTCTACTTAAAACAATATTGATATAACAATATAACAACAATATTTTTGACTGACTCTATCTATTTAGAGGTCCACAGCGACCAATACAATCCAGTAAGTATGAATTCTTGGCTTCACACTATTTAAAGAACAAGTTGATTAAGTTTGACTTACACTTATAGCTTGGCGGTAAACAAAAAGTGCTCCAAATATATTAGATATTTTCATGGATATGGATCTATTTATACTTTATAAAGTAATTGTTTCTGGTTTCTGGTCATCAATAGAGAAGGTGGTTTGACAAAAAGTAAACTATAATTATTACTTAAATTTACAGTATTTTATTCCGTTTATCTTATATACTGTAATTTTAATTGAATTTAATAATATTTTTATATTTATTCATAAGTAGATGTAAAAAGATATAAAGCCTAAAAAATACTACACGAAGAAGTCGTGTTGTTATAATTGAAATATTTATATAAATTGCCATTCGGTTTCCTCTAAGTCGAAAGCTTAATGAATAAAAGAACCAAATATTAAACCGCTCATTAATAAGTAAAGAGACATTTTTGGGCGAGCAATTTATTGTACCTTTCCCTTTGGAGTTCGGAAGAATAATGATGTTTTATGAAACAATAGCCGAAATTTAATGATTTTACTTGTATTCGATATGGAATAAGATTTTGTGACGCTAACAATACGAGAAATAAATATTGCCGTACCATTTTGTGTAATAGGTGCGGAAAATAAACGTGATCTACTTTCCATTATTTAATTCATTTGACGGAATAAGACGACACGATTTTTTATGAAAAAAATGTCGTATTCGGTTGTAAATATAAATAATAAGTAACGTTGAATAATGTAACCGAAATATATTATGGTTTTATAATTTTGATTTAATTTCATTTGATAATTCGTTACAGAGGTCCGTTTTGATTATTAGTTTTAGTTTTGATAATGGTAAATTAAAATGCAATAAATAAAACAGTTTTCAATTTTAGATTAAAATTTCTAATTAATTTGGAAATAGACACAGAATTGGGAACGATGAACCCGAGGGACAAATAGCTCTACCAATAGCCACCGATGACAGAGCAGTTGTTAATTACAACGTGCGTTGTGTCGACCGACAAGTAATAATTAAATGTTGATTGTATATGAAAGAGTGTAAAGATCAAAGGTTATTAAATGTTGTAATTTAATTGATGCAGCTTAAACTAAGTCTATCGTCAATAAGGATAAAATTTACTGACATTAATTGACCTTACCAACTGAATTTTAATTTACGTTCACGACCCCAAGGGTTAATTTTACCTTTTTAAGAAAAAAATATAGATTTTCACGAAATTCGTTACGAAAATATGTTTTTCAGTTCCTCGAATACCGTTCATGTTACAGATAATTAGGATTATTTTCCTGAAAAAATTTAATAATTAGTCTAAAAGAATATTCGTCTTTAACGAAATGTTGTATAAATAAAATGTAACACGCATTCAGTTTTGAAATTTTACACAATGAAGAATGTGCGCTGAAATTCGTTTCAACTCGTTTGAGCTTCAGGACGAACAAATGTGTGTGGTTCCGACTCACGAAATAGGGAATACTCCTTTTATTGTATAAACCAAACCCTAAAGCTGTGGTGAAACAAAAATGTAAATGAATTTTATACCAAAATTTTGTGGTTTATTCTTAAGAAATGGAATACGACGATCAGGTTATATTATATTTAAATTAAACTGAAAAGGGTTTTCTAGCGTCTATTGTTATTTACCTAAGCAACTGTTAATGTCGACTGCAGCAGTACAATATATGTCTGACAGTGTCTATAAATATGTTTGGCCATCTAACCTGAAACATTAATTTCAATTGTGTGGCATTTCAATGTGGCATTTCGATGTGGCATCTTATCAATGTTATTCTGAGTTGTAAAGTTGGAAACATTGGTTAGGATTTTCGAAAGAATATAGAGAATGATACATTGAGGGCTCAGGTTCGAGTCCTGCGTATCGAAAAATACTACATTATATTTTTTTGTATAAATTCACTAGTGTCACATGCAGGGCCAAAAATAGATTTTGTTAATTGTTAAAAGTATATTATTTTAATAAAATATCTTCTTGATCCTCGTTAATATTCGTGAAGTACTTGATAAAAGTTATTAATATAATTATTTTAATTTATACTGAGATTCTGTAATAAACAAGTTTTATATCAGCTTTTAATTAAGCACTTAAACATATGGGTAAGGGCGGTGAATGTTTATTCAAGTTGTATGTTTACACTGAAAGTTCAATCAGTGGTTGTAATTATACAAGCCTCTTTAATAAAAATCTTTAAGATACAAAAGTACCTTTTTATATTCTATTTGGTAAAGGCCCTTCAGAACGCAATCACTTACGAATCAAAGCGGTAAAGTAATTTTCCAATCTTTGGGTTCTTAGAAAGTAATGTAATAGATCCGACTGAAAGAATAATTATTTGTCGTGGAATTTTAAAGTATCAATAATTTTGTTTAAATTTTATAAAGAATTATTATTTTCTATATAATATATATTTTCTATTCTTTTTCTATTTATATGTTATAATAAGCTATAATAAGTATATGTTATAATAAGTTTGTAGAATACATACTTTTGTATGAAGAATGTATAAAGAAAGAATTGTATGAAGAATAAATACATATGTACTTTTATATATCTATATAAAATTAAGTTAATCTTATATATGAATAAAATAAAAGTCTATTACTTAAGTATTTTTACACTCCGTTCTGAATTATTTACCCAAAGATATGTACGGTTTATTAAATACGTTGATCCGCTGATGTCATGTTGGATTTCAACATTTGATTTATGCGCAAGTTTACTGAATGAGTGTCGTAAATGACGTAATGACGCTGTAGCGAAGTGTCGCGTTATACTGTTAGATGTTAATACAGTTTTAATCAATAATTTATTAGCTGTTAATATTTTTAATGTTGGTATTCAAATGAAACGTTTTTATTACGCGTTCTTTAATAATGTATTATTTGTGTTATAATATCAAGATTAAAAATCAATAACCATTTAATATTATTAAAAAAATACGGTCAGTGGAGTTAATATTTTGTCATAAGTGGAAGAAAACATTGAATGACATGTGATTGTGAGCGATTGTTATAAATGAATATTTGTTACTATAGGAATAATATTTGAAATGAGATCATAAATACTTATAATGTTTTTTAATCAATATACGTACTCTGTATATTTATTTATAATATTTTTAATTACATACTTTTTAATTTAATGTGAAAATATTTCAGGCATAAAAAATTTTGATAAATAAATTTTAATGATTGAAATTGATCTACGTATTTTAGTTGTTATTGAGATGTAAAACCTGTACACTAACAATTATCGGAAACCGTATCAAACAAACTAGTGAATAACTCAAACGGAAGCACATACAAACACACGTTTAGTACTGGGATATCTGAAGCGAGTTTGGGGTACAATCAAAGTTCGAGACCAATATTAACTCTGGTTACGTCAAAATATAATTGAATATTGGTTGATAGAAATATCTTTGCAAGAATATTATTAAGACAATTAATTGTGAGAAGAAGAGGTGAGATTAAATTATTTAGGTTATTAACTAAGATAAAATAAATTGTTATTTATTTAATTATCAGCAATTTATGTTTAAGAATTATAATTAACAATTATAAATTAAATATATAAAGCTGGAGAGTGTAAAAAAATACGGTTTCAATATGAAAATCATATTACTCTTTGTTTAATATATCATTTTCTATTTGTTGGATCAATTTAAGAAACATCTTAAATAAAGAATTAGAGGAATAATAAATCTGGAGTGGGTGAAATTGTCACATTCAAATAATAAATCGTTTATTATTTAAAATTCAATTTCATATTTTGTATTTCTTTAGTCGACTGTCATAAAACTCATTCAAAATTTAATTAAATATCTCTATCGAATTTCGTGACGAAAGTATTTGAAACATTTAATAACTTTACGTTATGGATGGAGTCATCCATACAATAACGCTATCATTTGTATTTAGCTACCTACCAAATAATATTTATATATATTTGATTGTTTTTGTCTTTTATTTACTTTGTAATCGTTCTTTTTTTTGACAATATTGTTTTAAGCTCACATGTAAGTTACATTTATGAATTAGAAATTTATTTTGATTTCAGGAAATATTAAAAATGAACACATAAAAAAAGCTGACGTTACACGGAGTATTGTGAGGAAGAAGCTACATAGGCTAGAAAGGCATAGAAGCTACATAGCTAGGTACATGTATCTATTCTATAGTCATAAATGTAAGCTCGATGTTATTAATAATATAATATTTAGAAAAGATTGATTAATAAAAAATATATCAATTAATATTCTCAAAATTAATTTTCGATGTTCATCTTAATTCTAATGATTAAAAGCAAATCGTCACAGCTTTTGCATCAAATATCACCTAATAACCGTCATTTGATATTTAACGAAGTTGAAAATAAATATCGCATTCTGTGAAAAATTTGGTTACTTAAGGAATGTTTAGACATGGTGAATATACGTTGAAATTCGATTTAACTCGTTTCAAGAGAAGCACCCACAAATGACTGTGGTCCCGAAGCACGAAATAGGGACTTCCCCTTTTATTTTGTATCAACGAAACTCTGAAGCTGCGGTAAAACAAGAATCTAACGAATTTTATACTTAAATTTTGTACATAATTGCTTGGGAAATTTCATATTTAGCGTCGTTATTTATAAAGAAAACGACACAATTCTTATTATGCTGATAAAGTTTCCTTTTCTAAGAAATATTATTAAAATTTAAATTTTTATAAACCCTTCAAACAACTCTAATATAATTATATTTCCTGAGATTCATAGATTTAATTTGTACTATATAGTGTATTTTTTTAATATTTCAAATAAGCGTACATAGCACTTACGAAACATCGGACTGTTATTGCATGATTTCAAAGGATGGTTCCACGGAGAATTTATTGAATTACAATCATTCATAGTAGTGACTATTTGAGTCACAATATTTATCGATATCTGATTTTATACTTAACTTGTCAGTTTTATTACATTTTATTGTAGTTTATTACAAACAAATTGATCTTCACAAATACCTAATTAACTGGAGAACATTTTGCAACACTAATGCCAATTTTATGACAATAATATTAAAAAATTGAATTATATTTAAAGTAATGTCCATTACTGCTTATTAAATGCGTTGATCCACTGATCTCATGATAGATGGCCTTCATTTGAGTTGCGCGCAAGTTTATGGAATGGGCGTCGGTAACTGGCGTAATTACGGTATCGCTAAGGTGTCGAGTAATACCTGTCAAGATGATTTATTAACAGCGTTTTATTGGTAGCTTCAAATGTTAAGACAGTTACCGTGAGTGATGCTAATGAACAGAAATGTTGTGAATTAGATGTGTTATTCTGTTCTGTTTATTCCAATATTAATAAACGTAACGTAAAATAAATTTATAACATATTTAGCGTTCAATTTTCATTTTCGAAGTTAATTATATTCCGTCAATTTAATTTACTAACAGATAACTACTTAATTATATTTAAAGCATTATAAATAAAATAATTTTGGAGCTGAAATATAAAATAAATATTTGTATAAATAATAATTTATTTAAGAATTTGTTTATAACTTTATAGAAAACCAATTCACATATCCAATAGTGTATAAAGAAACGACGCCATTGTAATTCCGGAAACGTCAAACGCGCAGAGAAGCGAAATAAATAGTCTTGCCACTTTTCGAAACTAAAAATTCAATACGAACAAAGACGTTTGAATCTATCAAGTTATTTCAAAATAATTTTCACGGCTTTGCTTTGAAGCTATTTTATGACAATTTATTGTTTAAATATGTATAATTTATTACATATTATTTGAAGCTAAGCACCAACATTAGAATGTCTTATAATATGTGATATTGTCGTATTATTTTAAGTTTAAATTCAAAAAAATATCATCTGCATGGAAATAAGCTTGAACTGGCAGACAGATATTATACCATTTATGCTACAGAAAACAAATTAAGAATTATAATACATAAATACTATTGATTTGTTTGACAGCAAAATATAAACTATTTGTAGTAATTTATTTATAAAAATAATGTCTTTAGTAGAAATTTGTTTCATTTATGCGCTATAAGGACAAAAGCAATCGCAAGTCTTAAGCTGTATATTACCCAGAGCTTATTAATTATTTTCACCTAATTATTCCACGCTGCCATTGGTTTATATAAAACAAATCTATTCCTGGTTGTCGTCTTTCTAAAGTACATATTTCAATATTATAATTAAAATCTGTGTAATGATAGTTGATTTATTTAAAGCGCGTAATATTTTAAATATTAATGTATGCAATCTCTTCAGCTATACTGACGTCGACACAATTATATATTTTATTTTAACGGTGTCGGTTTAATGTTAATTTAAATTGGTTATTACTGAAAACTGAATGTGCTAACTGAAATAGAAGGCGTTTATATTTAATTTCGACTTCCAATCATAGTTCTCTGATATCCAATCAATTTAAATGAATACCACGGTTGAATATTTGAACCTAAATATCAGAAGAATTCAATAACTTTATAATAGCGAGTGAAATGTTATTGGTTGAGTTATTTTAGAGAATATCTCAGTAAGGTTTATAGTTAAAATATTGCAATAAAATTATAAAAATATTTTATTTAAGCTTTGGTTTGGCAGGAATTTAATAATTGCGTTTCGTTTATATTTAATAATATTTATACATTACATCCATTATGAATTTGTTAAAATTATTGCAAATATTCGTCCACGTAATACGTTGTAAAATAATATATAAGTATGAAAATTAATGACCTGATAAAACCCAAATATCCCCCCCACTCCGTGCTCATCTTCATTATAATAATATCATGTTTCGCTACAATTAAGTTTATCTTTCGTCGTTTGCTTAATTATAACTTCCCAAAATAATTTAAGTATAAAACTCATTGACATTCTCGTTTTACCTCGGATTCAGAAGTTTCTGTTATGCGGAATAAAAGGTTATTTTAAGTTTCATGCCTAGGATGTCGTCCACATATATGAGTCGGTATGGCGTCACAAATGAGATAAAACGAATTTAACATAATTGCCATTTTGAATTTAAAAAAAATATTGAACTGCTGAAAATAAATTCAAACCATTAAGTTCAAAAGTATGTCACTAATCTAACAGCAGCGCTAAGTAATATAAGTATATAAGTAATATAAGTATATAAGTAATATGTCTTGAAACTGATAGTATACTATTTATATATATATTTACTTTTTAAATTATAACTCATTAACCTATGTTAAATTTAAAATATACATACTTTAATTCTATTTTACTCAAACTTATAGATTAATATGTATTCGTATCTCTTTAGCTAAAGGTTACGTAAATGTAAAGTTTACCTTTAGGTGAAATATATATTTATTTTATTATTATACATTAGTGCAATTACACTTTACATATTGGTTTTCCATCTCTTTTTCCATCTCTTCTTGTTTAAGGAACAAGTTTTGTATGAGTTAGTTTGATTTCTCTAACCAGCATAAAATGTTTATTTTGCAAATGGTCGAACAAAACTCCTTTGGAAATTTCATATAAATTTGTTTGCCTCTTTTAGTTACTTTGTGAAATAAAGTAATTTGATTGAATATATTATCGTGAAAAGGATTATGGTAGCTCCAGATATATCATTATTAATAGTTTAAAAAGAACACTGAAATAATATATATTTTTATTTTTAGGATATAATAAAATGATTCTCAATGATTGATTATCCGTTCAGTTAAAATTCGCCTGAAAGCAAAGAAAACCTTGAGCTATCCAAGAAGCGCTAAGTTTTTATCTACTTCTATTTTGAGAAAATGTTTTTGCCAATGCAAACTATTGATTTAATATTACTTACAAAGTTATCTCTATGAAGGGCATTTAAATTCGAATCAGTTATATGCTGATTCTATAGAAGTCTCTTGAACATAGAAAAAATATTTCTGCCATCATTAGAAAGATATTTTGCTCAAAGAGTTTTATACCATTGATCACGTCTTTAATTTTTTTTAATTTCTATGTTTATTTAATTCCTTTGCTATATTTATAGACTTTCCATTACATTACTAATAAATTAATAATTTGAAGTTTTTTTTTGTATATTTAGATGCTATGACATATTTCAACATTTATATTTAATTTATAGTATAACTGAAAATTTACTCTTCATGCTAGCCATTTTTATGGTTTGTTACCGTTTTGTAATTAAATATTATAAATTTGAATTTATTTTAATATACCATTTTAAAAGATTTGAACCTGAGATTTTTGAGATGATATCGTCCCGTTTCTACAAAAAATGATTATTACATGTTTAAAACTATAATATGGAGCTTGATCTGATCGCCTCTTACCTTCATCAAAGAGCCCCCAGACGGTTATTGTAAATAATTCTGAATCGGCTGGTTCTTACCTAAAGATGGGTGGGTGTTCCAGAAGGATATATTCTTGGCACCTTTTTATTTTTACTTTATATTAATGACCTTCCCCTTTTTTATAAAAGGTGTATTTGACATTGACACTCTTACTTACATACTTTTTGGTGATAATATCTCACTTTTATATAAAAATAAATTTATAGCGTCCAAATGTTATCTTCCAGAAGTTACGAAATCCTTCATGGGCTTGAATGTACTCATATATTATAAAGTACCACATGATGTCTTAGACCTTCTTTTTCTTAGTTTTAAATCTTAAATTTTAATTTTGTTGTTAAATAAAGCTCGTCTTTAATAAAACTCTTGAATGCTTCGAGTTCTTAGTTGATTACATTTTGATCAACTTAGGATGGGAAACTTTAGTTATTGACTCATTTGTAAGGTTGGCGAGTAGTTTGAAATAAGTTCTTTATTTAATAAAGAAATGAACTAGTTATAGTATTTTAGACAAAATTTCTGGTATTAAGAAATAATTGTATATTTGGATCGAATTAATACAGATGTTTTATCCGTAAAAGAAATATTCAGAGCCAATAAAAAAATATTTGATCAAAGTAAGTACCACTATTTACGAAATAATACTTCAAATCTGAAAATTCATAGCATTCTATTTTGCTGCAGTCCGATACCGGTCTCTGGGAACGACATAGATTAAGCACTTGCCCATGAATTTTCTTTCGTAAATCTTTTAGTGCATTTTTACTTCGATTCATTGGATTTTAATATTTTATTATGTCGTTATCAAAGGAAATAATATAACAAATTACTCAAAAAATAACTTTTTATTACTGAATACAACGGAATATTTTTATATTTATAATATAGAATCAATTCCAGTGGCTTTACAATACCCGTAAATCCCACAGAGAATATTCTAAAAGCAGAAACAAAAGGAAATGTTGAAACCTCTTATTAAATACCCAGCGTCCTCCACTTTTTATCATTATACGTTCTTTTGTGTCACATTACTGAGAGTGAATTTCTTCAATGTTTTCAATCCGATTAAATAAAGATATATAAATTCTTGGTAATTTACTTCAGACACAATGTTAAATAGACTTAAAATATTTTATATTCTAATATTTAAAATACGCCTCTTGGACGCGGCCGAAAATAACAGTTGATCAAAAAGCCAAGACGTAAATAAGGAAATTTATATAACCAGAAAACTATAATTTTCATTCTAGCTCATCAAAGTAAAAGAAAATTTCAAGAAAACATTCAAAAAATAAAAACGATTATAGAGAATAATAAAAACGAGTTATGTTATTTTGAATGTATGACATGTTATTAGCTCAGAACAAATGTAAATAATTGCGGTAAAGTGTGATCACATTTTTATATTTTTCAATCAAATTAATTATCATCTTAGTCCTTAAGGGTGTATGAATTGTATCTCATTATAACTATAATATAATATATATATATATAATGTATATATATATATATATATATATACATTCCCAAGAAAGCACTTGTTCTTTTTTTATATTATAATCTGTGGTAACCGTTAAATATTATTTTATTTAAATTGGGTAATTTTACTAAATGAATACACTAACTGAAGTTGTAGGTTGAAATTTCATTTCGTGTACAAATTATAAAGTTGTTCACTGATATTCAATGAATTTAAATTAATAACACAATTACATATTTGAACCTAAATATCTTTATAACAGTGAGATGTCATTGTTATAGTAAGTTTGTATAGAATTTAATTATGTATATATTAATTATTTTTTTTAGGTATGTGTATATAAACAATTTCTCGATTAAATAATATAAATATTATAGTTTAAATTTGATTTGCAGGGAATTTAATAATTGCTTTTCCTTTATTTCAATTTTTTTGATATTATAATTGTTACCCGTGGACACGTCGTCCGCACGGACCATAGTTCGAGAACAACACTCTTTTTGAATTTTTGTTATATTAAATTATTTATAAAATGAGATTTGAAAAACATGCATAACAGAAAAAAATATTGGTCTATATATCTTGAAAACTTTGTTAAGAAGTCCTTTGCAACGGTTTTTTTCATTTTATTATTATTATAATTTTTTGTATTTGTTTTTAGTAAATATATTTTTATATTTTTAAATATGTCATGTATGTAAAGTATAAATTGTTAGTAAATTATTTTATTGAATTTCACTTATTAATTTTGAACATACCCACAACAAATGTAAAGTCCATTTTCTTAATGTAGTATCAAATAATATAAAAAAAAAAACATAAATAAACTCATGAATTATTTATAGTCACGAGAATATATTGAAATAAAATAAATACTCTGCATTAAAAATATATCATGTATCACTACAGTTATTTTTAATTTTCATTTGCTTAGTTAAAATTCCCTAAATAATTTAAGCACAAAATTCATTGACATTCCTGTCTTACCTCATATACAGAGGTTTCTTTTGCGCGAAATAAAAAGGTTATATGAAATTTCATGCGTCAGATTTCGTCCACAGTCATTTGTCGGTGTTGCGTCATAAAGGAGATTCATGCGTGACGCAATACCGACAAATGAGTCACAAGACAACGAATTTTACGCATCTTGAATATTTAAAGTAATTTTACTTCTAAAATTAAATTCGAACCATCGAATTAATGAGTATTTTACTCATAAAACAGATGTTATAAATGAAAATAAGTTTTGAAAGGCTGTTAAAATTGTAAATATCAAATCTATTGTAAGGTTTTTAAACGTAACATTTAGTTCCGCGTATTGCCAAGTGTGGCGCTAGTGTATTCGTTTTTTTTGTCCTCTGTAAGCTTTACCGGCTTATAAACGTATTGTTAAACTCATCTCATTTATTTTTGTTACAATTTAAAAAAATAAATTAAGAACATAGATACTTTATTAGGATTTCATTTGAATTTATAATATGTATACGTTATTATATAGTTATTGCATTTTGCATCCTAGCTTTTAAGACAGGAAATCTCACAATTGACTTATCTTTTTGTGTTCCCGGAATAAGTTTTAAATGAGTTTGTTGGACTACTTTAACAAATAGTTTAAAAATTTGTCGAGAAAATTTTGTTTTACAAACGGTCGAAGAAAACTCCTTCCCAAATTCTACATATGAAAAAAAAAAAGATAATGTTTAATTGAAGCTCATCGATTGATTACTTAGTAGTGGAGCCGTGACGTTGGTTGAATTGTAATGGCTTCATGTGGATAAGGTCGCATTGGAAAGTATGGATAGGTCAATGGTCAGTGCTTCTGGAGATTCTGACCTTGTCATTTTTCTAACTGTCGTGTGCTTAGAAGAAATAGTGAGTGTTTATTTCAAAAATGAGATTATCATTCTGTGCAATATAAGAGTCGAATGAAGCAGTAGCAGTGCTATTATTTTACCACTGATATAATGTACTCTATAACACCGAGACCGAGTCTACTTGATGAAGATCCTATCGCCCTACTATCTATATATATACTATAATCTTGTTTGACTCTAAAAAGGATAATGGATTGTGTGAAGTTAATGTTTCTCAAAAGAATATATCTTAGATATTAATTATCTTTTGTTATAATTTATTAATATCATTTAAACGAAACAAATATAATACACTTTAACCGGGCGATATCCATAAGCCGTCTACTTTTTATCATGTTCTTTTTGAAAAAGATTTCTTTGCAATTTAAAAATATTGATTTAATATTACTTGGAAAGTTTTTGCTATGAAGCGCATAGAAATAAGAAGCAATTATATGCTAATTCCATCGCAGTCGCTTACATTGTGAAATAAATATTCCTTCCAACGTTATGTGAAAGATATTATAACGATGGAATTACAGCATCGTCAACGTTTTTTTATTTCGTCTCATTAAAATGGTTATGTTTGTTATTTATATGTTTATTCAATTGCTCTGATATACTAATCAACCTACATTAAAATTATAACAAAATAACTTTTTTTGTTTTTTTTTTATCTATATTCTATGACATATTTAATGATCTATTTTTAATTTATAACA
Organism: Dircenna loreta; assembly: GCA_963555665.1. Lineage (NCBI taxonomy): Eukaryota > Metazoa > Arthropoda > Insecta > Lepidoptera > Nymphalidae > Dircenna > Dircenna loreta. The sequence goes on from OY743098.1 coordinate 2,613,489, forward strand.
TAGCTTAAAGTAAATATTGAATGGTGGCCATGTTTTATTATAACATCATTTTGTATTTGAATTTGAATTATACGTATTGATAATGATGCAACCCTTTGTTTGATAATTTTAATATCATTGAAATGTAATGTTTGCAGCTATAATAGCGCTTGTAAATATTTATTATAGGTGAAATTATTCAGCGATAATTATTTGGAAGTTTCAATAGTTAAGGCTTTTTCTTTAATTCCAATCCCAAATATGATTTTTAAATTCATGATTAGGAGGACTTGAGATTTCCTTGATATTTTTTTATCGTCCATCTCTACCAAGAATTAACACCACATCTATAAACTATAATACTATTTTTATAACAAATTATAAAATTATAATTTTCTATAATTATTTATTATAATGAGAGTCTCTTACTTTTATTAAAGAAGGATATACATTTTATTTTATAAATATTGTTAAAACGTGGCGAGTATTTTTAATTTTTATTTTTTTATTAATGATCTACCTGCTGTCGTAAATGGTCTATGACATTGTACTTTTTCTTGATACCTCGCTTATATTTGAAGTTGAGCGTAATAGGACTGATTATAAAAAAAAGTGAACATTGCTCTGTCACGTGTTATTCACTGGTGCGAAATTAATAATTTGGTCGTTAAAAAAGCTAAACGCATAGCTTACACTTCCAAATGTAAAAGTAATCTAGTGATGCGGAAATCAATTCAATATTTATTTTACAAGAAAGAGCTGTACGAGCTTTTTATAATTTAGAAGCTTTAAAAGATTCCCTGAAAGATGTACTAATAATTGGTATTTTTACGGACGTTTCTCAATACATATTTAATTATATATAATTTGAACGTCTAAATTTTGATACTTACATAAAATCAGTGACAGACACACGATAAATACAAGAAATAAAATAAAATTGCAACGCACGAATTTCGTCTTTAAAAAGTTAAAAAACTCCTTAATGGGCTTGAGCGTACGTAAAATTCCACATAATACATTAGGCCTTCCTTTTCTAAGTTTTCAATCTAAAGTTAAAAGTATATTGTTAAAAAGCTTATTATGGCATACAAAAGATTTTAGTTGATCGCATTTTGATCAACTAAAAACTTAGGTTATGGAGCTTGGGCTGTTGACTCATTTGCAAGGTTATTATAATTTTTACTTCAAACATTGTCAAATTTATCTAAAATGAGCAATTGTTGAATTTCTTCCAGCTATTTTAGCAGAGCAGCATTCCGTGCTGATGGCCACTTACTCACGACATTTTTAGAATGTTTGTTTGTTTGTTCTTTATTGTACACAAATAATAATTAAAAGTACATTTCTTAAAATTCAACATTAAGATGCAATTTATGCACAAAGGCGGACTTATCCCATGAAGGGATCTCTTCCAGTCAACCTCTGAGTAGTTGAAAGGAAAAAATATTACATGGTAAATTAAAGTGAAAAAAAAAACAAAAAAAAAAGTAATAAATAATTGACAATTCACAAGTGCGTGTAAAAGTTTTCTTGAATAAAGATATTTTGAATTTTGTATAAAAGCAAAATGAACAAATTTTTTTGCATGAATATTAAAATCATTTGAATAATTTTCAAAAGTTAAGACTCTAGATACTATTTCAGTAAATTATTCAAAAAATGTGTTTGTTTAAACTGTCTTTCGTCTTTTTTAACCCCCGACGCAAAATCGATAGGTAGTACAAGTTTAACATTTGTGTCTGTGTATTTCTGTGCTTACCTGTAGCATTAGAGCTACCGAACGGAATAAGCCATTGAATGTGTAAGTCTTTAATTAAAAGCCTTTTCTGTCGATAAGGCTTGTGGCTATATTTGCCGGAAATAAAAGTACTGGTCTCCAAGATTTTCAGCTCTCATTGGAAATAGTAACGAAATATCAGGCAATATTGGCGGGGGTTTTGATATGAAATAAGTTTTACTTTTGATAAAGAAATTAAACAATTTTTGTGTCGTATGTATTGAGGGTATTTATAAATAATTGTAAATTAGGAACAAATTATTACCCATGTCTTATTGGCAAGAGGAAAAATAATGGGAACATATTAAAATTTAAATTGTTTATGAAAATACTTTATCAAAACAAAGATCATTATTTCTGAATTTATACTTGGAATCTGAAAATTCATAGCATTCTATTTTGCTGCAGTCCGATACCGGTCTCTGGGAACGACATAGATTAAGCACTTGCCCATGAATTTTCTTTCGTAAATCTTTTAGTGCATACTAAGTCTTTTAGTGCATATTTAATAAATATATATATGTATGGAATTTTATATTTCCTATATCAAAGCAAATAATATAACAAATAACTCGATTTAGAACCAGTCAATGCTGCATTACTTACGATACTTTTTTACAATACTTTTACATTTATTATATAGAATCAATTCCAGTGGCTTTACAATACACATAAATCCCACAGAAAATATTCTAAAAGCAGAAACAAAAGGAAATGTTGAAACCTCTTATTAAATACCCAGCGTCCTCCACTTTTTATCATTATACGTTCTTTTGTGTCACATTACTGAGAGTGAATTTCTTTAATGTCTTCAATCCGATTAAATAAAGATATATAAATTCTTGGTAATTTACTTCATAGATTCGATTATTTAAATACAATTTTAAACAAACCAAAAATACCTCATACAAAATTAATAAATATACCGTATTTAAATGTTAATTTTCCCTATATGCTTTTAAACAAATAAATAAACGGATCCGAATATTTCTCCCAAAGAGGGGGGTGATGTAAGATATTCGTACATAAGTTGTAATCGGAGGTGAGACTATCGCCATACCGCACTGATTCCTGAATCGGATAAATCATCAAAAACTAGAAATCCCATCACAACGCCATCCAACCTGGGGTACGAACCCAGCTATTACATTATCGGAATCAATTTTAGTTATTACTATTTTTATTTGTTTTCGGTTATATAATGTATATGAAGAATATATACTCATTATCTAGTAACAACTGTCATTGTCGTGCTCGTCGCGTAGGAGTCGATCGATATAGCTTTTTGCACGTGGATAATATGAAGGACGTACAGTAAAGGCTTCAGGATTAATCCCTGAAAACACCATCAGGAAATCAAAGTTATCTGAATTATTTTGTTACCTGTTGAAACAAATATGTTTTTACTATTTATATTAGATTTTTAAAGAAATTGAATACATGTGAGTAATTTCTAATAAATTTTAGACTAATTTATATTTAATCTTTCTTTTATCGCTAAATACATAAAAATGAAGACTTTGGCCGGTTGCCAAGACTTTGAGGAAATTAAGTGTACCGATTCTCAAAATGAAGAGGTGGAATGTTAAAAACTAATAAGTTGTATTTTGGATGTATATTATGAAATCTTATAAACATGCAAAAGTAAATACTTAATTAAATACAACTACTTAGATATTTTAAACTTTGTCGATCAAAAACTATATTATGTTATTCGTCATTTTTATAGTGTAGTTTTTATAGTGTAGTGTAGTTAAACCATTTTCGGAAAAACCCTACAGCTCTATTTTATTGTTATTATTGCTGAGACAATTTTTTTCCTTTTTTTTTTTTCAAATAAAAAAAGACAGTTATTGAAGAACAGTGTTCTTAATATTCACTGATAAGATACACCAAAGTTTTTTTTTTCCAATGGTTGCGTGATACGGACCGCGAAACATTTCGGAAACTAGTTTGGGGGTCTGTATTATGTAAATATTAATCATAAATTTGTTTTTTTGGCCGTATACATTTTTATTATATGTATAGACGATATTGTATTTTTGAATTCTTTTTCAGTTCTGTGTTAAACATAAATATAGATAATATCCTGATTTTCTAATAAAAAGTATACATAATACGCTGAATAAAATTTTTCCTTTTCCGTTTTGGGTGTTAGCTGATAAAATAAAAAAAACGTAACTTCTTACATTTCCTTTTATATGACGTTCAAATGAAGCTCCATACAATTTCATATCACGTAGAGTCTGTTTTCTCGACCGACGCAATAAATAAAGAAAAGTTAAATCGGTGCCTTTGGTGAACCTTTCTATTTATCATAGATAACATTTTTAAATTATTGAATTGAAGATATTTTTTATATTAAAAATAAATAATAATTAATTTTCAAAAACTTTAAATATAATTGGTGATAAAATTTTCATTTTTCTTGGAACAAGCTACAATAAAAGAAATTCACATTTTTATTTGGTCCCAGGTTAAAAGGGTTTTGTGGAAAGTTTCCGAGTCGCCGCTTCGTGAACATAACGCAGAGTTACAAATTTACATAGATATTTGTTTAATGTGCCATAAAAATTCCTAATTCAGTAAATATTTGCGTTGCTCTATGCGAGTATATGTTGGCTTTAATAAATGTAGAAATAAAATCAACCAGTAAATGCAGTATTTTATAATGATTTTTTATTGACGGGGAGGATTTTTTCAATATCTAATTGAAGTGACTTTTTTAGGATATGGATAATATTTTTTACTTCTGTATATTAAAGCTTTTTATTACCATTAGTATGAAAGATTTAGCGAGTCCATGTAAAGATATATATTACCCCAAGATAAATATTATTAATTCGCGGAGCCTAAAACAATACGACATAGTTGGAGAAAGTTAATATATTCTTTAATATGGAAACCTTTTGACGTTTTGATCTTCAGTATAAAAAATGTAATGTAAATACGTTTTAATATAATATTGGGAGGAATGGTAACTGGTTACCGTTAGTCATGGACATCTGTATCCATCTTTAAATGTCTAGTTACAAAAGAAAAAGTGAATAGGCTTTTACTAAGTTGATGCGCTTTTCCACCTACGACTACATTTCCACTTCCCATCAGGCGGAATGTAGTCAAACATCAACTTAGTTTAAGTGTAAAAAAAAATCATTATCCTAATTGAGGAACGTGGAGGAATGAATAAGGTAAGAGTAAAATAAAGGAGGGGAAAGGGGTGAATTAAGTCTATGATTGTAAACATTGTGATTGAACTCTCATTGACTATAATGTAAAGATTTTTAATAAGAATGAAAAAATATATATATAACATAATTTCAAAAATGTGTTTTTTTTCCATATTAAGTAAGAATATATTTTTAGTTATATGTTGCTTTTCCCTTTTTAAGTTGTTTATCCGATAGAATAGAAACTTTAGTAAACTGTTCAACAATGGTAATAGTACGCCTGGCCAGGTTTCTGAATTAGTACAACCATTTGACAATAGATGGCCCCCGAGTTAATAAATAGTTTAAGGACGGTTGGTACACTTCGTACAAACAGGTTAAAACAAATGCAAAGAATAATATTTCAACAAAACAAACTAAACGTTTTTTTGAAAAACATGCTATGAAAAACATGGCTGTATTTTGCTAACTTAAAACAATTTTTAACCTAAAAGTTAGAACAGTCCGTATGTTAACAGACAAGCCGGAAATAACTACAAGTTCTTGCAAGTACCGTGTAGCGTATAATTAACTAGATTAATTAATGAAAGGAGAGATTTTTTTACTCAACCACAAGCTTTTATGCAAATGCTGGCAATTCGAACAAAGGAATTCAAAGTAAAAGTAAATAGTTGTGACTTACCACAAAACGTACTTACGGAACGGAATTCAATTACCAACCAGAGACAAAGAGGAAAAACTGTCCCCCCAAGAAAATAGAATAAAAATAATGTCTAAGTACGGTATTCAATATCTAGTGGATACCCAAGTCCCAGCCCGTCACATGTACTCCAATAGTAGGAATAGCTTTCTAGAGAAGAGTCACAGATTAAATTAGCATAGAATTGTTTCTATCTTTATTTATATATAAGCTCTACAGTTATTCAGTTTAGAGATTAAAGAAATAAATGTTTCAAAACATACAAAGAAAACAGTTAAAACTCATCATATTAAAATATTGTTAAATGTTCAAAAATCCTATATTATTATAAATTGTACTGTCAAAAAGAGAGAAAGAAAAGAGAGAGAGAGATAATAAGATAATAATATGTAACGAAATGTGTATTTTACAATACGTAGGGCTTCTTCAGCTTTGAAGGATTAACGAGTAAAAGGTTTCAGGGTTTTTGAGTTAAGGACTTATGTGTATTTCTGTTCACCTTTAAACAAATTGGTAACGATATCACCAACTTTAAGTTTAGTTTAGTTTAGTTAGTTTTACATAATAGAAGAACCTTTCGAAAAGGCTTTTTGCTGACCGTCCCCAAATCCTATCTAATATTCAGAATAAGGAAGGGTTTATTTTAGAATATAGGAAAAGTAAGCATAAAAGAAATAGAATAATAAAATTGAAATGTATTTGCTTTATTTGGTCCGTAGGTTTTCAGATTAAACATGCGACCGCTAGAGCCATGTTCCGGGAGATAAGTGCTTTCGATTTCCGCCCTTTATGCATTTGTGTTCAATCTACACTAGGTTAGACAGGTTAGAAAGACTTTTATGGATTCATATTCAAGATATTTTAGTCTAGATATTAAAGTGATCCAATAATTTGTTGCAAAAGTCTTCAATTTTGTAACGTTTCTCTTAACTCTTCGTTCATAAAATGTAATTAAATATGTGCTCAACATGACATTTTTAAAATAAGGTAAATCTAGGATGAATTATAATTTATTTCGTTACATTATTCGCGTGACACGTACATTAATCGACGGCCCCACCTAAACTATTAACCTCCATAGTGTTGGTTCAGCCTAGCCGTAGAAGTTTACTTATTGTTTATTAACACAGAATGGCCAAAAAATATCTCTGTTCAAACACGTAAATAACATAAAACAGACCGTGCGTGTCTGGCAATGTTAAAACAATATCATTTTAGTGGTTTTCGGCCACAAAAATGTACAAAAAGTCAAAATCAATTTATGAGTAAAAGTAAAAGTTATGATATAAAGTGGGTATACTAATAACGTCTCTTGGGTGTAATATTATCAAACTTTTCGTTATTTCATATATTGTTTGATTAATATTTTTTTAATTGTTCAATACATACATATAACAATAAATGGCAATTAAATATAAATTTGATTTGTCATCATTTTGTTATCTATCTTTGATATTTGTATACATGTTCTATTAATGGAATAGCGTGTAAGTGGTATTATTTTTGTGGCTATGTCAATAGTCCACACCCTCACCATGACACGGAATATGAACTCATATCGTGACATACTATGACATAAGAGGCTTTCAATCAATCCAGATTAAATTTTATGAAATATTAACATAGATTACGTAAATATAATATGATGTTATATAAAATTAAATTGGATTTTAAGGCTGTGGATTTGAAACAACACGATAAGATTGCGTCAATTGTCCATCTTTCCATCCGTCCGTCCATAGCTATCTGTCAAACACAGTCCGACAGCAGATATTGTAGTGTCTATTACAATTCTAGATTCTAGAATTTAGTTGATCATATGCCTTTTGAATCTGATAAAGATTTCGAGCACCATTTTTACAATTAAATGTATATATTTTTATAAAATACTATGAATCTCTATATGTACTTAAATCTGTATATTAAAATAAATATATTTTATATCGCTCTTAAAAGACTTGAGCTGAGCTATAAATTTTAAATCTTCAGTTTAATATTTAAAAGATAAATTTCGTCTTAAAACAAGCCGTCACTAAAAGTTATTTATGTTAAACGGATAAATGGAGAGCTCTTTTAAAATGTACATAGAATTTATTTTTTAATTTGGGCTTAACGATACGTACCTTTAAGCCATATAAAAAATATAAATAAGTACAAATTTAAACGTAAGATCTCATTTGATAAATTTATCTCCGCGTACTCAGAACTAATTAATTGAAAGTAATGAAGTTATTAATACTGTTTTATATATTTAATTAATCCCTTTTTGGGATTTCCGTCGACAAATAACATCCGTTGCGAATTTTACAGCGATTTAGATTAGTTTCACTTGAGAAAATACTTCCAGTGAAGGTATTCGGATCAAAATTGGAAGATAAACGCGACGGTAAATGGGAATTTGTTTACTTTTAAATATTGCAGTTCATATTTTTGGAAGGGATGAAAAAAATATGTTTAAAATCATCAAGTTATATTTTTATTAAAGTTCGTAACTTATTACGTACAGCTCTTTTTAGTAAAAAAAAATCTCAGCTTCATTAAAAAATCTTAAAAGGTTCTAAATTTAATGAGCGGAATATTAAAATATTTCGTATCCGACATTTTTTATCGTCCAGTAATAGATCAATATTAAAGAATAGTTGATTCATTTTTAAATATATTTGATTGTAGGCATACCATATTAAAATATATATATGTGATGAATGAAATAGAAAACAGTATATACAACAGCCGTATATAACAAACATTTAACAGTCGTATATAACAAACATTTATATATTAAATTTCAATAAAGAAACAATTTAGAATATAAAAACTACTGTTTGATTTATGTAAGCAGACAAATTACTTGTCAGCTGTAGTTCGCCCTAGTTTCATTTTGAGACTTATGTTGTCAGCATTTGTTAGTGTTATGAAAAAAGTAATTGGCGTCAGAATATGGGTCATAGACCATTGGATTCATTCCCAGTTATATAATATAGCTTTATTTTCTGGCGAGACTTACTGTCGCCATTGTGACCTTTTGGCCGTCTTTCAGAACTATGATATTAAGACATTTCAATTTTATTGTATTGATTATTATATACGAATTTCAATAAACAATTTTATTTTAACGATAGTTAAATTCATAATTATTAATCCCTTTGATCTGTTGATGAAAAAAAATAACTAAATTTGAACCTAAAACAGCTTCTCTGTAGGCATCTCCAATAAATTCCCATTTTCTCATTCAGCTCCATTACAGAATAAAAATATCCAAACATAAAATATGACTTTGATTATAAAGGTAATATATTTTATATTCAACAGAAAAAATAAAACAGCAAAAGGCGCAGAGCTACTTCATATTTTCTGAACAAATATTTTATGAAAGAGATACAAGCGGCTCGGTCTGCATATAAAGTACGAAGGACTTAACTTAATCCGAGATTAAAATTTGAACGTGTTTAAATTTTTCAGAGATGAAAACAATGTAGCGTATTTTTTCAAGCACTTCATCGACCCTTACACTCGTAATTAGGTTTCGTTCAAAAGATTGTGAGCGGAATAAAACACTACCTTCGATTTTCTGTCTATTGAAAAACATCAGACAATTCTCAGATATCGTGTGCGAGGAGGTTGAAAATCGACCACATTTTCTTTAAACTTAGTTTAATCAGGAATGAGGTATTATTCAGTATAAATTAAGCTCATCCCGTTAGGTGAAAACGAAGCGTTCATTAATTAACATTTGGTTAATAAATCTGCTAATATAGTTTTAATTTATTCGCATAGTAGATTACAAGAGAGAAACGGCAGAATAATCACACTACTTGCCGTGAAGAATACGAGTAAATATAAAAAAAAACCATTAATATTTAGAGAAAATCGTATTTGAATTTGAAGTACCTAATAGCTTTTAGAGAATACCTGAGACACACCCATACATTGATATATAATTTGACTAACATTGTGTGAGTGTGTCTCAGGTATATGAATATCAACGTGTGAGTGTATCACAGGTATATATATATATATATATATATGTAAATATGAATGTTTATTTCAAAATATGGCAAAATGATTAAATATTATAATTGAGTATGATATTGGTCAAGTTTGTTTATTGTTTGCTTTTTGGGCAACCTAAAGATCAATATTGTGTTATGATCGAATGTTATATTTTATTATCCGTGGTCGAGTGAATATAAAAAATAATATAATTCAGTGTTATCAATTAATAAGTTACACTTGGTAATGAGACACCAGTTGACATATCCTCACAGGAAATATTTCATTAAATGTATAGCTTCATATATTATCATGTATATATTAAAAAATGTTTAACTGTCTTTAATATATACAATCATGAATGATATCATAAACATGAATGATAAACAAATAATTTCACAAAAGTTCTGAGATTTAATGATTTCCAATAAATCTATTATATATAAAATTATTTATATTTGCTAGTTCAAGAGTAAAATATATATATTTTCATACATTCATGTTAAAAAACATTTAAAATTGCTCTCATAATTCAGTTACCAGAAGAAGCGTCAACAATTAGTCATTTGTGTTAGTATTCCAGACTTATAAAATGTTGCTTTGTGGTGAATATTTTATTTATTTTTTCAAAAAAATAAATAAAATCCATTTATTCCATTATTAATTTCAGTTTTTCTGTAATTAATCATAATTATAGTAATATCTTTGCTAACAATTAATTATATCGTACACCTGAACGAAACTTTGAAACCAATAATGTCGAGAAATTTCAATAAAGATGGAAATAAATATACTGTCTGTACGTACGTAGATAATTTATCAAGAAGACACAGATGTGTCGTAGAACATTAAAGTATAATTTATTCAAGAATCCTTGTTTGTGAATTCTTTTGAGGCAAAACAAAATATAGTATTCATATTTTGTACAAAGTTTACTTATAAGCGTTAATTCAATCAATTACTCAAAATTGTTGAGTAAAAACAGAAATTAATATTATATATTTGATATTTAAAATAATATTAATTCAATATATATGATAAATTATTAAATTAAATAACATAAAAAACATAAACTTGAAAAGTAAATAATATAACTAATTATCAACGATGCCACGTTTCAATTCTAATTACATGGTGATTAAAGGTTTTACAATTTTATTTCTAAGTCGAAAGAAGTGTTATATATGAAACTTGGCAAATAAAAGCTTTTGTTTATAGTCCAATGTAAATAATATTTATATTAGTGCAAATGTAAAGTTGATATTAAATAGCCTTTAACTAATTAAGTTATAATAATATATTTGTTGGTTTAAGATGACAATACACTCACAGGTGTAATAGGCCCCAGCCACTTAGAACTACATACAGTAAAGCAAACTATTTCAATTTAGTTAATTGTTAATAATTTTGGTTGTAAACAGACTAAGTGTATTTGAACAAAGACAAATATATAGAAAAACTATTTGAAAGCTTTTTACTAGAACAAATAAATATTTAAGTTAGTATTGTGGTTTCATTAGGTCTGGATTGGAATTAAGTATTGATTAAAAGACGGAATTAAATATGAATCACCACAAACATATACAGCTTTTGGACACACTCTTGAACTTAATAACAGAATTATACTCCATATTATCAACTATATATTTCTATCTATTATATATATCTATTCTATCTTTATAGGATTTCTATATATATATATAGAAAACAATATTTAATTTTGAAGTACCACTGCCAAGGTATTTTGACATTCTAAAGGTTATTTGAGACACTCATACATTGTTTTATAATTTAAATATGGTTATTGTATTACTTATATAAGTCCATGTATCATTGTATCTACTATTTCATTTGTGTTTACCTGTTTTATAAAATGTTACATTGTTTAGAGGGTTTTAAAAGAGTTACAAATGTAAATACAATTTCGAGTCTTATTGTACATAGAGACTCTCTTTGACCATATGACAAAGGATTGAGGAATATTTTCAAAAATCTAAACTATGTATGATTTATATAGACAATTAACTGTTTGGGAAACTGTCCTAAAGTGAATATTGACAGATGGTGTCTTGACAAATGCTATTAATAAACAATGGCATATAAATTAGTATTAATCACTTTGTAAACTTCTGAGATGTACGGAGCTTACAGACACGGAGTCACGGTGATTGTAGACAACTATCTCGTGGCATCTGACTGAGGCGATAAGGGTAACTGGTGGGATTTCATCCTCATCGACTGAGGTATAACCTTCCCTACTCTCCCCTGGAGGGAGTGGGAAAAGGAATTTAGTTCGCAATCAACTATCAAATTATAATACTTTACAGACGCTGTTCAACTTTGAAAAAATTTAAACTTCAAAGTAACAGTTTACAGTATACAACCCAACCAGTAAATTCCTCAGATTCCAGTAAAAAAAAATTTTTGTACCGATCAAGTGAAATGTTCTCGAAAAATGCAGTATAGGTAGCGTGGTGGTTTTTTTTATTAATGTTCAAAAACAATTGCACAGAATGCACTAAAATATAGCATTAAAAGACATAAATCTCAATACGCTCCCATTGCCGAGCGTCCAGAGGCCGTAACATTAAACATTTCAGTGACACAGCAATGAACGTCCTGCATAAATTACCGCCATTGTGATATGTGACTGTACAACGCAATATTATTAAACAAACAATTACTATATATCCTTAGTTTATTAAAACCATTCATATGAAAACTCGTAAAAATTGCACATGCTGCAAATTGTATTCATTCAGTTCTAGAAGTTTAAATATAGAAATAAAGTGAAGAGCTTTTTAGCTATTTCTTTTTCCTTTTCAATAATATTCTTACTCGTACTTACATTCAAGTAGTTTATTGTACCACGTTTAATATTGTCTGTTTTTTCATGTTTTAACACAAATTTCATATTTCTCATCTTTCAGTTTCTCTTCTTTTCTATTCTCAGACCTAAATGTTATATCAGATGTTATACCTAAATGTTAAACCAGATGTCATAGCAAGATGTTATACCAGATAAAACCTTGAATCTCTAATAAAAAACAGGGAGGCTAGGTTTAATTAAGTAATTCTTCCACGTTATAATCTTGATATAAATTTTCTGATTCACATTCGAATAGTAATCAATTATTATTAAAAAATCCACAATCAAACCATCGGAAGTAATCATTTTATCGAAAACTAAGTTTATTTTCTATATCAAATAAGTTCGCAGCGGTTAAAGTTTCTTGTTGAACTAAAAGCAGTGAATTATGAGAAATGAATAGAATTTTAATAGTAGTTTAAATCAACTTTGGAGTCTACTCGTGCCTTCCTTCTTGTCTCAAGAATACCATTATAAAATATAATATAAACTGTTAAAAAGAAATAAATACTGTTAACATACAAAAGGACCCCAAAATAAGTAAAATTACTAATTTAAAATGTTCGAAAATATCTATGAACATGTATCGCCATGTCAAGCTGTATTTAACCGTCCCGTTGCGTATATACAACAATAGCGACACGGTAGCTCAGTTGATAGAGCGACGGGATAGTTTTCCATAGCTCGCGGGTTTGAATTTCTGCCCGTATAGTTTTTTAATACTTTATTTATTTTAAATTAATAAGAGATTTTAGTATATTCATAAGCTATGCAATTTTTGCACTTAAATTTAAACAATTTCAAGGAAATGCAAACATTACTTAACGCCTTATTTAAACAGTAGACTCTTAAGTCTCTACAAAGCTCTTAAAATTACTTGCATAATCCAAATAATGAAAATGCAGTAATATTAGCTAAGTAATTTAATTAACAATGAATCCACTCTAAATCAAATACATTACCGCCATGTTATTTATAGAACAATGCTAATATGCCGGCTGCCGATTTAAATACATAAATGGATTTTCCATTGGCTTTCAACTATAATATAATATAAATATCATTATTTTATAGCTCGCAATATTATAAAACAATTTAAGACTTTAAAGCAATTTAAGACGTCTCCAAAACGTAATACAATTAATTATTTTGTAATAGATGGTTCATTGATATCGACAAGTACAAATGTAAGCCTTGGTGATGAAGCACCGCCTATGGAGCTTGATCAAGTGTGAAGGAGCCGGCTTTAAAGGCAATATATCTTAGTGTACCGACATATTAAAGACGTTTACTTGACTGCACTCCATGGAGTACTTTCAATTCAACCTAGTTTTATTAGCCTGTCATATGATTGCAAAACCAATAACTCGTGTGAATTTTACCCTTTCATATTTTTTCATGAATTATTATCATGAATTCATGAATTATTTTAAAAGACAAAAATTACTGATTTGCTCTAAAATGTCGTGTTTTCTCTGCTGATAACGTGAAATCTGTAAATTTTTTTGGGATAATTTCAACATGATACAGAATTTTATAAATTGTTTGTCTGTTTATTTGGTCATGCATGAATGAAAAACTTCTTGACGATTTTTGATGCAGTTTAGTTTTCTTCTAGATTAACATTAGGAATATGTTTTTTGTTTGGATTCAGAGATGTTACTGGTTTAGCTGTGTTTTATTAGGTTATACATATATGAGTAAATTAATAAACATGAAGTGACATTGTATTATACAATTCAGTATGAAAATAAAATAAGTCATACAGTTTTCAAAGTGGATTACGTATTGAAAATTAGTCAGAAATTTTATATTACAGCTTACTCAGGTAATGAAATGCGGTTTTAATCTGGAAGTTTCTTATTTTAGAATAGTCTGGAGACTTACATTTAAGTAAAAAAAATACTTTTACACAACAAAGTTATAAGTAATCTTAGAATGTTAGTTCAAGTGAGTGGTTTGAACTAGATATTAAACAAAACAACCTATGTCTAAATTTTGAATTTTCTCATCTTATTTATAGATAGTGAGAATTAAGTTAACAATAATTATTAAGGTAAGAAATAGATTAAACAATTAGTAAAGATATATATTTTTTTTCAAATTTCAGCTATTTAATACTCCATTGAAGAATATTTTCAATAACGAATTTGAAATAATTTCGTTGCCTGGATTCGATTTTAATTAACTCCAAGCAGTTATTATTAGTATTATAAATGTAAGAATAAGTTTTCTGCTTTATTGCAATCGTATGAATGCAAGTAAACTTTTACGATACATTTACAACTAACTAGCTATAAAATTTCACATATAACGATTCATAATAAATTTTATATATATTTATCTTTATAATAAATCACTTATGCAAAATACATTATTTTTATAAAGGAAATATTTATTTAAGCTATGCAATATAATAATAAACTAACTCTAATAATTGAAATATGAAATTAAGGTCCATTAGCTATTTTGCCAGTTATGTCTAAATATATCTATTTCTTTCATACTCTTCTATCTTATCTTTATCATCTTATCTTTATCATCTTATCTTTATCATCTTATCTTTATCATCTTATCTTATCATTATCATCAATATGAAATTAAAGATTGCAATAATTGTTTCACTTTCCATTTATTCAATTTATCATTAAAATCTTAACAATAATATAATTAAATCCACATAATAATAATATATTTGGATAAAGCAAAGAATGACCAAACAATTAATCACGAAAGGGGATAATCTTGAAAATAATTCCGGTTGCGCTCACTATTAATAAGAGCTCAGAATAATGGTTCAGTTATTATATTAGTACAACGTACAAGGATATTGCTGAGACTATTTTCGCTAAATCATGTACCTCGTTAGTGGTTACAATATTCTCTAACCTTATCCTTATAAATATACGAACGTATTCCTCTCGGACGATGTCACAAAATATTATTGATATTGCAAAATAATTCACTCGATATTTAAATATTCAATTAAATTTTAAATATAGCAACCTATAACCACATCGGCGCCGTTGAATTGAAATTTTCTGTTATTTCAGTATTTAAAAATAATTTATACCAAATACAGAGAATTAATTGAGCTGGCCGTAATTAAAATATTTAACGAATGTCGTATTACAATTTACATATATTAAAGCTCGTACGATTCAATTTCTAAAACTAAATTTATTTTGTTTGTTGAGAAAATAAATTTGAACCCCTCACTTTTGATGTCATTCTAGTTATATGTATTATTTTTGTAATTTTTCGTCGTATTTCTATCAAATAAAAGGTTAGATTGTGGAGCTTTGTTGGTTGACACATTTGTAGGATATTCTAATGTATACATCAAACATTGTTAAATGGTTTTTAAAAGAGCAACTGTTGAGTTTCTGGTCAGCTCTTCTCAGCAGAGTAGCATTTCGAGTTCGTGGTAGCTTACATACAGATTGACTAAACTGACAGTTTAACGTAATAATTGACGATTCAATAGTGTGTCTCAACTTGAATAAAGGTAATTTGTATTTTGAATTATTGAATTTTCTATCGTTTTAATTATATTAAATGTACTGTAAGTTAGTACACTCATATACAATACCTACTTATAATAAGTCTTGACTAAAAAAAAAAAACAAAGTTTATTTTCATCATGAAAAAAATATTTTATGAACGCTTTGAGAATAACCTTAAAGCGTTTTATAAATTGTGGTCCAAACTAATTTCAAACACGGGCTTTTATATCTACTTTAGGTTTTTTATGACAGTTTTTACAGCCTGTGTCAACGATAGGGGATAGTAAAATATAAATTGAAAAAGCCATTTAATGATTGACATCAAAATATGCGCGTTATAGATCTTCGTTACATCAGTCGAATCTAAATTATGTTTCTGTACATCGAGCATACATATATTTAATCGAATATTAACTTATTAATAAGATATAAATTTGTTTATTTATATATATCTAAATAAACAAAGGATAAGTTAGAAGTTTTTTTTGTATATACATATACAAGTACATATATATATA